>CM053581.1:372096367-372175089 GCA_028627135.1 Pseudochirops cupreus
AGCTGGATCTTAAGGGGAGAGAGGGGCTTGAGGTGGAGGTAAGAAAGGAGTGCATTTCAAGCATGGAGACATTGCCAGAGCAAAGATACAGATAGAGGAGATGGGGTGTTTTGCACAAAGAATATAGAGGTTTGATCGCAGGCTATGGGAGAGGGAATAATGTCCAGTGAGGATAGAAAGGCAGGTTGAGACCAGGTTGTGTAGACTTTCAAAGCTAAATATCTCATCTTATAAACTTTGTATTTTATCCTAAAGGCATTAGGAAGGCCCTGGAGTTGAGACTAAGTAGAGGAGGATATGGTCCTTAAGGGCACATTTGACCATGTTTTCTTTATGCCCTGATGTCTTCACGTACAAACAAAAGTTATAAATCAGTAAATGGAACAAAGACATATAAAAACACTCTCGTTTCCTTTCTTTAGGAACACAGAAAAAGGCTGAAATTGCAAAGAATAACTTTTTTCAGTGACCTAACCCCATTGGTAACCTTTTAATATTAATCTGTGAGACTGCAGACTTACAGATTGTCAATGGATTATTTACTGTGTGGAGTATTGACTAAGACTTCTGTCCAGCAGGATTGTAGGCTGCCAACAATAAAGCTGATCTAGTAGGAGAGTGTGGGCAGGGGATGGAGGGAGATGTTCATTTTATGTGTCTGTGTCTGACCACAGGAGCACAACACATTGCTTCCCCCCACCCTCTTTCCCAAATGGTAGGCAGGACAAGACGATATGGGTTAAAAAGTTGCTTAACATCTGATATGATAAAGGTCATTATTTCCCTGAGTGCTTCATCATTGCTACTTGTCACTATTTGTTTTCTGGAACTGTTTTGTCATTAAAATATAAAGTATTCAGATGAGTCTTTGGCTGTTATTTTTCTCACTTCTGTTTCTGTAGTCATATTTCTTGTTTCCCTCATTCTGCTTGTGTCACACTTTGTAAGTTCAAATGTCTTCCCATGCTTCTCTCAATTCTTCTTAAGCATCGTTCTATAAAGTGTAGTAATATCCCTTTATATTCAGGCACCATCATTTGACATGGGATATTCATATAACCCTACTAATCTTTGGAAGAGCCCTTCTGAGCTGGGCATGCAGACCTTAATCATTTGTTTTCTCACTTCATAAAGGAAAAACAGTACCAAAGGTTTTACAGTTAGGGTTGGTAGAGAAAGTCCTGTTGAGATGATGAGTCCAGCCTAGAGAGGAATGAAGACATGGTTGACCTGTATCTGATCTCTTCCTTAAATTAGACATTCTGGGAAGAACTAGTGAATCAGGAGATGAGGCCACAGGAGCAGAGGATACTTTCAAGGTGAGAAATAGTCCAAGGGTTTAGAAAACTTCCAGGGTGAGATTTCTGTGGCATGGTAGACAAAGTCTTATGAAGAGTCAGCAGGAGAGTCAGAGAGACCTTGCTATTTCTGTCCATGGTACCATCATTAACCTACTTTCACATTCTTGGAGTTTTCTTTTCTTAAAATAAAATTTTATTGATATATATCCTTTGTTTCTACATGACCTATATTCCGTAAAGCCATCCCTTTAAACAAAGAATAAAAGAGGGGTGGGAGTGGGGGGAATGCACCCAAACTAACCAAGCTATTGAATGTTTGGCAATATATTGCAGTGTTCTCACCCCCTAATAACTCCTCATCTCTACAACAAAGTGAAGGAAGATGCTTTCAGTTATCTCTTCTTAGGAGCCAAGCCTGGCCATTAAAATTTTATAGGGAAGGGGGAAGGTGAATTGAAAGGAATGAGAATTTATATAGGGTTTACTGTGTGCCAGGAACTATGTCATGTGATCCTTACAAAGGTGCTATTTTATACCCATTCTACAGTTGAGGAAATTGAGACAAACAGAAGTTAGGTGACTTGCTCGGGGTCATACTTCTACAGAGCATTTGAGTCTGGATTTGAACTCAGGTCTTCCTAACTCCAGGCTCAGGGTCCTATCCACTGGGCTACCTAGCTGCCTAATAACATTCATTTCAATTGTTTTGTTGCTGTTCTTTCCATTTCCATTTTCTGTACTTTCTTTTCCTCCTTTTGCTTACTTTACTTTGCATCAATTCATATCGTTTTTCCATACTCCCCTATTTGCTTCATAATCGCCATTGGTTATGGTACAATAATCATCTATTACTTTCATGGAAGTCAGCTTTAGACATTCCCCAATTGATGGGCGTTTGCTTTGTTCCCCATTCTTTCCTACTAAAAAAAGTACTGCAGTAAATGTGGTGTATATTGGGCCTTTATTTTTGTTCTGGATCACCCTAGGGTATATGCCCAGCAATGACATCTCTCTGTCAAAGGATATAGATATTTTATTCATTTTCTTTGGGCAATTATAAATAGCTCTCTGGAATGGTTAGACCAATTCCTGGTTCTACTATTAGGGCATTAGGGTGCCTGTCATTTGACAACACTTCCAATGTTGCTGATTTCCAACTTTTTCCAACTTCTGTCATCTTTATGAATTGACTGAGGTGTGAGGTAAAATCTTAAGGATGTTCGGATTTGCATTTCTCTTATTATTAGTCATTTGGAATATTTTTTCCTGTGATTATTAAATGTTTTCACTTCTTTGGGAACTGTATTAATGGATGTCCTTTTACCACGAATCTCTTCGTGAATGACTTATGGTTTTCTGGATTTCTGTTAGTTGCCTATATATCTTGAATATTAGACACTTATTAGAGCTTTCATTTAGTCAATCAATCAGGTAGGATTTCTTGCCTACAAAATGCTAGTCATTAGATAATTACTGCTCTCAATGAATTTATATTCTAATCACAGTGAGCTTAAGTAAATATGGAAGTGGATATAGAATGAGAATAGAGTGAATGAATACAATTTCACATAGTTTGGGAGGTTTGGTTTTTTTCAGGGGTGGGAGAATCATAAAGAAGGCAGTTCTCAGGCTGTGTCTTAAAAAGAGGGGCTGGATAAGGCAGAGATAATAAGGGAATATATTGTATGCGTGGAAGATAACCAGTACAGGTACAATATATGGAGTTCATGGGTGAAGCACAGAGAGGCCAGTTTGGCTGCATCACAGGGTATGGGCAGGGGAGTGATGCCCAATGAGGTGGGAAAGGTAAGCTGGACCATATCATTAATAGCTTTACTAAATGGAGGAGTTGCTGTTTGACTCTAGAGGTTATAAGGAGACACTGGAATTTATTGAGAAGGGATGGAACCATGTCAGATTTTCACTGAAGGAAAAATCACTTTGACAGCTACAGAGAGGTTGTATTAACAGTTGCTGTTGTTCAGTCATTTCAGTCATGTCTGACTCTTTGTGACGCCATTTTGGGTTTTCTTGGCAAAGATACTGGAATAGTTTGCCATTTCCTTTTCCACCTCATTTGATGGATGAGGAAACTGAGGCAAACGGGCTTAAGTGACTTGCCCAGAGTCACACAACTAGGAAGTGTTTAAGGTTGAATTCGAACTCAAGAAGATGAGTCTTTCTGATTCTAAGCCCGGTTCTGTAGAGAGTCTAATGTCAGGCATGTCAATTAGGAGGCTTAGCAATAATGAAAGCCAGTTAACTCTAAGTTTTTTTTGATCACACACCCTATTTTTGACAGCTAAGCAGTATGGTGGATAGAGTGAGGGACCTGGCCTTGGGAAGATGTGAATTCAAATCCAGTCTCAGACACTTACTAGCTGTAGCAAGTCACTTTAACCTCTATCTGCCTCAATTTCCCCACTTGTAAAATGGATATAATAATAGCACTTACTTCCTATACCTGTTGTGAGGGGGAAATCAGATAGTATTGCAAAGTGCTTTGCCAACCTTAAAGAATTATAAAAATGCTGATTATTATTATTTTAATGCTGTATATTTATAAATTATATACATGTTTATATTAATAATGATATAAGTTATGAAATTTTTACAGAAATAGAAATTAAAGAAGGATGAAATAAAGATGAAAACATATTTGGTTCTGGAGTTAACAGGGAGTTAACTGATTGAATTAGGAGAGTGACTTGGTCAGATCTGTGATTTAAGGAAATTACTTTGCTGACTGCATGGAGAATTTGTCAGAGAAGGGAATGAACATGAGGCAGGTGAGAGGTGATTAGGGCCTGATTTGGTCATTGATTTTATGTGGGGGCTGAGAGAGGCTGAGGAGGTGAGGATGGTGTGGAGGTTATAAATCCAGGTGATTGGAAAGATGCTGGTGCCTTAGATAGTTGTAGGGAAGTCTGGGAAAGGGATGGGTTTGGGGAGACTGATAAATTTAATGAGATCTCCAATGAAGCTCAAATAGTCCCACTCCAAGTGAAACAAGAGTGGGGAAAAGCTTACCTCTCACCCACCAGTTCACTGCCCTAGAGTACAGCACCTATCCTTCAGTGAGGTAATCAGGGAACAGGCCATGTGTCTACTCGGGAGAGGACTGTGTGTAGAATTTTTCCAGTTACCTATGCAGCTGATGGTAGGGGCTGTAAAGTGACTAGGTTGTAATTGCCCTGAGGGGCTAACTTGGAATGGGGAATGTTGGGAGTTTCCCCTGTGGAAGGAGGGTAGAGTGAAGGAGTCGACTGGGGGATAAGGATGGGGTACAGTGGTGTGGTAGAGGAATTACAGAATTGGCTAGGGAGGAAGAGAAGCTAGGGATATGCCAAAGAGAGAGTCAGTTCAAATTGGCTCTGGAGTTGAGTGTTAAATTTTCCCTATGAGCATTTACATCTTGGAAATTGGCAAATGCTACAAAACAGGGCTTAATTATTGATTGTCTAGACTTGAGAAAGCATTAATAGTGCAGATTAAACTTAAAAGTGTGTATGCTGCATAAGTCCCCAGTCACCCCCACCAGCCTGGTTGTTAAACATTTAAATACATGAGTGGAGTGAAGAGGTTAGATCTAAGAAGGAAGGATGACATGGCAAGATTTAACCACTGATTGCACATAGGAGATGATGGAGAGTGAAGAGTCTAGGATAACTTGGATGTTACGAGACTGGAAGAATGCTGGGGCTTTCAGCAGAAACAGTAAAGTTTAGAAGGAGGAGTTTGGGAATCTGACCTTGGGCTTGCTTTCTTTTCTCAGTAAGCTTTTATTGCTGTCTTTTTTTAGCTTTACCGTAGTTTCCCCCAGTATATCTCCCACCCTGTTTTCCCCAGAGGGCCATCTCCTATTCCAAATAGTATTTTTTTCAATTGAGAAAATAAAAAGGGGAAAGAAATCAGTACCCCCAATCAATATATTGAAAAAATCCCCAGAGATGTAGAGTGTGCGAGACCCGCGCACCTCCCGCCTCCAGAAGGGCTGGGTTGGGAGTATCCTTCCGCGCCTCCTCTTCCCAGGCTTGCTCGGCCTTTGTGATTTCGCAGTATTCACCGCTGCTGTCCTCCTGGGCGGCTGTTCTTTTCATTTATATCGCAGTCATTATGTGTACTATTTTCTTGGCTCAGCTTATTTTTAATCTGCATCAGTTCATGTGGCTCTTACTATATTTGACCTTGGCTTTTCAATGGGTGTGCTGAGGAGCTTTGGCAGGTACTACCAAATCAGGAAGACCTCGAACATGGTCTCAACCACAGAGTATATGTCTCCCCCCAACAAGTAGCCTAGCTGCATTCATAGGATGGCTCTGATCACAGGTTGCTCCCAGGGTTTTTGATGACTATTAAACCTCAGCATCTCTTAAAAATCATGAACCAAATAATACGGAGGTTTTATTCTCTTCTCAGTTAGATGGAATATTCTCACCAATAAAATCAAAGACCCTTGAAATATAATTACATGGAGGGCAGATAGTGATATATATTATAGTTCTGTTTTGAACACAGATAAACTTTTAATTTCCCTTTTTAAAAAATGAAATATTAAATGGAAAAAGCACAGTATCTCTTGTGTTTCCAGCTTGTATCATCCATGCCTTTCACTGTGTTTTTATGTTTTGGGAAGCAGTATACATCCTGTATTAAAAAAAAAAAACTGTATTAACAAGTCTCCTTAAAGTAACTTGTTAAGCTCCTTACGGGAAGGGATTTTTTCCTTTTCGTTATTGTAACCTTATTGCCTAGTTAGCACAGTGCCCGGTGCACATAGTAAGTCCAACCAGATCGCCCCCATACTCAAATTCACTCCAGTAGTTACCTATCACCTCCAGCATCAAATGCAAAATCCTCTTTGGCATTCAAAGTCCTTCATGAGTTAGCCCCCTCCTACCTTTCCAGGCTTCTTATGCCATATCCCACCACCATGTGCTCTTAGATCCAGTGACAGTGGCCTCCTGGCTGTTCCACAAAAAAGATCCTCCATCTCCAGACTCAGGGCATTCTACCATGCTTAAAGTGCATTTACCTCCAGGTTTCCCCGGCTTCCTTCAAGTCCCCACTTTACTTCCACCTTCTACCAGAAATCTTCCCCAATCTCTCTTAATTTTAGTCCCATCCTTCTATTGATTTAAACACTTGTCCTCTGTGTATCTTGTTTACATTGATTTGTTGGCTTGTCATCTCCCCCATTCAATTGTGAGCTTTTCAAAGGCAGGGACTCTCTTTTGCCATTCTTTGTCTCTCCAGTGCTTAACTATGCCTGGCAATATTGTAGGCACTTTATAAATGCTTATTGCGTGTGAGAGAGCAGGTGATTCATAAATACTTGCTTGATTAATTGCATTAGTGCTTGCATTTCTAGGGATGACATGACACCAAATGGGGCACTGATAGAATGTATCTTTTAAATATTCAGATTTAAAGATTTAACAAAAGTGGAGCAACATTGTTGCTAAAGCAAGAATGTTAAATGTGGGATTTAAAGAAATTCTCTTAATCAGCTGCCCAGCATTTCCCCTGGGAAATGAAAGCTTTATATTCTCTTTCTGTCAGTCACTTATGGGTGTACCTTGTTGGGTCATATGAATTCACTGTGTCTCACAATCTTTTTTCTGTTTCCTAGGGATATGTCAAACTAGCTTCAGATAAGCTATTATCTGAATTAATGAACTAATAAGCATAAATATAAAATGAACATAGCCTCCTAGCTTACAAATGCATTGCATTCCCAAATTTCGTTTGCACATTGATATCTGGAAACTTGTAGCAAATCTTCCCACAAAAATAATGCAATAATTGATGGATTGGCTCCTACATGAATCCAGATAACTCATTTCCCTCACAGTGTAGCTTGATTGGAGCTCTCAGTCCAGGAATCAATCAGCCAACAAGCATTTATTAAATGCCTGCTGTGTGCTAGGCACTAGAGATAGGAAGGTAAAAATTGGAATGGTTTGCTCGTAAGAAGCTGTTGGAAAAACAACGTGTGTGGGGGATCATACGAATCATTTATTAAATATTCATTATTTGCCAAGAGTTGGATATGCAAACAGAAAAAAAAAATGAGACTACCCCTGAACTCCAGGAACTCACATTCTAATGTGGAGGGTGTTGGGGACTGATCGGAGGTTTCAGGTGTGTGAGTCCATTGCTGAGTTCCAGGGGTCCTTAGGGTGGAGGAGAAAATAATATGTCTTGCTTATTGTCCTCTCCATGAACAACACCATAGATTCATGCAGCCCAAAACTTTGATAGTGAAAACTTTACTGAGTCTTCGATAGCTGTGACTGCTGAGGAAATGGGGGCTTTGACAGTTGCTAAGTCCCATCTCTCCAAGGTCGGCTTTTCTAGTCTATGTCCAGGATAGAGTGGAGGTGATCTGGAAGCAGGGCCAGTAACCTGAGGGGGCCCTGCTGTTCCTGAGATCCTTGGTTTTACCTAGACTTTGCTGGAAGCTGGTTGGAGGTACTGGGATGTCTCTCCAGGGGTTGTTCCCCTGCATGATGTTTGGGGAAAGGAACTTGTTGGAAGCAGGGCTGGTGGATTGGGCGACACTGCTGTTTCCTGGGTTTTTGGTATAGGGTTCTGGGCTTTCTCCACCAGGGTCTGAGGACAGGTGATGGCAGTAGGTAGTTTGACCTTCTCTGACACTTTACCTATCCCTCTCTCAGCTTCAGCTAGCTTATTAGCACATACATACATACATACATACATACATGTGCATGTATCTTTACACATATATGCACACATTCATGTAAAATATATAAAAATAAACATAAGATAATAAGAACATTTGCTAGTTGGGAGTATCAGAAAAGGCTTCGTTAAGACCATAATGTATAACCTGAGGTTTGAAGGAACTAAGAAATTCTGTGAAGAAAGGAAGGGTTTGTATTTCAAGCAAAGGGACCACTAATTTAAAATTACTTTAAGAAGGGATGGAGTATAGTTTGGGAGGAATAGAGAGAAGGCCTATTTGGTTATACTTTAGGGTGTAGGAAGAGATGTACATGATGAGGTTGGAGAAGAGAGGTTGTTTCCAGGTGGTTACAGACTTTAGAAGGCAAACAGGAGTTTATATTTGATTCTAGAGGCAATAAGGGTGTTGGGAGGAAGGGTATTGAAGGAGGACTAGTTCTTCTGGTGTGAGGGCTTGCAGAGCCCTGTTCAGGGCTGCTCATTCACCTTTGGCGTCCACTTGACATGTAACTCTTAACCTCTGGCTCCAAGAAGCTGTAGCAACCATAGAGACCACACCACAGTAAACGGTCTCAGCAGGTAGGCTAACCCAGGTAGAGGGTTACTGACAGGGTGAATTAGGGGGTCTCTACCCTGAGCATGTGAAGACTCTCTCAGAATGAGCAGATGAGAAAAGCTTGTGCCAATGACATCAAAGATACCAAGGTCATCCACTTCATCCCAAACCGACGCCACTTGTCCTGACTTTTGTCTTGCCACTGTGGGGACTTTGATGATTCTGGAAAAGAGAGTGAGGCTGATGATTTTGCGCACCTCTGCCTCTCTAAAATGCAATTCATGCATGAATCAAGATACCACCCTGTGATATCATTGGTTCTTTTTGAAAATGAAGGATGAACAAGAGTCAATGGGAAGCCACTGGAGAAGGGAAAATCTTGAAGCAGGGAGATCAATGGGGAGGCCGTTAATAAATTGTCCAGATGAGAGACTGTGAGGAACTTTATTATGAAGGTGAGTCCAATGCAAGAGATGTGAAGATAGATATAGCAAGATTTGGCAGCTAATTGGGTATGTAGAGTTATGGAGAGTGAGCAGAAGAGGAAACCTTGGGTGCAGGTGATAGAACACTGGGGCATTGGAGTCAGGAATACTGGGGTTCAGATGCCACCTCTTGCTATAGGAACATATTTCACTCCTCTGAAATCAAAACAGCCTTTTTCTTTACTCTTCCCTACCCCCAAATTTATACGTCAATGGAGGGAGTTCCCACACTAAAAAACCCCACAGGTTCTTTTCCTTGAATATCACTCTTGGAAAAGGCATTTCTTGATCCTCTTAAAACTCAAGTACTTTGTCTCCAAGAAGAAAGTTTTTTTTTAAAGGCTTCAGGAAATTAATATCTAAAATATTTTAGTGCTCAATGATTATACTCTTTAATGATAGCAGAGCAACTAAGAGAACTAGGATTCTATTTTGCAAGTGACTATTTACAGAATATCTGGATAGGCAGAGAAAGTTGGTGTATGTTAAAATGTATATAAACACATTCAAGAAAAAATGAATTCCTAAGACATCTAAGTAGTTTAGTCAGCAGCCAAGAGGATTTTAGTTCTTTAAAACTGCTTAATCTTTGCAACCACTAGATATTGCATGAAACAGTCACAATTTACAAAAAGCTGTAATTAAAATTCAGTCATCCTGACTGTGGGCGAGGTGATAGGAAGTAGTCTTTTTTTTTTTAATTTTCCCCCTGTAATCCAAAAATTATAGATTGGAGTACAGAAAGCTTAGAGTTTTATTACTATCTGAAAGTTTCTCTTTACTCCACTCCTTCAGGCCTGCTATTTTGGCCATTGAACTTGCTCTTTGATGAGATCGAATCTGTTCCGAATTCATCTTCTCTGCCAACTAGATTGGGCAGCTAGGCTCTGAAGTGGAAAGAATACTGGTATTGGAATCAAGAAGATTCATCATTATAAATTCAAATCCAGGCTCAGACTCTTATTAGATGTGTGACCCTGGACGTGCCACTTAACCCAGTTTACCTCAGTTTCCTCATCTGTAAAATGAGCTCAAGAAGGAAACAACTCTATAACTCTGCCAAGAAAACTCCCCAAAAAGGAGTCATGAAAAGTTGGACACATCTGAAATGACCTAATAAAAACAAAAATCACCTAAATCAGGGGATCTTAACTTTTTTTTTAATCATGGATCCCTTTGGCAGTCTGATAAAACCTATAGATTTCTCGGAATAGTATTTTTTAAAAATTCATGATTGAATCAAATGCCAAATTTCAGTTGGTGGTCAGTGAAAATAAAGATGTGATTTCCCCCCATCTTTGTTTACAGATCCCCTGAAATATATCCAATGGCCCTAGGTTAGGAACCTAGATCTAGAGGTTTACAAATTAGCACTTGAGGACACACAATACATTCCCCAGCATGCTTGGTGGAACCTGCTCTAATGTACCCAATGCACAGTGGTTTTCTGTTTCAGTACCAATGAACACCAGTATGGCTGGGAGGGCCTCTTGGTGTTTTATGTCTGAATCTCGAAAGCAGTGGCCTGGATGCTGAGGGATATTGACATTCCTGATCAGCATGACCTGTTGCTCTTCTACCCTGACCAATGTAAAAGTGTGTCACAAAAATTAGCAAATGGGCTCCGAAGTGGGGGGAAAAAGATGTAGAGTGCTGATATAATAGATCTGGAAGATGTCAATAAAATCCACAGAAAAAGGCCTTACACAACCCAGGGCTTAAAATGTATAAGTAAACACCTGGAAAATAAAAGTTTCAATTAAGGGGTCATACTTTTTTTTTCTTTTTTACAGTCAAGTTAAGTTTCCCTTCTTTCTGACCCTTTCTTTCTTCATATATAAGTTTGGACTAGACAATGTCTAAGCTAGAACCAAGCTCCAGATTTCTGAGTGTATACTCAGAATTGTAACTTGAGAATGGGCCGTGATTCTTTCCTCTTCTTTATCCCTCTTGTACAAGTTCAGTGGATTCGTTCTTGAAGATATTTATGGTATCCATGTTTTCCTTTCCATTTCTAATGCTATTATATTAGGGCTAGTCTTTATCATCTTGTCTCTGAGTTACAGGTAGAAGCTGTGGTCCAAGTAGAAAAACTGGATTTCTAGTCAAGATTTTAGATGTGAAACTTGGTTCTACTTGTCTTTGTGACATTATTCAATGGCCTTCACATCTCTAAGCTATTACTTTCTCTTTTTTTTTTTACTTAATTGTTTTTCAAAGTTCAAAGTTCTATTTTCTCTCCCTCCCACCACTACCCTTGTCTCCCATTGAAAAAAGAAATTTCTCAACTTCTCAGCCATCAAGGCCACCACCATCTTTGTAGTTACCAAGCTCTCTCACTCTCACATCCAATCAGTTGGCAGATGTTATTTCTTTCTAAACCATGTACATCTTGACTATATCCTCTTCTTTCTACTCATACAGTGACTACCCTCATTAGTTCTCTCCTAAACTAATGGAATATTGGTCTAATTGACCCCTGTTTCAAGTTTCTCCTCACTCTAATCCACCTTCCACAGAACTGCCAAAGTCATTTGCCCAAAGCACTTGACCATATTAGCCATTATCCTCATCCAATAAATTCCAGTGGCTCCCTATTACCTGGAGGATTAAATATAAACTTTTCTGTTTAGCACTCAAAGGTCTTCCCAGTTTGGCCCCTTTCTCTCTTTCCAGCCTTCTTAAACATTACTCCCCTCTTCTCACCCTGCTTACTGTCCAGCCACTTCTTCCCTCTCCCCGACTGGTCCTGGTGCCTAGAATGCTCTCCCTCCTCAGCTCTGCCTCTTGAAGTCACTGACTTTCTTCAAGATTCAGCTCCAATGCTACCTCCCTCCTTCGGGAGGCTTTAACAATCTCTACCTGATAGTGACAACAACCTCTTATTTTTTCATCTATTGTACATGCCCCTTCAATGTACCTACTTATGCACGTGTTTTCCTGCCCCATTAGAATGTTAAGCTCCTTGTGGACAGGGACTTAAAAAAAAAAAAAACCAAACATCCTTATCCTTTTTTTTTCTGATGTGGGTATGGGGAGCTCCATCTGCTGCTTCCCTTATTTGAATAATTTTTAAAAGGTATTGGGGAGTGATGGATGATGTTATTTAGTTTAGAATGGGTGAATAGCTCCCTCTCTTTTAAGAAAAAAAATTTGCTTATGGTAGTTTCTACTGAGCATAAGGAAACATTTTTTCTTCATTACCCAGTATTGTAAAATGCTAGTTATAGTGTTGCTGGTGTGATGGTGAATTGTTATAAGCCTACAGATATTATCCTAATGTGCGTGTTTGCTGTTTTCCCCAATTAGTCATGGTGTATTAAAGTGAGCACAATCTTTTCTCATCTTTTGGCAGCTGTTTCTGCTGAAATGCTCACATCCGCATTAAAAGAATGGCGATTGCATATATTCAGATCTGGAAATGGAGAATATGGGGAAAAGCTGAATAAATGACAGAGGGAGAAAGGCAACCCCTATATCAGACTATAATAGTTTTAAGAGCTTAAGATTTAAGAAATGCTTCTCCAGCCTCAGGCTTTCCTGAGCTTTGCAGAAGATTCCAGGCTGTGAATAGAACCAAGTGTCCATTCTACTTTTGAATACTCCTTTGGTCTATGGAATGTGGATTTGAAAAAAGATTAATGGATACAATAAAAGTCTAGGTTTCTTATTTGGATAATAGTCCACAGTTGATATGCCACCTGTTGACAATATGGTATAGATGCCCACTTAATCGACTGTTAATATAATGGTTCATGAGTGGCTTCTAAAATTGCGAAATGCTTGCAAATCACCTTGGGAAATGAATTATTTAGAGGAGGCTGAAATCCATAAGTGAGACATGAAAAGACTACCCGGATTTTAAATGCCATCTTTTTGAGACTGACAGTCATTTTGACATATGTGTCATTTTCATTTGCTGCTGTTTCCTGAGGCCTCTCTGGGCAGTGGATTGTGTAGCAAGCATTTCAGTGTCTTGAAAGCACTCAGCTATGGTACTGATCTCTCTATGCTTTCAGTCTTGGAAGTGAAACAATTGAAATCAGCATTACTACAGTGGAAGTGGCAGTTATTTGAGGGATGCTCCTGTATAATTGGTAATAATTTAGACCTTGAATCATAGGTTCAAATTTCCAAAAGTTTCTAGTTGTTCATAACAGCAAATGTTTATGTGGCAGGCTGTAGTTTGCAAAAAAATCTCTCCTGATAGTAAGGGATCAAGCATTTAGTAAGCCCCTACTATGTCCCAGGGCTCTATGCTAAGTGCTTTGCAAATATTATCCCATTTGGTCTTCACAACAACCCTGTGGGTGGGTGTTATTATTATCATCCCATTTTTACAGTTGAGGAAGGCAGGCAAGTTAAATGACTTGCCCAGGGTCACACAGCTACTAAGTGTTGTATCTAAGAACTATTTTTGGACTCCTAAAGCCGGAGTATTTTCCACTATTCCTTCTTATTAAAGAGCATCATATGCCCCATTCATATGTCTGTCTGGATTGACCCACAACAAAAACATTATATTTTGCGTGGCTACAAAGACAAGAGTAATTGTTTGTAGGTATATTCTGCTTGTTCTTTTCAATATTTGCTGACTATTAATCTACCATTAACTATATAATTCAATGATGTCTTTGTTCTGTAATATCCAATGTCATTGGTTTCTTCCGAACTCTCTGCCCCATCCCCAGACCCCATTCTGCCACACTCATTGCAAACAACCTGTGAATTCTTATGGAGAATGCCTGGATCCAAGCTCTATATAACTAAGGAGAAGGGTACTGTATTTTCTGTAAGTCTCTGGGCTTCTCTTTCCCTCCAGGCTGGAGAGGCTCCCTTCATTGGGTATGTGGTACTCGGCTTTTTTCAGAGTGGAGGGTTTAGCCTAAAGGCTTTAGAGAGATGGCACTAATGGCAGCCACCAGTACATTTTATGTATAACAGGTTATATTTGCCAATAATTGAGTTGCTTCCTGGTAGTTGTACCCTGAAATTTTTATACATTTAATGCTTTTAGAAAAAAAATCAAAGAGAGTTGAATGGATCAGACATCAAGGCAGGAAACATTTGAGAATTCCCTAGAAATATCGACATTATTTGATTTATAGTTAGGGAATATATTGATGCTTTTTCTTTTATCTCAGTTACCGCATATGGCAAAATTCTCATTTTCTTTACCTATAAGAATAACATTTCCCTTCTCATCTCATCGCTAGTAAACCTGTGGGAACCAATGAAGCCAAAAGAATAAATATATTCTTTTCAGTGTATGTACTAACTCAGAAAGTCAGAATATTAATTTTTATAAATTATACCAGAATGCAAAAATCATTAAATTTGATTTGCAAAGGGATTTTCTCTCCAAGGTTGTTCTCAGCTTTATTATCAAGCTTGCTTTCTGATACTTCCTACCAGAACAGACTTCTGTTTACCATGTGCTTGGCAAGCAATATTATTTTATTTCCTCTGAGGTGAAGAAAATAATATGGATGGTCTGTCATTTCTTCAAGGGAAATCATACTTTTTGCTTCAGATAGGAATTGGTAAAGGTAAAATAACAATTCTAAACAACAGTAAGTTGAGTATGTCTAATTTAATAGAGAAGCAGGAGGCTGAGAATTTTTTTCCTTTTTAAAAAATATATTTTAAACATTCCTTAAAAAAATGTTTCATTCCAATGCTCTCCCTTCCTCTAACCTCCCACCCATTGAGCAGGCAAGCAATATGATATCTGTTACATATGTAAAGTTATGCAAAATATATTTCTATATTAGCCACGTTGCGCACTTTCTGGAAGTGGGTAGCATTTTTCATGTAAGTCCTTGAGTCATGTCTTAGATAATTGTCTTAATCAGAGTAGCTGAGTCTTTAACAGTTGATCATGATGACAATATTGCTGTTGCTATGTATGATGGTTTCCTGGTTCTGCTCCTTTTACTTTGCATCACTTCATACAAGCCTTCCCAGGTTTTTCTGAAACTATTCTGCTCATCATCCTTATAGTATTCCATCACAGTCATATACCTCAACTCGTTCATTTCCCAATTGATGGACATCCCTTCAATAACCAAATCTTTGCCACCACAAAAAAGAGCTCCTATAAATGTTTTTGTACATATAGATCTCTTTAGTCTCTTTGGGATATAGACCTAATAGTGGTTTTGCTGAGTCAAAGGGTATGAAGGGTTTTATAGCTCTTTGGGCATAGTTCCAAATTGTTAACCAGAATGATTGGATCAATTCATAACCCCACCAATAGTGAGTTAGTATCCCTACTTTTCCACACCCTGTCCAGCATTTGTCGTTTTCCTTTTCTGTCATATTAACCAATCTGGTAGATGTGAGGTGTCGATCAGAAATGTTTTAATTTGCATTTTTCTAATCAATAGTGATTTAGAACATTTTTATATGATTATGTATATATACATATATTATATATAATTATATTATGCATGGGTATATGATTATTTCTATTGATAGCTTTGATTTCTTCTTCTGAAAATGACCTGTTTGTTTTCTTGGACCTGGGACTGGCTCTTATCTTTTATAAATTTGACTGAGTTTCCTATATATTTGAAAAGTGAAGCCTTTATCAGAGAAATTTGGTGTAAGCAGTTTCCTGCTTTCCTCTTAATTTCGGCAGGGTTGCTTTTTAAATCCTTTAATTTCACTTAACCAAAATTATTTCACTTCCCATGATCCTTTCTGTCCCTTGTTTGGTCCTAAACTCTTCCCTTTTGACACAGTGTGAGATATTGAGCTATGCCTAGTTTCTGCTAAACTGCAGAAAGGATTGTGTAGTCAGATACTAAGAGTACCTGATTCATAGTAATGTTGACTTAGAATAAAGTGTCTAGTAGGGTACAAGATGCTCTTTCAAATTTATATTATTAGTCTTAGAAGAAGTGATAGATGGAATGTTTTTCACATTTGAAGATGATGGGAAGTGGAGATCTTAGGGGAACACACTGGATTCAAAAAGGTGTCAGAATTATGAGCCAAATGTAGTAAGATGGAATTTTAATGTGGTAAATGTTACATTCTACACTTGGGTTAAAGAATCAACTTCAAAAGTAAAAATAATAGTAGTAGTTTATATAATGATTTAAAGTGTGCAAAGCTCTTTCCATATATTATCCCTTTAGGTCATTATACCAACCTTGTGGAGTAGGTGTTATTATTATCACTCTCATTTACTAATAAGGAAACTGAGGCTGAGAGAGACCTTGTCCAGGGTCACACAGCTTGTAAGTATCTGACGCTGGATTTGAATTCAGGTCTTCCTGACCCAATGTCTAGCATTCTTATCTAACTTCAGAACAAGGGTAGAGTCATTTGTCAAGGCTCTGTGGAAAAAAAGATGTAGCTAGGGAATTTCAAGAGACATTGAGTCCAAAGTGAGTCAGTAGTGTGACATGGCAGCTAAAAATGATTGCTGTCCCAGAGTTCATCAAGGGAAGCATGGTGTCCTCAATGAGGGACATGGTAGTCCTGATGACTCTTCTCTGATCAAGCCCCATTTCCAATATTCTGTTCAGATATGGGCACCATGTTTTAGGATCCCCGTTAATTAATAATCAAATCCCCAGGAGTGTAACAAAGACAGTGACGGGCACTGGAGACCATACTCTATTAGAGTCAGTAGAAGGAATTTTGACTATGTAGGCTGAAGAAAAGAAGACTTAGTGGGGCATGAGAGTTGTGTTCACCTTTGAAAAACTGTCCTGTACGAAAGGGATTAGTTTTGTTCTGCTTGTTACTTGAGGGAATTTAAAATTAGATGTTAGCTTCATGTTTCCTAAAGCTAAGAAAAACTTCAAGGCCGCAGAAGTTGTCCAAGAGGAGAATGGGCCCCTTTGGTGGAAGTTTTCCCTCACTGGAGCTCTTTATGCAGAGATGGGATGACTCCTTGTTGGGGATGTTGTAGAAGAATGTACTGGTTTCACTAGTTGGCCTCTGGGCACCCTTCCACCTGTGAAACTGTGATTCTGTTAAATAAATATTGATTAGGCATCCACTAAGTACAGGGCTTTTTGAGAGGCCCTGGGAGACAAATGATCTCTACCTTCAGGAAGGATACAACCTATTAAACACACGAAAAAAACGATCAACAACATGCATTGACAGTCGTATAGGGTTTCATCTGACCTCATCCTCTTTTCCTCAGCTACTTCATTTCGGCTTTTACAAGGTGAAACACTTGTCTTGAATTTTATAGTTTCACCATCGACTCTCCTTCTTAAGAATCACTGATAAAATTAGAGGAGGTGGACTCAGGAAAACTTTTTTTTAATTGGTTAATGCTGAGTATCCAAAAGAGGTTTTTTATTTGAGTGATACGGTCTCCAAAGAATCATTAAATGGCCTCACTAGTTTGCTCCTTCCAACTAGAAACTCCTCTCTGGAAATCCTTCGTGCATCTCAAATTCTATTTCCAATTTATCCCATCTATAACTTGTTTGTACATCACTGTTTACATATTGTCTCTGCCGTTAGACTGTAAATTCCTTGAGGGCAGGGGCTGTGTTGTTGTTGTTGTTTTTAAACTTCCCTTCCTATCTCCACATTTAGCTCATAGTGGGCCCTCAGTAAATACTTATTGACTTACATGATCAAAATGGAACTTAATATTTTCCCTCCTTAAACTTGTTTCTCTTCATTATTCTCTTTTATCATTGATGATAATATCCTCCCAGCAAAACCTCAGTCTTATTTTTCCTTCTCCCTTACTATCTACTGATGAATGAATGAATGCATGATAGCAAAAGTAATTATTAAGCACTTACTGCATGCAGAGCGCTGTGTTAAGCATTGAGAATACCAACGGAAGAGTCAAGGAGCTCCCATCCCATGTAGGATATTGTTGCAAAGCACATGATAACACATTTTCTCTAATGTAATTTCCACTGATGAAATCAAATCCATTTCTGATGTTGAACCATTTGAAGGTGCTGAAGACTTGGCGTTGAAAACTTTCTTTTCTGGGTCTTCAGTCTCTGTGATTGCTGAGGAGATAGGAAGCTTTAGTCCCTGCAGAAGTAATTAATTGTTGGGTCAGATCACCACAGGGATTACTTCTTTTGATTGTGGCTGCAGGACCTAGGTGGAAAGTAGGACTGGTGGTACAGGAGGTATTGTTCCTAGGGCTTCTGAACTGAATCTGCCTTTAGGTGGCAGGTGGGCTGAAAGGGGAGGGTACAAGCAATTATTTAAGCACCTACTAGGTGCTAAGTACTTAAGATATCTCATTTGATGATTTTAGGTGTTAGTGGTGGAAACAAAGGTGAGCCTCTGCTCTGCAATTCTTGCCCCTCCCAGCGATGGCTGAGGGTCCCAAGCTGGAAGCAGAGCTGGTGGTTGGTAGGGCTTTGCGATTCCCAAGGCTCTAGGTTTGAGAGTCCCAAGTTATTTGGATTAGAGTCTGAAGGGAGCTCATCACTGAGAAGGTGGGATCTCTGAGAAAGAGGACAGAGACAGGAAGGAGAGACACATATCCCGCCCCCCCCCCCCCAAACACACACAGACAGGCACACACACAGATACACAGAGAGAGGGAGAGACACAGGGACACACCGAGAAAGACAGAAACACAGAGACACAGACACACAGAGAGAATATTATCTCTGTCTAAAAGAGAAAGAATACTGTTAACAGTTAGGCACTGGAGTCTTAACTACTTCAGGTGGATGGGCTTACCCACACCGTAGATTGAGCGGTGTGTAGGGATGGCTGGGCTCTTTACCAAAAGAATCATTACCCCAGATGCTGATGGTTCCAGGGACTGGGCTAGAAGCAGAACTTGTGGTCTGAGGGAGGCTCCAGGGTTCAGCGTCCTGGGCTGTCTCCCTCGGGGCCTGAGGGAGGGAGGCAGAGGAGATAGTGCTAGTGATGGAGGTTTGGAGCTTCCTGGCACATCCTGCTTCCTCTCCCTCCCTCTGGGGCCTTGCTCCTTTGGTTAATGAACTGCCAGTTCCTGTTGATTAATTCACGACTCTGGTTTAGCACCTTATCACCCTAACTATTGAAAAAGCCTCCTCACAGGTTTCCTTGTCTCCAATCTCTCTATCGTCTGTACCTTGTACACACCATGATGATGTCCCTCATGCAGATGTCTGACCATTTTGTTTGACTGTTCAGAAATGTTCGTGGCTCCCCATTGCCTTTAGGACAAAACATACCCTCATCAGGCCCTCCACATTCTGGCTCCAACTTAATTTCTTTGCCTTCCTGTGCTCTGTGTCCTGGCTAAAGTGGGCTAAGAGGTGCTGCTTCCCCATTTTTCTTCCCACCCGCACCTGTTCAGGCCACCGCTCTGGCCTGGCATGTGCTCTCTCCTCATTTTTCATGTGGTGACATTCTTCTCTTTAAGGGTCTGCTCAAGGGCTATCTTCTCCTTTATTCCTCCAGAGGAAGGTGAGCTTCTCTCTTTCATTCATTTATCTGAATATCTCTGTGTTAATATCTTTGAAACCATAAAATACTTTTCCACCATCTGTCACAGTAAGAAAGTAGTTTGATGTGTGCGTGTGTATGTGTGTATGTGTATGTGTGTGTGCGTGTGTGTGGAGACAGACACACAGAAACAGAGAGACACATTTTATATTCTATTGTTATTCAATAGTGTCCAACTCTTTGTGACCCTATGGACCATACTGTCCATGGGGCTTTCTTGGTAAAGATGCTAGAATACTTTGCCATTTCCTTCTCCCCTGGATTAAATGACTTGCCCAGGGTCACACAGCTAGTAAATGTCTCAGGCTGGATTTGAACCTGGGCCTTCCTGACTCGAGGTCTGGTGCTCTATCCACTGAGCCACCTTGCTGCCCATTTATTGTGTACATATCCATTTACATATATATCTATTGTTTCCCTAATAAAATATAAGCTTCTAGAGAGTGGGGATTCTTTCATTTAAAAAAAATATTTGATTCCAATTTAACCAAAAGGTGTGAGCCATGCAATGGGGAGGCAGAGGAGGACTACACAGAGGAAATGTGAATGAAAAACTTTATAAACTGTAAGACTATCAAATCTTCGACTGTCTCAGGGTAAGGATTGCTGAGGTTTGAAAGTGCTTTGTACTTAAGTCAGTTTACACACATTTCACCATCTTTATGAATATAATCATTTCTATGTCAAAATAAAAACAAACTTTGTTTTCCCAGTTTTTAGCATAGTACGTAATTCATAGTAGGTAGTTAATAAATTCTTGTTGATTGAGTGGTCGGCCTATCTTTCCTCTGCCTTTACCACATTCTACCTGGAATCCTGCTTATCGCTGTTTATATAACCTCATCGCCTTATACAGTGCTTTCCATACAATACATAGATTGACTTAGGGCATCAAGTGGCCACAGTGCACAGAGCACTGGGCCTGGAGTCAGGAAGACTCATCTTCCTGAGTTTAAATCTGGTCTCAGACACATACTAGCTGTGTGACCCTGGGTAGGTCACTTAACCCTGTTTGCCTCAGTTTCCTCATCAGGAAAATGAGCTGGAGAAGGAAATGGCAAACCACTGCAGTATCTTTGCCAAGAAAGTCCCAGACAGTCTCATGAAGAGTCAGACATGACTGAAAAACAACTGAACAACAATATATTGACTTGAAGAGAAATGAATATTCCAAGAATGTGTTCATACCATAACTCCTGTCACCTCAGTGGGTTTAGAGTCAGGTCCCCTCTTGTTCCAGCTCATGTAGCTCTCCTGACTTTTGTCTGTTTTCTTCTTGTCTTTCTCACTTTCACCCCTTCCTCTAGACCAGTGGTTCTCAACCTTCCTAATGCCGCAACTCTTTAATACTCGTATGTGGGTGTATCTGCATGTGGGCAGACCCGCCTGGAGACAGATAGAGGAGCGATGTCTCGGTTCCTAAGACCGTTGGAAATATGTGTTTTCTGATGGTCTTAGGCAACCCCTGTGACTGCTATGAAAGGGTCATTCGACCCCCAAAGGGCCTACGACCCACAGGTTGAGACCCGCTGTTCTAGAGGAAGGTTTAAAGGCTAAAATGATACGCAGTAGAAGAAAGGAATTTTATCTGTTATGATGTCATAAATTGCACAATTCTGAAAAAAAAAACCAGACTTTCCACTTGTATGTTGTAGGATCAAAAACAATGAGTACTCTCCTTGGTGTTTTCCATGGGTGTTCTCCACTGGATTAAGGATGAAGTTGGGTGTATTTTTGGTACATAATGATGAAAATCTATAAAGAGAGAAAGAAGTACCATAATATCAGACACTGAATTCTTGGCCGTATGAACTGGTAGGACACCTTGTAGACCAAGGTGTCTGTGCCATAGGATGCTAACTGATTGCTGCACAGCCTCTAGTTCACAGCCCTGTGTCCTGAGAACCTCTGACTGCAAGGGGCTCCGCGAATCTCCTGCTGGTGGCCACAGTGTGATGTAATGGAAAGAACACTAGATTTCAAATCATATTTGAGTTCTGACCCTTGACCCTTACTAGCTCTGTGTAACTTCCCTCAGCCTCAGTTCCCTGATCTGCAAAATGGGGATGATAATACTTTGCAACACCTGCCTCATAGTTGTTGTGTGAAAAGTACTGCAAAGCACTATGTGCCTTTAGGTTATTCATAGTGATTTGATCCTTGGTCTACAGGTAAAAAGGAGCAGGAATCCTACTCTGTTGACTCTAATTTTTGAGGGCAGGTAGGTGACACGGTAGATTAACCTAGGATTAGGAAGACCTGAATTCAAACCCAGCATCAGACACTAGCTATATGACCTTGGGGAAGTCACTTAACCACTGTCTGCCTCAGTTTCCTCAACTATGAACTAGGACTTTGGACAAGTCACTTAAGCACGGTCTGCCTCAGTTTCCTTGACAATAATAACGCTGAGGATTTAATAATGTGATATTTGTGAAGTACTTAATGTACTGTATAGCACACAATAGGTATTTAATAAATGCTATTTCCCTTACCTTTCCCTCCACCATTCCCATTCTCTACTCAAACTCTCTTGGATGCAGTTGGTCTTGCCATGCTCCTGCTTTCTTTGCTTTTTATTCCTGCTCATAATTTGTCATTTTCTGAACTACCTACATATTTTTGGTTCCCTAGCAAAAACCCTCTGACATATTCCTAAAATCTGCAGCATCTTAAGGTTAACAAAGGATTTTCCTCATAATAGCCCCATAGGATGTATAGTGTAAGTATCACCACCCTCTTTTTGCAAATGAAGGAGCTGAGGTTCAGGGACATTTAATGATTTTCCAAGGTCATTCAGAGGCAGTTTTCAAACCCAGGTTTCCCAAGGTCAAGTCTGTAATTTTTTCCACTATGCTATATTTACTCTCAAAAGTACATTCATGGGGCAGCTGGGTGGTGCAGTAGATAGAACACCAGCCCTGGAGTTGGGAGGACCTGAGTTCAAATCCATCCTCAGACACTTACCAGCAGTGTTACCCTGAGCTAGTCACTTAACCCTGATTGCCTCAAAAAAAAAAGAAGAAGAAAGTACATTCATCCCCTGCTTATCCTTGCCAGTAAAATTAGCAGCCTACCAATAAGAACCATTTTTATGTGTCTATTATGTGCAAAGCATCAAAAATCATGTGTGTATGAGCAGGCATAGATAACGGTGTGATCTTGGAGAAGATCCTTTGTGGCTCTCACTTTCTCTATCTGTTAAATGGAGGGGTTGCATGAAATCTAAATTAAATCTAAATCTATGCTCCTACACACATATCAACGCACATTAGAGTGATTTATATCAGCAAAGACCATCATTCCTTTGTAACTGAAATGTTATATACCTTCTTTTGTGTGTTTACAGTTTTTAAAAATAAAAAATTAAACAAAGATGAATGGAAGTAACTCCCCATTCTGAGAAATCCATGGCAAAGTCAGTTAAAACATTGAATGTTTTCTCTCATGAATCTACAAGACCTTCTCTTCTGTTGAGTTGCAGCAACTCAAGTCAGGACCTTACCTCAAGTGGCAATATCCTGTACAGAGACAGAGTGTACAGCTCAGCCAGCGAGGCACTCCAAGCCTACATTGATGATTTTGATCAGAGGCATGCTCCTAGGGATGTGAGCGACTCAAACCTTAACGGGACTTGGCAGCCTCCTACGTCCACATTCGCCAGCTTTTCTCCCAGACCCTGCAATGGTACGCTTCCACTATGTTTGTTTCCTATACCTTCTTGTATGGATTTAGTTGATCTTGGGAGATGTCCTACAATTCGGTAAGCTGATACATTCACTCTTTTTTTTCGTTTTGTGACAGAGTGTTTTTGCAATATTTGAATCCAAATCTTTTGGTAACTCTCTCAACTACAATGTTTCTCTAAACAGAATCCTTAGAAAAAAATAAGGCAAAGGAGGTGGAAGGTAGTGATCGTTATAAGGCCTTGCCTTTCATCACACTTTTCATTGAGAATATTAGATGAGAATTTTTTAAAAAATATTTTAAATTTGCAGAACAAGTGTTTGCAAAACACAGTACAATAAAAAAGATAATTGCATATGAAACTGCAAAACTACCATGTACAATTTGCTATTCCTTCGAAATATACAACAAAGTTATTATGTAAATTTCTTTTTTTT
This sequence comes from Pseudochirops cupreus, assembly GCA_028627135.1. Taxonomy (NCBI): domain Eukaryota; kingdom Metazoa; phylum Chordata; class Mammalia; order Diprotodontia; family Pseudocheiridae; genus Pseudochirops; species Pseudochirops cupreus. Next base: position 372,119,994 of record CM053581.1, read on the forward strand.
CTTTTTTTCCATCTCCCCTTCCCCCCGAACCCTAGACAAATAGGTATAGATATGTAAAATTATTCCATACATATTTCTATTTATCATTCTCTCTCTGGATGCAGATAGTGTCTTTGTATGTCCTTTATTTTTAATTTGTGTATTTATAATAGTCAAAATGATTGTCACATGGGTTCCAGTTCCTGTTCTGGCCTAACCAACTGGGTGATCCAGGACAGTATTTAGCCAGCAAATTTAGTAAACATTTATTCAGCCCATGTATGAAGCAGTATAAGGGAGGACTCAATCATAAACAACACGTCTGTCCTCATAGACATCACTATATAACGAATATGTATATATGTATACATGTGTGTGTCTAATTCCAAGACATTAAAATATGTGTTTCCCAGAGTCTTACATTCTGATGGGAGAAACAACATGTATTTATTACAAAGAGAGTCAATAGAGGACAAGAACTATTTCCCTTCTGCCTTGTATCTCCAGGGCTTACTTAACTTGTTGCATGGCACCCAATAGATGCCAAATAAATGTAGTGTTTGTTGATGGATGGATACAGGAGTTTTGTCCATGTGGAATTTGGTTTACATGATAATGGGGGAGATTTACCAAAGGAAGGAGGGTAGAGAGATGAGAAAAAGAAATAAAGGCCTTGGGAAACACATATCTTAATGGGTTGAGATTCTTTCTGAGGCACTGAAGAAGGAGACAGAAAAGTGGTTTAAAGAGGAATGAGGAAAACCAGGAGAGTGTCGTGCCTCAGAATACAGAAGGAGGGGAGAATGCTCAGTAATGTTACAGATGCCAAGACTTCATGGGGGAAGAAGACTGAAAATAGGCCATTACATTTGGTGATTAATGTGAGCATTTTTTGTATAATTATGGGGCCAAGGGAGAGTATAAGGGTCTAAAGATTATTATTGGAGTTAAGACTGAGTTATATCCATTCACTAGAGGCCCCCCTACTAAGCTACTCTCTTCCCAAATACATTCCTACTCTCTCCCAGTACTCAGCCACCTACCCCGTCACTTTTTTCCATTCACTACATTCTCTAACACCATTATTTTGTCTTTTTTGTTCACATCCCACTCAATCTCCCCTATTGTAGTGGGAGGTGACTTTCTTGGAAATGTAGCTTTGAAATTGCCGGAGTAATTTATTTTATTGCTGAAGAACAGAACCAATCACTGTCCAGCTTGATGCAGATAGCCAAATCTCCCTTAGAGAAAGATACAATATAGATGATGAGAAAAATACAATATAGGTGATAATGTTGAAAAATGACAACTTTGTATGTTGCAATTTGAATATTTCTGTGAAAGGATAGATTTTCATTTATTGCAAAATATGTGATAAATAGGCAAGTGTACCTATCAAAATTCTGGAACCTCATGTTTTCTAACAGGAATGGGTGCTGTATTTTGTCAAGCTTTTTCTGCATCTATTGAGATAATTATATGATTTATGCTGATTTTGTGATTTATATAGTCAGTTATGCTGATAGTTTTTCCTAATATTGAGCCAGCCCTGCATTCCTAGTATAAATCCCACCTGTTTCTAGTGATTCTGGTGATACATTGCTGTAATCTCCTTGCTAATATTTTATTTAAAATTTTTGCATCAGTATTCATTAGGGAAATTGGCCTATAGTTTTCTTTATCTGTTTTGGCTCTTCCTGGTTTAGTTATTAGCACCGTATTTGTGCCATAAAAGGAATTTGGTAGGATTCCTTCTTTGCCTATTCTTCCCAAATAGTTTATATAGTATTAGAATTAACTGTTCTATTGTGGAATTGAATCTTGTAAACTAAAAGTAAATAAACAAAAAATAAATAAATTAAAAACAAACAAACAAAAGAATTAATTGTTCTTTAAATGTTTAGAAGAATTCACTTGTGAATCCATCTGGCCCTCAGAATTTTTTCTTAGAGAGAAATGCCATGTTTTCTAAACAAGTGATGTTACTGTCATGATGGAATTTCTAATAGGGAATACATAGTAAAGATGAATCAGTAAAGAAACTTGCTACATTCCTCACCATGCTGAATTTCTTAAACATTTCTTACCCTACCTAAAATATATATATATATATATAAACTGTATAATTTGTCTTCACCTGTTAAATGCTTTTAACATTCTTCTGCAGTGGATAGAGTACTGGGCCTGGAGTCTGGATGACAGTTCAGTTCTGACCTCAGACGCTTAATAGCAGTGTAATCTCACTTAACCTCACTTTATCTGTTTTCTTAACTGTAAAATGGGCATAATAATAGCACCTTCCTTGTAGGGAGGTTGTGAGGATCAAATGCAATGCTATTTATAAAGTGCTTAAACATAGTGTCCGGAATATAGTAGATGTCATACACATACTTATTCCCACCACATGTATATCTAGAAAGAAAATTTGAAATTCAAAATGAAAAGCCTTTTAGGAAAAATTTTCAAGTCAAGTCAATGGGCATTTATTTCGGAAAAATTGATGCAGATACCAAGCTGCATTGTTAAATGGGATATTGTTGTGCTATGCAGTGGACTTAGGGGTCATAAGACTTGGACTTTCATAGCTCATAACAAACATTTGCTAATGATATGAACTTGAGTCAGTCACTTAGTATCTCAGAGTTTCGGTTTTCTCATCTGTGAAATGGGGATGATAATTATTGAAGTGCCTAGATCCTCATAAGAAAAGCACACTCTCACAGAACCCCTCCTGGACCATACTGACTTGCACCTTATTTGTTGTTATTTAGTCATTTTCAGTCAAGTCTAACTCTTAATGGTCCTATTTGGAGTTTTCTTGGCAAAGACACTGGAGGGGTTTGCCATTTCTTTCTCTAGTTCATTTTACTGATGAGTAAATTGAGGCAAACAGGGGTAAGTGATTTACCCAGGGTCACACAGGAAATAATGTGGGTGCTTAATAAATGTTTCTTGGTTGAATTTCTAGCCACTCAATCCATCACAGTGAGAGCTACCAGGGAGATTCAGGTTATTAGAAGTATTCAAGGCAGTTATGAATCAAAAGCACTATGTAAACATGAATTATTATTATGTTGATAATTAAAGCTGTGAATAATTCAGCCTTTCAGAGGAGAAACTAAACAGAGATTCAATCATGCTTCATATATGAGACAGATATCCCTGTATATGGGGAGAATCATGCTTCTTTTGGCTTAAATTTTTCTCCTCATAGTATTTGACACAGGATAAACAAAAGAGCTGCCATGAAGCTAGGTTTGGATTGGTTTAAATAACAGCATTATAATTCATGCCACTGAAGGGCAAAGAACATATCAAACTTTCTTCAATAGTCCTTCCCGCGCTCATGCTGAGGATGTTATTTCCTGTAAGGTTCCCTTGCAGAACAGGGAGGAGATTCAGCCTTATAATTGTAGGGTCTTGGACCTGCAGAGACTAAAATACCCTGATTGTTCTTGTTAATGGACTTGGTATATTTCATTTAAATCATCCTCTTGAGCTATGAACTCCATCAGCATTTCATTCTTGGAGCCTCTTCACCTTTGAATATTTATTGGGTTGCCTATTTGTGGTAAAATTGTGTGGCTTGGGTTCTGGCTGTCGTTCTTCCTGTTTATCTAATCCTGGGATTCTAACATTGTAAGGCCTGAGTCTTCTTATTTGTCTGTGATAAGATTCTTTATTTTATTAGGTTTTTTATGGGGGTGAGTGGGAAGAAGGGTACAGATTTGTGATTCCATCGAGGTGGGAATTTCCATTGTGTATTATCCTTTCATTCATGCAGATCACCAGCTCTGATCCCCACATTTCTGTGAGTTATAGTCTTAGAGAGTTCCTGTTGCACTGAAAAGTTAAGTGACTTATTCTAGGAGGTCACACAGTCAGTATGTCAGAATCAGGACTAGGATCTGGGTTTTCTGACTTCAAGGCCAAATCTCTCTCTGCTATCCCATACAACTTTTTGTTATGAGTATCATACTGAGCATTTACAGCAGCGGTTCTCAACCTATGGGTTGTGACCACTTTGGGGGTCAAATGCCCCTTTCACAGGGGTCACCTAAGACCATCAGAAAACACATGTTTCTGATGGTCTTAGGAACCGAGACACCACTCCTCTATCCGTCTCCAGGCGGATCTGCCCACATGCAGATAGGCCCACATACGAGTATTAAAGGGCTGCGGCATTAGGAAGGTTGAGAACCACTGATTTAGAAAATTTGTTCTTAAGTCATTGTGCTTATATAGTATGCATATGACTTAGATTCTCTCTGTGAGTTCTCCTTATCTAGTGAATATCATAGTTTCTTAATATTTCCTTGAATGTCCATTATTGCACTGAAATTGCAGAAAGTTTTATAAATCCCCCTCCACTATTTTTCTCACGAGCAAAATCACTTTACTTACAAAATTTCAGCACTGGTGTCTCAACTATCATGCTTCTCCTTTTCTCTGTAATGACTTTTGCTGAAAATCACACCTGCTTATCCTGAAGCAAGGAAGTAACTTGATTGAACCAGATTTATTGTGCTCCTGGTTTTAGCTGCTTGTGTTCTAGCTCTAGCTGCAATAGCTTAGAGATTTCCAAGTAGAAATATTTATAATTCATATCTTAGTTGATGTGATTCATTATTTATTTGGGACTTGAATCTATGGGGAATTCCTATGTCATGAATTAAATAAACCTTTTTTCCCTATGCACTTAAAGATGGCAGCACTGATACTGATTACTCTTTGTGTGTGGTTGAAAAGATTGATACATGATTATTAAAGTAGCTTGCATTTATAACCTGTGACCCAGAGCCTCCCAGGATTTGGGACTTATGAAGACTGAGTTCAATCCTGGTGGCCGACTCTGAAAGGATAATTTTCTCTTTGGCTTGTGTGTCTGTACCTAGAGTTGCTCTGGAATACTTTCTTAATACAGCTTACCTTTAACTTGTTTCTCCAGAAATAAATAATAGGGTCCCAGATCCCTTATAAGTACTTTAAGTACACATGGGTAGGATAGCTTTTATTTCACCCACCAGAAAGTACATAACACAGAGAACTCAGAGGAGCCCATAAGCAGACACAGAAACACATAAACATTGCTCATTAGCTCCACCTCAGTCTACTCTTTGACATTCTTGGAGATCCTGGATCCTCCCAAAGGACCATAGACAGTTCTTCCCAGATTTGTCTTACCACCCTATGGTTGGATTGCTTTTGAAGTTAAATTTTGGGGTGCTACTGAATGACCAGCCTCCCCCATCAGTTCTTCATTATCCAAATAATTCACTGGCTTTCTTGTCCAAGTAGAACATTCTCAGCAACTGAGTGATCTATCTTCCTAAATGTTTCATTTCTGAACTTAGTGTTATCCAAGTTCCCTGAGGCTAACACCACTCTGGAAACCTCCTTTCTTTGGTGAAAAGGCTGCATTCTATAATTACACTACCTTAGGTCATTTAGAATTGCCCTTCATCTACAAAGGACTTTGAAATCCTCTGTTTCACATTTATAAAGTCCTTCATAACCTGCCTCTCCCTATATTTTCTTTCTCCTACCTTACACACCTTCATATACTCTTCAGTGCAATGACATTGGCTTCCTTGCTGTTCCTTGAATAAGAAACTCCTTTTCCTGATTCCAGGCATTTTCACTGGCTTGTCCTCCGTGACTAGAATGCTCTCTCTCCTCAAGTCTGCCTCTTGGCTTCCCTAGCTTCCTTCAGGTCTTTCACAGATAACACACAGACACTGGAGTTCTTGGATTCCAGCCTCTAACAGGTTTGCTCTTGATCTGGTCAGACAGGCAGACACCTTCAGAGGAGTTAATAATCAGCGTTATTCTAGTCTAATCTTCTCAAAGGGTTGCAGATAATAGGAGTACCAGCTCTTACAGCATTCCCTAATTGCCCTTATCACAGGGGCTGGTGAGGAGAGGGGGCAACTACCCCTGTGTCTCAGTGGGGTCCACTGAGACAGGCACAGCTTGTATGCTCCCTAAATCCTCTCAAGCCTTGATGGGGGCCAGTCAAGGCACACACAGATTCCCCTATGAATACTCCATGGTTTCCCCTATGGTTTCTCCCATGGATTTCCCCACTCACCAACCAGTGCCCACTTGCTTTATAGGGCAACAGACAAATAAGGTATCTTGCCAACGTTTAGCTCACAAGTTAACTTTAGCAATATCATCATTCTGCATAAGCATAGTAAATATCACATTATGGCACTCCTTATCTCAGCGCAATCTTAGTAGGACTGTCTGTCACTATAATTCTAGGAACTACTATCTAGAATCCTTGGGACTTTTCTGGGAATTATTATCTAACACCTGAAAGCTAGACATTGCCATGGCCATGGATCCTGAGAAACTGAACTCTAAAAAGGATAACAAAATCCTCCTTACTTACAAAGTCCCAACTAAAATCTCACCTTCTACAGGAAGTTTTTCCTGATCCTCCCTTTAATTCTAATGCCTTGTCTTTGTTGGCTATCTCCAGTTTATTCTGTCTGTAGATGTATGTATGTTTATTCATTGTCTCCCCTATTAGACTGTGGACTCCTTGAGAACAGGGATTATCATTTCACCTTTCTTTTTATCTCTGCCCTTTAGCACAGTGCCAGGCACCTTGTAGGTGCTTAATAAATTTTTATTGACTGGCATTTTCTATTACTATCCCCTTGGGGCAAGTGTTGAGACACATTTGTTTGTACCATGTTCTTAGGCAGGAGATCTCTTGGTGTTCCAGTTGTTAGCATCTCTTGAGATGGAGAGTCTATGTTCAGGAGCTCTGCTTTAAGCCACTTGCAAATGTGTATGACTCCCACATGACTCTGATCTAAGGCAACCATTTTTATTCCCTTGACCAAGAGGTCTGTATGGGCACAGATTTCCCTACTCCAGCACCAGGGGATGCCTGTTGGTTTGTCCCCAGACAGTCTGTTGCATGTTCTTTTATTTCAAGAAAGAAAAAGAAGTGGGGTGGGGGAGAAAGCATACAGCTTGCTTTTATAGATTACAGAGAGGTATGGATGGGCCTTTAGGCAAGAGTCCATCCTCCTGAGTCCTAGCCTGCTAACCATCCTGGAAGCAGCCCTAGTTCCTGCAATTCTTTGTCCTTTCGGCAAGGTGCCAGTTGGCATGACCACACTCTCTAGGAAGAGGTGGACCTCAGGTGTTGCAAATAAAATTTCACCCCTTATAATCTCATCAAGCTGATTGGGGAAACTCATCAAATTCATCAGGGACTCCCCCATTAACCCTCTTCCCCTTCCATATTTACATTGTGCTTATATCATCACAAAGCAAGTGCTATTAATCACATACATTATCACATTTAGTCCTCACAAAAGCAATACAATAATGGTTTTATCCATTACTCAGATGAAGAGACTTGGAAAAGTGACTTGGACAGAAACACCCAGCTAGTAAATGGCAGAGATAGGAATGAAACCCAGGTTGTCTTATTCTAAATCCAGTGACCTCTCCTCTATACCATGCTACCTTCATTATTGGTACTTTCCACATTGTATGTGTGAGTACAGCTCCTTTCTGCAGAGCAAAATATTATTAGCACTGTGCTTTTAAAATTCCTTATTAGTGTGATGCTTTTGTTCAAAATGGACCATCCTGTTACTCACCATTGCATGCCAACTGTCTGTTTCCTAGCATTCTAAAATCGTGATGCATTATTTCTACTTCTGGGAATCATTAAAGTTTTTTTTTTCCTCTCAATGTTCTCCTGTCTTGTGAATTATCACATTTCTCATCACGATAAAGCCTTCAAGTTCCATATTGTTGATGAAATTTTTTGCCTTTCTTGGTAATGTTCTTCAGGTAGAGAGAGGCTAGCCTATAGCTGTCATCTTCGGGCCTTAGCTCAATCTATGGAGTGTGTGGCTCATAATCTGTTTGCCTTCTTGAGGGCTTGCTTCCCTGGTACAATCATCAGCAGGCTTTGAGCAATTCCTAGCTCATTGTCTCAAGGACACTTGAAACATTTTCTTTCTGGAGTTTCCCGGTATTCTCTAATGGACTTCCAGCTCCCTCTACTACATCCTCACAATTGGGCAATCTTTCCCATTACTGTGTGCTAGCTTTGACAGGGTACAGATGAGGATGAGACATGGCTTCCACCCTCAAGTGGAATAAATACATTTAGACTCATTCTGCCATGACTGACATCTTTATGGGACTCAAAGTTTTGCATTACATATATTGCTTTACATATATTATCTCATTTGGTTTTCATGACAAACTTGCAGTGTAGGATTTTAACAGTGAAGGGGAAGGGATTAAGGGAAGGCAATGAGCATTTATTAAGAGTCTATTATATGCCGGGCACTGATAAGTTTCATAAACATTTCTCTCATTTGATCCTACCAGCCTTGTGAAACAGGTGCTATTATGATCCCCATTCTACAGTTGCAGCAACTGAGGCAGGGAGAGGTTAAGTGACTTGTCTATTGTCATATAGCTGCTAAGTATCTGAGGCTGAATTTGAATTTAAGTCTTCCTGATTCTAGGGCTGATATTCTATCCACTGTACCACCCAACTGCCCTATGAATATACTTTTGAGAGCTAGCATAACCTAGTGGAAAAAGTCCTGACTCCAAGGGCAACTAGGGGCAGAATGGATAGAGTGCTTGCACTGGAGTCAGAAGACCTGAGCTCAAATCTAGCCTCAGACACTAGCTGTGTGACCCAGGCAAATTGCTTAATCCAGTTTGCCTCAGTTTCCTCATCTGCAAAATGAGCTGGAGAAGAAAATGCCAAAGCGTTTCTAGCATTTTTGGCAAGAAAACCCCAGATAGGGTTACAAAGAGTCTGACATGATTGAAAAATGACTGAACAACAACAATTTCCTGACTCCAGAACCAATGTTCTACCCATTGTGCCGCTTCAGAATGCAAATGACATGCCCAGGACCACACATGATTTAGGGGGAAGAGTTTTGAATTTAGAGTCACAGAGACTTGAATTCAAATCCTATCTCTGCCACTTACAACCTGTATGAACTGGAACAAGTTATGCAATCACAAAATAAGGAACTAGAACAAAAGTCCCTTCTACCTTTAAATCTATGACCCTAAATCTCATTTTGCGAGACAATGTGATATGGTAGAGAAGTGCTGCATGTTGACTCAGAAAACCACAAATGAACATCTTCTGTGTTGTATTGCATTTTTATTTATTTTATTAAACATTTTGCATTTGTGTTTTAATATGGTCACACAACACTGGGGACCCTTTTGGGCCAGGAGTTTGATACCTTTGTGGTAGAATCCTTGGTTTGGAGTCAGAGGACCTAAATTCGAATCACTTACACCTTTAGGCAAGTCACTTGACTTTTCTAGACCTTGGTTTCATCATCTGTAGAATGAGAGAATTCTCTTAGGTCTTCTCTAAGGACCCTTCTAGCTCTAAGTCATTATCCTGTGATTCTTTCAGATGCAGGATTTGACCCTAGGTCTTAGGGAATGGATTAAATAGGACAATTAGCATTTTATATAGCCAACTATATCATGGCAAAATTAAATGATGAATGTGGAAAGGAAGGCAAAAACTCCCTTAGAAGTTTTTAGATTTCTGGGTTTATTTGTAGCACTTAACCCCTCTAAGGATCAGTTAAATGTTCTTGTCATCCTGTCCCACATCATTTATCTATCTTGTGTAGTTATATCTGTCAGTCAGTGCATGATTTTAGCTGAACGTCATACTGACTCTCTAGGATTAGGCTTTTGCTGTGCCAGTGAAAAGCAGTGATGGGCATAGTCATCGAACTGTAGGATTTGAGCACTGGGAACTTTAAGAACATTCAGAAAATGAAGGAGTTGAGTTAGATGGAAAAGCTGAGGTCTGGGGAGTTTGAGCACCTTGTACCAAGGCAGCTAGGTAGGTGGATAGTAGGTATTAGAACCCAGGACTCTTTCTTCTCTGACATAAGCAGCCTTAGGCAGCTTCCTTCCCCTTTTTTTTCCCTTGAAAATAAGTAACAATCGTTTCTTTGAAACTTGGTGTTATTTCTTCAACATGACATTGTAAGGGAGAGCTTGTGTAAAGAAATAAGTAGTGTTTTCTTTTCAGGATAAAAATTCCATATTCACTCTAAGGCCAAGCATTTTAGCATTGTTCTGGGTTTTGATGGTAATCTGGTTCTTCCCTTTCTCTTAGCTGCATAATCAATCATTCACCAGGCTTTGGCAAGCTTCCTTCCCAGTTCTCCCTTCCCTAATTCAGATCTTTCTTATCTTATCTCCCTATTGTGATAGCTCCCCCCCCCATGTATCTAGCATTGATAGTTTTTAAGTTTTTCAAACTGTTTCATAAGAATTATCTCCTTTGATCCTCACAACAATTCTTTGAGTTATATTATTTTTACATATTAATAATATATTAATTATATATAATATATAATATAATATGTAATGTATAATTATATATAATAATAGTAACTGTAATATATAGTATATTATATATAATTACTATATACTAATAAATTAATAATAATATTATTATTATCCCTTCTTTACAGTTGAGGAAATTGAGGCTGAGAAAAACTAGTGATTTCCCTAGTGTCACCCAACCAGTAAATATGTAAGGTTGAATTTGAACTCAGATCTTCTTGACTCCAGGTCTAGCACTCTATCTACTGGGAACCCTAGCTTTCTAATTTTCCTGCCTCTGCTCCATCCCTCCCAAACTACAAAAGATTGTCATAAATCTTCTGAAAGTGGCACTTTGACCTTATTTTCCCTGTTTTAAGCTGTTATGTGCATGTTTGTTCTCTCTTCCTCATCTGTTTCCTCCTTATCTCTCTCTTTCTCTCTCTCTTTCTCTCTCTCCCTCCCTCCCTCCCTCCCTCCTTCCTTCCCTCCCTCTCTCTTTCTCTCCCCTTCTTTTATGTCCTCTCTCCTCCCTCTCCTCCTTTCCCCTCCTCTTTCCCCCCTCTCTTCCTCTCCTCTCTCTCCTCTCTTTGCCCCTCTCCCTCTCTTTCTCTCTCTAGCAAGTGCTTAATAAATGCTTATTGTTGTTATGACATGTCTGCTTATTGAGGCCATAGAGATCCACAGGAGTTTATTGAGTAGGAGAATGATGTGGACTTAAGGAAAAGTCACTTTGGCAGTTGTATCTCCAGAGCCAAGTCACCCATCAAACTATAACTTTCTGAATACTTCACACAGCTAGTCAATCAACAACAAGCATTTATTAAACACTTACTGTGTACCTGACACCATCATACATTCAAAGAAAGACAAACTATGGTCCTTGCCCTCAAGCAGCTCACAACCTAATGGGGCTGGTTAGTGGAACAGCCAGGCACAGCTCCAGATTCCTAGTTCATCACTTTTTCCAGTAAATAAGGATTTTTTTGAGCTTACATTATTATCTTGCCATTACATCCCACCACCTTTCCACATGCCTCAGTTTAAGTTCCTCCCATTGAGATAATTTTCTATTTACATCTCATTCATTTGGATCAAGAAGAGCTGAAAGACATTGATAATCCATTATTTCTTGCCTCAAGTAGTTTCATGTTCTGTGGGTCATTTCCACCAAACTATATTATATGGCACCCACAGTGTATATAATGAGGAGTGCCCAGTTTTCTTGTCCTTAATTCTGATACTCTTTATCTGTTGATGTTTGGTCACCGTAGATAAGAAAATTAATACAAGCAAATTATTCTTTGTTAATCTAAGTTTAAAATGCATTTGTTCTGGAAAGGGAAATCTTGTAACTTAATTATTTTCTCTCCTAGTGTGATAAACATAAATACAAGTTGGGGGGTAAGAAGATGCCATTTGATTGTGTTGTGAAGACTCCCTAATGCGTGACTATTGTGTCTAGGAGAAAATGCATGCAGTTAAAAAGTCTGTCTTCCTCTGGTTGCTAATCCTTGGGACTCTTTTCAGTATTCAAGCAGCAGAGTCTGGGTCAGGAATTTATTTCTGCCCCCTAGGCAAGGTTTGGAAATCCTGCTCCTCGTGTATTACTGTCCACTGGAGAGTTGAAGCCTTCACTGTAACTAACATTTGTGACTTGACTTATGACATGGTAGAATACTACACATCCCAAAAAGTAGAGTTTTCTAACAATAAAAAATATGTCTGTTCTTTATTTTCCTACTCTGAGGCTTCCTCGGGGCATAAATATGACCCTGGGTTCTCAAAAACAATTCCTGAAGAACACAAGTTCTGAAAGGTCCTCCCGAGCTGGAGAGGCCTCAGACTGGGGCTTTGTGATAGACTCAATTTCTGTCACATGAGGACCAGACTGACTAGATTTTTAACTAGCTCCTCACTAGGAAGACCAAAGGGTGATGAGCATTGGGTTTTTTTGTTTGTTTGTTTTGTTTTTTGTTTTTGCTACTGCAGACATCTAGATCCTATCTCTTATGGAAGATTTCTGAACTTTATGAAGCAACACCCACTCTCTTTTTTTTTTTATCCAAAGAGTTGTCACACACTTAGAACAGATGTATATCTGACTTGCTTTTATTGTCTTATATTTCCAGTATATGCAGTAGACCAAAGAACAAAATGTGTTGTACAGTGGATGCCATCTTATTGTTCAAATGTTTTTTCAAAATGGGGGAAATATAAAATATTTTTAAAGTTTTTTCAAACCTTGTTGATACTCCCCAATAACCCTTTCCTCTCCCATTCACTTCCCATCCCACAAAAAGGACTTTCCCTTTTAAAAAAATAAGGAAAACAAATCTAACTATTGAACAGATCAAAGGACATATACCTCGTTCATTACCTATGGTCTGCTAAGACAAGAGGCATGCTTTGGTGTCATTTGGATTGAAAAAACAAAGGAAACTATGTTTAAGATTTGCCATACTGGCCCCAGAAACATACCAGTTCTTCTGGGTGTTAGGTTTTTATAACTACTCTTTTACGTCTTGATATTTCTTTTATTCTCTATTTCTTTAACATGAAGTTCATCTTAATTCAAGGACAAATCTCAGCTCAGATAGCTTTCCATTTCTCCCCTGGCTGTCTTACTTTGAGATTTCTCTGACTTCTCCATCACGACCCTGTGTCAGGTACTTTCTTCCCTTCTCTTCTTTAACCTTTTTGTTTCACTTCTTCACTTTTTGTTTCAGTCTCCTTCCATGTGCTGTCTTACCCCTTTAGACTGTAAGCTCCTTGAGGGCAGAAACTTTTTTTTTCGTATTTGTATCCTGAGCACTTAGTACAGGGTAACCAACAGACCTCAAACCTGTCTGGTGAGTTAGAGTGATGTCCACCCCAAGCATATGAAGACTTCCCCCAGTGGAATTGGCGGATGAGAACAATTTATTCTAATGGTCATGAAAGTGACTGAAGCAGATGCTATGGAGACTTAGAGTTTGGTCAGGCATTGAAGACAGCAAGGTCATCTACTATATCCTGGGCCATCACCAGTCATCTTGACTTTTGTCCTGCATCTGGACTTTGATGACTCAGGAAGAGTGAGTGAAGCTAATGACTTTGTGCGGCTCACTTAAATCCACTTCAAGTAAAGAAATCACCCTGTGATGTCATGAGTCTCTGAAAATGGAGGACAGGAACAACTAGATGGCACAGTGGATACAGCACTGGTCCTGGAGTCAGGATGACCTGAGTTCAAATCCAGATTCACAGACACTAGCTCTGTGACCATGGGCAAGTCACTTAACCCTCACTGCCTTCCTCCCCCCAAAAACGAAAAAGAAAACAAAAGGACTAATAGCAGTAGGCACTTAACTTCAGCTTAATGTTAATTAAGTAATATGTTAGCTTTGCAACTCATTGGCATTTCTTGGCAATTATTGGAATGTAAGACTTTATTAATTCTCTTCATATGGTAATTCCTACAGATTGAAGACATAAACAATATCTCAGTTTTAATGGAAGAACCCAGAAGTATGACCCCACCTTTAAGTTTGTGTTTAGAGCTGATATTTTTATCAGTTTCTTAAAGTGTTCTGTAGTCTATATTGGACATCTAGATGGTGTAGTGACTAGAGTGATGCACTTGGTCAGAAGGAAGGTGCAAGCTCAAATTTTGCTTTAGAAACCAATGAGCTGTGCAGTCCTAGGCAAGATGCTCAACCTATCTCATCCCTAATGTCTTCATCTATAAAATGGAGATAATAATAGCACCTACTTCAGAGGATTGTTGTGAGGATCAAATGAGATAATATATGTAAAGCACTTTGCTGACTTTATAAGCTGTTGTTATTCAGGGATGTGTATTTGCTTTGTGGGCAACTTGGTGGCATTGGATAGATCACTGGCCCTGGAAGCAGGAGGATCTGAGTTCAAATGCAGGCTCAGATACTTACTTGGGTATGTGATACTTAACCCTGTTTGCCTCAGTTTCCTCATCTATAAAGTGAGCTGGAGAAGAAAATGGCAAATCTCTCTAATATTTCTGCCAAGACCCCAAATGGGGTTACAGAGAGTCAGATATGGCTGAATGACAACACATTTTATAAACATAGCCAATTGTAAGTGATTTATATGGAGATATAGAGCTGTGAAGAACATGCTTTGTGAAACAATAAAATACTGTGTAAATGTAGCTGTTCTTATTTCTGTTTTTCTAACCCCACTCTGGGGAATGGCCAGGGAAAGGCCCAAGACAATTTCTACAAAGGGGAGGGGAAAAAAAGGAATATGGATAATTATCTTCCTAATGGTCCATTATCAATCAGTCAGAAAATATTTATTATACATTAACTAAGTGCTGGGGTGCAAAGAATGGTCTTTGCCTGCCTGAAGAATCTCACATTCTCATGGAAGAGAAAACATGTAAATAACTAGATATGTGGTACATGGATATAATGGAATATTACTGTATTCTAAGAAATGATGTATGTGATAAATCTAGAGAAGTATAGGAAGACTTATATGAACTGATGCAGAGTGAAGTAAGCAGAGGCAAGAAAACAATATACACAGTCACTAATACAACATAAATTGAAACAATCATGAATCAAAAAGTAATGTAACAAAATTATAAAGCTCAAGCAGGACTAGAATGAAGACATAGGAGAGCCTTTCATGGAGGTGGAGGGTCCACAGGTGTTACACATTGTGCAGGTTTTCAGTACATTGAAAAAGTTTGATCAGTTGATTTTTTTTCCCCTCACTAAAAAATACTATTTGCCATATGGGATGGCTCTTGGGGAAAGGAATACTTGGGACCCCTATGATGAAACAAACTATTAATAAAACCTTATTTAAAAACAACTAAATATGTAACAAAGTATAAACAGTAAATAGGACATCTCAGAGGGGGAGGCACTAGTTTGGGAGTATGAAGGTAAAGAACTAGGAATGGCCTCTTGCAGAAGGTGGGATTTGGTTATAAATTACTTAATTATCAAAATTGTTATTACTGTCCTTTTATAGTTATAAAAAGGGAAACTTTTCAGGAGTTTGAATCCAATACTTATCTACTAGAAAAAGATTCAGAAGAGAGCATTAATCTTTGGCTGTGAACATTTCTCTACTTTTTGCCCAACCTACCATCTTTTCACAATTATATTGATAACTATTTCTTATTTATCCTGTATTTATCTCGCTTTGTCTATACTTGTCCTATGTTGTTCCCCTCTTAGATTGTACGCTTCTTGAAGGTAGGGACTATCTATCCCCTGCATTTAATACAGTGTCTGGTACATACTTGGAGCTTAAATAAACATTGATGAATTGATAAACTTCTAAATATTTTCTTGTAGACAGATCCAGACTCTGGGGGGAAAAAATCTCTTCCTACCTACATACTTGGCTATGTATTATTCAAAAGAATAAGCCTGTGTCATTACCTCTAAGTGTTACTCAACTCAAGTACAGGACATGGAGTGTTGGTTCATATGAGGCAGAAGGGGTGACTGTTCACTGTGCATTTTGGTAGTTGATCTCTGTTTCTCTGCACTTCTGGCAAAATTGTGATTTATGTAGCCAGCCCTTTTAGGCAGTAGAGTAATTTATTACATCTGAATTTTGCTTGCTTAGGTATCTGTCCCAGTTATCCCTGAAATGTAAAACTTTATATTCTGTATATTTATGACCTCCCACTTCTTTCTTGACTACATTATCATCCAATAGACAGGAGTGCTGTGAAATTTCAGAACATGGCTAAATAAGAATCAGGTGGTGAAATCAGGTTATTAGAGGCTATAATAGGTGCAACCGAAGCCTGGTACCCAACACTAGGCTATCTTGCTAAAACGTGCAATAAAAAGATGCAATTGAAATATAATAAGGTGGTTTTCTTGCTCAACTGAAACCATTCTCTCCAAAGTTACCAGTGATCTCATCAGTGTCCACTCTAGTGGTCTTTTCTCAGTTCTCCTCTTTTTTGTGAGTCGTCTGCTACATTTGCACAGTGAATAGAGTGCTGGGTCTAGAGTCAGGAAGACTCATCTTGCTGAGTTCAAGTCTGTGACCCTGGGCAAGTCACTTAATCCTATTTGCCTCAGTTTCCTCATCTGTAAAATGAACAGGAGAAGGAAGTGGCAAACAACTCCAGTATTTAGCATATAGTATCTTTGATCCCAAATGGGGTCACCAAGAGTCAGACACAACTGAAAATGACTGAACAACAAACATACTTTCCTCCTGGATATTCTTTCTTCTCTGGATTTTTGTGATATTACTCTCTCCTGATTTGCCTTCTGACTGCCTGCCAGACCTCTCCTTAGTCTCCTTTCCTTTCTTGCTATCCATGTCATAAACTAGCACCTCCAACTCTAGGTGTTCCCAATGGCTCCTCCCAAGTCCCTCTTCTCTTGACATTCTATCTTGGTAGCCATGGCTTTAGGTATCACCTTTACAAAAATAACTTTTTGATTTATATAAACACCCCGGGCTCTCCCCAGATTTTCAATCCCACATAACCAGTTGCCTATTAGGCATTTCTAACCAGCTATCCCAGAGACAGCTTAAACTTGCCATATCCAAAGGTGAATGCACACCATCTTTCTCCCCAACTCATATCTTCTTTCAAATATCCCTACTTCTGTTGAAGGCATCACCTTCCTTCTAGTCTCCTAGGTTCACAGCATCCATGTTATACTGAATTCCTAACTCCACATATCTAGTTAGAAATCTTGCTATTTCTACCTCCATAACATCAGTCACATCTTACCCTTTCTCTCCATCAACACAGCTGCCACTTAAGTTCATTAGGGCCATCTCCAGTCATCTTGATCTATATCTTGTCACTGCACGCAGGTGACTCTGGAGGAGAAAGTGAGGCTGGTGACTTTGCACAGCCCTTCCTCACTTAAATCCAGTTTACATGGCGTCACCTCCCTGATGTCACAGTCCTCTTCAAGAATGAAGGATAAACAACAACTTGAGTTCAGATCCTCATCACTTGTAACTTCGGTCATTACAACCACCTTGTCATTGCTCTCTTTGTCTTAGTTGTCCTTTACACCAGTTCATGCTATACAAACTGTTGCCACAGTGATTTTTTTCTTGGGCACAGGGGTGATCTTGTCACTTCCCCATTCTAACTACAGTGGTTCCCCATTGCCTGTAAGATAAAATAGAACTTTTCTTTTGTAAGCAGAGTATTGCCTCAACCTATTTTTCCATTCTCTCGGATATTTGTCACTTCCTCTCTAGCACAATATAATCCAGACAAATGGACCTTCTTTCTGTTTCTCACACATTTCTTAGTTTTGTGCCTTTGCAATGGAGGTTACCCATGCCTAGAATGCACTCACCTCTTTTTCTCTGCCCGACAAAGTCCATGTCTTCCATTAAGACACAGCTCAAACATCACCTTCTTCATGAAGTCTTTCTTGATCACCTCAGCTGCTAGTGTACTCCATCCAACTGCCTTGTAATATGAATCTGTGTGCATTAATAATCTGTATACTGTTTATGTTTTTAAATGTACTTTCTATTTCTTTCCCTGTTGGGATGTAAGCTCCTCATCATTTGAGATTTTTCATTTTAAAAATGGGCATCCCCATTGTGTAACAATGCCTGACACATAGTAGGTACTTAATAAATGTTTGACTGATTTTTTGCCTTAAAAATAATTTTTACATATTTGAAAATTATGGGTACACTGAAAAAAATATGCATTCATTCTCAGGAATTTTTCCATAAATGCAAATGAAATTTGAAAGAAGCTGGATGGTTGCTACATGGAATGTTTAAGTCTGGTCAGAAAAGCCTTTATTTTTTCATGTAAGTTCATGCTTATAGGGATTTAAAATATGTAATTTAAACATACTTGGCATCTTTTTTTTTCTTACCATTTTGATCTTGTGCCACCTTCATGGATTCATTCAGATTTTATGCTTGAATCTTTCATGCTATGTATATATTTCCTGGTTATCATCATTTTTAGCCAACATAATGTAGTGGAAAAAGTACTAAGTTGAGAGCATGGGCAGCCAGATTCTCATGCCAGCTGTGCCACTGATTCTTTATGTGATCTGTGGGCAAGTCACTTAACCCCTCAAATGCCACAGCTTCCTCATTTGATAAATACACAATGATTTCCAGAACTCCCTCCAGCTCCCAAATATTCTTTGATTCTAAATACTAGGAAAGCAATGCATGAAATAGCAGAATTCTAGAGCTGCATGGGACTTTAAAGATTATCTTGCCATTGGGGTCATTGCAGCTGAAAGAGACTTTAAATCTTCTCACTCCTCAATTTACAGATGAGGAAAGTGAACCTCTGAAACATGAGTCTTTTGCTTAAGGTCCCATGGCAGAACCAGGATTAGTACCTAGTTCCTATTATTTTTAGTCTAGGGATCTTTCTGCCAGCCCCTACAGCCTCTCATATTTTTTAGCTCCTTTGAAGCAAACTATTTTTGTAGGTAGCAAGAAAACAAGATAAATTAGAGTTTTTCTGAAGTGGGGGGAGAAATTGGTTTGTGTGTTGCTGCTAGGATAATCTTTCAATAAAGTCACATTTAGATCCCATCGTATATGATGCTGTAAATGGAAAGCTATTTCTGAAGGGATTTGTTCTTAATTAAGATGACTGTAGAGAAAGCGATAAAACCTGGTGTTCCATGATGGGCTGCAAAAAACCAGAAATACTATGATGGTGAAGTAATACTATCGTTAACAATAAAAACCACTGCTGGCACAACCCCTGTTACGCTATGGATTTTAAGATTATATCTATCTTTAGAGCTAGTCACATAAAAGAAATGATTAACAACCTAAATTCCTGAAAATGGTTTTCATCATGAAGGAGAAAATGTAATGCACAGAGACCATGCTGCAGTTATCACCATACACATAGACATGGAAATGTAAATCCTCACCTCAGAATCTACTGTAAATTCCTTCATGGAATCAATGTTACGTGTGACAGTCAATCATGATTAATCACTAAGTATTATGGGGGAGGGTATTTTTTCGCCTAATGAAATAAAATGGAACTTAGAAAGAAAAGAAATTTAAAACATCCATTTCAAAGGGAAATTTTAAATCATTTTGTTTATTTTTTAAACCCTGAATCATCATGATGTTTTAATCATGGTTTAGTGTTCCATCTGAAGGTTGCCCACACCTTTTGGCTTGCTTGGCTTTCAAAGTTTCCAAGTTATTGCAATATCTGTTTGCATCTCAAAAATAGAATATTCAGAACTAGGCTAACCTTTCCACCTCCATAATGTATGATACCTTGTAGAAAATAAATCACAGCTAATACGAAAGAAGTCAGAGAGCAGATTGCTTAGGGCATGAATGCTTCACACAGAGCATCAAAGATGAGAATTCTAGAGTTGGGAGAGCTTATTATAGTAGTAAAACCCTGAACTGAGAGATGGGAGACCAGGGTTGGAGTTGTAATTCTGAGACTAACCTGTCTTGAGACTTTGAGCAAGTAAATCATTTATTTCTAGTATGTAGCTAAGACAGTGCTCAGAAAAAATTGTAGTAAAAAAACATACAGGGGCAGCTAGGTGGCACAGTGAATAGAGCACAGGCCCTGTAGTCAGGAGGACCTGGGTTCAAATCCAGCCTCAGACACTTAACAAAAAATCTAGCCATGTGACCTTGAGTAAGTCACTTAGCCCCAATTACCCTACCTCCCCCTCTCCAAAAAGCAAACAAACAAACATAAAAAACATACATTAATAAAATAGAAGATTAATGAACTGAATATGCATATTTTAAATAGAGGAAAATTAGAAGAAAAATAGACAAACAGAAAACCAAAAAGATGAAGCAACCAGAAGAAATATATAAGAACAAAAGCTATTCCCCAACAGATAAGTGACCACAGTTTCCCCATTTGTAAATAAGAGGGGTTGGAATAGGTACCAATGAGATCTTGGTAACATTCCTACATTACTCCAGGTCACATAGCCCAGTCCCTAACCCGTGCAAGAATTTTCTCAGTAATGGTGTATGAACAATTTTCAGCTATTTTTCTGGGCACCAATTTTTCTCTTTATAGCAGAACAGGAGTCAAATTGTATCAAGAAATATTAGAATCCTAAGTTTTAGAACAGGAAAGGACTTCAAAGGTCATCTAATCCAACTCCTCATTTTACAGAAGAGGAAACTCAGGACCAGAGAGTGAATTGCCCAAGTCAGATGCATTTAAGTGTCAGGGATGGGATTTGAACTCAAGTTATCTGACTTTAAATCCAGTTATCCTATCCATGTACTGCCTCTAATCTTTTCAAAAAGACTGCTAGATACATCAGAGGGTCTAAAAGAAATGTACGATTCCTAAAGGAAATTTATTTTAAAAACAATTTTGTTGATATCTTTTTTCTATATTTACATCACCTACATTTCTCAAGGTATCTCACATCCCTTCCCTTCCTAGAGAGATATAACAAAAAGGAAAAAAAAATTCAACAAAACTAACCCACATTGAAAAAACCTGATGTCATATGCATTGTCCCACATGTATCATCCACCCCCTCTTCAAAGAATCTTACTTTGGGGCCAACTATAGTCATTCATTATGTTTCCACAATGTTCAACTTCAATTGTTAAAAATGTTTTCGCGATTTGAATCTGTCATTGTTGTCATTGGTTGTTTTCCTGGTTCTGCTTATTTCCTTTAGCAACCATATAAGTCTTCCCATGACTTTCAATATTCTTCATTTCTTATGGCATAGAAATATTCCATTACATAAATATCCCACAATTCATTTAATCAGGAGCCAACTTTGTTTTGAGTTCTTTACTACCACAAAAAAAAGTACTGCTATAAATATTTTAATGTAGGTAGAGTCTTTGCTTTTGTCATAGATTTCCTTGGGTTATTTGACTAGCAGTGGATATTCTGGGTTCCAAAAATATGGATATTTGAGTGACTTTCTCAGGGCAATTCCAAATTGCTTTCCAAAAAGGCTGGACCAGTTCACACCAGCAGTGCATTGGTACACCTGTCCTTCTCTACAACTCCCCAATTATTGATTTATTCTCAGCTTTTGTAAACTTTGCCAATTTGTTATGAAATCTTAAAGTTGTTTTGATTTGCATTTCTCTTATTATTAGTGATTTGGAACATTTTTTCATATGGTTATTAGTAATTAGCAATTCTTTTGAGAACTGTTCATTCCTATCTTTTGTTCACTTATCTGTTGGGGAATAGCTTTTATTTTTATATATTTCTATTGGTCACTTCATCTCTTTGTTTTTCCACTTGTTTATCTTTCTCCTTATTTTCCTCTGTTTAAAAAAATGCATATTCAGTTTATTAATCTTTTTCCATTTTATTAATGTATGGTTTTTTACTATAATTTTTTCTAAGCACTGTTTTTAGCTACATCCTATAGAATTTTTATTATATTATCTTGTTTCATAATCTTTCATATAGTTACTAATAATTTACATGATTTGTTAACTCATTGTCCAGGATTTTTTTATATCTTCATTTAGGCCTGTCTTTTGCCTTGTGTACTTACTCTATATTGACTTTTGTTATTGGCTATAAAGGATAGGCTTAGTATTCTTTTTTCACATTTATTTAAATTTTCTTTGTGCCCTAGTAAAACATCTATTTTTCAGAAGGTGTCCTGTGGTGCTAAGAAATATGTGCATTATAATTTGCATTTGATAGGTGCTAAAATTCCCTAACTTATAAATTCTCCAGTAGTTCTGTTCTATATTTTCACTTTATCTTTTAGATTTGTCTAACCCTGAGAGAAGAACATTCAAGTCCTCTACTATTTTTGTATTATTCTTCATATCTCTTTGGCAGTTCAATTAACTTCTCCTTTATGAGTTTAGATGCTATGCTATTCAGCCTATATATGTCTAATAGTGATATTTATTCATTGTAGTTATTGAAAACACAGTAGAATTTACTTGTTTATCTCCATTAATATTGTCAACCTTTATTTTTACTTTTTCTGAGAGCATGATTATAATTCTTGCTTTTAAAAATTCACCTAAAGTATACTTTGTTCCAACTTCTCATTTTTTTTCCTATAGTATGTCTTTCTTTTTTTTTTTTTTGGTGTGTTTCTCATAAATAACAGATTGTGTGAACTGATTAACTTATCCAGTCTGCCATTCTTTTTTGCAATATTGGATTGTTTGGTCCATTCTCATTTTTAAAGTTATTATAACACTTAGGCTTATGTTCTCCTTCATTTGTTTCTTTAGTATTTTAAAAGATTTTTTAAAAATCTATTTTGTCAATAATTTGTCCTGACAATTGGTTTTGTTTATACTACTTTAATGCAACACTGTTCCAGAGACTTTCTTCCCCATTTTTTCTCCCCCCAAAATAGATATGCACCTATTTGCCTATCCTTTCCCTAGATTTGGAGTTCTACTGAAATTCTTGGTTTCCTTTTCTTTATTTTACCTATTTACTTCTCTGTTCTCTTTCCCTTTTGTTATCCTTCATTTCCTCCATTCCAACTCTGTATATGTGTATTAGCTTTCTTTATCTTTTTCTAAGAAATTGTCCTTTGCTTTATTCTCTTCCATAATTCACTTCCCTTTCAATCTTCTGAAATCGTATTCTCGGCTTTGTGTCATCAGTTCTTCTTTATATGATTTCTGTGTTCCTCACAGGGTTGAAGCTTCTTAAGTGCTAAGTCTGGACTCTCTCTTCTAAACAATTTCCGTGTGATTGATTTTTATAGTTCTTGTTCTTTCATCCCTTGTTTTCCACTGTGCATCCTTTTTAGAAATAATGACTTGTGAGGGAAGTAGTGTGAATAGAAGCAACACTGCACTATTGTGTCCCCCAAATAATGCTTACTCTTGGAATCCACAGGATTCTCTATTTAGTCAGGTGTTAGTCCTCTTTCTTTTGTGTCATAATGTTTGTTAAGAGAACTCTATATTCTTCTTGAAGTTTTACTAGGGCAGCTAGGTGGTGCTATAATGGATAGAGTACCAGGTTTGGAGTCAAGAAGACTCATCTTTCTGAATTCATATCTGGCCTCAGGCACTTCCTAGCTGTGTGACCCTGGCAAGTCACTTAACCCTGTTTGCCTCCATTTCCTCATCTTTAAAAAAAAAATAAAGGAACTGGAAAAGGAAATGACAAACCAGTCTAGTATCTCCACCGAGGAAACCCCAAATGGGGTCACAAAGAGTTGGACGTGACTGAAAAATAACTGAATAGTGCCCAAGGGTTTAATACTTATTCTTCTGGTTTTAGGACCCACTTTGATTTATCTGCTTCTGCTCTGAGCTTTTATTAAGGGCTTTGCTTTTAAAATCCTTGGTCTTTAATTCACCCATCACTCACTGTTTGCCTCTTCTCCTTTTGCTGGTGGGTATACCATCCAGAGTGAGTTACAAGGCTGTCTTGGCCTCCTCATTTATGGGGATATAAGTTTTGCTGGCCCAAGATCTTATCCTGAACATCCTGGTTGGGGGTGGGGAGGGAATAGGCCTGATCTCAATTAGCTTTTCAGTCCTGGCAGAAACTTGAATGATGGTTCCCAACCCTCTCCCTCTCTTGTCTCTCTTTTCCTTATCATGGTGGGATTGAGTCCACATCTTTCCCTTTGTCCACTGAGGCTGAAGAGGGTGTTCAGAAAGAATCTTTGCAGCACTGGAAGAAAGGGGAGGGTCTCTAATCTAGAGCAAGGCCTCATACAAAAGCTAACACATTTTCTTCATTCACCCCGCCTTTTTCTTTTTATATGGTTGACAGTCAACATCTGCTGTTATGGGGAAAGGATTCCTCCAGAGGCCCCAAGCAAAAACCTTTGAATTTGCCCTGGTTTTATGAAAGCTGGTAGGGGAGAGGCTCTAAATGAGAAATCAAAGGATTAGGTGCTTTCTGTAATTATTCTATATTTGTCATGTAATTCCTTTTCTTTGGAGGGTTGGCAAGTGAAAGAGTTCAAGGAAAAAGCGACTGTGGTCCTGACCCTACCCTGAAGGTATTTATATCAAATTTTAGAAGGGTGGTGGGGGGAAGACATTTAAGCTTCATCAGTGGGTTGGGTTTTTTTTCTCTCTCTGTCTCTTTTTTTTTTTTTTTTGCTTTGCTTTGTTTTATTTTTTAGCTAATACCAGAATAGAAAAAATAATCCATAGACTTCCCTATATTATCTTCTCATTTTCCTTTCTTCTTCTTCATCATCACTAGCACTCACCTTTTTTATTCTGTAATAGACTAATCTCCTACACAGAAGGCAGTGCTAGTTTGCGACTGCTGTGTTTTGGGTATTAAAGTATTTTGGAAGTTCTAGTACATCTAGCCACTTAATTTTCAAATCTTTTTTTGTATAACTGAAATTGTAGTGCCTTGCTCCCTAAGTACCACATTTTAGAAAAGACAGCGATAAGCTAGGGGATATCTGGAAAATGGTGATCAGGGTAGCCATGGACCAAGAAATGGTGTCAAATGATGCATGGAGATGAGGACATGTCGCTTAGAGAAGTGAATCCTTAGTGGGGTGCAATTGCTATCTTGACCATTTGAAGAGCCTTTGTACCGAAGAAAGATATAGTCTGAGTATTTATTAAGTTCTCAGACAATGTGCTAAGGGCTGAGAATACCAATATAACATAAACACAAAGATAAGCAAAAAGAGACCTTCTAAAGGAGAGAAGAGAAGGCATAAAAAGGGAGCTAGAAAAAGGGGGGAAGAAGGATGAAGGTGGGGGGAGGGGAAGGGAATGACAAAGTCAGGATTGCAGCCTGATAAGAAAGACATGGTTGGCCTTCATGCCCTCCTGAAATGGAGGTTCTGGGAGGAGCCTTCTAATCAGTGGCAGGGACCCCAAGAGGAATGCAGAAGGTTTCATTCCGGGGCTGGAGTGAGCTTCTAGGATACAAGGGGTTTGGTCCCAGGAGATATAGCTAGGAGTCAGGAGTGAATGTCACAGAAATGGAACTTTAGGCCAGTAGGAAGGGAAAACGAGGAACAAAAAGGGAATTGGTCTACCCTAGGAAGTAGTCTATTTTATGTAGAAGCTGTTTAACTGCTTCTTAGATATGTATTGAGAGAAATGTGATCTAGGGAGATCCAGAGTTCCCCCTTTTTCTGAAGTCCTCATTTCAAAAATTCAAGTCTCTGAAGGTTGAACTAACTTTCTCCTTCATCGGACCCCATTCAACTTTACTGGGAATTTTGGTAAATTCCACTCAGTCAATCTTGGGTGGAGGTAGATCCTTTCTCTAGTTTGCCCAAGGTCAGGGGTGGTCTGGGTATAGGGATAGACTTTCTCTCCAAGAGTGACATGATGTAACTCCCAGCCCCTCTTTGGAGTGAGCCCACTTCTCTTTGTAGAATCCACCTCTCATTAATTGTTAACCAGAGTTGATTGGCCTCAGCTGGAAAACCTCTGGTCCATGCGCATATAAACCTCAAGAAAGCAGTCATACTTCCTCTTTAACTATCAAGAGGATAATGAACCCTTTTTGTTAAACATTTGTTGGCCACGATTGATACAATTGATCATAATTTCCCCAAAAACTGTCTCTTGAAATTATTTTTACTCAACACAGTATGTTGTTGTAGAACATTTCTACATACACAGTATGTAGAAATCTTTCTTCTTCAGGTTGGAGTTGGATGAGATGAATCCAAGGTTCTTACTCATGTTGAGATTGTTTTATTCTAGGACTGGGTGGTTATTCTTAGCACTGCCCAATTTATGCAGAGAGGCAAGTACAAGAAGATAGATAGCTCCCTTGTTGCCAAAGTATGTTGCTCGATCTTTCTTTCACTGAGACATGACTTCCATGCGGGATGGAAGGATGAAATTTCTCCTGAAGCCGAAAACTACAACTAACATCCCTGAAAAATCATAGGAAAGCTCAAGCAATCAGCTGCTTTTAGGTTCAAAGGGAAGTCATTGAAACATGCAGAAAAGCCTTTAATGGTCACCAAACTTGCCTTGTTCTTGATGCTGTGATTGACAGAAAGAAGAAATACAAAAGCACTTTGCGGGAAGAATGAAGCCAAAACTGAAATTGTGAGGCATTTTCCATTCATGTTATTTTTAACAAAGTCAGATGTTGAGTTAGTCAGATGTTGCATAATGCTTTCAAATGGGGAGGTAGGAATTACCTAATTCCCAGCTTCATGGAAGATCCAAACATCTTAGACAAATGGAAAGTTCAGGTATGTTTTTTATAAAAGATTCAAGACTATGGTTCTGGTCTATAAAATAATTATTTTTTGCTATTTTTTAAAAACAATCTTTTTCATTTGGCATTTATCTTCCATTAATAGTTCCCCTAATACTTCTTTTCCTAATGTCTGTACATTTTAGTTGTTTCAGAAATTGATTTTGGTATAAAAACTGCCTTCCAATGCTCACTTGAGTTAAACCCCCAAAGCAAGTAGGGTAGTGTTTCAATTTTAATTAGAAGCTGTCCTACTATCTCTTACTCTCAAGAAGGCAGTCCAATAGAACAGAAGCTTATAGTTATTAGGAAGAGTGTATAATATGGAATTTTAAAATGTAAGAGATTGCATCGTCATTTGCTTCCCAGAATATTTTGATGGTGTGATTCTGATAACTGTTAACAACTGTGAAATGCAGGTCATTACATACATTAGGCTTCCTGCCAGCTATAGCATTCTTGCTTGTCAGTTCTCTGTGCTGTGAATTATGCTGCCCTGCTATAGACCTTACCATTTATTTTAATATGTCTTGTCGACTTCCCAAGGATATTCTAATAAGCTAAAACAAATACTAAAAAATGCAGTCATGCAATAGTGAATTTCTATTACAAGAATATGATAAATTAATTCAATTGGGAGATGAATTTTTTAAATGGAAAATACATGTAACTGATCTATTTAAAAGGAGCAATGCTTTATGTTATATCATATTCATGACTAGTTTAACAATTCTGCAGTTAAAACATTCCTTTAAATAACTATTTTGCATTTATTACAAACAACAAGTTATAGTGATTTAAAGAGCATTATTTATTATTATAATAATAACAGTCGCTTACATTTGTATCTTACTGGATAGAAAAAGTAGCTGAACCCAAACTCTCTTCCCAGTTGGCAGATTGGCAACTGGTCTGTAATATACAGTTTTAGTGCCTGGGGCACTGGGAAATTAAGTGACTTGCCAGTGGTTTAAGAGTATGGTCTTCTGACTCCAAAGCTGATCTTTACGTCCACTATGCTTGGCCGCCTTTCTCAGAGCTTCTAAAGCCCTTGATGAGACAGCATGGTAGAGTGAAAACTCTATTACCTCCATAATCAAATATAAAATCCCTTGGCATTTAAAGCCCTTTACAACCTGGCCCTTTCCTACTTTTCCAGTCTTCTTATACTTTACTCTCTTTCATTTCATTCATGATCCAGTGACCCAGCATTCTTGGTTTTCTTCCAACAAGACACTCAATTTCCCAGTTCCTTACATTTTCCTTGGCTGGGCCCCATGCTTGGAATTCTCCTCCTCCTCCCTCCATCTCCTGCCTTTCTGGCTTT
The DNA here is from genome assembly GCA_028627135.1 of Pseudochirops cupreus. Lineage (NCBI taxonomy): Eukaryota > Metazoa > Chordata > Mammalia > Diprotodontia > Pseudocheiridae > Pseudochirops > Pseudochirops cupreus. Next base: position 372,147,830 of record CM053581.1, read on the forward strand.
CTTTAAGACATAGGAACAACAAGAACACATGTCTCAAATCTTACCTTCTGTGAGTAAGCCTTGCCTTATTCTCCCTTACATTCCATGTATGACCTCCCACTGATACTGCATTCTCTTTGGCTTTACCATCCATTTGTAAGAACATGTATTTGTGTGTTGTCTTTCTCTTTTAGAATGTGAGCTTCTTGAGGGCAGGTATCATGTTTTTGTCTTTCTCTGTATCCCCAGTGCTTAGCACAGTGCCTGACATGCCAGCGCTTAATTAATGCTTGTTTGCTAACAGAATGGAAGAAGACTTTCTCTGAAGGACATGACCTGGGTTCATAGGCTACTAAGATGATGTATGATCTTGGAAAAATCACTCCACCTCCCAATCTACAGTTTCTTCATCTGTAAAATGAAGGGATCGGTGTAAAATGAAGGGATCGGACCCAGATACCCTCCCAGCTAGCTCCCTTCCCACTCTAAATTTGTGATCTTTTTAGCTTTCTTTACTACTTCAAAACATAAATTCTTCTAAGCCGTGATTGGTGCATTTATCGTCACTTATATCCTCATCACCTAGCACAGTCCCTGGAACAAAGAAGGTGCTCAGCTCCATTGATTTATTGTTCCACACCTCCTACTTAATCCTTACCACAACTCTGCAAGGTCAGTTAAGTAATGAACATATTTGTATCTTCATTTTACTGACAAGGAAATTGAGGAGATTCGGAAAATCTCCTACTCATGCCTAAATGACACACAGATGGTGACAGGACTCAGGTCCAGGTTTTCTGACGTCAAGTTCAAAACATTCCATGTTGTTGCTTTTCCTCCTTTCCCTCCCTTTACATATATACACATACGTGTACATATACATATATATACACACATATGCATATGTGTATATGCAAGCATATATACTTCCCTATATACAAACATACATATGCATGCATATTTATATTTGTACAAATGTGTACATATGCCTGTATACACGTGTGTATACGTGCACATGCAGGTATGTATATAGTACTCCCTTTATACAAACACACATATGTTCACATATAAATATACATATATTTGCACAAATGGATACATATATACATGTATGTGTATATGCAGGTATGTCTACAGTCTTCTGTAGTGTCTTTGAAGTGGTTTGGAGTTAGATCCATAGCCAGAAAAGAGGAATTAAAAAAGAAAACAAATAACAGAGACAACATTTCCTTTTCCAAAAGGTAACCAGAAAGGAGGTACTGTTCTCCTCAAATAATTCTAGTCCTGGATTTTCAGGAGAAAAAAAATTAATACCTAACTCCGACGTCAAGATTTCCAAAAGATGGAACCCCCAAGATAGCTGATATTAATTTTTCAGTCAAGCAACTAAGCTGACTCTAGTGGAAACCATTCAAACAGATGTTCCTGAGAATCCTTGGGAACAAGACTTGGACATCCCCACCTTCCTTCACTAAGGTTGATCTTTCCTTTGATCACTTCTTTACCTCTTGTGTACTCAGGCTCATTGGGGTAATTTATACCATATTGTGTGATTATTTACTGAGGTTGTGGAATAGCAGGAAACTTTAGACCCCTAACAATGAAACAGCGCTTTGTAAGGAATCACAATGGTACCAGCCAGAAGCATCAGCTCCTGAAGAAGGACAGATAATGTAATCTGGACTTGCCAAGGAATGGGATCTAACAGTATTGACGAACAAAGAAAAATATTTCTGCATTCATCAAGGGAAAGGGTTCATCACAATATTTAGCAGAAATGAGAATCTGATCAGTGGTCACCTATGGTTAGAAGGCACAGTGAAAAGATGGCATATCTATATTCTTATATATGAATTATTTGTGCATTTGCAGAACAAGATAATGGTCCCTCACAGCTTGCCATGTATGTGCCATGCCGTGTCCCAGGAAGGCTCAGAATTCTTGCTTTTCTTAATGTCTCTAGTTAATCTCCTTTGAAAACTTCATAGCTAACCTTGACTTAGTGTTTTAAGGCTTTCAGAATGCTTCCTCCTCACAGAAACCTTATGAGATAGGTGTCATTATAATCCTCACTGTATAGTGGAATGAATGAGGCCAAAAGCAATTAATTACAGGGATACAAAAGTGCAGTGTAACAGAATAGCATTTTTTGTGTATAGCATATAGTGACACAAAAATGTAGCTTAGTAGTCTTCTAGTCATATGTTAAAACTCATTTAGAAACATCTATTTGCAGATAAGGAACATATCTCCTTAATCATTCAAAGTGACCCACAATGCCAAAAAAACTGAAAGATGTCTTATAGTTATATAAATGCATAATAGTCCTTGCCCTAACTTGAACTTAGAAGAAGTAAAAGAAGGGACCCATTGATAAATGGTTTTGACTTATATAGGCTTTGAGAGCTGACCTAGGATGACTTGAATGTGCTTGAACACAGGGCTTAGTTCTCAAAGACTTCTCAAAAAAGACAGGTTCAGACTTGGGCACTAACAGCGTATGTTAAAATCTGTTTTGTTTTTCCCCAAGATGATTTTGCCTAGAGTAAGCTTTAAATAAGCTGATACTATATGTGTACAATCTTAATAAAGAATGTGTATTTCAGAAACAAGGACTGGAATGTGTGATCCCAATGTAAAACATGGCATCTCTTGATTCTGATTTGCATTTGGCTACTTAACTTGAATCCTAAAATAGGTTTTAACTTTGAGCTGTTTCTCAGTAGCATGTGGAGAATTAGCTACGATGGGCCTCTCTAGATCAAGTTAAATTAGAAATGTTGTCCTTGCCAAATTAAGTATGCCCACAGGCATTCTTAAGTATGGATGGGAATCCTTTTTTTTTTTCCCAAAGTACTTTAATCCATAACTTTTAAAAAGTTATAGTTCATGAGAGAGTTAATACATGGGGACCAAAGTGAATCTCCCTTCACTTTTCCTTGAAAATATATTAAAAGGGCAAGAGAAGTGGGTATGGATGTGTGTGTACAGTCCCTCATGAAGAGACTAATTTTGGTTCCTTTGCTATTTTGCTGTATGGGACGCTAATCTAATGGCTCCTATTTGGTGCTGTAGACATTAGTCAAGTGCCTGCTGTGTGTAAGACCTCATAGTAGGTTCTGGGGGGATGCCAAGGTGGGAAACAACAATCCTTGTCCTCAAACCAAGTAGTAATGATGTTCACAAAGGGGTATAGTACAAGCTATGATATGAATGAGTACATAGCAGTCAAGCAGGAGGGCAGAAAGATTTTTGAGGAAGGGAGGGATCATTTCTAGTTGAGAGAACTGGGAAATGCTCTATCCTCTCATTATCTTCATAGCTAACCTTGACTTAGCATTTTAAGGCTTTCAGAATGCTTCCTCCTCACAGAAACCTTATGAAATAGGTGTCATTATAATCCTTACTTTATAGTGGAATGAATGAGGCCAAAAGCAATTAATGAAATAGCTTCCCTAAGGTTTTCTGACTACTGGGTATCTGAGACTGAAGTCAAACTCAGGTCTTCCTGACTCCCAACCTTCATGCACTGTACCACCTAGACTATCTCCACAGAGAAGATGGCGCCTGAGTGGTACTCCTTCAAGGAGGAGAAGGCTACCATGAAGTGGTGCTCTAAGATGATATATACTCATAGGTCTAGAAGACCAACCTGGCACCTCCAATGCCATCATTTTATAGTTGAGCTGAAGTAACTTGTCTAAATGGTAAATGTCAGAAACAGGATTTGAACCAAGGTCCTCTGACTCTGGGGTCAATATTCTTTCCAAGCCAACAAGCATTTATCAGTCACCTTGAAAGAGGACTTGGAACTATATTTTAGAAATTCCCAAGTCCAATGCTCTTTCTGGGACAATTCAGCTCCTCCCCACATAGGGCATTATATGCAAAAGTAGAAAGAGGAAGAATGGACCCAGTTTCATAATTTTTAAAATCAGAGGAGGAAATAATAATTTACATAGCTCTTTGTTCCAGAAACCGTGAGAAGTGCTGTTTTATAAATATTTCATATGATTGTCACAACAATGCTGTGAGGTAGTTGCTATTATCGTTCACTTGAGGAAACAGAGGCAAGCAGAACTTAAATGATTTTGCCCAGAGTGACACAGTTAGTGCGTGAGGTCAGTTTTGAACTTGGGTCCTCCTGATTCTATCCACCGTCTCACCAGCTGCCTTTATTGAGGGTGTTAAAGTAGATAACCTGGGTGAGGTCCGCGAATTGGTTTTTGTAATATTTTGACAAACGTATTTCAACAGAATTAGTTTCCTCTGTAATCCTATGCATTTTAAAATTATAATTCTAAGAAGGGTCCATAGGCTTCACCAGACTGCCAGAAGGGTCCATGAACCAAGAAAGAATTAAGAACCATTGGGTTAGATGGCATCCTTTCCAGCCCTTCTTCTGTGATCCTGTGACCGGGAAGTGGCTGCTGCAGCTTGGCCATATCAGGGGAATAGTGAGAAATAAGTTTAGAAATATAGTCTGAAAGCCAGAGGAGCAATGGGGGAGGACATAGGAGAGAGCAGATTGGGGGAGGGGTTGTATAGTGGGATGGCTGTTTTGGGGTGGTGGGTAGGGGAAAGATGGAGAGAAAATTTGTAACTCAAAATCTCGTGGAAATGAATGATGTAAACAAGAAAATAAATAAATTAATTTTAAAAAAAGAAAAAACAAAAACAAAAAAAAAATAAAAATAAAGAAATATAGTCTGGAGAAGCTCACATGTCATGCTAAAGAGGCTGTGGGTTTTTTGGTATTTGATGGAAAGCCCCTGTAGCCTTTTAAGCACAGACATCATGGGATCCGAGCTATGTATTTAGAAGATTACTTTGCCCTATGAAGGATGAATTGGAGAATGAAGGCCAAGGAGGAGGCTATAACAGTAGTTTCCTTGCTCCCACCCCCTACCCTTCCAGAGGAATGAGCATCTCCATTTTGGTGGCAGAGGGGAGGGAAGAGAGGATGAAGGATATGAGAGAGTTTGCCCCCAGGTCCCTTTCAGTTATAAATAATTGCTCCTATGACCCTGTGAGATTGTAACTGGATGCATGTGGGTTTGTGTAGGCATGAGATGAGTTACTAGTGACTTCGAATTCAGGTCTGAGCAATGGAGGGATTGATAGTCTCATCAGTACTAATAATGACATCAAGAGGAGGGTCTGGTTTTAAGTGGAGATGAATTAAGTTTAAAACATATTGAATTTTAGGTACAGGTTCATGTAGTTTCCTTACCCTACACCAAGAGGAGGAAAATTGATTTCATTCTCTCCTCTCCTGAATCAAGACCATTTTATTACATTTAATCTGAGGTTCAGCCACCATTCAATATTGTTTTCAGTTATATAGTAGTAGTGAATGTGCATTTTTGCTTTTTTAAACTTTGCATCAATTTGTATATCCAGTAGATGGAGATGCCAGACTAGAGATTAGGTGGGAGGTCAGAGGGCAAGAGATTAAGATTTGGGAATGATGTACATAGAACAGATGTTTGAGACCATGGGGGTTCACTTGGGGTGAAAGCTTGAGTGCTGGAGCATGCAAGAGGACCCAAGACAGAGTCCTGGGAGATGGCCACACTTGGGGATAGAAAGAGGAATAACTGTTTTAGATGCTTTCTCTATTATTCAGAGAGAATTAATAAATTGTATTTAGTCTTTTCATGAAAGAGAAATGTTTCTGTCGAATAGTGAATTTCTAAATCTAGCCGTCTTGTTTCAAAATGTTGTGCTTCTAATTTTTCTCTTTTGGGGGACTGACTTGTAACTAAAACATCCTGTTACCTCTTGTATCTTATACTTGTAGTGATCTTTTATTTTTGTATACTTTCCAAGATGTTGAGCTTTGCTTGATTATTTTAATCGATGTAATTATGCTGAATTCTGTCCATAATCCCTAACCTCTATTGTTCCCCCACCCACCCATGCATTAGATGATGAGCTCCTTGAGGACAAGGACAGTACCTTTTTTAATTGCCAGTGCTTTGCACAGTGCCTGGCATATATAGTAAGTGGGCAGCTAGGTGGTACAATATATAGAGCTCTGGGCTTGAAGTCAGGAAGACTAATTTCGGTGAGTTCAAATATGACCTTAGACACTTAGTAACTTTACCCTTTTTACCTCAGTTTCCCCATCTGTAAAATGAGCTAGAGAAGGAAATGGCAAGACATTCCTGTATCTTTGCTAAGAAAACCCCAGAGAGTCAGAAGTGAACAAGCAAACACTGACTTGTTGCTAGGATGCTCCACTCCCCACCAAAAAAGCATGTCAGCATTATTTTCAGAAAGTCTTTTAGGAAGTTCAGAACCAAAATATTTTTTTTTACAAAATTAATGACGTATGAAATTAAGGTAAGTATATTGTCCTGGATAGGAAATTGACTTTTGCTGGAAACAAAGAATTGAAGGAGAGCTTCTCTTTGTGGAAAAGAATAAAATGGATGAACTCTGGCATGAGTTAATGGAGACGGAGGGGAGTGGAATGAGTGCCAGAGGCTGAACAGATTGTGGCACATGAATATGATAGAATGTTATTGTACAGTAAGAGCAGACAAATATAAGGAATTCAGCAAAATGTGGGAAAACCTGTAGAAATTGATGCAAAGTTTTAAAAAAATCATTAAAACTCCAAAATACACACTGACTACAACCATATAAGTGAAAACACTACTGAATGGTAGCTGAACCTCAGATTAAAAGTAATGAATGATCTTGATTCAGGAGAGGAGAAAAAGAAACAGATTTTCCCCCTCTTGGTGTGGGGAGGTGGGAAGACTGCATGGAGAATGTTGCTTATGCTTTCAATGAAAAAGTATTAAGCACCAACAATGGTCATTTTTTAGTTGTGTCCAACTCTTCATGACCCCATTTGGGGTTTTCTTGGCAAAGTTACTGGAGTTGTTTGCCATTTCCTTCTCCAGCTCATTTTACAGATGAGGAACTGAGGCAAGCTGGCTTAAATTACTTGCCCAGGGTGTAATGGGAATGGGAATTTGAAGATCTTCCCTGCCCCTTAATATACCTATGGGGGAGTTTGAAGACCTCCCCTGCTTTGAAAGTAAACACTGCCCCCTAATAGGCTGAATGTAATCACATGGAGCCTGTGATGGAGAGAATTTGCTGAAGGGAAGCAGAGCCCACAGGAAGCTGGTAGTGAGAGCTAGCCAGACTCGGGGGGAGAGGACACTCATTAAGGAGATGGAGAGGTTTGTGAGTAAATATTGATCTTGTACTGGTTTGTGGGAAGGCTGAAGGATGCTGTGGCTCTCAGTGTTATTATGGCTTCTGAATATCTTTGGTACTGTGATGGAATTGGCTTACTGCTTTGGGATTTGGTTTTCTGGTGTGTGAATAAATGCTTCAGTTCTGTCCCCTGCCTGGAGAATCTGGTTTATTTTGTGATCAAACATCATGTGACATTTATAGTCATTGTCTTGATTGTGATCATGGGCGCTGTAAATATTGCATTGGCACTACATAGGGTCACACAGTGTGTGAGGCCAGAACTCAGGTCTTATCTCCAGGCCCAGTGTTTTATCCACTGCATCACCTAGCTGCTTTGTATGACATTCCTTCTCCTATTTTCATACCTTTACACAGGGCTATCCCCTATGTCTGTAATGCTTTCCCCACTGGTCCCACTTCTAAGTATGATTAGCTCCCTTCAAGATTTAGCTCAAGTGACAAATCCTAACTGCCCATACAACAAAATACAGTGAAACAATTTCTACTCACAAGGAGCTTACATTGAAACAAGTTTATGTTAAGACTAAGTTGTATCATTAATTGAGTTTGCTTAAGTTTTTCTTCTTAATTATAAGTGAAGGGGGGGGGGGACATTGGGAAATGAGGGGAAAAAAACCCAAAAGGCATAAATGGGGGGGGAAATCAAAAATTGCTACATTTGGAGTTAAGAGTCCTGGGTTGGAAATCAGTCTTCATTGATTTTTTGGGTCAATGTGGATTTGGCTAAATCAGTGGTTCTCAACCTTCCTAATGCCACGACCCTTTAATACTTGTATGTGGGCGTATATGCATGTGGACGGACCCGCCTGGAGACGGATAGAGGAGTGGTGTCTCAGTTCCTAAGACCGTCAGAAATACGTATTTTCTGATGGTCTTAGGCGACACCGTTCGACCCCCAAAGGGGTCACAACCCACAGGTTGAGAACTGCTGGGCTAAATCACTATTCTAATCTCAAGAGAATATAAACTATGGTATTTGAGAATAGGGATGGACTCATTAAAAAAAATTCTGTATATCTCTAGCACCCAACATAGTTCCTTGTAATAGTCTCCTAACTGGTTTTCCTGCCTTCAATTCAAAGCCCCCCCCCCCCCCAATCTATCTCCCACACAGCTGCCAGATTGATATTCCTAAGGCCTATCTGATTGAGACAGTTCCATTTCCTCCTCTTCCCCATATCACAAGAACCAATTCGAGAGGTGACAGCTTCGCCCCTGGAGAATGGTCTAAGGCGAGATCTGACCCTGCCATTCCCTTGCTCACAAAGCTCCCGTGATTGACATGTTGTCTTTAGGATAAAACACTCCCGGGGCTCTCTCTTCTATTCAGTATTTAGAACTCTTCCCAGTCTGCTCCCAAGCAACCTTCCCAGCACGGCTCCACATGACTTCCCTCTCACATGTCTACACTCTGGCCCCGGGGTTCTTAACCTTTTTTGTTGTATCCTGGACCCCTTTGACAGTCTTTTGAAACTTACTGATCAGGTTGGTGAAAGTAAAGGTGCAATCTTTTTTTTCTTTTACTTTTTCCCAATTCAACTTCAGACCTCCCAAATTTTATTCACAGACCCTTCTCCCGGTAAAGAACTCCTGCTCTAAGCAGCAAACTATATATGGAGCACAGATCTCGAGGCGTGCTTCGCTGTTAGCCACACGCGGCGTTCTGTGATGGTTCATCGTTTCAGTTGTGCCCAACTCTTCATGACCCCGTTTGGGGTTTTCTTGGCAAAAGTAATGGAGTGGTTTGCCATTTCCTCCTCTAGCCCATTTTACAGATGAGGAGACTGAGGCAAACAGGATTAAGTGACTTGCCTAGGGTCATACAATGAGTGTGTGAGGCTGGATTTGAACTTGGGGCCTCTTGTCTCCAGGCCTAGTTCTCTATCCATTGCATCATCTAGTTGTCCTGCATGACATTGCTTCTTCTGTTTGCATAACCTTATAGAGGGCTAGCCCCTGTAGCTGGAAGACTTTCCCTATCTCTAAGTATGATTAGCTCTCTTCAAGGTTTAGCTCAAGTGACACATTCTTGTGGGTTTTTTTGGTCTTTTTGGAGGAGGGAAGGCAGAGCAGTTGGGATTAAGTGACTTGCCCAAGGTCACACAACTAATAAGTGTTAAATATCTGAGGCTGGATTTGAACTCAGGTCCTCCTGACTCCAGGACCGGTGCTCCAATCACTGTGCCGCCTAACTGCTCCTGACACATTCTTTAAAAACCTTTCTTGATCCCTACCTTCTAGTTTTGAGTACTTTCCCATATCACTTTTATATTTATTTTGTTCGTATCTTGTATTAACTTACCTGTACATGTGTTGCATGCTGTACACTTTTTGAGATCAGGCACCATCTCACTTATCCTAGAACAGGCTCTGGGGATAGAAAATCATTGAATTTTATAGGATATTGAATTATTTGGACATTGGATCCTAGCCTAGGGGCCTGATGTATTTGGACTGGGATTCCCTTTTCAAAGGGATGGTTATGTCCTTTCCACCTTCCTTCTCTTGCTTATTACCTTACCTTCTGCATAGAAGGCAGGTGGTAAATGATTGTTGAATTAAAGTAATTGAATTCAGTAAGTGAGAAAGCAGAAATTGGTTGCTTGCTTTTGCAAGGCACAATTGGGCACTTAGAATAAATGATAACGGCAATTTAAATCGCCTAGAGATTTCTAAGGGTCAGTGTCTGTAGACCTGTCACTATGAACAATTTACTCGCTCATCAGTTAGAAACAAATCACATGAAGCCCATTATTTAGAATCTCTTTCTTCTGTTAAGCCACTGTGGCCCCTGAATCCTCTTTGGATAACTGTTCTATGTCAGAGGATTGGTGGGATGGATCTCTCTAGTGCTATCTGTATAGAATCCATGTTCAATTTTTCTCAGTAACGGTTTTGACAAGACAACTCTTTACTTCATAATTGCCCAAGCTACTCTTTTGGGATCGCCCATAAAAGGTAGATATATTTTTAAAAAATAAAAATTGATGTCTTGGGCATTTTATAGTCACAATTGATTTCGCCTTCTCTTGAAATTTATGATGCCACCTATATTCTCCTTTCTTTTCTCCCTAACACCAGGCCAATTCTTACTCTAGAAACTTTATACTCAGCTCTCTTTGAAGTAGCAAGTGAATAGGAGTAGCCCCAGCTCATTTTTGTAAAAAATATCACAGGAGAAAAGGCCTTTATTCCCCGAGGTACCTTGTTAGTTCCTGGAGAGGAAGGATGCAGAAGCTGTAATGGCTAGCACAATTTTTGTCTATTTCAGCCCATTCTACCATGTTCCTTTATGCCCTTGTGATCTAATACCATCTCCTATAGATGCCATGTTAATACTGTGAATTGTGACTGCATTATGTGTGCATAGCCCAAAATGCCTGTTCCATTTTCCATGCAGTTGTTGTTTTGTTTTTTTTTATAAAGGGAAGATAAATGGTAGCCTTCTTTGCCCTCTCTGTCTGCTATATGAGACCTCTCTGAACAGAGCCACCCCACTTTTAATGTGTAACTTTCAGCTTGACTAATTTTCTCCTGCTTATAATTGCAGGGCCTTGGTTTGTCCATGGCAGTCATCCCAGCAAGGTCTTTAATAAAATAAGAGATAACCTACAGGAAATTAGTTCTGTTTAAATATACCACTCTATGTTTATTTCTTCCTGAATAACATTTTAACAGCGGTTGGGTGATGGTCATTTGAACTCCACATTAACAGGTCTTGGAACAAAAATGATAAGACTTCTTCATTTATTTTTACAGCTAAATGGCAAGCTTTTACCTGCTGTGATATTTTTCATTTTTTTATATCTTCTATTATACAGAAAGTGTGTTCACTTTTTTCCCCAAGACCATTAGTAGTCTGACAAATCGTTGTTTTTGATTGTTTTACGAGTGTGATATTAATTTGCCAATTCAAATCCCCACATGAATCTGTCTGCACAGACACATGTGTCAAGATATCTTTTCAGAATGTTTTATTTCTGAGTTTACTTTAGTTCTCCTATCCCAGGGGTGGGATAAAGAATAAATAATTGTAGTCATAATAATATATGTAGTAAATATAATAATAATAAATAAGGATTTGTTCTGTGGCCTTCAAAAGGCCCGCACTTGAGGACCTAGAGGGCCACTTGTGGCCTCAAGGCCACAGGTTCCCCACCCCTGTCCTTTCTCTTTGTTCTCTTTTCTCTCTGTTCCGTTGGCTTTTCATTTGAAGTGTTATTTTCAATATAGGATGTTGCATTTTGTTTTTCTTTTAGACATTTTTCAATTGTCTGACTCTCTGTGACCCCATTTAGGTTTTCTTCACGAAGATACTGGAGTGGTTTGCCATTTCCTTTTCCAGTTCATTTTACAGATGAGGAAACTGAGGCAAACAGGGTTAAGTGACATGCACTAGGTCACACAGCTAGTAAGTGTCTGAGATCAGGTTTGAGCTCAGTAAAGGCAGTCTTCCTGATTCCAGGCCCTCCAATCTATTAACTGTGTCACCTAGCTGCTCACTGCATTTTGGAAGATGATTGATAAGCTGGAGAGTCTCCAAAGAAGGCCTTAGAAATCATGCAGTTTCAGGATCGTTTGAAAGAAAAGGTGGTGTTTAGTCTCAGATCCACTTAGAGGTGACATGTTTTGAAAGGCTGTTATCCTGATGCCTTGCTTTGTTTAGCTCGAGAGGGCAGACTTGGGAACAATGAGAAGGGCAAAGAGAAAACTTTAAGCTTAGCATAAGCAAATTTGAGAAAAAAATCTTGACTCCCAAATTTTCTCCCTCCATCCCTCACCTTCACCCTCCCTAAGATGATAAGCAATTTGATATAGGTAATATATGTGTAATCAGGTAAAATATATTTCTATATTAGTCATGTTGTGAAAGAAGAAATAGACCAAAAGAAAAAAAAAAACCAAAAAAGGGACCATTAAAAAAAAATCAATTACTCCTAGACTCTGAGATCCTTTCCCACTATGAGAATCTATATTTCTGTGGTCCTTGTCTTCTTCTCATTCTGTCCCCTAGATATAGAAATATCTCAAGGTTGTGGCCTTAGAGCTTTTCTCTCTATAAACTCCATAGGCAATCTTATCCACTCTCATAGTTTAAACTTATTTTTTTGCAAATAATAAATAATTATTGAATTCATGACTGCCAAAATGTATCTTAACTGCCCCCCCCCCATGCTGTATTTCCAACCAGCTGTAACATTAAACTACAACATGTCCACAATTGTCTAGAACTGAACTCATTTTCCTCTTCAAACTAGTTCTTCTTGCTAGCTTCTCCATTTTGTTCATGGCAACATCAATCTCCCAATCACTAATTCCTCTTCCTAACTTCTCCATTTCTGTTCCTGGCAGCATCATTCTCTCAATCACCCAGGGTAAGACTCTTGGAGGCTTGAGTGTCCAGAGGATGATATGTCAGGATATTTTAAGTTATCTTGTCTAAGATTAATTGTCTAAGGTTAGCTTGAATGAGTTCTAGTTGTTTAGCTTGGAGAGAGAAGACTGATGGAAAGATGATCCCTGTCTTTAAATATCTGAGCAATTATGTACAAAAGAGATTTGACTTCCCCTGATTAGTTTCAAAGGGGAACAATACGACAGACCAATGGAGGTTGCAGCAAATCTGATTGTGGTGTAATATATGTAGTGCCATGCATGAGCAGATTCCCAAAAGAATGCTACTGTGAACAGTTTTTAAGATTCTGATTACACAGTATAGTGAACACTCTATTTATTCAAGAACAAATCAAAGGAAAACATTCACAAAAAATCACAATATAATATTCACAACATCACATCTTATCACAGAAAATCACAATAGAGTGTTCACAACAGCTTATCATTAGAATGGCCACATAGTTTTCACCCAAGTGGTCACGGTATTTAGAACAAAGAACAAAAGAACAATTATCTGATATCCCTAAGAAGGTTTGCCTCCTCACTCAGTCATTCATTCATCTCAAAATACAATAGTCAGTCTTCCATTCATGGGGCAATCATGGGTTAACTTAATCAGTCGCTTATCTATCAATCAGTCTCTAAGTATGGTTAATCACTAAATACAATCATTAGAAAATACACAAACCCTTGGTCTCTAGTAAACTACAATTTCATCACAGCATTCAATATCCAAAGAGAGGCGTTTTTTTCATCTTGACTCAGGGTGGTCTCTCAGATTCCCTGGATGCCCTTCCATGGTCCCAGCTCCTACCTGAATCCACCAGTCACCTGGATTCAGAGGCAGACAGCTCCCAAGTCCTTGTCCAGTCTTCCAGGCAGTTCTTGCTACACACTGAAGTTCACAGGGTCCAGCACATCTCAAAACCTTCACAATTTCTGTTCCTGGGAACTTAAGGATCAACTAAGCCACAAACAAACAAAGTATTAGCATCCTGGTTATGCTTTTTCAGTCCTCCAGCAGTTAGGCTGGCCCTAGGACCCTAGGAAATCTCAGCCTTCCAGGCGGCCTTCTCGGCAGCAACTTCAGCTTCTACCAGATTCTGGTCTCAAGGAAATCCTCTCTCAGTTTTCAGTAAGCTTCCAGATGCTCACTGAGAGAACCTCTCCTCCACCAGGAGCTCTCCAGGAGAAAAATTCTGATTCTGCCTCTCTGGGGCTTTTCTTATATACACACACACACAGCATTGGCTTCCTGTTTCAGCCAAACCCTTCTTGTTATGTCAGCAACAGAAGACAGAGTTCACACCTTCTGCCTCTTTCACCTGCTTACTTTACATAACAAAAAGGGGTCTTCAAATTTAAATTGATTACCATTACAATATAAAAAGAAACTTTCTACCATTAGATATTCTTAAAGGTTTGTAATTTTTACCAGTGCCTGCATTTACTCTGCTGAATTTACCAAGTACCTACTATGTGCCAAGCACTGGGGAAATATGACAAAAATTGAAGTCTCTGTCCTTGATGAATTCACATTGCCTCTAGTAATAAAATGTGAGAGTCTAGGCAGAGGTGGGGAGCCTGTGGTCTTGAGGCCACATGTGGCCCTCTAGGTCCTCAAGCCCAGCCCTTTGACTGAATCCATTTTTCCCAGAACAAATTGTTGTATGATCCCACATGAACTATGGATAATAGACAATGAATTGCAGAATCATATTCTATAGCACAATCTTTTGTCATAGGAATCTTTTTATTTTTGACTTGAGATGCTAAAATCAGACATTGGAAATGGGAACAATTCTAAAATGTGATTTGATCTTCCCAACAGCAGGATTTCAGAATCTCAAAAGTTTCATGCTGTTGTAAATTTGAGATGCTATATTCCAGAACTTCAAATGTGCATCTTATTCTTGTTTTTTTCTCCTTTAACAAACCATCCCTATTCTCTTTTTAAACCTTTCCCATCAATCAACTATATCTTGACTAAATTTTCTTGGTTGCCAAAGAGACTTTATTTTTTTTAAAAGACATTCCAATATGCTCATAATATGACCAGATCATTTGAAGTATTATTCTTAGTAAGAACTATTGTCCTCAACTCTTGGTTTGGTCAGAATTTAAAATAACTGTAACCACTTAAAGTTATTGTGATTTCTTCTGGCTATTATACCTTTTTTTTGTATGAAATTTGTGATTCATTCTGTTCAAAATTCCATAATAATTTCTAAAAGGAAAATGCTATTAGAGGGTTCTCTATTAAAATTATAACTCAAGTTCTCATCCACATTTTTCCATAAATTCCCTCATAGGACATCTGCCCTACACATTAGATGCCTCCTTCTCTTATTCTCCCAGAGGGATTAATGTCCATCTGTTGTTTTTAACACTTGCTGCATGACGACCCTACCTCCTTTTTCTGTTATCCATTTCAGGTCATCATTGGTAACTCAAAGCAGGCTGCTGCTTATAGTCACCATATTCCTTTCTTTTGCACTTTGGAGTTGTTTTTAAAAATTGTTCTGAGATTGTGATGTTCCAGGCTTTATAGCCAGCTATATGCCCTCACCTCATTAGGAGAATTTTGGTGTTAAAGACAAGAATCATGTCCATAATGTTAGAAAACCATGTGGGATTATTGAAAGTACCTCTCAGTTTCCGAAATGCAATCCCAGCTAATCCCTTTCTCCTTAATTCTGAATCCTGCTTGTCATCCATCCATAGCCCCATCTGAAATATACATATTGATGGGCAAATTCAACAGCTGTGCAGCAGCAGTCTCATCAACCAGACAATAGTTGGAGAAGGAGGAGACTCAGCGTCCTAACTTGGACTCGGAAGGACCTCAGCAGTTCTTTCCTTGTATGTGCCAGGCTTTATCCTGAGTGATGGGGATGCAGATATACAGAATGAATAATCCCTGATCTCAAAGAGCTGACAGAAGTATATAAAGATAATAAATACAAGGCAATGTGATAGATGGTCGTTTGAGGAAAAGGGACATTAGGAATCAGGGGGACCTTTAGAAGGTGGTGCTTGAGCTAAATCTGGAAGAAGGAGATTCATTCTGGGAGTCAGAAGTGAGAAGGGAGTGTGTCCCAGACATGAGGGACAGCCAGGGAAAAGATGGGAAATGTGTGAGAAGCTGAGAAAAGGCCTGTGTGACTGGGTGGCAGAGTTTGGGAAAAGGAGTAATATAAAATGAAGTTGGAAACATAAATTGGGAAGAGGTTATAAAGGGCTTTAAAAGCTAAAGAGAGGGGGTGGCTAGGTGGCGCAGCGAATAGAGCACCTGTCCTGGAGTTAGGAGGACTTGAGTTCAAATTCAGCATCAGATATTTAGCACAAAAACTACGTGTGTGACCAAGTCACTTAACCCCAATTGCCCTACCTTCCCCCCCTCAAAAAAAAAGCACAAAAAAAAAAAGCTAAAGAGAGGAGTTATGGAGGGGCAGTAGATAGAGCACCAGGCCTTGGGCTCAGGACTCTAAAGATATACTAGCTGTGTGACCTTGGGCAAGTCACTTGACCCTATAAAATGTGCTAAAGAAGGAAATGGCAAACCACGCCAGTATTTTTGCCAAGAAAATCCCAAATGGGGTCATGAAGAGTCGAACACAACTGAAAATTACTGAACAACAGGAAGATGAGTTATATTTGATGTTGGGAGCAATAGAAATCACTGGAGATTACTGAGTAGGGGATCCCCATGTTCAGATCTGTGCTTGAGGAAAATCATTTTGGCAGCTGTGCATAGGATAGCCTAGGGTGAGGAAAGAGACCTGAGGCAGGGAAAGGGAGGTAGGTGGCTATTGAATTAATCTAGTCAAGACATAAAGAGCCTTAACTAAGGTGCTGACTGTGTGAGGAGAGGAAAAGGGGGTAGATGGGTTAAATGTTGAAAAGGTAGAAATGGCCAAGATGTGTCCACTGATTGGGTCGTAATGATGATAGTAATAGCCAGCACTTATAGAGTATATTAAGATTTGCAAAGCACTTTACATATCTTGTCTTATCTGATCCTCATCACAACCTTACGAGGTAAATGCTAATATTGCCTCCATCTTACAGAAAAGGAAACTGAGGCTGAAAGCTGTGAATAACCGTACAGAGAGTAAGTATCAGAGGAAGATTTGAACTTGGCTCTTCTTGACTCCTGCATGCAATATTCTATCCACTGTACCAGTTGGTTGCGTCAATGTTGGGTCAAGGAGAGAGAGAAGGATGATTCCAAGGCTATAAATGAGAGGAAGAGATGGAAAGGGGGAGGGAGAAGGAGGAAGAATCATGGGAGACAACTGAAGAAGAGAGGAGAGGGTCAAGAATACATATATCGTAGATAAAATTTGATGTGCCTAGACTAGATCTAGTTTTCCAGATTTGGGTATAACTTGTAAAGTGATGTCTTCTCAGGCATTGGGAAACATATTTCTGAGGTCTCTTTTAATTCCAAATCTATGATTTTATGATAATTTCCCCTAGGAAGGGAAATATAGGATATGTTTCCCAACATCAGGTACCATCCCTATTTTTTTCTCATTTTCTTAGGAAAACAATTATAATTAAAATGGAGAGAAATACTCAGAGGAGATAATTTCTGTGTGCATGTGCGTGAGGAAGCATTTGTGCAGTTAAATTAATTCATTTGGTGATTTGAATTTCTTGATATAGTTAGTGTAGATTAAATATCATACTTGTGAAAACAGTTAAGGATTTAAAGCTTATTAGATGGATAATGTCAGTTAGAGGAGATGAGCACAACAGCCATCCATGTGCATAATAAGCCTCTCCTACTCCTTGCAAATGCAGAAAAAGTGGTTTTCCCTGGGACAATGGCTCTTGTGGCAGGAGTAGGGGCTTCTTCTCTCCTTCCTGGACTTTATGGCAGAATGATGTCCCAGTTTTAGAAGCAAAGAATGTTGGAGGGGGAAGCATCCTTAAAGACCAGCCAGTACCATCTTCATGTCACAGACCAGGAAACTGAGACCTATGGAGGTAAAGTGATTTGGCCAAAGTCTCATCATTAATTAGTAGCAGAGACTCCATCTCCTGGCTCCCAGTCAGTTTCTTTGGTCTTCCAACCAACTTTTTCATTACCTGCCCTTAGGATTTCTCAACACCCACCAAGAATAGGAACTCATTTCATCACAAATAGATGACCCCTGACAACTACAAATGTATGACCCAGTGACTCTCTGATCTCTGGATTTGCCCAAATCCGAGACTTTCACTAACACATGTTCATTTTGCTTTAAGTTGGTTTCAGCATCAGGGTTTACCAAAAGTGAAGAGGTATATAAGAATGTGTAAAGGCAGATGGCAATTTTCCCTCATTTCTGCATTAGCTTATACATTTGTGTAATCTGTCTGCCCCTCTATTTCCTTATCTCTAAAATGAGAGGGTGGGATTAATAATGATAATTTGTTCTTCAGTTGTTTCTGACTTTTTGTGATAGCATTTGGGGTTTTCTTGGCAAAGATACTGGAATGGTTTGCCATTTCCTTCTCCAGCTCATTTTCCAAATGAGGAAACTGAGGCAAATTGGGTTGAATGACTTGCCCAGGGTCACACAGCTAGCATGTGTCTGAGGCCAAATTTGAACTCAGGAAGGTGAGTCTTCCTGACTCCAGGTTGGCATTCTATTTACAATGCTGTGGATATAGTTGTATATTATATATAATGTGTGTATACATATAGAAAATATGTATGTATGTATGTGTGTATAAGCTATTATTATATTGAGAGATAATTATGTATGTAATTATATTGATATATAGTCATCACAAATTTTTTTTTAAATGTCCAGATCTGAGGTTAAGAATAACTGCAAAGGGGGTGGCTAGGTGGCACAGTGAATAGAGCACTGACCTTGGAGTCAGGACAACCTGAGTTCCAATGTGGCCTCAGACACTTAATACTTACTAGCTGTGTGTCCTTGGGCAAGTCACTTAACCCTAATTGCCTTTCCCTCCCCCCGCAAAAAAGCAAAAAAAAAAAAAAGAATTACTGCAGTTGTCTCTAAAGTGGGGGCACTGACACGACCCCAAGGGGCCTTTACCAACTTAGAGCCGTGGCAAGATGGGCCCCCATCCCACCCTCCATATGGCAGCCCATTTTGGTTGATCTTCAATAAAGCCACACAGTCTCTTTCACTTATGTCAACTAACAACTCCCTCATCTTTCTCTCTCTCCCTCCCTTCCTCTCTCTCTCTCTCTCTCTTTCTCTCTCTCTCTCCCTCCCTCCCTCCCTCTCTCTGTCTCCCACTTCCCATAATTTCCCAATATTTCCCCTTTTTTACCATAAGACTTCAATCCTCCAAATACCCACACTTTGTTCCTCAGAGCACCTTATCTCTGTGATAGGATCAAGTCTGGATTTCTTGGACAAGGGTCCAATTGTTTTTGATCGGATAGTCTCACAAGTTGAAAAGGCATGGATACGTTATGAGATGCATCACAGATCTCATTAAATTATCTTACTGATCCCTCTTCGGAACTTTCCTTTCCCAGTCAAGGCTGCCATTATCCTTCTAAATCACTCATGCTCCAAATCTTGGTGTTATTCTTGACTCCTCCCTCACCCTCAAACCACATATCCAGTAGGTTGCCAATTTTTTTTCTATCTCCACAACATCTCAGTTCTATTCTCTTCTTTCTGCTTACCTAGCCATCTCCCAGGTTCAAGCCCTCATACCCTCCAGTCTACTATTCCAATAGCCTGCTAATGGGTCCCCTTGCCTCAAGTCTCTCCCCCAGCTGCCAAAATGATTTTCCTAAAGCAGGCCTGATCATGTCACTTCCCTCCTCATAAATTCTAGTGGCATCATGTTGACTATATGATCCAATATTATTTCATCTTTATATCATCCTTCTAAAATCGTTTATTATATGCATTTTATAACAATTATTAGTACAATAATACATGTAGTTAATTTATAAATAAGTAAATGTATGTATTTGGGGGAGCGGGGATAGCTAGGTGGTACAGTAAATAATAAGAGCGCTGGGTCTGAAATCAGGAAGACTCCTCTTCCTGAGTTCAAATCTGACCTCAGATATTTACTAGCTGTGTGACCCTGGGCAAGTCACTTCACCTTGTTTGCCTCAGTTTCCTCATCTATAAAATGAGCTGGAGAAGGAAATGGCAAACCACTCCAGTATCTTTGCCAAGAAAACCATAAATGGAGTCACAAAGAATCACTGATCAATGACAACGTAGAGGGGGACTTTGCACGATCAAATATTGTTTTCCTGAAAAGGGTGCACAATCAAAGTTTGAGAGACCACCAGTCCAGAACAGTGATGTCACACAAATTGAAAAGAGGCCCCCAAACAGTACATAAGGATTCCAGGAGACTGAATGTTGACTTGGAAACTATATATTAACATTAGATACCATCATATTTTCATTTTGCTAACTAATTTCCAATTATAGGTTAATCTAATTTGAACTGTGCATTTGTGCGTCATGGGGTATTTTGACACCTCTCACCTTGAGTGTATTTGTCAATTTTGTAGGACTTTATTTGGGTGATTTAGTGGACAGAACACTGGGCTGGGAGGAAGGAGACCTCCACTTTGGTTTCTGCTTTTCCACTAAACTAATTGTGTGACCTTGGGGAAATCACTTAACCTTTCTTGGCCTCTATTTCTCATCTGTGAAGGGAGCAGGTGGATCAATCTCTAAGGTCCCTAGGAATTGTTGAATTCTATTACTTGGAACCAGATTTTATTATCTTAAATGATAAGTTTCATGAGTGCAAGACCTTCTTATTTTTTTTTGTCCAATACCTAGAATTGTGCCTCAAATGTAGTAGACCTGTGTTTAAATAAATTGAGTTATAGAGGTTCATAATTGCCTTTGAATTTAACAGAACGTTATTAATTACCTACTATATGTAAAGCACTATTGTCGAGGCTTTGTGGTTTATACGTAGATAAACCTCAGTTACTACTCAAATAGAACTTCAAGGCTAGCAAAAGGATAAGACACATGAACAAGTAACTCTAATACAAAATGATACCTACCAATTGCATATTTTGAAGTGGTCTGGTGCTCTCCTGGACTGATAGGGAATTTGTCACCCTTGTGTGGATCAGGCTATTGAACAGTTGAATTGAAAAATTGGACATATTGAATATTTTTCCTTGTCTAACCACCCCTTCAGCTCCTCCCCTTCTGGGTAATTGATTTTTCTTTCAACTGGTCTAAGGAAACAAATTCCATGAAAAGGGGAAGTACCTTAGACCACTCATTTCTCATACCAGTCCCAGATGATCAGGGCTTCTCCCAACCAGAACCACAGAAAGAACCAGGCTTCTGTTTCTCTTTTTGTTCTGGAAAGTTGAAAAATTGAATCTTAATTCTCATATCCTCTCTAAACCCCTATGTCAAGTAGTACACTAGTACTGGAGTGGGGAACCTCTTTCTTTCTTCCCAAGCATTTTCCCTCTTATCTCCATCAAATTGTAGGACAAGCCCTGCAGTTCAACAATGCAATGGTTTACCAGTGGTTATGATATTTAAAGAGTTTGTTTCCTTTAGATTTTTGGGAAACAGATTCAACTAAAAATTAGCTAGATGGTTAAACAATGTATGGTGTGTGAATATAATGGAATGTGACTTTAGTAAAAAAAAACATGATGAATATGATGAGCACAGAGAAACATGGGAAGATTTATATGCACTAATGTCAAGTGAAAGCAGCAGAACTCTGCATATAAGAATCGAACAATCAAGGTTGAAGGCTGCAAAGTATGTTAACTGAGCTTAGCCCCAGAGAAGAGTTATGAGAGATATAAGAAAGCACTTCTCCTTGAAGGACTGATGTAGCATAATAGTGCATGCAATGTCAGTCTTTTCTGATGTTTTGGTTGGTTTTGCTTAACATTTTCTCTCTTTTTTGTTTATTTTTTGTCTGCTGGGCCAGGGAAGTGGGTGGAAGAAGAGATATATAGGATTGAGAAGTGTAAATGATAGAAAAACAAAAGTTCTCTTTCTCTTCCTCTCTCTCTTCTCTCTCTCTCTGTGTCTTGTATTCTCTTCCCCCTTTCTCATCTCTGTCTTTCCTTCCTCTCTTTCCCTTTCTCTTTCTGTCTCTCTTTCTCTGTGTCTCTCTGTCTCTGTCTTTCTCTGTTTCTCTCTCCTCTCTCTCCCACCTCTTTCTCTTTCTCTCTCTCCCTCTCTCCCTCTCTCTCTCTCCCTTTCTCTCTCGTTCTCTCTCCTTCTCTCTCTTCCTCTTTCCCTCTCCTCCTCCCTTGTCTTCTCTCCTTCCTCCTCCCCATCTCTTCCCTCTTCTCTGTCTTCCTCCTCTTCTTCTCTCTCTTTCATTGCAGATTCAATGAAGAGGCTTGCCTCTTCTAGGAAGTTGGATAGAGTGAAAAGGGAGTCAGAATAACTAGCCTTCAGCTTGGCCAAGAGTGAGGTCTGCTGAATGTGGGCCCTGAGTCCACACTGGCAACTTCATCACCTTTGCTCTCTGGGGATTTTGCCCTCAATCTACTGATGGACCTTGATTTGCTCCAGGACTTCCCCTCCTCTGCTCACTTCCCTCATATCTCCAACTCTCTTCTGGTGCTTATTCTCTCTAGGTCTCTTGAGACTTCTATCCTGCCCCCTCCCTTAGGATGGGAGAAAGATAACTTGTTAGTAAAAGTCAGGTCCAGGTAAGTTCAAGATCTGAGTAAATTTCTTAGGGGTCAAGGAAAGGGAGATACTGATTTATATTTCTGTTTGAACAAGCAGGCATTCCTTTCCAGCATCCATATTTCCTTGGCAAAACTCCCAAGGGATGTTATATGTAAGAATGGTGAAAACCAAGGATTCTGTGATATATGGTTTGATCATCACCAACTGCAGAGTCAAGGAAAGACTTAGTGGGAGAAGGAGCACTTGGCATGGGATTTTTAAAACAGGTATAAGCCAGGGAAAGGCATTGTGAGCATTGTGTTAGAAGAAAATCTTTGTTCTGGCTTTGCCCTTAATCATGAAGCAAACTTGGGTAAAGAAATTTAAAGGAAGTTTATTGTAGCACCAAAGGCAGAAGGTTGTTGAATGTGGCCAGGCCACAATTTCATACTGCCAGCTACTTTTATAGAGAACTTTTTGGAATGAGAGCAAGACATTCCTGATAGATACATTTCCAAAGCAGGATGGGCCATTGGGTCTCAGCTCCTCCCCTACTGCAGCATCATAGGAGAACAAGATTAGAAATAAGGGGGATGGGTTGTAAGTTCATGTGGCTACTTGCTGACTAGGAGGCTGGTTGCTGTCCTTGGTTCTTTAATAGGACCAAAATGAGATCACGATGCTAGGGTCAAATTACAGTGAGTCAGACTGTGGCTGATCAGACCAATACAGGTTTGGAATGCTCTACCACAGGTCAGGCACAAATAGTCCATGTGAACATTTGTGGTGGATTCTCTAAATCCACACATTTCCCATTTCTTCGAGCTACTTCAATTCTGCTTTGCTCATAGAGCACAACGTCTCTTCTGATGTAGGTACGCCATGCTGAGCAGTCCTGTGCCAGTGTCTCCCATGTCACACAATCAATTACAAAGTTCTTAAGAGAGACCTTGAGAGTGTCCAAAGGTCAAGAGGATGGGATCAAAGTACATGCTGGCCTCCCACAACAGACTCCTTAATGTGTATCTGGAAGACAAACTAGACTGACAAAAATGGGGTCAACTTGAGTTGACTTGGCATGAATTTCAATAATTGCATAAAGTGTAGATATAAGATTTGTTTGAGAGACCAAGAGAATGGGGGGGACAGGACATGAGTGACACAGTTTGACCTGAATGTAGATCAGGGGGAGGAAGAGCAGTGTGATATTTTAACTAGTTAAAAACATAGTCCTTGCTGTCAAGAAACTTATAGTCTAAAAGAGAACATGACATATTCAAACAAATCTGAAACAATGGGACAAAGAGAGCAAAGAGTCCTGGGCCAGGTATTATAAGAAATTTTAGGAGAATGAGAATATGGCAAGCTGGAAAAAAAGAGAGAATGCAAGTATTTTATGACCTCTGCAACCCCTATTACTGGCCATACCCATGATTTATTTGATACTGAGGCCTCAGTTGGGAACAAGACCCCCAATTATTGTCCTGATGAGAAATTATGGTCCACTTAACAACGTGGCTTCGAGGAACATATTGTGGTGAGAAGTGAGGGTCGCCTGTACTGTATCTTAAATTCATAATGTTCGTATGGTTTTAAATTAGAGGAGGCCAAGCTGTTTTATTTTATGCTTGCTCCAAAACAAACCTGAGCCAAATGAAAAATAACTGTATAGGCTAACAGTAATTCAGGGAGGGAGAGAGAAGCCCCGGGTGCCTTGGGCTGCCTTCCAGCAGGCCTCTTTCTTTAGCTCGCAGATAGATGATTTACAGGACTCAAGAGCTCTTGCCTTTTGCTGCATCTCCGTTTTTAAAACAACATTTTATAGAAAGCAAGGGGAACACCCTTTTGTTCACCATTGTTGGCAAACGGGTGAAAAATTCCTCCTTGTCCTTTTATCTCCTCACTTCTCTTTTGCTATAGCAGGGGTTGGGAAGATCCATTAGTTGAGGTGCCAACATGGAAGAATCATGGGATCTCCCTGTCTCCCCGAATCACCAGCTCTGTGACCTTAAGCCATAGCATCATAGGAGTTAGAGCTAATGGCACTTTGGAGACCATCTTTCTACTGCTGTCCTCTATCTAATTTTACAGATTGGGAGACCTCCCCCCCACCCATCAAGCCATTTACCCAAGGTCATAATGGCCTTCTTGCTGTTCCCCATAAGTTATGTTCCACCTCCTGACACCATGTTTTTTCTCTGTCCATCCCCCATGTTCGGAATGTTCTCCCTCCTGGATGCCCTCAGGACGATGCCCAGATCTCACCTTTTGTAGTCTCTTCCTCCCCTCTCCTACCCTACACTCCTCCTTTCTTCCCTCCATGTTTACCTCCCATTTATCCTGTCTGTATCTTATATATACCTCATTGTTTATATGTTCTCTCCCATCAGAGTTTCCTGAGGGCAGGGGCCATGTTTTCACCTTTCTTAGTATCTCCAGCACAGCACCTTGCTCAGTACATTTTTTGTTTAGTCATTTTTCATTTGTGTCTGACTCTTTGTGACCCCATTTGGGGTTTTCTTGGCTGAGATATTAGAGTAGTTTGTCATTTCCTTCTCCAGCTCCTTTTACAGATGAGGAAACTGAGGCAAATGGGGCAAAGTGACTTGCCCAGGGTCACACAGTTAGTAAATATCTGAGGCTGCATTTGAACTCAGGTTTTCCTGATTCCAGGCCCTGCACTCTGTCCACTGCACCACCTAGGTGCCCGCCTGGCTTAGTGGTTGCTTAATAAATACTTATTGATGATGATGATGATGATAATGATAATGTTAATATATAACAGGGCTAGGATTTTTTTTTATGGCAATTGGGGTTAAGTGACTTGCCCAAGGTCACCCGGCTAATAAGTGTGTCAAGTGTGTGAGGCCGTATTTGAACTCAGGTCCTTCTGACTCCAGGGCTGGTGCTCTATTCACTGCACCACCTAGCTGCCCCTCAGAGCTAGGATTTTTGAAGTTCAAATTTTAATCTTGGATTTGAATTTGGAATAAACCCTTATGATTTCTGAATATAGGGGTAATTCTTTGGAACTACATTGACATTCTCTTCACCTTCCTGAAAAGAAAGGGAAACAAGTGCATGCCAAAGTACCTGGCTTTGTGCTGAGCACTTTACAAATATCTCCTTTTATCCTCACAAAAACCCTAGGAAATAGATGGCATTATATCCCCACTTTACAATTGAGAAAACTGAGACAACAGAAGTTAAGTGACTTAGCCAGGGTCACACTGCCAGTAAGTGTCTGAGGCAGGATTTGAAATCGAGTCTTCCTGACTTCAGGCTCAGCAGGCTATACCACCAAGTTGCCTCAGAGTCTCCATTTTTCTCATCTGTAAAATAAGAAGATTGAATGAGATAATCTCCAAAGTCTCTTCTCCCAAGGATGCAATAATAGTCTATAAAAATAGCTGGGAATGCATTGGCATCTCTTTTAAATGTTGAAATGTCCTCCACATTTTAGGAAATATAAGCAAATCCCGTGAGTGTTTACTTCTGTTTTGAACTACATAGGAAAGAGGTGATGGAAACATTACTCAAGAAACATGACATGCATTCCCTGTGTCATCCTTTACAAGAGTCCCAGGCCTCCTTTAAGATCCAACTAAAACTCCATCTTCTGCAGGAAGCTTTTTCTCTACTCTTCTTAATTCTAGTGCATTCCCTGTATTAATTATTTTATATTTATCCTGTGTGGAACTTGTTTATATATGTGCTTTTTCTTGTCTCTCCCATTAGATTTTGAACTACTTGGAGGTAATATCTTTCACCTCTTTCTGTATCTCTACCTCTTAGCACAGTGCCTGGCGTATAGTAGGCTGGCTGATAATAAATGTTTGTTGAATGACTGACTGCAAGTCATTCTTCTCTATGCTCCAGGAAAGTCTTTCCACCTACAAATTGCTAAGCAATCGAATTGCCTCTCCTTCCCCTCCAAAATAGCATGCATTTCTATAATAAAATATTGTTAGATGTGTTTTTGCATCTATTATTCATTTAATTCTTATGACCCATTTTGCAGATGAGAAAGCTGAATCTCAGGTTAGCTGACTTTTTGGTGGTAATAATATTGAGAATAGAATTCTAACTTCTTGTCCTGGTTCTTCTGATTTCAATCATTGCTTCTCCCAGGAAAACTTGGGCTATTTTTTTCTCACATCCCTGGTCACCTACTTTTGTTTGTCATAAAATACAGATCATCAGTTATCATTTAACAAGTACTTATTTGTATATGGCCTCATATACCGGTACTATAAAAATATAGAAACATATGTCAAGTACATGTGGTTTCCATAACTTCACAGTCTTAGAGTTGTCTGAGGATTTGTCCACAGCCACACAGTGAAGTTGCAAAACTGGCATTGGAACACCAGGTCTTCATGGCTTCAAGTTCAGAACTCTCTCCATTTTGTCAATCTGCCTCTTTTTTGTCCTAGAACAAGGGTGGGAAACTTGTGCCCTCAAGACCTCATGTGGCCCTCTAGGTCCTCAAGTGTGGCCCTTTGAGTACAAACTTGAAGATCTAGAGGGCCACATGTGGCCTCAAGGCCACAGGTTCTCCCCCCCTCCCAAATCCTAGAAGAAAAAAAGAAAAAATACATTGAGGGGTTGGTGTCTTGCCTTTTGCAAGACAGCAAAAGCCCAGTCCCTTCATTCTTCATTCATTTAAAAAAATCATCTTCCCTTTGCAAAGCACTGAGGTAGAGGTACACCACACAAATGAGACAGGGTTCCTGCTTTTACAGAGCTTAGATTTTAGTAAACAGTCAATAGATATTTAAAGTATTTGACTTACACTAAACCTAAGGACAAATAAGTATGCGGGCTTTACCTTAGTGGGACAAAATACAGTCTGGAGGAAAGTGTGATGGGTTTTGGGATCTGGCTTCAAATCCTGACTCCACATAGCACTTGTATCACCCACCTTTTCTGAGCCTCAGTTTCCTCAACTATTAAATGAGGGTTGGGCTAGAAGTCCTCTAATGTCCCTTCTGGCTCTCAATCCATGCTTCT
>CM053581.1:372175589-372203020 GCA_028627135.1 Pseudochirops cupreus
TGAATTTCCTTAGGCAAATCCCTTAGACTTGTGAGCCCTTTACATTTTCATCTGTAAAGTGGGTATATTTCCAGTCCCATAGTAGAACGATTGCAGATTCCTTCCTCATAAGTACTAGCACAGTGTCTTGCATGCGGTGTGTTCTCAGTAAATATTTGTCGGATGAATAATTGAATGAGCAAAACCAAACCATACAAATTAATAAAGAACAACAAATATTTTAAGTACAGAGAGCCTTTACAATTGAGGTTAAAATAGAACCTAGATAATATAAGGCTTTTTATCTACTACTAGCTGCTCTAATATTTTGATAACAGAATATTTTTATTATACTGTTGAATGCACTTTACTCTCGTTGATTTCATCCTCAATGCCTAAATACCTGAGACTGAAAATTGCAGCTGATTGTACTTCCTGTTTGGCTGGAGGATGCTGCAAGGGACCTTTGTGATGTATTTCTGTAATGTTCTACGTCCTGGGAAGAAAGATAGCCTCATTTCATTTCTCGGCCCTGAAAACTAATAAGGCAGGCATGTCACGCTCTTTTCAAAAGTCAGATTGTTTCTGCCACCACAAACTTTTGTTTTCCAAGCACTGTCACGGAAATGAATTTTTCCCCCTGATCATCTGGCAAATGGACGTGATGTTTAACCTCACACAGCTCCTTTTCTTTGCTCTTGGAGCCAGGAGATCTGATGAAACATAGCAGGTGCCTCCGTTCAGCGTAATTACTTATTGGAAATTGTTTATCATAGGTTGCGTAATCTCAGGGCAAATTAAAAAACCTAGCCCTTCAACACTGATGTGAATGAATGTGGTCCGAGTCATATCTATGGAGGAGAGCTATTATTGGAAGAAAAAAATAACTGGACACCTGCACCGTGATTGCTCTGGGAATGGGAAAAGGTTGGGGGACAAGTAGATAAGAATGAGGCTGGCTGTCTACGTGTTTGTGTTAGATGAGGTTCCACCATTTCTAGAAATGGACTTACAGTCTTAAGGAACTTAAGGAATCCTTCCAGCTCAAAGGAGGGAGGAGATTCAGTAGGGATATGGAACAAGTTGTGACTCCATCTTTTGTGATACCAGCTGTTTGCCCCTCAAGTTCATAAATGCTGGATTCAGTTGGAGTATGCAGTGAAAACAAATGAACTGTGTGCATGCCACTGCTGTGTTAGGCGCACAAGGAGACTGGCCAAATTGGGGGAAATGAGAGGGACAGATGGTCCCCCCATCGATCTATTTCCATTTTAAAAGCATGCTCCACTAAGCCCATTCAGTCGTCTCTCTTACAGTAACAATTCTCTTTGCTGAATTTGGGATTCCTGTTCCTCTTTCTCCCTCACCTCCAGCCTCATGGGATGGAACTGTAAAGAAAACTCAGGAGCATTCTTGTTATGGCCAATATGCTGTCCTTATGCCAATGGAAGACAATCCTGGCAGGCCAGTGATTAGCTGGCTGTTAGGATGTCATTAGGAAAAGCTTGCAGGCCTGTACCCTGAGGCGCCCTTGATGATTGCTTCTACCATTCATTGCAAGGTGTGCCAGTGAAAGCAACTTTCTTCTACCTGGTTAGGGGGTTCAGTAAAGTTCTCTGGTTAATACAACCCAACCATCTCCAAAGTCAACGCTAAAAGTCTCTGTTGAAAACCAGTTTCTCTTTTATAACCATGGCTTTGAAGCTTATAAACTAACTCCTTATGTTCAAACAAAAACGGATTGTAATATAATGTTATGTCATTTTTCTAAAGGGCCCCAAGTCTTCATATGTAAATGTTTCTGTGAGTATATGGTACTCCCAAAGTCTTAGTGCAGTATACTAAGATGGAAAGTTGGGAGATGTGTGTAAGTATGTGTGTGTGTGTGTGTGTGTGTGTGTGTGTATACACATATAGATGGAGATTTTTGTGGTTTTGTGTTTTATATATTCATATTAATCTATATGTGTGTACATATATACATGCATTCATATATGCATGTGTGTACAGGCATATTATATACACACGTGTATGTATGTGCACACATGCAGGACTGAGTATGTGCATTTAGGCATGTTTGTATGTATATGTGTGTATAATATATATTACACACGCACACACACACACACACACACACACACACACACACACACACACACGAATAAGGTCTAGCCCTCTGATTTCTTTGATACAAAGAATGCCCAGATGAGGAAACTCCTCATAATTCAGGTTGACCGCTTCCTTTATCCTGCCTCCAAGCTTGTCTCTTCATCTGTTATACATACTGCCTCTCAACAGGTATTGATTAGGCTTCTGACAGGCACCAAGCACTGTGCTAGGTTCTGGGGATACACAGCAAAGAAGGAAACAATCCCTATTTATAATGAGCTTATATTCTAAAGGAGGAGAAAACAAGTGCCTATAAAAAAATACATACACATATATGAAGAGAATAACGATAAATACTTTCAAAACACATTCAGATTGCACAAGTATAACCTGTATCATATTGCTTACCATCCGGTGGTACAATAGGTAGGTAGTGTTGAACCTGAAGTCAGGAAGGCCAGAGTTAAAATCTAGTTTCAGGCATTTTGCAGCAGTGTGACCCTGGGCAAGTCACTTAACCTTTGTCTGCCTTCATTTCCTCATCTGTATAATGGGGGTAATAATAACATCCACTTTCCCATTTTGCCAGTGAAGAAATTGAGAGTCACAGGGTTTTAACTAGTTTGCCTGTGGCCCCAGAGCTAGCTATGGCTCAAGGCAAGAGTTGCATTCAGAGCTTTCTTACTCCAACTCTTAAGGCTCCATCCACCAAGTCAGGATTCCTCTGCCCTTCATAAGCACTCTTAGGGTACTAGTATTTACTATCCTGATTTTGCAGAGCAGGAAATCTGCTCAAAGTCACGCATTTCTGAACCCAGGGCTCCTAGATGCAGTTTAATACTCATTCCATCATCTCATGCAGCCTCCAGAAATAAGTGAAATAAAAGTTGTAATCTGAATGTTTAGATAATTTCTTGGTCGTCTTCCTATGAAGTAAGACCAGTATATGGGAAAACAAATAAATTCAAGTCATTGCAACAAGCATTTAAGGGCCTACTATGTGCAAGACACTGACCTAGGTACTGGAGAAGATAAAATTAGATAAAATTAATGTCATGACCCCCAGGAAATTATAACTTCCTCAAGATAAACAGCATATACATAGATATAAACAGAAGAAACATGAAGCAATTTTGGAAGGGCATCAAGATCTAACAACAAGGTCCTTCAGTAGGCAACATCTAACCTGTTCTCTGAAGGAATGTGGGGATTCTGTGAGGTTAAGGTGAGGAAGAGGAGTCCGCCATGTGTAGGGGAGAGTTTGTAGAAGGGTACACAGACAGGAGAAGAAATATCACATGCAGGTTGCATAAATCCAATAGACCATTTTGACTGGAAAGATAAATTGGTTGTGACTATTCACCTTTACAAAAGGGATAATTTTTTTTTTTTAGAAATGTACTAAATGACTACTATGGAATTTTTTTCCATGATTGCACAAGTATAACCTGTATCAGACTGCTTACCATCTGGCGGAAGGGAGGGAGACATGGTGGCACAGCAGGAGGGAGAGAGAAAATTTGGAACTCAAAACTTAAAAAAAAAAGCAACCAATCAATGTTAATTGTTTTTACATGTAATTGGAAAATAATAAAATATTATTTTTAAAAAAGATACTACTACTGAAAGGAACTTCAGGGTAACACCTCAAAGTAGCTTTTAAATCTTATTATTTAACTGAACAAATTTATATTTAACAAATACAAGGAGCTTGTCTGTTGGTTAAAGTATAGTAGGAAACTTTATTTTTCTTTTTTTTTTTAATTTTTGGGGGCAATTGGGGTTAAGTGACTTGCCCAAGGTCACACAGCTATTTTTTGTGTTAAGTGTCTGAGGCCAGATTTGAACTCAGGTTCTCCTGACTCCAGGGCCAGTGTTCTATTCACTGCACCACCTAGCCACCCCTCCTAGTAGGAAACTTTCAAGGGGAAAGGAGGTAATAGCTTTACCATTTTAAGCATTCTCTGTCAGTATGTAAATATCTGGTCTCTGAATACAGACCCTAATGTATCTAATCCTTTCACCTCAAAATCTGACACTGCTTAGTTTATGGTTGTTCATTTATGCTCCCAGAAAGGGACATTGGAAGCTATCCTTTTTCTTTAGAGTTTTGTGATGCTATGTTAAAATGCTATTCAATAATTGTGGGTTTTCTTGTTTTGCCATAACTCATTTTATCTCTCTTAATTTATCATAAGTGTTTACCTAAGTTCTTATGGTGAAGGGGAGCATGGTTATCTTATAATTCTTTTATATACTTCAGTCATCTTTTCAGAGTTAACTGCCCATTTGAAAATATAACTACTCTTTTGGTTATTAACTTTCTTCTTATGTTCTGATCATCTTTTGTTAAGAAAATACATTTTTATCAATAGTTTTTGGTTTTATGTTTCAATTTCCTCATGTGTTTATTCCCCTTTCCTCCCAGAGAACCATCCTTTCTAACAAAAAATTTAAGGAGAAAAGAGAAAAAAGAAAAATTCAGCAAAACCAATCAGCATATTGGTGGGGGGGAATTGGCATTATGTGCAATGATCCATAACAGTGGACCCTAATTTCTGCAGAGCAGCAGGGATAGGCATCTTTTCCTATCTCTTCTTTGGTACCAAACAGTTCTTTATCAATTTTACCCCATTTAGTTTTGCTTCTTTTATGTTTGTTATTCTCTCCATTTACATTGTTCTTCTGGTTCTATTTCTTTTACTTTGTATCAGTTCATGTAAAATGCTTCCATGATTCTCTGTTCTAATCATGGCTGTTCTAGTTCAGTAACATTCCATTATATTCACATACCTGAGTTTAACTATTCTCCTAGAGATGAGCAACTACTTCGTTTCCAGATATTTGTTACCAAAAAAAGTGTTGCTATAAATATTGTGCACCTGGGGTATGGATCCATCTTGTCCTACTGGAAAGTCGGAGGGGAAATGGGGGAGGATATAGGAGAGAGCAGATTGGGGAAGGGGTATTCAGTGGAATCGCTGTTTTGGGGTGGTGGGTAGGGGAAAGAAGGAGAGAAAATTTGTAACTCAAAATCTTGTGGAAATGAATGATGTAAATTAAAAATAAAGATAAAATTTAATTTAAAAATAAAATAAATATCATGCATGTGGAGCCATTTTGTTAATGGCCTACTTGGGGTATATGCCTTGTGGTGGAATCTCTGGCTTCCAATCCCCTTTTCTAAAATAAAATCTAGGCTTCCTGCAACACAGAACATTTTGATAGAAATGTCATGATAGCCGATAGTCTTTCCCTCTAAATCATGTCATTGAAATTGTATATGTACCAAAAGTACCTACTGAATATGCCAGTTTTTCAATATGAAAATAGTTTCTCCTATTTACTCTATCTCCCTTCATTCATTTTTTATTGTGGAGGTAGTATTCCATACCTACTGTCTTCTCAGAGAAGACCAAAATTTATGGAATCTGTCAATGTATTCCAAGGTCCAAACAGTTTTATTTCTAGATTAGCTTGGGGAGAAACAGGGTCATAGTTCAAGGCTATCTCTGTATTATAACAATTTCTATGAACAGGTTAACTATCAGTCCCCCACTGAAAACTCATCTTCCTTCTACTGAGGGACATGTTTCTTGCTACATTGAGAGAGAACCTCAAATATGTATTTCTTTAAGTTAGTATTGGTCCTGTTGATGCCCTGAAAGCTATCTATTGATTGTTGCAGCATAAAAGTGTTTGCATATATAAAAAGGGGGTGGAGAAGTGTCCTTTTTTCATGGTCAACAACCAATGTCCCTGGCCCAGAAAAGAGGCAAAGGATTTGAATTGCATTGGAGACATCTCTTAACCACTCAGCTCTCAGAATGCTCAGGATCAGCACAGATTGCTATAAATTGAACTGCTGCTTGTTCTGCTGTGGTGTGGGGATTGAAAGCATCCCTCACCAACACCTAATTTTTTTTTTTTAATGAAATGTTCCCTCTCCAAAAATCAATCTCCAGAACCAGAGTGACCTAATTTTGCTCAGCATGTTCTATGTCTACCCACACTTGGAAATGGACTCCAGAGTGCTCTGTAAGCCTTGTGTTAACATAGCTATGCATTAAGAATGTTATAATTGATGGCAAAGATTGTCAATAGCACAAAGAAGCCAAATTAGCCAAATTAAGTTTTATTAAAATTCTTAGTTTTCCATGACTTGGTTTCTTTTTGACTTTACTGATTTTGGATCCCTTTTAAAAGGAACATTGGATTTATGGATTCATGATAGTAAGCCTAAGCGCACCTAATCCAGGGTCCTAAAATGGTTGGTTTGGGATTTTTTTTTCCACTGGGAGGCAGTTCAGGTTAAGTGACTTGCCGAAGGTCACATAGCTAGTATCTGAGGCTGAATGGGAACTCAGGTTTTCCTGACTCCGGAGATGGTGCTCTTATCTACTGTGCCACCTAGCTTCCCCCAGGGTCTCAATATTACAACTTCTATGCCTCTTTCATTCTGCATAAAGATATAAGATATGTCACTGTATGTCATACTGATAGGTGATATAATAGCGTGGAATAATCATAATGGTAGCACTTTAAGGTTTGCTATATAACATATCTAATTATATCTAATTACATATGCTGTAGAGAGAGAGTGAGAGAGCTTAAGGGTTACATAGCCAAGGAAAGTCTGAAGCGGAATATGAACTCAGATCTCCCTGATTCCAAGCCAAGTGTTCCACCCATTGTAATATCACACGCTCATTACAAATCTCATTTTTTCACACAACTCAATAGATGCTGTTATTATTCCCATTTTACAGATGAAAAAACGGACAGGTTAAGTGACTCTTCCAGGGTATGTGCCTAATAAGTGTTTAAGGAAAGATTTGAACTCAGGTCTTCCTTAGCTCAAATACAGTGGAGGGGAACCTTTCCTAGTTCTACCCTCCTCCCCAGTGTCTTTCCTCTGAGATTACCTCCCATTTACCCTCTTTATATTTGGTATATACGTTGTTGTTTGCATGGCATCTCCTTTTGAATGTGAGCTCTTTGAGGGAAATGACTATGTGTTTGCCTTTCTCTGTATTCCAGGTGCTTAGCACAGTGCCTTGTATATAGTATGCATAATAAATACTTGTTAACTGACTGACTTCTAACTCCAGTCCAATGCTTTATCCATGGCACTAACTAAAGAGGCATTTTATGAAAAATCTTAGGTTTGTGGTTCTCCATTGACATTCTCAAAGGCTGAGATGTAGTAGAGGCATCCCTTCCCTTTCCTAACTCCTTATGGCTAGGCTGTCCACTCATTTATCTAAACTCCTTTTCCCTCATTTCAATCAAAATGTTAACAAAATTTTGGTTCAGGGTTTGATTGAGGCATAACTGTGCCAAGGTGTCATGTCCCTTCCCTTAACAGTTGCTGCTTCCAGAAAGGTAGGAAACAATTTTTTACAGCAAGTGTCTCTGATAAACGCCTCAGTTCTCAAATATGTAGTCAAATTTATAAGAATACAAGTCATTCTCCAGTTGATAAATGGTCAAAGGATATGAACAGGCAGTTTTCAGAAGAAGAAATCAAAGCTATCTATAGTCATGAGAAAAAATGCTCTAAATCACTGTCTATTGAAGAAGCCAAATTAAAACAACTCTGAAGTACCATCTACACCTATCAGATTGGCTAATATGACAGAAAAGGAAAGTGATCAATATTGGAGACAAAAAGGATGTGGGAATATTGGGACACTAATGCAATGTTGGTGGAGTTGTGAACTAATCCAGCCATTCTGGAGAATAATTTGGAACTATGCCCAAAGGGCAATTAAACTGTGCATACCCTTTGATTCAGCAATACCAGTACTACATCTATATCTGAAAGAGAACATTAAAAAGGGGGAAAGGATCTACATGTAGAAAAATATTTATGGCTGCTCTTTTTATGGTGGCAAAGAATTGAAAATTGAAGGGATGCCCATCACTTAGGGAATGACCAAACAAGTTGTTGTATATGCATGTAATGACATGTTATTGTACAATAAGAAATGATGAGTAGGCAAATTTCACAAAAACCTGGAAAGACTCACATGAACTGATGCTGAGTGAAGTAAGCAGAACCAGGAGAACATTGTACACAGTAATAGTATCATGCAATGATCAGCTTAACTCCTCTGAGCAATACAATGATCCAAGACAGTTGCAAAAGATTCATAATGGAAAATGCTTTCTGTATCCATAAGAAAGAATTGATGTAGTCTGAAAGCAGATCCAAGCATACTATTTTCATTTTATTTTTTTTGCGTTCTTTTCCCTTTGTAAAAAATATTTCTTTTTAGGTTTCAACATTTATTTTTATAAGATTTTGAGTTTCAAATTTTTCTTCCATCTCTCCCTTATTTCCTCCCAGTTTTTTCCCCTTTTCTTGTTTCTTCTTTCATAGCATGACTAATATGGAAATATAATTGCTGTTGTTGGACAAGCATATGTTAATATGTTTTACATGATTGCACATATATAACCTATATATCAAATTGCTTGCCGTCTGAAGGAGGGGAAAAGGAGGGAGAAACTTTGGAACTCAGAATTTTATTTTTTAAAATGTATGTTAAAAATTGTCATTATGCGTAATTGGAAAAAATAAAATATTATTTTAAAAGAAAACAAACAAACAAACAAACAAACAAAAAAGCCCAGCTCTGCTGTCCCTCTCATATATGTTTGACAGACTAATCTTAGAATATATTTAAATAGCTCCACCGTGGTGCTTGGATTAAAAGGAGCTCTGTTTCCCATATAGAAGCACCTAGTTGGTCCAGTGGATAGAGCACCATGTCAAGAGCCCAAATCTGGCCTTCGATACTTTCTAGCTGTGTGACCCTAATCCTGTTTGCCTCAATTTCCTCATCTGTAAAGTGAGTTGGAGAGAGAAATAGCAAATCACTCCAGGATCACTGCCAAGAAAACCCCAAATGGAGTCACAAACCCAACACAAATGGAGTCACAGACCCAACTCAACAGCAACAACACTTCCCATCTACTTCTCTGTTTTATTCTTGGCTCAGCTGATTTCATATGATCTAGAGACTTACCATACACAAGTCATTCTGAGGCATTTAAGAAAGTGTATTACACATGCATCTCCATTCTGAATTCAAAGTGTCTTAGAATCCTAATGGATTTGGAACTGGAAGGACCATAATAGAGGAGAAGGCACTGACTCTGGTCTCAGGGATCTGAGTTTAAATACTACCTCTGACAAAAATAGTAGTAATAGTTAATTTTATGATGCTTTAAAGTTTGTGAAATACTTAACGTTTCTCTCATTTGAGTCTCACAACAATCCTCATTTACCTAAAAGTAAAGAAGTAAGTAACTTGTCCAGGGTCACAATAGCCAGGGAATATCTGAGGTAGGATTTGAACTCTGGTCTTTCTCTAAAGTAAGGTGGGTAGCAGAAATGAAATAGCTCAGAAGAAACGCATGATGTGCAAATTTAGAGAATCCACCCCAAATGTTCATATGTGCTCCTTGTGCCTGACCTGTGGTAGACCATTCCAAGCTCATGTTGGTCTGATCAGTCACAGTCGAACTCACTGAAACGTAACTCTAGCGTAGTGATGTCGTTGTGATCTCCTTTGAGAACAGAGGACAACAACCAACCAGGGTAAATTCCCATAGAAATTCCTCCTGAAAAAGTGTTAATGATCCGAATGACCTCACAGCCTTCTGGGTTAGGAGCTAATTGACAACTGTCATAACTTCATAATTAATTAAAAGTTTATTCACAGGAAGGCGGGGTGTTACTATTTTTTTTTTAAAAGGACTAAATTTACACTCAAGTCAGGTGAGATCTGGGTTCTAATTCACCATGTGACATTTACTAGTGGTGTGACCATGGGAAAGTAATTTAATTTATTTGAGCCTTAGCTTCTCTATCTGTAAAGTGGGAATAATAGCAAGTATGAGATCTATCTCTCAGGGTTATTGTGAGAATGAAATGAGAAAATGTACAGAAAGCTTTTTATAAACTTTTAAGAGTATGCTGCAAATGTCATCCATTACAAGTTAGAACAGGGACAAAACGAGCAAGCATTTAAACAGTTTCAAAATGCCATCCCTGTACTTAGTTCTGACCTGGTACAGATTTGCTATCCTCCTGGCACAGGGTGCTGTGTCAGTTATAAAGTTTCTGATGATGCACTGCCTCCCCTAGTCTGACTGCCTAAATCTCATTGCTTGGTAAGAGATGTAGTCCAGGGTTTGGGGACTAATGGAATACAATAGAATTGTATTAATGCAGTAATTTTATGTTGTTATTTATGATGGTAGAGAATGTGATTTGGAAGAGTTTCAAAGACATGACATGCCATGAGTGATATGGTGGGGGTAGGTCATGTTTGATGCGTAAAAGCTGACAATTTATCCTTATAACTGAGGTAATATAAAGACATATGAAAAATGAAACATAAATATGAAGCTGCCTGATTTAGATTTATGAAGGTAATTGTAGTTTAGAGCAGTGTTAATCTTTTCTTTTTGTCATTACTTATAGAGACCTTGTTAATTTCAAGAAGTAATAGTGAATCAGTTAACCTATAAAAACATCCTGGGGAAAAATTTGGTGTCTCACTTTTGAAATACGAACCACTTAGTAGGGAGAATTAATGGTTTCAGATGATAAAGCTTTGTTGCTGAATTAGTTCCTTGTAGTATTTAATAGTTTTCCATGCACAATAAGTTTTTTTTTAATCTCTTAATGATTTCCTGTAAAATCTCTTTTAAGTGTGACCAGAAACAACCATTTGAGCCACCTAGTCTCACTGGATAATTAGCTGGACTTCTCTATACGTCTTTCCTGCTCATGTCTTATTTATCCAGTTTTTGAATAATTTTTAAAGATTTCTCCTCAAAAAGTTTCCTTTAATCAATGTACTTTCCCATTCCCATGAAGAATTCTTCCATTTGGTTCTGGCTTACATGTTTGCTGTTTGACCCAATTGTTATTCTTTTGTCCAAGGATTGATTTAAATATTTGAAAAAAAATGGTATTTAAGGGTTTTGTTCTTGCCACCTAGAATTTTTATAACTTTAACTTCTACCCTATCTCTTGCAGACACATTTTATGTAAGTCTTTCTATCATTTTTG
The DNA here is from genome assembly GCA_028627135.1 of Pseudochirops cupreus. Lineage (NCBI taxonomy): Eukaryota > Metazoa > Chordata > Mammalia > Diprotodontia > Pseudocheiridae > Pseudochirops > Pseudochirops cupreus. Next base: position 372,186,769 of record CM053581.1, read on the forward strand.
GAGTTTTTTTCTCTATGGTGTCTCAAGTTTCTTTATTCTCTGCTTAAATAGAAGTATTGAAACCAAAATGAGCCTTTCAGCCTTCTCACTTTTAAGCCATCTTTCCTTCTCTGTTCTCAGCTTGACTTCTAAAAGTTCTCCTCCTGTCCACACCCCTTCTCTGCATCAGGTTTGGTGGTCACATAATCGGGAAGATGGAGGGACATCTAAAACAAGCAAGATTCATTTCCTAAGGTGTTCTCTCTTTGCTGGAGGTCTCAGCTCTACTTTATTATATCTCTGTCCTTCTCCTTATGATCACGGACAACTTCTCTTCATGGAACCACACATTCCTCCTCACTTTCTGGGATCTTCTGGTTGAATTCCTTGAACAATAATTGATTACTCTTTGCACACAATAAGCCATTCTCTTCCTGGATCCTAGACATGTATTTGCCAGTGAATTTAGGTAGCTGGCAATTAGATGACAATCTAGTAAAAGTCTTCATTGAACCAGAACCTGGATTGAAATTAACCAAATCCTTCATTGTACCTTTGCAGATGAGAGTCCCTACACTAAATCCGCCAGCCAGACAAAGCCACCTGATGGAGCATTGGCTGTGAGGAGACAGAGCATCCCAGGTTAGACCAGATTACTGAATCATCAGTTATTTTATTTGTTAAATCTTGTCGCCTCACGAGCCTGGAAAACTCCAATTTGCCCCCTCAATCTCCCCCCAAATTTTTTTTAAATTTATGCCACTCGTTCAACTGAACATAGCATGTATTTTAGAAAACTTCTTATTCAGACTAATGCATTCTTAGCATGTGGGCTTTGGAAGAAGCTGCAACTTGCAAAAATCCATCTTGCTTGGACTTCCTTTATCAAATTACTTGAATTGATACTCACTCTCAATTTCTCTCCTCTGTTTTTTCATGGTGACTTTTTCAATGGCACACATTTGTTCAGTGATAGATAACAGACAGGTTGAAAAGGGGCCAAGAAATAACTGAAGTAGAAGAAGATACATCTCCTGAAAAAAGGATGCCTGAAGACCGGAAGCACCTTTTCCCGGATCATTTCTTCCCACTTGCTTTTTAGATCTAGAATAATTTCCTTTGAGAACTTTTAAAATCGAGGGGTTTCTTGATTCATTTGTAAATGAATTAAGTCACTACAATAGGCTTAAAAATATATTTCACCATCTAAACATTTTGGAGCAGTGAATGACCATGAATATTCCAAAGCACAGGACTTGTGAATTTCACAATTGCTGGACAATGTATAAATTCTAGAACTAAATAGTCATATGTGTATATATGCGTGTGCATGCACATGCACACTCATACACACACTTTTATATAAATAAACTGGAATTTTGTTGTCATCTTAGACATATTCAACTCTTTGTGATTCCATTTGCAATATTCTTGGCAAAGATACTGAAATGGTTTGCCATTTCTCTCTCTGGCTCATTTTACAGTTGAGGAAATTGACATGAACAGGGTTAAGTGACTTGCCCAGGGTCACAAAGCTAGTAAATGTCTGAGGCCAGATTTGAACTCACAAAGACTAATCTCTCTGCCTCCAGGCCCAGTGCTCTATCCACTGTACCATGTAGCTGCCCATTAATGGGATTACCTGCTTCAAACCTATCTGAAACACAAGTCATGGAAAGATTCCCTTATGGGAAGAAATGCTCTTGCCAAAAGACCTGAGATGTTAAAATATTTAAAATTTAAAACCGAAATTATGTTTGCATGCTCTAAAACAACCAGGGTATGAGGTGCAGCATAATTTTAGCTGCAAATTAATCAAGGATTCTTGCGTGCTAATTTTTAAGTGCATCATGATTCCATGAGAGGAAAATGATACAGTTAAATATTCAGCTGTTCATATAGAATTAGACCCTTTGATAGAGTTCGAATGAAAACTGAGACTTTACATTTGAAAAGAAGAGGAAAAAAGAGTTTCTTAGAATTTTGTGCATAATTGGCATTCATTTCTATATGAATTGCTTTTGTTTGACAATATTCTTTCTAGAATGTTGAAAGTAAGTGACCTGGGAAATATTTTTTATGCTTAGGCCCAATGGTGCTCCTTGAGAGAATCAGAATAGGAAAGATTATGAGATGATATCATATAAGAATGAACTATTCACCCTTTCCATGGGATGATAGAATTTTATAATTGATGGGGAGCTAAGATATCACCTCCAGTTCAACCCCTGTCTAAAACTTAAACCCATTTTCCTGAATCTCTCATGACCAATCATCTCACTTCTCTTTGGATTGTCATTATCATACTATCACATTCTTCATCATATCCATAATTTTTAGAATATGTATTCCCATAGATCGTTGTACTACATTTTATGAGTTCTTATAATGATAATCTCAAGGCTGTAATCCTAGACTTCCTTGCTTATCCATTAAACAGATTTTAATTTCTCAGGACAAGCTATTTGAATTAATAACAATGACATCCCTGATGGGAAGAGACTTTCTAGTATCCTGGCATTTTCTGATATATTCAAGTGAAGCTCCAGATTTGACCCCTTCTTTCCAAGCATGGAATGACTAGACTTACAAAGCAGGTTTTGCTCTCATGCCAAAGGCCCGGGGTTATTGGAGTTGACCAAGTAATCCTTCTTTAGAGAGACTTTTCTCTAACTTTTAAATCACTTAATGTTGACAAGGCTTGGAAATGTCATGAAAATGTAGCCAAGGGACTTGAATATTTGAGAGAAAAGTTTCGGACCTGAGCCTCAGAAAATCCCTTCTCATCTCTTTAGTCACAGAAGTCCATGAAAGACTTTCCTTGTCAAAGATACAACTCTTTGTACTGTCTGGGTATGGATGCCTTCAGGTAAGAGGGGAAAGACTAGTTGCTATCAAACTGTGCACATATGAAGTTTATTTGTTCAATAGTAGCTGCATTGTGATGTAGTCTTTGGCCTTTCAATGAGAGTTGACTCTCCTGGCTCATATTCTAAAAAGGCAGATTAAAGCTAAACCCATATATACATAGATAACCTCCAGGCACCTTGGAAGTTCAAGGTGTCCATTGAAGTCACCTCAATGAATACTTGCTTGGTGCCCCCTAGAGGAAACATCAAGATACAGCAACTTCAGTTCTGCTGTGTGAGATCCATTTCTCCCCATATTCTTTAGTATCCCAAGGACATGAGGAATGTCGTAGTACAAAAAGTAAATCGATTTACTTCAATAAAGGTTGAGCAGCTTTGATTTTTTTTAAACATAAAGTATTTTAATTTTTCATCAACGTTAAACTTTGTCTCTTTCCAGAATTATCATATCACTTACTTCCTAGTCATAAGGCAAATATGTGTCTTTCATTAAATGCTCATCCTGCTTGAAAATCCTTTTATCCACCCTCCCCTCAAAGAAGATAATGGATTAGACACCCCTTTGGAGCAAAACACATTTGCTTTGGACACAGGGGAGATGCATTATTCATTTTTTTTTAATTTGTCATTTTTATCCTGTCTTTTCATGGCATTAGATAAACTAAAATATCTTCCAGATATTTTCCAAATCCCTATGAAAATAATGACAGAAAAAAATGACATGTCCCCCATAGCCTTGAAATTTAAGTTTACAGTATCAAAGAGTCTAAAGATAAAAGAGAAATTAGAGATTGTCTAGTTCAAATTCAAATGAGGCTTTCATGTCAGTAACCCAAATTTACATGTCAATTTTACAAAGATTGTTTTCCACAACAACCTATTTTACAGATGAGCAAACAGAAGCAACCCAGAGGCATATAACAGCAGGATTAGGATTCGAACTCAAATCTCCTAGTTCTGTAATGTATCTATTATGCCAGAGTTGACAAGGAAAGTGACAAATGGTTTTCCAGTCTCTGACCCAATATTTCTGTCACAGACAAATCACCACATTACAGAGCCTCCTGTTCCATTATTGAACAATTCAGATTATTATAAAATTCATTCTTATACTAAGCCAAAAATGTCCTTTCTATAGCATCTATTCGTTGATTCTAATTATATCCTCTGTAGTAACACAGAATAAGCCTGCTAAGTTTACTTCTGCCTTCTCAAGCAAGGGAAGTGACCTTTAAAAAAATCAAGTGTAAAAATAAAAATTAAAATAATCAAAATAATAATAGAAATTTCATAGGTTTTGATAAAATAACTAAAAGGAATAATAGTCTCTTCTATCTCTTCATTGGAGGTTTATCACTTCATTTTGTAAAATGAGATCATTTTCAAGCATGGTGATTTCAGAAAAACCTAGAAAGACTTACGTGAACTGATGCAAAGCGAAGCGAGCAGAACCAAAAGAACATGGCACACTGTAACAACAATAATGACAACTGCGAATAGCTTAGCTATTCTTAGCAATATAATGATCCAAGACAATGCCAAAGGACTCATGATGAAAAACGCTATCTGCCTCCAGAGGAAGGACTGATGTCTGAAGACAGACCGAAGCGTACTCTCCTTCTCTCTCCCCCTCTCTCTTTTCTTCCTTTCTTCCTTCTTTCTTGCCTTCCTTCCACAAAATGACTAATATGGAAATGGTTTACATGATTACATATGCATATGCATTTCAGATTGTTTACTGTGTCAGGGAAGGAGGGAGGGATAGATTTGGAACTCAGAACTTAAAAAAAGAAATCGGATGTTAAGAATTGTTTTTACATGTAATCAGAGAGAAAATAAAACATTATTTTTTTAAATGAGGCCATTTAAAATCATATTTCAACCTCGCTGCTTATTTTCAAAGGTAAGATTGATTCCAAGTTTGAAGGCGTTATGACTAAACAACTATGTTTGTTTTAAAAAAATCTGTTGTTTCAAATATCTTTTACATGACAAATTGCTTTTGAGTTCCAGTGTGACTGATTACTTTGAAGGGTCTCTCCAAGTTATTGGAGGCAGCCTGTTCAGATCCTAGGTTTGACAGGTTTTCCAATAATCTGTGGGTTTTTCCCATCTAGAGATGAGGTATTCAATGCTGTTCCTGTCTGGTCTTGATGAAGGGAAAAGAGAGAGTGCCAAAGTAAACCTCAAGTCCTGTGGTTAGGATATTACTTATTTGACTTGTCTGATTTTCAAGGAAGTTTTCTTTTTTGTCTTTTTCTAGTCTTGACATAGTATGTTGAACAATGACCCAAATATAGCCAACAAGATGAATTCCTTTGCTACTGGGTGTACAGATAGTCAGCTGCCTGGTAGAATTCCCTTAATTTTGATGTCTAAGTATTAATAGCTTAGAACCTGGGTTTTTAACCTGGAATCTTTGGCTTTGATTTTTTTTTTAAAAAATGAATAATCATATTTTGATATAATTGGTTTCCTTTGTGATTAAAGAAAGCCTCAGCAGGATTCTGTATTATACCATTTTCCTCTTTAGTATACAATGAACACAGTACAGTAAACATTTCATTAAGCACCTAATATATGCCACACACTCTACCAAGAGCTGGAGCTACAAGTAGGAAAAAGGAAAACACTTTCTCAAGGAGCCTGCAATCAAATGAGGGAAGACAACACATAAAAAGAAGCTGGAAAGGAGGGAAGAAGAGGCCACCTGCTGCCATGATGACAGTTTAGTTTGTATGTTTGCAATTTGATGAATCAGTGACTTGGGCTTGTTTCCTATCTGGTGTGATCGGTCAGCAAGCATTTATTTAGTGCCTTTTGTTGTCATTCAGTCATGCCTGACTTTGTGACCCCATTTGGTATTTTCTTGACAAAGATACTGGAGTGTTTTGCCATTTCCTTCTCTTGCTTATTTTACAGATGAGGAAACTGAGGCAAACGAGTTTAAGTGACTTGACCATAGTCACACAGCTAGTAAGTGTCTGGAGCCAGATTTAAACTAAGGAAAATGAGTCTTCATGATTCCAGGCTTGGTGTTCTACCCATTGCACCAACTAGCTTCCCTAATTTAGTACCTACTATATGCTATAACCCACACTGGGTAATGAAGATACAAAACCAAAACTGAAACTGTCTCACCTCAAGGACCTAATTCATTCGGGTTTATGGCTAAAAAGATTTTCTAGGATATAAACGGACTATTTTCAGACATGTTAGTTGGGGAACCTGCTAAGGAAGCAAATGGATCTGTATGTGGGATCTGTTGATTAGGGTTCTGTCTAAGCTGACCAGAGGGTTGGATGAGATGACCAGAATGGACAGTTCACTCATTAAACCCAGGACAGCCTAAGCCCTGGCAAAGGGGCGGCTATGGATACATCCCAAAGATGAGGAGGCTGATGTTTACTGGAAATCAAAGATTTGAAGACAAACCCATGTGAATAACAAGCATCTTTGATAGGCAATGACATGGATCATACATACTTGTGTGTACCTTTATGAAATGGGATGGAAGAAGAAAGAAGTGTGACCTGACTGGGATCATGAACCAAAAGCATACTCTCACATATTCACTCCTGGCAGTAAAAAAAAAAAAAAAAAAAAAGGAAAAAAACCAAACTGAGGGTGTATCTTTTAGTTGTTAGGATAAATATTGGCAACAGCTAAGTGCTACAATGGATGCAACATTGGGTCTGGCGTCAGGAAGACCTGAGTTCAAATCCAGCATCAGAGACTTACTGACTGTATGACCTTGGGCAAGTCTCTTAACTTCTGTCTGCTTGTTTCCTCACCTGTAAAATAGGAATAATGATAGCACCTACCTCCCAGAGTTGTTTTAAGGATCAGATGAAATATTTGTAAAGTACTTTACAATGCTACATAAATGTTATTATTAAATAAGGCAGGTAGATGTGCATTGGATAGAACACCAGGGCTGGAGTCAGGAAAATTCACCTTCTTGAGTTCAAATCTGACCTCAGACACTTACTAGCTGTGTGACCTTGGTCAAGTCACTTAACCCTGTTTGCCTCAGTTTCCTCCTCTGTAAAATGAGGGGATCGTACAAGATGATCTCTTCCAGCTTAAAATTTATGATCCTAGACCTGTTCTTGTGGTTAAAAACAAAACAAAAAACCAAGTAACACAAGAGCCAAGCTAGTCTGTGAGAGAGAAAAGTGGTAGATTTATTTTGAATTGTGAAGAGTTATTTCCAGGCATCTATCTTTGACTACTGTATTTCAGTATATACACAGGCTACTTATCAGGCAACCATTTGATAATCTCTCTTTCTTATATAACACCAACAAGTAACATTTATAACAAGCTTTAGGGTTTATAATATACTTTCATAGCAGGCTGGGTAATAAATGTTCATTTTAGTTTGGAGGCAGCCCCAAACGTGAAGCTCCCAAGGGAGATTTCTGCTCTCCCAGTCTAATGAAATAAAATATAGGTCATCTGGAAGCCGGAGAATTTTAAAGGTCAGAGTTCTTTCTTCGGTCTCAGATATTTTGTCATGGCTAAAATGTTCATGGAGAAAGAGAAACTGTTGGGAGAATCTAACAAAATAAAAATGGGGAAAAGTTAGGTAAGGAAGATGCTTCATCAGTCCCCAGTTTGCCACCAACCTAGGGAAAGTTTAAGGAAATAGCTGGAATGTATCAACAATAAAAATGCAAGCTAGAATCAAGCACTTCTCTGTGATGGAGCTCTATTATAAAGCCCCTACAGTCTGATCGGAGCTTGCCATGTGGAGTGGTTTACACATCCAGCCAAGGGGAAATGGCACTGGGAAAATGAAGGGCGGGCTTCATTTTTGCTGCAGCTTTTGTTCAAGCTTCATTGATACACCCGGACATTGTGCCCTCACTTCTGGATCTTTTTGGTAAACGCACTCTGGAAATGGAACAGAATGGCAGATGTGGGTGCAGTAATTGTCAAGGAGGAAAACTGTGATTTTTAAGAAATCCTTCTTCCTGCCTGCGATTTCAGTGAAACCATTTGGTGAAGCATGATTACTTTTTCACGTTTACTATGCTCTGTTATGTTGTCAGAATAATAGAACTCAACGTGACCCACCCTCAACATTGCTGCCTGTTGAAAATCCTTCCCTTCCTTCAAAGCCCTCTCAAGTGATATTTCTTCTTCCATGAAGCTTTCCTTGACCACTCCCTACTCCACCAGACTAAAGTGCCCCCTCCCTCTGGCCACTGTCCCCTCTTTGTTATGCACTTAGCATATTTTGAACTGGTCTTTTCCATCTGTACTATTTAGTAAGCACTTCCATTTGCTAGGCAATGGTTTGCAGGGATGGGGAACCTGTAACCTTGAGGACAGTTATGTGAAGTTTAGATTTAGTCAACCAGAGGGCCCCACTTGAGGACCTAGAGGGACACGTGTGGCCTTGAGGCTGCAGGTTCCCTACCTCTGGTTTAGGCATAAAGATACAGGGGATACAGAGATTGAAATGAAACATCCCATGGCCATCAAAAAACTTTCATTTTAGAAGGCTAAGCAACATGGCTATCTGTATATCTACATCTGTCTTGTTGTTTGGTCATTTTAAGTCACGTCCAACTCTTTTTGACCCCATTTGGGATTTTCTTGGCAAAGATATTTGGAGTGCTTTGCCATTTTCTCCTCCAGTTCATTTTACAGATGAGGAAACTGAGGCAAAGAGGGTAAAGTGACTTGCCCAGGGTCATACAGCTACTAAGTGTCTCAGACCTGATTTCAACTCAGAAAGATGAGTCTTTCAGACTTTAGGCCTAGCACTCCATGCACTGAGCAACCTAGCTGTCCTCAGTATCTATCTATACATAAATGTGTGTTATATATATAAGTATATTTACATATAACACATGTATATGCAGATAAACACATAGATAAATAGATATATGTACACATGTGTAAATGCCTACATGTATATACATGGATGTATGTGTGTATACCTATATATGTATGTGCATATTCGTGTGTATATATACATCTATATGCATGTATATACACGCATATTCATTCTAATAGATTTATCACAAGAGATCCACCCAGTGAACTGGATGTCTCCCTCCGGTTGGGTTAGCTTCACTCATTACAGACCAGCCAGTATTTTTCACTCATACATTTCTTTGAGATCTTTTACTCCATTTCTCCTTTAAAATTTTTTATTCATAATGTGCCTACTCAGACCTACCATTTGTCACTTCATTTTCATCTGAGCGATAGTAATTTTCAATTCTTTCTAGACTGTAGTGTTCTGTAAGTTAAACCAGTAGATTATTGGTATTACCAAGCTAGCCCTTGGTTCAGAAAAGAGCTTTGGGCTCATCAAAAGAACCTGACAGTTTCCCAAAGGCAGCCCTGCCTTCTCTCCTCTTCTTTAATTCTGGGCCTAATTCACTGCCTCTTGATCAATAATACATATTTGTTGAATTAAGGAGTGTGTGGATGAGTGCTATGTGCCCTATGTATGATCAGTAGATAAATATGGGCCGGTTATAACATAAGTGGACATTTTCCCAGTTCTCAAGGAATTATTTAAAAACATGAGCAGATATAAAGAAAGCCTGATTCTCACTACTTTTTTTCCATGGAATTCATCCAATTAAGTTCAGCAAACACACGTCAATTAACAAACCACTGGGGCGGAACTATTGTGCTTATACGATATTTAGTAAAGGCACAGTGCCTGGGGTGCAATTTACCTTCAGGATGGGGATGAGATGGACAGACATTGGTTGCATGGACCAATTCTATATTTAGGGAACCATAGAATTTTAGAGAAAGAAGGGATTTTATAGATGATTTATTTTAGCCCCTCTCTGAAACACAAGTCCTGTCTACAACAAATCTGACAAATAGCCATCTGGCCAATACTTAAAACACCTTCAGTTACAGGGAACTCACTACACCGAAAGCAGTGTATTCCACTTTTTACAAGTCTAAAGGAGGAAGACAACACGTAAAGGAACTGAAAGGGGGACAGTGGGAAGAGTGTGTGATGTTGGGGTATGGTAAAACACCAAAGGAAGGCAGCCAGGTGGGAAATGAAGACATGGCTGGAGGGTCTTAAATGGCGGATCCAGGAGGTCTCTGCTGTCCAGCCTCCACCCTCTCTGGTCAGAAGGAGGGGGCTGAGGGGCAGTGGGGTTCTGAGCAGGTGTGAGTTTCAAAGCTGATGTCTTACAGCAGCGGTTCTCAACCTGTGGGTAGCAAACCTTTTGGGGGTCAAACGACCCTTTCACAGGGGTCACAGGGGTCGCCTAAGTCCATCAGAAAACACATATTTCCAATGGTCTTAGAAACCGAGACACTGTTCCTCTATCCATCACCAGGCGGCTCTGCCCACATGCAGATATGCCCACATATGAGTATTAAAAGGTCGCGGCATTAGGAAGGTTGAGAACCACTGTCTTACAGGATGGTGAGATTCTGGAGATGATGAAAATTCAGAAGAGTCCAGGTACAATAGAATGATGCATTTAATTGAGGTGATTGGTAATTTAGAGGATGTGGACCTTAAATCATCACCTGAGCTAAGACTCACTGATGGGACAAATGAGGGCTATTTGTACATTACTGTATGGTACTAGAATGTACTGCATTCCATCTGTACATAGATTTCAGGGTTGCCAATCCAGTTTACAAGTATAACAAAATAAACCTTTAAAATATGTATTAATAATATTTCCCATAAGTGGGCATAAACACATTGCTCTTTAAAAATAGACTAGAATAAGAAGAGTTTTTTAATAAATAAAATGATAGATAACATCTTTGGGAAGTCAAATAACCTTACAAATAGATTTCTTAAAACATTACTTTGTCTCCAGTTAATTGAGCCACAAGGGAAAGCTTGACATTCGGAAATGCACTCAACATAAATACATTCTGAATTAGTTTGCCATGAAAACCTACCCATTCGGCCTCTTCCTTCAGCGAAGTTTTGTAGTATTATTGCATCCACTGTTTAAAGTATCAGAATTTTTGTCTTAAAATTTTGGGGAAATGGCTTGCATTTTATAATTTTTCTTTCTTCTCAGAAGTAATTGATCTTCTAGTGCTCCTCATTGCTTCAAATTTAAAATACATTATGATTCTATACCTTTTGCTATGCAGTTGTTTCTTCATAGGGAAGCTTACTTCTCCTTTGTAGTCTGTTAAAACTAATATCTTCTTTTCTTTCCTATGCTTTTTCTAAGCATAGATGTTCACACACAGATGTTCACACATAGATGTTCACACATAGGTGTTCATACACTGATGTGGGAACCATTCTATCTCTGCAAGAGCAAGCCAAGTCTCCCCTTGTTAGACCTACTCAGCTTGAACCCCAGAAGTCAGAATTAGGAGCAGGGGAGATTTTTAGGGAGCAGATTTCAGAGCCATATAAGGAAAAACTTGAATTCTGTCCTGAAGTGAGGTAGTGGGCTCTCCTTCATGAAAGTTATGTAAGCAGAGGCTGGATGCCCATTTGTTATCTATACTAGGGAGTGGGTTCTCTTTCAGGTCAGGACTTATGAGATCCTATGATTCTTTGGATTTCATTTTCCTTATCTGAAAAAATGGGTAAGATGAAATAAGAGGAATTCTAAGGTCACTTCCAATTTAGTCCCCCTCTCAACCCACCTCCTCAAATCTGTCTTCCATTAAGCAGGGTTTTTTTCCCTTCTTTTTGGTTTATTTTTATGGGATTTTTAAATAGTTATTTTATTTATACTTTTTTCTCATTTTTACTTCCCAGTGTAGTGTATTCATTTCAGTCACATCTGACTCTTCACCCCATTTGGAGTTTTCTTGGCAAAGTTTTTGGATTGGTTTGGCATTTCCATCTCCAGTTTATTTTACAGGTGAGGAAATTGAGGCAAACAGGGTTAAGTGACTTGCCCAGGGTCATACTGCCATAAGTGTCTAAGGCTGGATTTGAATGCCTGAAGACAAGTCTTTCTGATCCCAGGCCCAGTACTCTCACCACTGTACCACCCACCTTCCCTGTGGCTCCCCATCTTTCTTGACTTCTTTCTCAACAGCTTGCTTTCCTTTTCGATGAGCAGTACTTCTGATCAATGGGGGGTAGCCAAGTGGCACAGTGGATAGAGTACCATGCCTGGAGTCAAGAAGACTCAACTTCATGAGTTTAAATCCAGCCTCAGACACTTATGGCAGTGTGACCTTGGACAAGTCACTTTACCCTGTTTGCCTCAGTTTCCTCATGTGTACAATGATCTGGAGAAGGAAATGGCAAACCGCTCCAGTATCTCTGCCAAGAAAACTCCAAATCGGTCACATAGAGTCAGTTATGACTGAAATGGCTGAACAACAAAACCTTCTAATCAAAACAAACTAACTCAAGGCCCACCTATCAACATCTGCCTCATTTCACATCTTCCTCGACCATCTTTCTGTAGGGAAGGGAAGGACATGATTCACTCCGCACTCCTTGCATTAAACAGTTCTCCTTTCTTTTGGTTTCCCTTTACATTAGTGTGGTCATTGTATAGTGTGATCATTCTCCTAGTTTTGTCTACTTTGCTATAAATGCGTTCATGTAATTTTTTTCTAATTAAATGGTGAAAACATTAATTTTTCTAATTAAATGAATAGAAATGATCCCTCCAACTCATATCCTCCTCACTTCTCTCTACCTAGTCAAATCCTGCTCATTCCTCAAGGCCCAACCCAAGTCCCCCCTGTTCCACAAAACTTTCTCTTCCCACCCTGATTTCCTCCTTGCCTCCTCCTAGAGCCCATTTGTCTGTCACACATTTCAGTGGCTTAACCCATACTCTCTTGTTTGATCTTTCATTGTTCCATGTGTGTTAAATTTAGTAAAAGTATAAATCTGTTGAGGGCAGGAACCATATTTCTAATGTGCATTTTACAAACATAGTTTACACATTTTATATGCATTGACATATATTTTACACATTTTACCCATATTTATCCTTTTATATATATTTAGCACAGGACAAACAAGAATACTAAGTAGGTGGACAAACAATAAATATTTCTAAACCAAAGTGAAGTCTTACTTTCAATCACCTGCCTTAACAGGCTTTCTGGTTATATTTTACATTGTAATTGCTTTTATGAGTTAAGCTAAAACGTATTTATTTTTAATTAATTAATTTATACATAATACTTATATAATTTATTCATTATTAAATAAAATATATATTTATGTTTGAATTAAAGTAAATATATAAAGCAGGGATTGGACCATACATTCCTCCTCCTCTTGTCTTCTTCATCTTTTTTTAAAATCTTTTCTACTATTCTTATTGTTCCAGTCTTCAACTCTGGACCCATCCCAGCTATATCTCTTCTCCCATTCTTCTTTTAAGCTTCTGAACACTACTGGGAGAAGAGAGCACAGTGCTTGCTGAATACCATATACATTCATGTTACCTGTTTTGAATTGGGCTGAGAATTGGTGCTTGACTATTTTAAAATTTTATTTCACTCTTTAGAATTATTACAAACATTCTCTCCATGTAGCCTCAAAACCAGCCTCCACCTATGTCTTCATCTCCTACTTCACTGAGAAAAACAAAGACCATATTTCATGAACTCCCTCATCTTCCTTATGCCACACCTGAGAATACATCTTTGTGTCTTCATCCATTTTCTCTCCTTTCTTTCTGGCTCAGAGGAAGAGCTGGCCTTTGCCTTTCCAACCCCACTCCCATATCCTTTATCTTCTAGTTCCTCTAGATTTTGTGCCATCAATCATTCCAACATTTTCTCTCATCTTCAGTCTGTCTCTGGAAAGTAGAAGGATAGGTCAGAGGGAAGAAGGAGAAGAATATATTACTTACACCAATACTGATAATTCAATCTAAGGAATTCAGTAAGTATAAAACATTCGTGTTATTCTTTCAATTTAGGTGATTTCCCCAAAGCATTCTGAGGTGTTAATTGTTGATGCTTTTCTTCCATTGACAAAGATGTCTTTTCTCACTTGGGTGAAGGAGGAAATTACTGAAGTGTTCTACAGGGCTTTGAATGATATTCTTCAATGGCATTTTAAAAGAAGCCAACAGCAAATTATATTTACAAAGGAAAAATGTCTTCTCTTTTGTGCTCACAAAGATTATAAATCTTGGGACTGATAAAGAGTGGGTGAATATTCAATTCAGAGCACATACTGAAGCTGCTAAGACCAAAAGAAAAAAATGCAACCAAAAAGGCAAGTAGTGGTATTTTTCCTGGAAATATATATATTGAAATTTGAGATAGGAAAGAAAAATATATTTCAATGTAAACATACATTATTGAACTGAATGGAGAGCAAGGATGTTTTTCTAGATATGGAGAAGAGTCTACTGTCTCATATGTTTCAGCCCAAAGTTATTTTCAGAAGAACTACGTGACCCTCTCGGTGGAATAAATGTTAAATTGCTCCTGTAGATACACATCTTAGTAACACACATATGAACACTGACTTAAAAATGCTGCATGGAAATTATAACACACAGACTGGCACTTGGCACATGTACACACACACTTATTTTACAGTGACATTGCTATCATCATCATCACAACCAAGGCTTATATAACTCTTTAAAGTGGGCAAGGTGTTCTACATACATTATATCATGAAACATTTAACAAAATCTTTGAGGTACATTCATTATTATCTCCACTTTTTGTTGAGCTGGTTTTTAGTCATGTCCAACTCTTCATGACCCCTTTGGGGTTTTCTTGGCAGAGATACTGGAGTGGTTTGCCATTTTCTTTTCTAACTAATTTTACTGGTGAGGAAACTGAGTTAAATAGGGTTAATTTGACTTGCTCAGGGTCACACAGCTAGTAAAGTGTCTGAGGTTAGATTTGAACTTGGGTCCTCCTGACTCCAGAACTGGTACTCTATCCACTGAGCTACCTAACTGCCCTTCCAGTCACTCTAGTCTTGGCCTGTTTGCTGATTGTTATGTAGTACTTCTGTTGTAGTCTACTGCCATTTAATATAGACTACAATGAAAGTTATATATTGACAAATGTGTGTGTGTGTATGTATGTAAGTGTACCACAAAAACTTAAGGATAACTCTGGTGTGAAGAAAATTAATATCTCTACTCACAGCTCTAGCTTTAGAGCCTTCACCAGTTTGCTTCTCAATTTACATAAATAAGTTGCAATAGCATCATTAACTCCTAATCATGAAACATTTACTAACCAAAAAGATAAACACAAGAATAATTTTTAAAAAAGCATTTTGCTCAAAAGAAGGCAAAATAAGGAATGCTCACATAACTATATCCAATTATAATTTATCCTTAATTTTGGGTCACATGGTATCCACTGGGGGTTGGGGTGGGGTTGGGGGTACAGTGGGCACAAACTTGTAGAAACCTAGCTGTGAGAAACATGGGTAAGGAAACTCATGTACCTGGGGCAACTCATGATTCAGAACATAGACCTGAATATTTGTGGTCTGTCTGGGAAGTAATCTGTACCACATGTCACCTGTGCCTGTTCTGAGCCTCACCATTCTCCTGCTGAACAAAGCTATTTCTTTAATAATTTTGGGCCACTTTAAGCTGTGTTAAGATCTTAGGTATTAAGGTAGCACATGCTACTTTGGGAAAAGTAGTTCCCTTTAATCCTGGAATCTATAAAACTATTCAGTTCATATCTCTATAAGCTTTGAGAAATTTCTCCTTCTGAAACTATAGTATACAGCAAAGAGCAATGTAGGCAAGTTTTTAAGAGGTTTCCCCTCTTTCAGGTTGTAAATGGCACTAAAGAGTAAAGTAGCCTTTGCCTAGCTAACTCCTCACACAGCAGAGGATGCTTTTATTCAGTCATATCAGCTCCCAGCATCAAAGCTTTCCTTCAGTCATATCACCTCCCAGCATCAACTGTAGCAAGAGCTTGTCTTTAGCCAGCTGGTATCAGTGGTGCTTAGTTCCTGTTAGATTCATAACTCTGTTGTTGTTTGTCATTTCTCAATTTCTCTTCTCCTGGCTGTTCGGTACTATCAGCTTCTGTGTTCTGTCTTTTGTAAATACTTTCTCATGTTAGCTTTTCTGTTTCTTCTCAAACTGGCTTTAGAAAAAAAGACCATAGTTTCTGACCTAACTTTTAATCCCTGTAATCATGACCTTCATATATATGTAGATGATAGATAGATAGATAGAACTCACTTAGACAGAGAAACTACAAATTCATATTTCTATCACATATGACACAAATATTCATTATACAACTATAATTATAATGCCATAGCAATTGTTTTATAGTCCCCAAAAAGTTCTTTAATTCAGCATTTCCCAGAAATAAACTCCTAAGTCATTGAACCAATCATAGTCCAATTCACTGCTGGGAAATAATGCATTACAGCTATCTTTAACATCATTCAATACTTTTGCCTCTGAACTCAGGTCTTCTTACTACTT
>CM053581.1:372203120-372267138 GCA_028627135.1 Pseudochirops cupreus
AGTGTGTTTATGTAGTAGAAAATGTTTCTTTATAACATTTTAAATTAATAACAATTATTGTTTTGACTTAGCTTAAAGTAGCATTCTGGAAAAATAATTTAACTAATCATAAGATTATCATATCATTAGAAAATGGAATAGCAGATACTGTAAGGCATCATTAAATATGAGACATACCGTAGTAAAAGAAATAGCTTGCCTTTTAAAATGAAATGTTCACTGTTTGAAAGCCCAGATACCTAAGAAGCAGCTATATATGTGGTACAGTAGATGGAGGGGATAGGCCTAGAGTTAGGAAGACCTGAGTTCAAACTGAGACGCAGACACTTAGTTTCCTCAACTGTAAATTGGGGGTGATGATAGCACCTCCTTTCTCTGATTATTATGAAGATTAAATGACATAATATTTGTGAAGTACCTAGTACCTGGTAGAGGTTTTTGGCTTTTTTTTTTTTTTACTTCTTGGAGGGGGGAGGGCAGGGCAATTGAAGTTAAGTGACTTGCCCAAGGTCACACAGCTAGTAAGTGTTAAATGTCTGTGGTTGAATTTGAACTCAGGTCCTCCTGACTCCAGGGCCGGTACTCTGTTCACTGTGCCACCTACCTTTCCCCTACAGGTTTAATAAATAATTGTTTGGTTTGGTTTTTTGTTAAACATTTTGGCTAAGCCCTCACTTGTTCAACTGTATGTTATTTTAAACCTTTCAGGGTTTTAAGAATTGTCAGTGTTTAGTGACTGGGAAGAAGGCAAGAAGTGAAAACCTATTGTGTTGTTATAACGGTTTCTAAATAAACATTTCATTTTGGTTTACTAACAAGACTACTAAGGAAAAAAAGGTTAGCATGGTCAACATGAACTTTAGACTAGCAATCAGATCAGCTTCTTATTAAACCCCACCTCCAATATTCAGTAATTGCAGAATTCTGGACGAGTCATTTAACCTTACAAGCCATTGCTCCTCATCTAAAAAGGGCATGGCATTACCTGAGTTCTTCATAAAGTCCTTGGGAGTGGGTGGGTTGTTTTTTTTATTGACATCTCCAGTTTTTTACATCACCTTTATTTCTGAGTGCTGCTCCCCTCCCCTCCCCTATCCTACCCTACCCAGTCAATCATTGCTTGTAATAAAGAAGAAAAAAAGGTGGGTCAGCAGGACTAACCAATTCTCATTCCAGTCTGATAGTATATTCAGTGTTTTCACGTTCATTATCACCCATCTCTGGAAAGAAGAAAAGAATTTTGTCATTTCTTCTCCAGGAACAAGCTCAGTCATGATGATTGTAGTGTTCAGTTTTTGTTATGATTCTTGTCATCTCCTTCTGCTTTCATTGTTGCAACCCTGGTTCTGTTTGCTTCACTCTGCATTCATTCATGTAAACTTTCCCATGGATTTCTGAGTTCTTCATATCGTTTCTTACAGAATGACATTCACATGCTGTTATATGTTTATCCATTCCCCAATTTATGCGTGTCTAATTTGTTTCCAATTTTTTACTCCCACAAAAAGTCCTGCTATGAATCTTTTGGTGTACGTAAAATTTTTCTTTTTCCCTTCGACCTCCATACAGTCCATGCCTAGTAGCAGTATTACTGGGCAAAAAAGGCACGAACATTTTAGTGATTTATTTTTCATCACAGTTCTAAATTGCTTCCCATAATGATTGGACAAATTTATAGCTAGACCAATAATAAATTAATATCATCAACATTGAGTATTGTCATTTTGGGCCATTTTTCATAGTTTTCTGCACATAAAGGGAAATCTCACAGTTAATTTAATTGGCAGTTCTCTTATTATTTGTAATTTAGAATAGCCTTCCATATGGTTGTGATTAACGTTGAAATTCTTTTACAAGTTGATTGTTCAGGATGGCTAGGTGGCACAGTGAGTAGAGCACTGGCCCTGGAGTCAGGGGGACCTGAGTTCAAATCTGGCCTCAGACATTTGACACACTTCCTAGCCGTGTGACTGGGCAAGTCACTTAATCCCAATTGCCCTCCAAAAAAAAAAAAGCAAAAAAAAAGTTGATTGTTCATATCCTTTGGCTGCTTACTGATTGTGGAATGGCTCTTGGTCTTATCTATTTGTCTTAGTTTTGCATACATCCTGGATATCATAGTCTTATTAAAAATATTTAATGCAACAATGTTTTCCTGGTCAATAAATGACAACAATAGTGATAGCTAGCAGTTACATTGCTGGCTTTGTACAAGTCACTCTACATTTTACAGTTATCTGACTTGATCCTCACAACAACCCCGGGATGTGGGTGTTATTATTATCTTCATTTTACAGATGCAGAAACTGAGGCAAATATAGGTTAAATGACTTCCCTGGGATCACACAGCTCGTGTCTGAGGCTGAATTTGGGCTCAGGTCTTTCTGACTCCAGCCTAGTGCTCTGTCTGGTGTGCTACCTAGCTGCCCCAATTTCACTTCTTCTTCTAGTTGCATTGATTTTGTTTGTCCAAAAGTGTTTCAGTTTCAGATAATCAAAATTACTTATGTTCCCTTTTGTGATCACTCCCATCCATGTTTATTGAGGAAATCTCTTAACTTTAGCAATGAGATATACCTGATAATATTCATGTATTTTTTCTTAATGGTTTGACCTTTTAAATTATGGTTAAATACATGTGGAGTTTATTGTATATAGTGTAAGATGTTCTAAATGCAAATGTTACCAATCTCCTTTCTAATTTTCCTAGGAGTTCTTATCAAATAAGGGGTTCTTCCTCCAAGAATTTTATGTTCTCAGGCTTATTGAACATTGAATCATTGAGCTCAGCTATTTCTATTTCTTCCTAGTCCATTCTACTGATGTGATTTTCTTCTCTCTTTTTACCAATTCCAAATAGTTTTGATGATCACTGCTTCATAATATGAAAGAAGAAAGTACCTTTTCACTGAGTTGTTGTAAGGATCAAATAACATAGGCAAAGTGCAATGCCAACCTTAAAGCCTTGGATAAATGTCAGCCATTATTACTATTGATCTATTGCAAACCTGATATTTCTGTCCTGCAATAATTAAATAAGGTTGATTAAGAAAAGCCTGAAAGTCAGAAGCTCCCCATTCCCTATTTTGTTGTCCATTTAATGTTCTGTGTTTGTTATTAATGTGCATATACTGCAGTCTCTCCTGTAAGGTCCTGCTTAATTTGGTGGGGAATATTTGCAATTTAAATCACAGAAGAAATTGTCAGTACATTCCGACTTCCTAGGGTGTCAGCGCTCTCCCGTAGTCTTTGTTCAGTAAGCCCAGCTATGTAATAAGTTAGCTAATGCAAACGAATGCATCCATCTTCATTTCTCTGCCATTCGTCCATTATGCATACATTAAGCCCCAAGGTGCACATAAAAAGATTCATTAGTCAAGTCAGGAGCACAGGTTAGCAGAAAGGAAACTCCTGAGTCATAGATTTCTTCCCCCTCCCTCCCCTTTGGAAATATCCATAAATGATTTAGTAAATCCTTTTGGATTTGAGATTCTTATTGGCAGTTAACATTCCTGTGATTCAGCATATTTTAATAAAGCCATGCAATATTTCAAATCCTGAATTTTTTTTCTTCTTCACCTAGAAGGTTCCATCTTTTGTGTGCTTTCAAAGAGTCAATATCAGTAGTTCTAGGCTGGTTGATCAGTATAGGCTGGGCTACTGTTCTATACCTAACCTCCCTCTTCATGCATTGCCTATGTGCCCTCCCTCTTCCTATAAGTAAATATTGCTGTGATGAAATACACCAACATTCATTCACATTAGGTTATAAATCACGCCAAAGAAGTTAAATGTATTATCTCCAAAGGGTATTTGCATTTTAATAGGGATCAAACCAAGCTAAGTCTAACTATGTAATTTCAGTGTTTCTGGGGGGGCTAGAGGAAGCATTCAAGAGAGTAATAGACTTTTATGGCTAGTGGTATGTTACAGCTAGCTCAGATAGATTGCTGATGTTACATTTTCCATAGGGGCATTTATATTTCAAAAGCTGGCAAGCAGTACAAATCAGGGTTTGATTTTTTTTTTTGGTTGTTTGTCTAGACTTAATAAAGTGATGAAAAAATGTTAATAATGAAGATTTAATTTAAAAGTATGTCCGGCATACTTTTTTTTTCTTTTTTGAAGAACTGGTTGTTAAACATTTATCTTGCCTACCCCTGTTGACTCTTGGCTCATGAGATAATGTTATAAGCAATTAGTTATTACACCTACACATAGAACCAGTCTTTAATACATATGACTTTTGTTTTATGCATAAGAGTTTTTTCCTAAAAGGTGAGTGTAAACAAACTTCATATATTTCAATCCCGAGGAACCTTTTGTTACTTTTGAGGAATGGCCTATTTCTTTGGAAAAGCCTCCATCAGGACTCAACCTACCACTTAGAAACAGTTTGGCCACATTATATTAAATTCAGTAAATTCTGACTCATATTTTTTAAAAAAATTAGAGACCAATGAACATTAAAAAATTTGGAAATGTTATGAGGTAAAATGTATTTCATTAAAGAAGCTAGTTAATGAGAGAGTCAGAACTAGACCCCAAATCTTCCAATCCTTACTTACATACACAAATAGTCCCAGGGCCAAGGTCTTCATATTATCCAAAGAGTAGCACAAATCCCTCTTCTTTCTGGTTTTATCTATGAGTGAATAACACAGACCATATTTGAAAATAGGGTGATTGAAATCTCATCTCAGTCATCATGAATGAGATAAAAAAGACCAGAGAGACCACTTAATCCAGAAGTTCTTAAATTAGGGTCCACCAACCCCCAGGGACTCAGCGGATATATTTCAGGGAGTCCATGAGTATGAATGGGAAAAATAACTTTTAATTTTCACTAAGCTCTAACTGAAATTTAGTATTGTCTTTCATTATTCAAAAGCATCTTTCTGAGAAGGGTTCCATGCAGCATTTCATGACCAAAAAGGTTAAGGACCTTTCATCTAAACTACCTCTTTTAACAATGAAGAAACCAAGACCAAAGCAGTGAAGTTGGCCATTGTCACACATATAATTGAGATTACAACTCCAGTGTTCTGATTCCAAAATTACGTGCCATCTCTTCTTGTCATTGGGTTGGGTATATGAAAGGAATAAAACCTACAGGGGCTAAGGCACCCTATTCTACTATCCCCAGATGTGATCACCTTCTTCTAAAGTATCTATGTTCCTGAAACCTACCTATATGATACTGTTTACCCTATTGATATTCTGTCTGTCTTCTTGCTGTCTATATTCAAAGTAAATTTTTTTTTAAAGCAAAAGCAAAGTAAAAAGACTCTCCCGTCCTACTTTCATACCTTGGTCTAGCCATAGTCACATGAAAACAAACATTTCATTTAATATTCTTTCATTACTATTTCAAAGTATTTCCTGCTGTTTGGTCAGTTTGCTTGTTCAATACACAGCTTCCCCTGGGTTTGTTTGAAAGAATGATTTGGATTCATCCTTTGTTTTCAACATATAATTATTTTCTTTGATTATTAGGCCTGCTTTGCATGGCCTAATTATTATTTTTGGGGCACTAACTAATCTCTTTTGTTCTTTTTAATATCTTCTAGTTTTTCTTTTGATTCATGGTAGCTACAGAATAATCTTTTGCTATTTTGATTGCTCTCCTTAGAACTTGAAGATATATATATATATATATGTATATGTATGTGTGTATATATATATATATATATACACACACACACACATATATGTGAATGTATGCAAACACATCTGTGAAATTTGTTCAATGATGTTGTGATTTGACACATTTGACCATGATATTTCTTGGTGAAGTAAACTTGGGATTTCTGTCACCCAGACTCTGACAACAAGGTGTGCCAAGGTGTGCATTTGATCTAATCCCTCCTTCTCTCATATTTTCTAGCAGACTTCATCCTTAGTCATCTACCCCAAATCTTCAAACTCTCCCAATCAACTGGTTCCTTTACTACTGTTACAAATATGCCCCAAATCTCCTCCAACCTTAAAAAACTTTCAGCTATCAACCATTCCTTTCTCTCTTTTGGCCAAACTCTTCAATAAAGTTGTCTACACTAGTTGCCTTCACTTTTTCTACTCTACTCCCCTCTCCTCTCACCCCCACCCTTTCTCTCCTTTAACCTTTTGATGTCTGGCTTCTGACCTTATCATTCATGAAACTGTTCTCTCTAAAGTTACCACTCATTACTTAATTGTCAGATCTAATGATCTTTATCACTCCTCATCTTTCTTGACCTCTTTGGCACTTTTGACCCTTCTGACCATGCTCTCCTCTTGACTACTGTCTTCTTTCTTTATTTTTATGGCACTGTTCTCTCCTGGTCATCTCCTACCTTTCTGGCTATGCCTCAGTTCCCTTTACTGATTCATCATACACATCATACCCCCTAACTGTGGATGTTCCCAAAGATTCTGTCCTAGGTCCTTTTTTTTCCCTCTATACCTTTTTTTTTTTTTTTTTTGCTTTTTGGAGGGCGACTGGGGCTAAGTGACTTGTCCAAGGGCACATAGCTAGTAAGTGTTAAGTGCCTGAGGCCGGATTTGAACTCAGGTCCTCCTGACTCCAGGGCTAGTGTTCTGTTCACTGCACCATCTAGCTGCCCTTGCTCTATACTTTCAATAACTTCATCAGATCTCATGAGTTATCCCAATAGCTATCATTGCCATGCAAATGACTCCCACATTTTTATATCCAGCCATCCCAGTCTCATCTCTAAGCTTCATTACTGGATCACCGATTTTCTGTTGTTCATTTCAAATTGGTTGTACAGAAAACACCTTAAACCCAATATTTCCAAAATGGAACTCATTGTTTTTCCTCCTGAATTCTCCCCTCTTCCATACTTCCCTATTTTTTATGAAGACACCACCATCTTTACTATCTCCAGCTTTATCTTAGCTTCATCCAGATCTACTCATTCATCCTTACATTATCTATACATTCATTTACTAATCTTGTCACATCTCCCTTCATAACATTTCTTGCATCCAACCCCTTCTCTCACATAGCTACAACCTTAGTTCAGGCCCTAGTTACTTCTCACCTACATTATTGCAGCAGCCTATTATTTTGTCTTGCTGCCTTAAATATCTCACTACTCTAGTGCATCCTACGCAGAACTGACAGAGGAATTTTCCATATGGGTAGATATAATCATGTGTTTCCTTATTTGCCAACTCTAGAAAGTCCTTGTTGTCTCTAGGATAAAATATAAACTTCTTTGTTTAGTTCTTAATGACCTATACAACCTGATCCCAACTTTCTCTTTCCGGTGTCAATGAACATTACTCCCCATCCCACACATTACAAACTAGCCCACTTAGTCTTCTCTCTGTCCCTCTGTGCCACTCCATCTCCAGTGTGCATGCAACACTAACTGCCCCCCATGCATGAAATATACATCTTCCCTACTTCTGCATAGAGTTCCTGTCTTCTCTTTGTATACAGATCAGACACCATCTTCTATATGAAACCTTTCCAGATCCCCCTTCTCATTGTGCCTCCCCTCCTAAATTACCTTATAGTTAATTATGTTGTATATCTTTATTCATTTTATATGTGTGCTCTGTATTTTATATGTACTTGTTACATGTTCCCATTTGAATGTAAACTATTCATCGAAGCATAATTGTTAAGAACATGTATATTAAGTTGATGTAAGTGGAATAAAAGTTTTATGAATGGGGAAAAAAAAGAATGTAAACTATTCTTTGTACTTGTATCCCCAGTGCCTAGCACAGTGCTAATAGATATTTAATATGCATTGATTATCAGTGTTCTATGGATTCTATTGAATTTTCAATGTGCTTACAATATTTATGGATATTTTTCTACGTGGCTTCCTCAAGTTCTATGCTAAGATTGTCTTTTTCATAATTTTTTTCTGGGAAACATTATAATCCTTATGTTAATCTCTTTCCATTATTTTCCTTAATGCTTCATTTTCACATTCCAATTCCATATTTGTTTGTCCTTTGTTCTCAAAGAAAACCATGATGTTAGGAAGGTGGCATCATGACTTACAAGTGAATTGGATCTAAGTGAGGCAGGGCTGTGCAAAGTCACCAGCCTCGGTTTCTCCTCTGGAGACATCTGGGTCCAGTGGCAAGAGCTAGATCAGAATGACTGGAGATGGTCCTGGATACAGTGGGAGACCTTGGTCTTTTTAAGCTGAGATTTTTAACAGGTTTCAGTTTGACTGAGGCAATCACAACCTCAGAGGATTTTGACTCCATTTATTTTATTGTGATGTATGTTGAAGTGCCTTCTTCCTTTGAATCCTTGTTCATTTATTGTCCTTAACCAGCTTTTGTCTGCCTTAATTACTATTCTGATATTTCTGTGGTGTCCTTGCTAAAAAATATATTTGCAGGGAGATTCTGATTGGACAGTGGAGTTACTACTGAGCCACCAAAATATTCTTCCTAAAGTAAAAGTATGAACATGTCACCCTCCTCCAGCAAACTCCAGTGTCTGTCTCTTACCTCCAGAATCAAATAGAAAATCTTCTGTATGGCATTTAAACTCTTTATAATCTGACCCCTCCTACCATTCCAGTCTTCTTGAATCTTACTCCCCTTAATTATCCAGTGACACTGGTTTCCTTGCTATTCCTCTTACAACACACTTCATCATGGCATCTAGATTGTGCAGTGAATAGAGCACAGACCCTGGAGTCAAGAAGACCTGAGTTCAAATCCAACCTCAGACGCTTAACACATACAAGCTGTACCACCTTGGGCAAGTCACTTCACCCCAATTGCCTTGCCTCCCTCCCCTCCAAAAAACCAACAAACAAATAAACAAAAAGATACTTCATCTTCCAGCTCTCTACATTTCAATAGTCTGTTCCCCATGCCTTCTTTTTCTCCTTTCTTGTCTTTTTTCTTCCTAGTCTCAGCTAAAATACATTTTTACACGAAGCTTTTCCCAATCCCCCTTAATATTAGTACCTTACCTTTGTTGATCGTATCCAATTTATCCTGTATATATCTTGTTTGTACATAGGTGCTTACATATTGTTATGATTAGACTGATGGCAGATTAGATTAAGTTGTAAGTTTCTTGAAGACAAGAGCCATCTTTGCCTTTCTTTGTAGCCCCATTGCATGGCATATAGTTGTAGTGCCGATGCAATATTTACAGCACCCACAATCGCGATAAAGACCGTGACTATAAGTATTGCATGACATTTGATCTCAAAATACACCAAACTCTCCAGATAGAGGATAGAACTGAAGCATTTATTTAGACACAAGTAACCAGATCCCCAAACCAGTAAGCTGTCTCCATCATAGTACCAAAGATATTCAGAAGCCGTAATAACACTGAGAGCCACAGCATTCTTCAGCCTTCCCACAAACCAGTACAAGATCAATATTTACTCACAAACCTCTCTATCTCCTTAATGAGCATCCTTTCTCCCCCACTGTCTCACTAACTCTGACCAGCTTCCTGTGGGCTCTGCTCCATCCTTTAGCAAATGCACTCCATCACAGCATCCATGTGATTACATTCAAGCTATTAGGAGGCAGAGTTTACTTTCAAAGCAGGAGAGGTCTTCAAACTCCCCTTTAGGTCTATTAAGGGGCAGGGAAGATCTTCAAATTCCCATTCCCATTAAAATAGTTGGCACTAGTAAAGTGCCTAAGATGATGCTACTTGATTGAATTCTTGAATCTCAGCATTGGTCTGATTCATAGGCCTCAATTGGTCTTGAGAGTAGGATTCTATCTAGGACATGGCCTAGGGAGTATCTCCAGAAGTAGGATGCCTAAAATTTCCTTTGCCACAAGGATCTTAGGCTGCCCTGACCTAGCACAAAGGCTGTGGGGAATAGTAAAACTGGAGGCAGTTATATTAGGAACAACAACAACTCTATCCACCCTCAGAATAGGGACCCATCTAGGAAACTGTCAGGAGGTTTACTCTGAAAGAGGTTGACTAAAATTACCACAAACAAAGGGTCCCTCTGAGCCAGCACCAGGACTGTGGGAGCTAGGGGGAGGCCAAGAATGCTGTGGGAGCACCAGGAGAAACAGGTTGATGAATTGGTCTTCAGTGTCTTTTTCAATTAGAATTACATGCACGTCAAGTTCTTTCACTTTTCTCCTTCTCAGTAGTGTTGAATTTTCTAGATTTAGGAGCCTCTTAAATTATTTGGTGTGGACAGGGAAAAGCTTCGCCCTAAGATACCTTTTATTCTGCTGTTTTTCCCAGGATTCCTTCTTTTAAATATTTGAAGACAACTACTGTTTCTCACTCCCTCTCCCCCCTCCACAATGTTCTCTTCTCCAGGCTAAATGTCCTCAGCTCATTAATTGATACTCATACAGACCTCATTCAGGTTCCTCTAGCTTCAAAGTCTAGCATTCTATGAGTCTAAGAAAGCCGTCACCAGAAGACCTAAGGTAGTTATCCAAGGATTCAGAGTCAAACCTGGCCATATCATATGTTCTGTTGTGAGACAGTCTGTCATCCATGATTTGAGTCACTTTTGTGATTTAAAGGCAATTCTGCCTGCATTCTTCAAGAAATGAAAATAAATGTCAGCAGCCAAGACATGGGACAGGCTGTCGATAATGATACTGATCTGCAGTTGTGTTAGCCTTTATAGAGAACTGTGTCTACCAATGTCTTGCTTATGTCATGGTTCAAACAGGAGGCCCCTTCCCCTGGAGGTAGTCACATCCCCTTCCCTACACCCCAGCATGTCTAGGGTTAGTTACTTCAGAACCTTGTTATTCCAGTGCATTGAAAGTAGGACTTTGTGGGATTTTGTCCTCTAAAGAACCCCATTCATCCACAGTGTTACGATTCAATTCTTCCTTCCCAATTTATTTGTTGTTGTTAAGATACAGTGTTCTATAAAAAGGTCACTTGAGAGTGACAAAGAACAAAGAGAAAAAAATTGTCTTTTGTGCATAAGCCAAGCCAAACTATTTATTGGCAACCCAGAGCGAACTACCCCACTGGTGCCCATTTTAATAACTTTTAATGGAATATCTGCTTCAGATTTATTTTCATGCAGATTTTTATGATGTAGACTGTGAATTGTAATGGAAGGAGCCCACAGATAGTTTTTCCTTGTAAAAATGTAAGATATTTTGATGGTAAGGTAGGAAGGGTGATGAGATAAGTTGGGGAGACTTAATACATGCACACACAAAAAGCATATGTAGTCCTACTTGCATTTAATAAAAATAAATAATTTTCTTTCAACAGAGGAATTCAAAGGTTCCACAGTTGTGGAATTAATGAAGAAAGAAGGCACTACCCTAGGGCTTACAGTGTCAGGCGGAATTGACAAGGATGGCAAACCAAGAGTATCCAACCTTCGGCAAGGTGGAATCGCTGCCAGGTAACCATGGCTAAAATCAACTCCCCCCAACACCCCCCCCCAAAAAAAGTTACAGTGGGTGGGCTGGCCTCAGAAATGAAAACCTCATCAAAAAGGTCACTAATAAATAAGTGACGACCACCATCTGCAAGGCAGCACATCAGAGCAGAAACACAGCAGGGCATATCTCTAGAGCTCTCCCACTGCTCTCTTTCTCAAGGTGCCCCTGGGCTAAGCCAGAAGGGCCAGCAAAGTCTCCCAAAGTTATCTCAAGAGTAACCAGTCACTCATAACTTCTGATTTTGACAAAGTTGTTCAGCAAGCCTTCAGATGAGTCATTGCACCAAAAATAAGCTGTAGGTAAAGAGTGATGTTGCTTTTCTTTTGTGGGAGAAGGGGTGAGGGGGCTAGGCTTGGATCATAATCAATTTAAATAGACTATCTTTAAAAATATAAATGTGATGTTTAAAAAGAGATTTAAAAAATTTTAAGGCATTAAAAAGAAAAACAGATATACAGCTTGAAAATAACTGTCCTAGGAATAGTAGAAGACAAAAATCCAAGATCTAAAAGAAATTTTTTTAAGCTCCATTTTCCCTCCTTTGATCTAAGTTCTAGTGACCCTGAATTTTTAGAAAGTCATGTCAGTTGTGGTTTAAAAGAGGGAAGGAGAGTTCTGGCAAGAGTTCTAACTTTTTTCTTTTGGATTTTGAATTCTAAAAGGCATTGCCAGGGGAGGTAACTAGGTGCACAGTGTATAGGCTCTAGACTTTGAGTCAAGATCTAAATTCAGATACAACCTCACATGTTTATTAGATGCATTGACCACTCACAAGTCACTTAATCTTTGTCTGAACCAAGGTCCTTATCTATCAAATGATGACAATGTGACATTAGCACACACCTCGCAAGGTTGTCTCAATGCTCAGCGAACATATGCAAAGAAAGCACTTTTAGTTTTTCAAATTGCTTGCAAACAACCTGAACCTGAAACACCTGCATGTTCTGAAAACAGTAACTTTGTTCAGGTAGTCATTCATTTTAAAGCCCTCATCTTGGGGCAGGTAGGTGGTGCAGGGAATAAATAGAGCACGGGCCCTGGAGTCAGAAAGACCTGGGTTCAAATCCAGTCTCAGACCTTTGGCACACTTACTAGCTGTGTGACCTTGAGCAAGTCACTAACTCCAATTGTCTTGCCTTTCGCCCTCAAAAAAAAAAAAAGGTTTGTAAGTAAAGCCCTCCCCTAGTAAAATACATTCTGGATCAGCAGCTCTCAACCTGTGGATCGCAGCCTCTTTGGGGGTTGAATGATCCTTTCACAGGGGTCACAGGGGTTACCTAAGACCATCAGAAAACACATATTTCCAATGGTCTTAAGAACTGAGACACCGCTCCTCTATCCATCTCCAGGCAGGTCCACTCACATGCAGATACGCCCACATACGAGTATTAAAGGGTTGCAGCATTAGGAAGGTTGAGAACCACTGTTCTAGATGAATGACTTATACAAAAGTCAAGGTGCTAATCATTTCTAATGATCCATATGTGGAAACATCTTTTTTTTTTGTAAATTAAAGGTTCTATTTCCTACCATGCGATTCTTTCCTCTTTGCTGCTTAAAAACAGATGTCTATAGGAAATATGAGATATTATTATTAATTTTCCATCACAATGACTGGCAGAGTTCATAGCTTATGGGAGGACAAAATGAGCCAATATATGTACTTTGTAAGCTTTAAAGCATTATATAAATGCTCACCATTATTGTTGTTATTAGACTGGGAACTCTATATAGCCTTTCATATACAGTGGTTAATATGGTGATTTGGTTTAGCCAACTCAGGTATCAATGCTTACATGTTTGTTAATGAAAAGAATGTTGCAGGGGAGGATCAAATGACTCTTTTCTCCCTTCTTATCTTATCCCCCCTCTTATCCCCTTCTCGCCTACTTTCCTGTAGGGTAATATGCCCAGTTGAGTGTGTATGTCATTCCCTCCTTAAGCCAAATTCAATGAGAGTACAGTTGACCCATTCCCTTTCACCTTCCTGCTCTTCCCCTCCATTGTAACAATTTTCTCTTGCTAAGGTGGTGATATTCTAATAGTGCAGACAACATTGTGCATGGGAGATATAAACACTGTAAGAGAATGATGGCCAACAAACACAAAATCTGTATTTTGCAGAAGCGATCAGTTGGATGTGGGAGACTACATCAAGGCTGTGAATGGGATCAATCTCACCAAATTCCGCCATGATGAGATCATCAGTCTGCTGAAGAATGTTGGGGAAAGGGTCATTCTCGAAGTGGAGTATGAGCTCCCATCCATCTGTGAGTCGTCCCATCCCTGAGCAATGTGTTCAAACACCTCTCTTTCTAACGCAATTTTAAGTCTTCACCTCTGCCATCACTGTTCCTTATTATTTCAGAATGATTTTATTTAGCCAAGTCAGTGCCTTTTTAAAGTAAAAATTAGTCCAAACAGCAAGCAGTAATGAAATTACAGGGTTGCCATTCTATTAAGGACATCTGTTAACATTTTATGTGACTTAGGCCCTTTTAGTGAAGTAAATGCTTTAGTCCGAAGTCAAATGACATGTTTTGGTAACCAATTATTATATGACCATTACATGAGAGGTAGGGTGCCATAGTGTATAGAGAACTGATGTCAGAACCAGAAAAACCAGAATATCCCTTCTTTGATGTTTTCTCTTTGACTCCTGGATATGACCTGGATATGACTCCTGGATATATGATCTCATGTTCTAAGACTAGAGACCATATACGATTTATATAAGACTATAAGTTGTAGAGGTAGTGCTGACCTACATTGATAGAATTTCTTACCAAGGAATTTACTCACAAGAGACTTCCCTCCACCATTGTAAGGTCCAATCCCTGTCCCTGTAATGAGTTAAAGAATCATAGAATCTGTGGTGGCTAGGTAGTGCAGTGAATAGGGTACTGACCCTGGAGTCAGGAGGACCTGAATTCAAATGCAGCCTCAGACACAGAACACTTATTAGCGGTGTGAATTTGGGCAAGTCACTTAACCCCAATTGCCCTGCCTTCCCCACTCCAAAAAAAAAAAAAAGAATCATAGAATCACATATTTGAATGGAATGTCAGAAGTCCTCTTGTCCACAACCCCTACCTGAGTAGCATTCCCCTCTACAATCTGCCTGACCTTTGGGTCTATCTAGTTAAGTCAACAAACATTAAAGACTCACTACTAGATGGCAGGCACTATGTTAATCTCTGGGAATGCAAAGAAATACAAAAGCACCATCCTGTCCTTCAAGGAGGTTATATTCTACTAGGGCAGAGAACACCGTGCGTGGAAGAGATAAACATTGTCAATTGGAAGTAATCTCAGGCAGAAAGCACTAGCATTGAGGGGGTTTGGGAAAAGTGGGAGAATCTCCACATCCATTGACAAAGAACTCATTACATAGAACATCTGTTCCACTTTGGGACACTTTTATTTGAAGAATTTTCTTTATACTAAACCAAAATATACTTCTTTGCAACTTTGACCAATTTGTTTTAATAATTTGTGACCTAATCCTTCTAATAAGTTATCAGCCTTTCAGCATCGCAACTACCCAGTGCTGATGGAGCCACATTGATTAGTGATAAGGACACAATCCTAGAGAGATGGGCTGCCTTTTAACTACTGGTAGAAATTTCTTATGTCTAAGTTTTCTCTTCATCAGGATAAATGTTCCCAGTGATTTGGGGCCAATTCTCAGAGGTGGCATGGCTTTCACTACCCAGTCTTTGTCTGACACTGAAAATTCAGTGGTCCCTATTGTTATGGTTTAAAACTTCATTCAAAAACCCAATTTAAATTTTGTTCAAAGTGTGCTGTTCATTATGAAGTATGTATGTGGTCCTTCTAAAGTTGCACTGATCTGAGAGAAATGATTATTTCTCTCTTATATTAATAACCAGTTATTGAATTAGGACTAAGGTTTTTCCCCTTTTCTACTTCCTCATTCAGAAACTGGCCCCTGTGGGTTATTCAGGAAGCTTTTGAAGTATAAGGCTAATAATGAGAAGGAAAACTCAAATTTATTCAAATGGTAAAGAAATTATAGTTTAAGTGAATTGATGAACTGCAGCCCATTGTGTTTTACTCAGACAGGTCTGGAGAAAAAGTGGATTCTCCCTTTTGTCTAGATCATCCCATATGGGTATAGATAAGCCTCTTTAGCCAAGACTGAGTGATCAGAATCACATCTTCCAGCCCCTCATTAATTGTTAATTAGTTCCACCTTCTCATTAATTGTTTACCAGTAAGAGTTGAGTGGCACTTTAGGGGCACCCGCTTTTCCAAGGGCAGATGAAGGCATCGAGTGGGTTTCATGAGGGGTCTTTGGCATTTGAGAGTATCACTGACTCTTTTTATTAATAATTGCTGGCATTATGTAATGGTAAAGGGAATTTGAAGATCTTCCCTGCTCCTTAAGAGTGGATGTAATTATGTAGAGCCTGTGGTAGGAGGAGTTTGCTGAAAAGGTAGAACAGGAAGTGGGGAGCAGAGCCCAGAGGAAGCTGGGAGTCAGAGCAGTTAGGGTGGAGGGAGGAAAGGATGCAGGCAAGCAGACAGCGAGTATTGTGAGTGTTTGTTTATGGGAAGGCTTTGGGATGGTGTTGCTTCCTGCAGTTATAAGGTGAATTAACTTCTTTGTTGCTATAATAGATTCTGTTTTTTGTTGTTAGGATTCAGCTTTCTTGTGTCTGAATAAATGTTTTGCTTCTGTCTTCTATATGAAGAGTCTATTATACTTTGCAATTCGGAATTACACTGGCATAGTCATAGTCGCCATCAGTGCTGTAAATATTGCCTTGGTGATACTCATGATTAATAAAATAATTAATTACCCAGAAACTACATCTCTTGTACTTTTTATATGTCTCAGTCAGTTGGTTGTCTCAACCACTGTTGTATGCTATTATTAAGAAAATCAGACACAAAAACTAATGTGTAATTTTACTATTTTTTACAAATTAATCTAAACTACCTTGCCACTAGATAAGTAAGAAGTAATAAAGTAAAAAGTTAACTCCTAATTTGGAGAAAATGCTTTGTAACAATTCAATAACCCATTCAACTACTGGGCGTAATGGGAATAAAATAACACATAACTCATGGTCACCTACTCTTAGTCTAACAGGGATAGGAAACCTGTGACCTCAGGGCCACAGGTTCCCTACCCTTGGAGGAGACTAAGGCTCATAGAAAAATAAGCATAACACAAATTTTTTAAAAAGACAAAGACTTTTATTCTTTCAGATACATCATCCCACTATTTAGCTATTTCTTATTATCATTTCTCATGTGGTGAAAAGGAATTTAGGCTTCTAAAGGCAAAGAGGTGGAGAAGACCATCCAAGTCCTTTCATTTACTAGGCTTAGATGGCACCAGAAAACTGAAGGAGAGTGACAGTGATTAAATCAGAGCAAAAGCAACCAAAGCTGAGAAGCCCTCAGTTCTTTGATTCTGAGCTAACCCTAGGAATGAGGTCAAATTGTCAAAAAAAAAATTAATTACAAATTATAATTGTTAAGAAATAGTTAATGTAAAACTTTCTCAGTCCTCCCAGCTACAAGGGCCATCTCTTCCATGATAACTTTCTGTGTATGTATGTATATATATATATATATATATATATATATATAAAGTTTATAGATGGATGGATGGATGGATATGGATATAGGTATAGATACATAGATATATGGGTAGAGATATAGAGATATAGAGATATGCATATACATATATAGATATGGATATGGATATAGAAATAGATGATATAGATATAGGTATAGATGTATAGATATATATCTTGTATGTATTATTTTGTGTCCTCTCCCACTAGAATGTAAACTCTGTGAAGGGAGGAACTGTTTTTTGTCTTTCTTTGTATTCATAGCACTTAGCCCATTGCCTAACACATAGTAAGCACCTAATAAACACTGGTTGATTGATTGACAGCAGATGTCATAATCATAATGCAAAAATAAAGTCACAGGTTAGTGGGCTTTGATCCTGATTATGTTTCCTAAGTTACCAGAGATTCTCTTCCAAGCAACAGGCTTCCACTGGCTAATTTTGATTCTTTTGGCAAACCACTTAACTATACCTCAGTGTACTCAGATGTACATGTAAATAAAGTAATTGTGCAATGCTTTTCATTTCATGCATGCTAAGTATAAATGCAAAACCATTGAGAAAGGTCATGTAACTTAATTTTTTTCAAAGATTTTTGAATTAAACTAAAATTAAATTAACCCCTTGATTGCTTGTACTAATAATGATATGAATAATCTAAAAAAATGGGAAACCCCCAAAGCATTTATATGTAGTCTAGGAATGACGTGAGATTTTGAGATTTTGATTTTTAATCTTTCTAATCCATATTTGCTTAAGCTAATATTAAAATTAGTTTTTATTCTCTGAGCAGAGGTGCCTGGCAGAAAGAAACTAGTCTAAGATTAAAATGAGTTCCAGGTTAGCTACAGGTAATTAATTGAAAGTTGACTTAATGATTTAAATTTAAAGAATGGAAAGGTCAAAACATTCTTGACTAATTTCATCAAGGACCCTGGTGTGTCATACAAATGAGAAGACATGTCCTCCTTTTTTTTTTTTTAATTAAAACCATATTCCCATACTCATAGCTTCTCATGCCTACAGTTTCCAGCTGATGAGAACAAAATGAAATTTGTGTTGTGGCAGGAACAGAGCATTTAATTAAATCAGTGAGGTACTGAAAACATTTGCCTGGCTGTTCTTTTATATTATTTTGGTTTTGATCCAAGGTGGTTTATTTTGTTGTTTTGGTTTTTTTTTTGTTTGATTTGTTTTGTTTTCTTTCTTTCTTTCTTTCTTTCTTACTCTCTCTCTCTCTCTTTCTTTATTTCCCTCTTTCTCTTTCTTTCTTTCTTTCTCTCTCTCTATTTCCCTCTTTCTCTTTCTTTCTCTCTCTCTCTCTCTCTTTCTTTATTTCCCTCTTTCTCTTTCTTTCTTTCTTTCTTTCTTTTTTTCTCATTTTAGACCGTGACCAGATAGGATGCAAATTTTATAAATTGAATTATGTGAACTTTCAAAACCATGCTCAATCCTTTAAGTGTTTGGAATTCCTGACATTTAAAAATTTTGCCATTAATGCTTAATTATAAGTACTTGCTGTTCCTGTAAATAATTAGTAATGCCCTTTTGCAATATTCCTTAATCTCATGATGACAGTTTTATGTGATAAAGCTATTAGGTTCCAATAATATTAACATACATTTTGCAGCTATAAAATACATACATTTCTATATTTTTCTATCAAAAATTATATATGCATGCAGAGATATCTGAACTGCTATAAAGCTCTCTGCCTTTGTTCTATGGACTATTTCAAAGTTTCTTCTTACAATGATCCAACAATTTCATTGTTTGGAACAATCACACCGAGTCATGCAAAGATGGAATAAGAGTGCTGATATCTCATCAAATTAATCACAGCGTAACCATTTTGGTTTTCTCAGCTCCAGTTATTTTTTTCACCTGCCAATTTTATCTCCATAGTCTCCTGCTTTGTTTAACAGCAATGTCAGTTTAGGCAGAAAACATATCGTGTCGAAACATCTTTGTCCAACAGCCTAATCAAACGATGCCAATGGAATTCTGACAATCGTGTCCGCATTCTCTGCCAACTGGGCAAACATACAAGAAATAAATTATGTTCTGAGACTCAGAAATTTTAATTCTCCTCATAAACCAACAGTTTGGCATATTTTTAAGGGAAAAGCAATTTGCTACTTATATTTGCAAAAGATCTTTGCTACCATTTTTAAAAAGCCAAGATTTCCCAATTATCCTCCCCTTGCCAACTGAGTCATATGAAAAAGAAAAGAGCTGTCATTTTAATTCCAACTTAATCTATAACATTCAGTGAGACTGTGACTCCCCCCCCCAAAACATTTTTATATAATTTCAGGGCTTTTGTATAGGATTGTAGATTATTAGACCTGAAAAGGATTTCAGAGACCCTAAAGTCCATTCTCTTGATTATACAGAGCACGAAAGTGGAAGTACAATATTTTACCAGGGTCACAATCTAGATTAGTATCAGAACTTAGATCTCCATAACTAAGGCCAGGGTTATATTCATTATGCACCATTGCCTTGCTTGTGCACATTTGATTTTTAAAAATCATTCAAATGCTTGTTTGAATTCAGGATATGGAATACTTTGTGCTACACTTTAAAATTATAGCTTTTTTTCTATAAATGATAATATATATAGTGCTTTTAGCCAAGCTTCCCACCTGATTCCACACTTATTTTTTGCTGTTTCTTTCCTCAGCTGTACAAGGATCTGGTGTCGTGTTCCGAACTGCAGAGGTTACTTTACATAAAGAAGGCAACACTTTTGGCTTTGTAATACGAGGTATGTCATTACTGGGGAAAGTGAACAATCAGCCACTCTAACAAAGTGGAAGCAAGGAGATTTACAGTTGATCGTCAGGGTGTAACTGATGCATCAGGTTAGCCAGCCACCTGGGAGACTTTGTATCCTCCCTTTTCTTAAAAAATAAAAGACCTTTAAAAATTAAAAGATACCAATAAAATTCTGTTTTTTAAAAGACCTCAATGTGAAAAAGTAGCAAATCCCAGTAAGCTAAAAATGATCTATGTTTGGAAATTGAATAACCCACTCAGTAAGAATCAGACAAAGTAACAGGCTGCCGTGATTTTTTTTTTTTTTGGTCCGGACCTTTGGTTCATTGGTATAGAGAACTCATGATGAGGAATCCTGCTCCTCCAATGCAGATCAGCACCTTTTATTCAAACTATAATCTTATAAAGTGCTTAAGTGTCTTGCCCAGGATCACACAGGCAGTACATTCCAAAGGTGGTGCTTGAATAGGGTCTTCCTGATCCTCCACAGTATTACACCCCCTCTCTAAGCATGACATTTTTGGATTGGGATTTCATTAAGAAGACGTGTTCATCATGCTTTATGCCACAGCAGATGTTGAGCTTTGGCTCTCTCTACCTTGAGGCAACTAGGTAGAACAGTAGATAAGAGCATTGGGCTTAGAATCAGGAAGACTCTTCTTCATGAGTTCAAATCTGGTCTCAGATATTTCCTAGCTGTGTGACCCTGGGCAAGTCACTTAACCCTCTTTGCCTCACTACTCATCTATAAAATAAGCTGGAGAAAGAAATGGCAAGGATACTCTAGTATCTTTGCCAAGAAAATCCCAAATGGCATCATGAAGAATTGGAAACGACTTGAGGAATTCAAACAGCAACAACAAACCTTGATAAAGGGAGAACAATTGCTCTTCTTTGCCATGATTTCATCCTATTTAGGTGCTGGGCCAGAAGTGAGAAAGACCTGAATTCAGATCTAGCCTCAGACTAGCTGTGCAAGCCACTTAACCTGTTTGCCTCAGTCTCCTCAGCTATAAAATGTTAAGAATAACAGTATTTATCATGCAGATTGTTGTCAGGTACAGATGAGATATTTGTAAAGCACTTAGCACAGTGCCTGGCCCATAGCAGATGTTTTATAAATGTTTATTCTCTCCCTCCATCTACCCCCAAACCCAGTTGCTTGTGACCATCCAACCATGGTCAACCTTTTTTTTTCCCCTAACAGAATAAGACATAGTCTCACTGTGGCTCCAACTTCAATTAATATCCTAGAAATTAACCCTCCTTACATAATTTCATTCCTCTTTAAATTCATTTTTGTTATGATGATTTTCTGTAAACTAATTGAAGACTAATTTTTAGATTTTCCAATGGATCAGATTTCAAGTGAATGTATTTAAATTTTGCCTATTCGTGTTGTAACCTCCCAAGGATATTTATAATACTAAAGATGTCAAGCTGATTCATCTTGGCTAAGAAGCAATTATAACAATAAACAATTGTACCACTTCAGTATAATTTCTGACTCAAAGCATTTTATATTTGTTGGTAGTGATTTCCACCCTTAAAGATGGAGTTTGCATTACAGTTGTAATTATTATCAGGAGAACAGGATTTCACATTAAATTATTTTAGGAAATTTGATTGGAGGAGAGGGACAGGTCTGGATTTTTCATTTCATCCATTGAGGGAATAAGTACCTCTTATGAGAGGTTAAGTGACTTGTCCATTGTCCCCCAGCAACTTTGTGGCAGGACTTTAACAAAGTCTTGTTGACCCCGTGGCTGGCTCACCATCCCCTATGCCACATCTGCTTTTATTTAGATATTGAGTAGAGGATTTTGGTGCACGCCTTTGGCCATATGGCAAGGTTGTCTTAGCACACCCCAAACCCTGAGATTTCAGCAGTCATAACTCAGATTTTCTTATATTACTAAGATGGTGACTTTGTATACTTAAAATTATGTAGAGAGAGACAGACATCCTTATCGGAAGAATCTGTTGCAAAGATTTTTCCTAACTAATTTTTACAACATTCTTTTACTTCTGCAAAATTTTCTAATATTATTTAATCAAAAGTTATCCATTTTGTCTTCTGTGATTCTTTCTATCCATTGTTTGGTCATGCACGCATTCTCTCTTTATAGATCCAAAAGGTAATTTCTTCCTTGCTTCTCTCATTTTTTAATAATGTCCCCTTTTATGTCAAGTCATGTATCCATTTAGAGTTTATTTTGCTATGTGGTATGAGATGTTGGTCTATGCCTAATTTCCACCAGACTGCTTTTCAGTTTTCCTAGCAATTTTTCTCTAATCATTACTTTACTTCCCAATATGTACCTACCTCATAAAAAGGAGAAGGAAAAACAAAATTTTTTAGCTAAGCTAACCAATACAACAGTCAGGTTTGACAGTATAATTCTCTTTTTATAAGCATCACATTTCAGTTGGGTTTTTTTTAATAGCTTCAAAACAATTCATCTTCCCAAATAAGTACTTCTGCTTTTCAGCTTGCATATTGGGAGTCAACTTTAAAAGCCACAAAAGCGAACTCTTTTTTTTTTTTTTTTACCATTTTGTTCTTTTCCTTTCTTAGGTGGAGCACATGATGACAGAAATAAATCTCGTCCTGTTGTAATAACATGTGTTCGACCTGGAGGGCCTGCTGACAGGTAAAATTCATCTTTTTTTGTAGCTATCTGGAATAGGTAGAGAGAATGAGGGAGATTTGGCATAGTTGTTGATAAATTTCTTACAGGGTTTTAAGATAAACAAATTTGCAAATTTATAAATTACATGTTCATTTGCAAGACTGAAATAGAAGAATATGATGTAGACATAGGGTTTGTTTTTTGTTTTACAAAGTATAGAATGCTTTTGCTCTTTTCTGTGTTTAAAAAGACAATTCATGCAGCCTGTTCATAAGAAACCTTGGAGATAACTAAGATACTTAAATTACAACAATTTGCTTTCACCTTAAGGAACAAATGTTTATTTCTGTTGCCATCCAGATCAATAAACTGTTATCTATAACTTTGTATGAGTCTATAAGGGGGATATTACAGAACTGATATGAAAGAAGTTTGCTGATTACCAGTTATATATACAAACTGACTTTTCTACCCCCAGCATAGATTTGAAGTGACATTTTTAAAAAATGAATAGAAAAAAAACAAAATAGGGAGGTTTTTGCTTGTTTGCTTTAAAGAAAGAAAACAAAAAACAAAAAAATCTGACTTGTGTCTCCTTCTGAGAAATGTTCACCTTTGACAGATGTCACAGTCCAATATTTGAGAGAAGATTTATATGTTTTCTCTTTGCTCCTTCCTTTTTGAAATAGAAATACATATGTGCTGTATATACCTGTCTTTCTGTATATATGTATATATTATATATGTTATATGTAGTATGCGTATACATATATGTGTGTATATATGGAGATATATATATATATATATATGAATAATTTTTTCCTGGAAAAAATAAGAATATTTTTATTTCCTTTTCTCATTACAAGTTGGGTTGGGTACAGTAGGAAGATTAACTGCTAAGCTGTGTGCAAACTAGCACTGACTTGTATTCTGAGAGATATTAGATTAAAGACCTCAAAGAAATCTAATCATCTAGCATTTTAAAATGAAATATCAAATGCCAAGAAAGGAAGGTGAGAATTATCTAAATGGAAACAGCAAAAACCCCTTTTTCATTCTTTATAGATTTTTATCTTTGACATTTTCTCTAGAAATGCATCTGCTTACCAGATCCTCACATCTTTATTCTGTCACTAGGTATGGGGTTTGACACCAGATGCTAACCTGGGAGCTATTTTCAGTAATGTTATTGAAAGGTCTTTCCCTAATACTGGCAGATATGGAATATTTAAATTAGGATGAGAATATTTGCCCCTTTCCCCAAGCTATATAAGGTTGAATTAATTTAATGATTGCCAAATGGCACTATCAAACAGTAGGGAAATTTGCAGGCCAGGGAAATTTTTAAGCAACTTTCCCTATCCTGTCTAGGTTCACTGGTAGTCAAAGGAATCAAACCTGCTGTCTTTCCTGCTCACTTCCCTTGGGCAGGTAGGTGAGTGGTTATTTCTCAGGCTTACCCCAAATCATTTCCAGACACCAGGTAGTCAAGCTAAAAGGAGGAAAAATATTCTTTGGGTGCTCCAAATGCTATCTGTTAATAACTAGCCTGTTTGATAATATGTGGTTATTGTTTTTTTCCTCTTTGGAACTTTAAATAATGACAATTTCACCTTCCCCAGACAGCGCTTAACATTGTTATTGTCAGAACTGATGCTTTAAAATAAATGTAAATAGGATTGATGGCAGAAAATGCGTGAGACAGCGGCTTTAAGTAAGGGAATCAATGCCCAACCGCATTATGCTAAATTAATAAAGACCGTTGCTTTAATCTTCCTTTAGAGAAGGCACAATCAAAGCCGGTGACAGACTGCTGAGT
Source organism: Pseudochirops cupreus (assembly GCA_028627135.1). Taxonomy (NCBI): domain Eukaryota; kingdom Metazoa; phylum Chordata; class Mammalia; order Diprotodontia; family Pseudocheiridae; genus Pseudochirops; species Pseudochirops cupreus. The sequence continues at coordinate 372,227,371 of CM053581.1, forward strand.
GTGGATGGAATCAGACTCGCTGGTAACACACATGCTGAAGCGATGAGTATTCTCAAACAGTGTGGGCAGGAAGCAACGCTGGTGATAGAATATGATGTCTCAGTAATGGGTATGTATGTTGAAATTCTAAAGGTATATTCCCCGAGCTATCTGTGATATGTTACCATCCATCCATGATAAGCCACTTTGGAATTAATTATGACCTTCCTGTAGCGGACTGGTTCTCTTCAGTGCTGTATCATTAATCTTTTTGGGTTCAGGAGGAGGTGAAGGTGATTTTATAGTAATTTCAAATCCTAAGGTTGATAGGATCTATAACAAGCTTTGCTGTATCTATGGAGTTCTCTCTGATTTGTAAGCACTTTGCTCCCCACTATTCCTCAGACCATTAAAATGGGGATCGTTAGCATAGAGTAAGAGCACCCCTATCCATTTACAAGCATTGAGGAATGGAAAAAGAGCATATTCTGTGGATGCTGTGGATATGAGGGAAAAAAATCGGGACTTCATGGTTTCCTGCCTGACTTAGAAATATCCCCCATCCAAGGAAAGGCAGCAGTAATGGCCATCCTTGTAATCTGACTGGGATTTAGGGGAAAATGTATAGGCATGCATCATCATTTGAGTGAAACATACCCCAGGTCTACTTCTCCCACCTCTAATAAAGCTGGTTTTTAATAGAGATGTTAGCAACTGAGAGAAAGGAGAAGACTAAGGATTTGTATAATGTTGACTGGAGAAGAAAAATTACCCAAGGTGAATTAGAACCTGAAATTGAACCTAAATCAAAGACTAAATGCGCTTGCAAGTTTCAGGCTGTGACATGTGACCTAACTCCGCTAAGCAGGTTTTACTGCAATGAAATGTAACAGAAGAGGGGAGCGGTACATTACAGATAGTGGAATCCTTTATTTCCCACTCTGTGTGATTCATGTGGAACGGGGTTTCTTGAAAGTATCCTAATCTATCTTGTGGACCAGATGTCTTATAGAAGCATCAGATTTCCTAAATGTCTTAAAGTATATGAGATTTGAAGAGTTTTCAGCAGGATAAATGGTGTGGTCCCCCTTTACAAGTGAAGTCCAGGATTGAACATTTCTTCTTCCTTTAAAAATGGATAATCTTTGAATGAATATATATCACAATTCAGAAATCCTGGGATGCTGCTGAACCTGGGCAGAAAAGAAAGTGAGAGAGAGAAGGAGAGGAAGAAGAGGGAGACGGCTCAAGGGAGGGAAGGAAGAAAAGAGAGACGGATATGGAGTGGGGGGAAGAATGAACAAAGGCTTTGAACCCATAACTATTTACAAATTTAAAAAATTTCAATAATGATTCCTAGAGTAATTCTAACCATGCTAGAATAAAGGTTATATAAGGGTAATGTGTTATTAATGGTGGCTTGCTGAGTTCATGCATCTTAGCTTGGTGAGATCATTGTTTCTAAAATCTCTAGACATGTACAATTTTTATATCCATTCATCTTTTATTGTATTTATCATCCAATGGTTCAAGGGGTCGGAGTCATTTGGCTGACGAGGGGAGTCCCTCACCATCACCCTCATGTGGGTAGATCTGTTCTTTCTGAGCTTTTCTCTTCAGGCAGCCACAACAATGGTTGTAATTTTCCCCTTCAAATGAGATAATATTTGCAAAGTGCTTAGTAGGTGCTATATTCTTTCCCCTCTTAGTCCCCCGATCTCCTATGATGGGGATGTTGGCGTCCTTTGACCTGCTTTGGAAGAGAACTTCTAGTTCTCCTCCCACCAGAGCACCGCTGGTTCAGGGGGTACCTAGGTCTCTTTTTGTGGCATGGTCTCATCGAATCTTTTTCCTGTTTTAAAAGAACCATACTAAGGCATTTCTGTAAAGATAACTCATTCATCTTGAGTTCATATATAGTGGAAAAAGTCCCAATAATTAGAAAGAATTTGTGTGTGTGTGTGTGTGTGTGTTATGTGTGTGTGTATCCATGTGTGTATCATGGTTGACCATAGCCTCTTATTTTGTTCCTTTCTTTAATCACCCTAAAGACAGACAGACAGACACACACACACACACACACACATACGGAATTATAGCATAAAGTTTCTTTTTGAGAATGTATGACCAATAGAGAAAATGAATAGACTTGAAAAAGAAATAAGGAATATTCAAAGGTAGGAATATTCTCATCTCAGTAAAAGCAGTGGTCTCTTCTCTCTGGAGTTTAGCATTGTCTCTCCAAGTCCAAAGTCACCCCATAACAGTAGAGTAGGTGGTGAGAAGGGGCTGCTTTCCCATCCTGTTCTCTCATGGTTGCATTGCAGAAAGCCTCCCTTCTTCCCCCAGAACACTGCTCACCTCTTATTTCTGGAGATTTCTACTCTCTCCTACCTTTAGGAGAAGGGGAGGAAAAAATCCTTTACAATAAGTCAGATCAGAACACACTAAAGATTTATGTCTAGTCCCACGAGCATCTGTCCCAACCATAATATGTAAATTCCTTTGGTACTACAGTCGACTAGAATATGGAGCAAGATGGTATCCATTGTTCAGTAGCTCTCTAACTTTGGATCAATCGTTAGTTTGCTTGAGGTACCTTATCTGTAAAATGGGAGTGATAATACTCGGTATATCATTATCATGAGGTTTTATGGATCAAATAAGAATGTGCATGTGAAGATATGTATATACATATATAAGTACTTATGTGTGTATGTGTATATATATATACATATACGTATATGCATGTGTATATATAAATATGTATATATGCATATGTACATATATAGGAATATATATATACTCTACGGGCTTGCAAAATCTGACCCCCATTGCAGTCCTTTGAACATTGTTGTTGTTCAGTCATGTTTGACTCTTTATGACTTCATGACTCAGGGAGTGAGCCAGGGTGAAATAAAAGGTACAAAGGTAGGAATATTCCCATTGTAGTTCGGGACAGCATGCCAATACTGTCCACGGGATTTTCTCTGAAAAGATACTGGAGCGATTTGCCATTTCCTTCTCCAGCAAACAAGGGTTAAGTGACTTGCTCAGGGTCACACTGCCTGTAAGTATGTGAGGCCAGAGTTGAGCTCAGATCTTCTTGAACCCAGACCCAGTACTCTATTCACTGAGCCACCTAGCTACCTCCAAGGCAAGCAGGTTAACTGACTTGTCCAGGGTCACACTGATAATAAGTGTCCGAATCGAGATTTGAACTCTGGTCTTGCTAATTCCAGAACCAGCACTCTATCCATGGAGCCATCTAGATGCTGCTCTTCATAGTGGTATGCCTTTTTACATAGTAGGTATTTAATAAGTGCTTGTTGAACTGAATTCTCTCTTGAAGACACTTGGGCATTTCAAATTTCAGTAAAGCATCATGCTCTTATTCTAAAGCTTTCTAAGCTGAGTCTTGAATAGAGGGAGGATGCCGGCTAGAGCTGCTGTTTTAAGCCCTGACTTTCATTTCACTCCTGGGATCATGTCTGTATAAATGCAACGGGCCATGTCTGCTGCAGATTCTCTTTTATCTATTGGCTCTTCATTCCCAAATCATATGTTAATTATTATAATTATGATTACATGATATTAATAGTAATAATATTACTATTATATAATAATATTATTATTATATTATATTATGTTTATTATAATATATTATATAATTATATATTACATATATATAATTATTATAATTACTACTCCATACTCCAAGCCTAGATGAGAGTTGGTTGTGGAAGTTTATAAGGAAACTCGACTTCTGATAACTGACTTCTGATATTGATGACCGACTTACCAGGAATATTTCAAGTACCACTTCTAGTATTCCAAAAATTAGATTACAAAGTATGTTCGTGACTCTGGTATCCTGATTCCAACATACACATACCACAAAAGATCATAGCCAGCATGTGACTTGAGGACAAGAAAGAAAAATAGAAATTATTATTCACAGTGGCCATGGTTCCCTGTGTCCATGTTGACTCTAGCCTAATTAGGCATAAAATGGAAGTAAGACACATGCCATTCAAATCCTCTGGGCTTGAAACAGCAGTCCTGGGTAGCATCTTCTCTATCAGGAACTCCCCTTAAAGTCTTTAAACCAAGAACATGAAACTCCCAGGTGTATTGAGGCTTTCAAGGCTCCACTAATGTATGATGTCCATAGTTTGTAATAAAAAAATTTTTGAAGGTGTCTTCCATATTTACCTCCCCTTAAGATCTCATACAAAAGTACACATAATCATAAAGGAAGGACAAGGTGCAACAGAGCTGAATAATTAAATTTCAGTAACCATAATTAAATGTTAGTAGCATTTTTGAAGGGCTGGTGACAACCTGGAGAGTGTCCAAAGACAACAGTCCAGATTGGCGAGGGGCCTTAAAGCTGGGACATGTGAGCAACATATGTTCACGGAACACTAGAGTTAAGACTTAAAGGTGTTATTAAACATTTTGTGCTCAGATATATGAAGGGCTGTCATGTGACAGATGAATTAGGCATAGAACTGTTTTATGTGGCTCCACAGGGATGTTCATGACATTGAGGAATGGTGCACAAGCTGTTGACCAGGGATGGAGTCTATCTATCAAGATCCGATAAAAGCTTATTTACCTAGAGTTTTATTTTATAAATCATACAAAAGTTAAACAACTGGAGGGAAATACTGCTGTATGTTAAGATACGGGCATGTGAGAAAATCCAGAAACCAGAGTTCTGAGGTGAAGATCAGTGGAGGGAGAAATGAAAGCAAGTTGTCATTAGTATATACAAGAGACCACCAGGAGTTTAGGGAACAAATCACGAGTTGAGAATGAACATAATATACTAGTAATGGATGACTTCAATTATTCAAACATCTCCTGGAGCACTCACCCCCTCCCCTATCTCTGCCTTTCCCTATCCCTGTTCTCTCTTTTCTCTCTCTCCATCCCCTTCCCATGTGTTCATTCTCTCTCCCTCTTCCCCTATCCCCTTTTTTCCCTCTCTCTTTCCTTCTTTCTTCTTCCTCCTTCCCTCCCTCCTCCTCCTTCTTCTTTTCTCCCTCTGTTTCCTTTCCTCCTCTTCCTCCTTCTCCTTCTCCTTCTTCTTCCTTCTTCCTCCTTCTTCCTCATTCCCCCTCTTTTCTCCTTTCTCTTTCCTCCTTCCTCCTCCTCCTCCTTCTTCTCTTCTCCTTCTCTCCTCTCCTCTCTTCTTTCTTCTCTCCTCTCTTTTGCCTCTCTTCCAAATTAGAGCAGCTAATAATTTCTTACCTTAATAATAAGTTTCATCCTTCAAAAGATAGAGGAAGCAATGAAACTCTGCTATTCTGGACCTGATGCTCACTAATAAGTAAAAACTGGTTGCTACAGTAAAAATGAGGTGATTTTCAGGGGGAGATGGCCCTGAGAACTTTAAGATGACCACTCAGTCTTAAAATTTATGATAGAAGGAATTTAGCCATGGTCTGATACCCACCTTACATTTTGTAGAATAAATTTCAAATGGTCCTGAGCCTAGATATTTTATAGAATTCCATGACCCAAAATTGTATAGAAGTCTGCCCAGGAGGATTTAGAAACCCTCAAGAATGAAATTCTGAAGACACATAAAGAGAAGTGATTCTAATGAGAAAATGAGGGACCTATCTAAAGAAAAGATTGTGGAAAAATAGAAAACATGTTATACAACTTAGATTTTAAAAAGACATTCAAGTCCAAATATCAGAAAATGGATTCAGTCAACAAAAGCAAATTGTTGTCCTTTTGAAAACAGTGACTGGAGTAATAAAACTTACAATGAGCCAAAGCTGGAATCCTAAAAACAAGAAAAAAAGAGGTTTGTTGTTAGCTATATTGGGAGAAGGAATCATATCCTAGTAGGGATAGAACTTGGGATGGATGAAATGATGATAACTGACAACATAGAAAAAGGAAAACTATTCAAATTGTATTTTGCTTCCGTTTTCTCTTCTGAGGATAATCTTTGGACTATAGAGGGGAAATAGTGGCTAAATCCAAGAGAAATAAAGAGAGAGTAAGAGAGTACCCATTGCTCATAAGTTCAAGGCATCAGACTCAGATGACCTGCATCCTAATTTAATTCCTGAGCTCCTGCCAACAATCTTTAGAAAGACTATGGAGAGTGGGAGGTCCTGAAAGACTGGAGGAGAACAAATGTTCTGATCTTCAGAAATAGGAAGAGTGGAATCATCACACAGTGAACCAATGAGGTTGGTTTGCTGGCAAAATCCTAGAACACATTATTAAAGGAGTTGTTAGGGACTATATAATAGGAAAAGTTCAAGAGAGTCAGTATGGCTTCATCAAAAACAGATCATGGAAAAAAAAAAGAACATCATGCTAGATTAACTTTATTTCTTTTTTTTGCTGCATTATAAGACTAGTCATTCAGGGAAGTTCTGCGGATATGATGTACACAAATTTTAGGAAAATATTTCATAAATTTTCTCATGTTCTCTTTGTGGAAGAGGTGGAAAGAAATGGGCTAGTTAGGTGATAGTAAGATTAATTAGGTGGAAGAATAGTTTATTGAATGGTAGAACCTGGAGTAGTGATTAACTGTTCACTATCAACTTCGAACAAGCTTTCTAATACTGATAAAGCACCCAAAGATCATTCCATGTTTAAGGACTCCCAGTATGATACATAGGAGACTCTTTCACTGTAATGACAGTGATGTCTGATTTTATACTAGAATGTCTACCAGACACAGGCAGATTTTCCAGACCTAACAATTTTATCAGTGCCTTGGATGAAGGCACAGAATGGATGTTTATCAATATAACTAACATCTTGGATGAGAGTCAGGATGCAGAAAGGTCTTTACAGGCTAGAATATTGGAATAAATGTAATTAGATAAAATTTAATGGAGATTAATATAAAGCCTCCTTTTGGGTTACAAATTCATTTCTATAAGTACAAGATGGGGGTGAGGTATAGCTAGGCAGCAATTTATCTGAAAAAGATCTGGGGATTTCAGTCAACTCTCCCTAAGTTATTATTACTTTTTCCTTCCTCAAATTATATACACACATGTATGTATATATACACACTGTACAATGTACATGTGTATATGCACATATATGTATATGCCCATTGTGTATATGCATATGTACGTGTATTTAACACATTAATTGTATAAATATGTATACATAATTGTGTGTGTGTGTGTGTGTGTGTGTGTGAGTGTTGAATCTCTACCAGGATAGAAAAAAAGAACTATTTTTTTTAATTTTATACTTAGCACAGTGTCTTATTAAGAGAGGTGTAGTATTCAAGATTGCAGAAATGATAATAATGACTATATCTGGGCAGCTAGATGGCACCATAGTGAATAGAGCACTGGGCTTGGAATCGGCAAGACTCCTCTTCCTGAGTTCAAATCTGAACTTAGATACTTACTGGTTGTGTGACCCTGGCGAGTCACTTCACCCTGTTTGCCTCAGTTTCCTCATCTGTGAAGTGAGGTGGATAAGGAAATGACAAACCATCCCAGTGTCTTTGCCAAGAAAACCCCAAATATGTATACATACACATATATAGGAGGGTATATAAGCATATGAATACATATGTGAGTGTGTGTATATATGTGTACATAGACAGAGGGCACAGGATCAATTGAATAGGAAGGGATGGTATTTTAAAAGGTGAAATTGAGAGGTGGGAGAGGAATAGTGTGAGAGGAGACAGGGAGAGACAGAATGGGGTTAATCCTCTCATGTAGAAGAGGCAAGGGATAATTGTTACAATGGAGGGGGAGAACGGGAAGGCAAAAGAGAATTGGTCAACCTTACACTCATGGAAGTTGGCTTAGGGAAGGAATGATATACATTCTAAATTGGGTATCTTGCCCTACAGGAGAGTCGTGGGGAAGGGGATGAGAGAGGGGAGGATGGAGGAGGGCAGGTTGAGGAGGAGGATTGTTAGAAGCACACATTTTTGTAAAGGGACAGGGACAAAGTCGAGAACAGAACTAGTGGGGGGTGGAATAGGAAGGAGGGAAATACACAGGCACTGTGGTAGGGAGATCCATCTTGCCCTACTGGAAAGTCAGAGGGGTGATGGGGGAGGATATAGGAAGGAGCTGATTGGGGGAGGGGGTATACAGTGGGATGGCTGTTTTGGGGTGGTGGGTAGGGGAAAGACGGGTAGAAATTTTGTAAATCAAAATCTCATGGAAATGAATGATGTAGACTAAAAATAAACAAAAGTTAAAAAAAAAAGAAAAAAAGAAAACCCCCAGTGGGATCACGAAGAGCCAGACACAGCTGAAATGACTTGACAACCACAAAGACTACATCTGGAGTCTTATAGTAACTTGGGAGAGGGGACACACATTTTAAGACACATTAGTAGACCAACCATAATTCCATGAGGTTCATGATAAAACACACTCCTCGCCTCCAGATAGGGAAACAAGGGACTCAGCATACAGATTGAAGCTTTTTGGAGGTAGTGAGGGAGAATGTGGTCAATGCAGAAATTTGTTTTGGTTGACTCTACATGTCTATAATGGGTTTTGTTTTTCTTATTTTCTCAATGTTGAGAGGGGAAAGAGGCAGTAGGGAGAGAATATAGATTGGGTGATAAAATAAAATTGAATTTTTTTTAAAAAGGACATTGAAAAACTAGAGAACACCCTAAGGAGTTGTCCAAGGTGGTTAGTTCATCATGGATCAGGCCAATGTAAGCTCATATTAAGATATTGGGGATGGAGAAGAGAAACTTTAAAGGAAACTTTGATTTAAAAAAATCTCCAACTGTTTGGAAGGTATCATATGTAAGATGAATTCAATTTGGGCCTTCCTCAGAAGGTAGAATTAGGAGCAATGGATAGAAGGTACAGAAAGGCAGACTTGGTTTGATACAAGAAAAGATTTGCCAAAAGTTAGTTCAGTCTCAAATTGGAATGGCCGTCTTCAGGAGGTTCAGTAGTTGGTTTCTCTTCATTACAGAGTTTTTGGGCAGGAGATTGGAGGGGTCTTTGTAAGGTATGCAATAGAAAAGATTCTTGTTCATAGATGGATTGAACCGGGTGGCCAATAAGGCCCATTCAAACTCTTGGATGGTGTAATTCCTTTGATTTGGGGAAATAGATGGAAGTTTGAGGAAAGCAGATGGTAGTAAGGAAGCCAATTGGAGCCACCCAGCTATGGTATGGGCTACTTCGTAATATAATAAGTTCCTTATCATTGGAGGGAAACAAACAGAGGCTAAGAATATTATTAAGGTAATTTCCTGTACTAATCTCTTAGAACTCTTTGGACACTCAGATTCCATATACATCCAGAATAATTTGCAACTGTCAGTTAAATAAATCAGGTCTAGAGGGTTAGATTGTGTACTATTATTGCTTAAGGTTTTAAAGAGGTTACCTCAGGAAGGCATTTCTTAGGTGAAAAGCTTCAATAGAAGGTAAATTTGGATTAGAAATTGGAAAAGGCTTTAGAATCAGTGCTGTTCATTGTGAGCACATGAGCAAGATTGTAACTCAAGCATCATAGTTCCCCGGAGCAAGCTGGAGAAGCAGAGATCAAGAAAAGATAAATAGTGGTATTTGTAGTAGGGACAGTCACCTTTTCTACCCAAGGCTCCTTTTATTTCAATGTCTTATTGAAAAATCCCCGCCAACAAATTGTGTAATTGAAAAAGAAAAACCTTTTACTTTCTCAAATTTGTTATTGGTCTCTGGAACAGTTGTCTAAGCCTGAAGTAAGAGATAAATGCGTGTTGAGCTGAGAACTTCTAGGCACTGAATTAGGAATAAAGAATTGTTTTAAAATAGTAGCTGTGATTAGCTACCAAAGGCTTAGTCCCTGAACCACATCATTTTCTTTAGTAATGAAACAAACTGGCAAGGTGCCTTTTACTGATGGGGGAGGTTTAAATTCTATTTATTTTTATGAGGAATGAGAACAAGTATTCTAGCCTGAAATGGGGGGAAAGTGTGAAAATCTTTACCTTAATCTTTCTTCACAAGAAAATTTAATCTAGGGTGCCTTAGTGTTCATCTTGGTGAGAGTCTCAGTAGCCCTAACTAAGCTTGGCTATCTCCTGTAAATTAAGTTTTCTTATTGATAAAAAAGTATAATCTAAGTCTTTTTTCAAGGAGGACCAAAAATTAACCAACAAGACAATTGGTTTGGTGATATGATACATGGGAGATTTTTTTTCCTAGAATATCAATGATGTCTGGTTCATCTCTAATACCATAGCTGGATTGTCCAAGAGGCTCCTTACTAGGGCCATATTGAAGTGAAGCGTTTACTCGGGGGCCATCCACTCTCTAGAACAGACCTTTTTTTGGTGATCCATGGGGCCTCATACAGCAAGAGAAATAGAAGGATTGCTTCTTCTTCCTAAAGCTCTCTCTTCTGTTCCCACTTTGGAATCTGGACCCAATTACCTTGAGGGAGAGGAAGTTATTGACAGAGTAGGGTGAGAAAAAGGACACAGACTGTGCAATTCCCATGTGAGCCAGAATTATGTAGTTAGAGCATTGGACCTGAAGCCAGGAAGGTGTCAGTTCAAATTCAGCCTGAAACACTGCTGAGCTCTCTGACCCGGGGTAAGTCCTTAGCCTCTAACTGCCTTAGTTTCCTGGACTGCAAGACAGAGGTAACAATAATACCCGCCTCCCAGGGTCGTTGAAGATAAAATGAGCTTTACATAGTACCTGGAACATAATAGGTACGTAATAAATGCTTCCTTCCTTGTCCTTAATGAGACACTTACAGAACAGCCTACTAGGAACCAAGACAGACTTCTTGTCTTATTGGCTCAGTCCCCAGTTGAGGGTAAGGGCAGCAAGGGGGTGGCAGTGGTGGTGATGATGGCAGCAGCGGCAGCACTGATAACCCCAAAGTTGCTAACTAGGGTCAGGGACTTTGAGAGGTAACAGACACCTCAGACGCCAGTTAATCCAATGTGTTTGTTGTTGTTGCTGAGTTGTTTGTCATGTCCACCTCTTTGTGACCCCATTTGGGGTTTTCTTGGCAAAGAAACTGTAGTGGTTTGCCATTTCCTTCTGTAGCTCATTTTACAGATGTGGAAACCAAAGCAAATGGGGCTAAATGACCTGCCCAAGGTCACACAACTAGCAAGTATCTGAGGCTGGATTTGAAGTCAGGTCTTCCTCACTCCAGGCCTGGTGCTATGCCCAGTCCAACATATATAGGAAACAGATCCTTAGTATAACCTACCAGGGAATTGATCATCTAGCCTCTACTGGAAGACCTCCTTTTGAGGTGAGTCATTCCACTTTTGTGCAACTCTAATTGTTAGAAAATTTTTTTCTGACATCCAGCTTAAATTAACTACTTTGCAATTTCTAAGCCATTACTCTTGAGTCTGCTCTCTGGGGTCAAACAAAGTATACAAATCCAGCCTCTCTTCCTTTTGACAGCTGTTCAGCAATCTTGAAGACAACTTTCATATGCCCCCTGAGCCTTCCATTCTTCAGACTAAACATGCCCAAGGTCATTTTAACCAATCCTTATATGACATGAATTCAAGGTTCTTCACTCCTCTGTATAGGCTTATCCTCTTGCCTGTCATGGACAGGCGACACTCTCCCCCCAACACACACACACACACACACACACACACACACACACACACACACACACACACACCCATGGCTGTCTTCACTGGGGAATGGGGAATGAGGTGTAGTAGTGGTGATGCCCTTTCTGCTTCTTCTTGGTTGGCTTGACAAGCAGAAGGTTTTATCTGATGCTAGTCAGCTGATTCTAGGTCATTTTCCTCTGGCCCCAACAGGTGGGCCACACTTCTTATTTGGAAATACCACGTCCAAGTACATCAGATCTAAATAGGATAGTTGGGTGTTTTTTGTTTGTTTGCTTTTTAATTGAAGCTGTTTGTCCTTCATTGTCAAAGAGGACTGTGACATCAGGAAGATGATTCCATAACTTGCAAGTGAATTGGATTAAAGTGAGGCAGGGCTGTGCAAAATCATCAGCCTCACTTTCTCCCCTGAGCCACGTGGGTTCAATGGCAAGATATAATTCAGGACAACTGAAGATGGCCCTGGAGATAGTTGGAGACATTGGCCTTTTTAAGCTAAGGTCTTTAATAGGTCTCAGTTTGACTGAGGCAAAGTCCATTCAGTGATTAAGGCTAAGTAAGAAATGAAGAAAAAAATGGCCTCTTTTATCTAGCAAAAGAAAAAATCTATCTGGAGGGGAAGACCCTCGGGATTTCTGACCCAAACAAAACAATTGCTAGTTACATTCACTCTGAGCCATCAGGGCCCAAACAGTGAGCACGGAGGCTTGGGCTGAGACCTATAATTGGCCAATCAGGGACAACCAGAGTGATTTGGGTTTATTAATGTCCCTTGAATAAGAAAGAATTTGAGTGCCATCAATATATTAATATCTTGTTTGCAGCATGTAATAAAGAAACCTGCATATTTACAGCTGTCTGAAATCCAGCTTTAATACTAGTCTAAATATTGTCCAGTGTCTTTATGGTTGAAAATGAATTTAGCATATTCACAGTCTTCTAGCGAGAAGAATATTGAAGTAGGCATTAAAATGTCTAGATTCTAATTCTTCCTCTGTTCTATCCCCTTCCTGTGATGTTGGTCACTTAATCTCAGAGTAACAGATCCTTCCATCTACAAAATAATAAATATGATCCCTACTCTTCTCATTTCACAAGACTGTTAAAATCATGTAGTGTTTTGAACTTTGTAGAAGGTAGGCAACGTACAAAGTCAAGTATTATTATTCAGCCAGAGTTGTGGGCATTCTATTTGAATTATTGCTATATAGTTATATGGAAAAGTGATTCCTTAACTTTTAGAAAACCAGGAAGATATGTTTAAATGAATAAAGGAAATAGATAGATGAAAAAAAGATTTTTAAAATCCAAGGGCTCATTCATCTTTGCACCAGTACACACACACACACACACACACACACACACACGCACACATGCACACACGCACGCACATATACATAGGATTCTGGTCTTATAGTCAAAAAACCTGGTTTGCGTTCTGCCTCAGACGCTAGCCTTATGACCAGTAGCAAACCACTTTATCCCTTTTAGTGTCAAAACTGAGGCTCTTCTGTAAAATGAAAATATTTGAACTGCTTAACCCACAGAGTTATCGTGAGACCAGCATTTTGTGAAGTTTTTAATCCTACTCTATAAATAATGAGTTGTTATGATTGTGTGTCACGAGAAAGGAATCAGACCAGATCAGGCTATTAAAACGTACACCTAGGAAGGCCTATTGTAACATTTCAGATATCATCAAATGGTAATTTAACATCTCAGTGATTGAAAACGCTCACCCAAAGCATGAAATTTAGTTTATTGAGATTCAATTCTTAATGTCAAAGATAGCTTGGAGTAGTATTTCAAATTGAAAAAACATAAAAATAGCGGAATTTGGGGATAAAGCTTCTATTCATCTTGGGGAATGAGAGCTTATAGTGTCTCCTAAATAGTTTCTGTCTTAGGTGGTGTAGTGAATCTGTCCCTTGCTAACTATGTGACAAGTCACTTAACCTCTACCTCAGTTTCCTTATCTTTAAAATGGGGATAATGATAGCACCTACTTCCCAGCATGAGCATGCCTTTTACCAATGCAGACTGCTTCACATCTGTGAATTAGTAGCTGAGTCCTAGAGTACATAAAGAGGCAGTAACTTACTCAGGCTTACATAGCTAGTGAATGTTAAATGGGGAGATTTGAACACAGGTGTTCCTGATTGTCAGCATTCGGTCCACAGCATTGTATTGTCTCTCAATAAATAATATAAACTATCAAGCTCAGTGTGTTTTTGGTCATTAAAGAGAACCTAGAGACCTTCGTATCTGTCCCTCAATCACATGTGTCTATCTTGGTGAAAGGACCCAATTTTACCAGCCAGCATCAAAAGATAAGTTCTTATCTCAAAATTAGCCAAACTTCCCCCTAACAATTACATAGTAAATACATACAACAGGATAGGACACAAACCTGTTTAAAGTTTCAGATATATTATGTCACAAACAATAAGTCTTTGAGTGGACAAGGCACATGTTACTATCTCCATTTACAGATGAAAAACACTGAGACTGTAAGAAGTTGACTTTTCTAAGGTCACCTGTCAAGTTGGGATTTCTGATTCTAGATCAGAGCTGCAAATAGAACAGGGGATCTCAAGCTTTGCCTTAGAAATGGCAATATGTTCCCAGGGAGGAAGAGGGAAGGAGCACAGCTTCCTCACCATTATGGTCTAGAGCAGGGGTGGGAAACCTGCAGCCTCAGGGCCACGTGTAGCCCTGTAGGTCCTCAAGGGCAGCCCTTTGACTGAATCCAAACTTTGTTCTTCGAAGTCTGAGTTCAGTCAAAAAGCTGCTCATACAAGTATTTGCAAGAATATTACAAGTATAGGGGGCAGCTAGGTGACGCAGTGAATAGAGCACCAGCACTGGAGTCAAGAGGACCTGAGTTCAAATCCGGCCTTGACACAAAAACTAGCCATGTGACTTTGGGCAAGTCACTTAACCCCAATTGTGCTCCAAAAAGCAAAAAAAAAAAAAGAATATTACAAGTATAAACATAAATATGAAGCTGTTAATAAAAGTATTTACTAAATGCCCACTGTGTACCAAGCACAGTCTAATTGCTAGAGATTCAAAGAAAGGTGGAAAGAATATGATGAAAAAGATGCAAAAAAAGATCTTCAAGGAGCCCACAATCTAATGGTACAGGTAAATGTAGGTATATGTAGTAATGTATTTGTGTGCATCTGTGATCTGTGTATTTTGTTGTTCAGTCGTTTTCACTCGTGTCCAACTCTTTGTGACCCCATTTGGAGTCTTCTTGGCAGAGGTATCTTATCCTTTCCCAGCTCATTTTTCAGATGAGGAAACTGAGGCAAACTGGGTTAAGTGACTTGTCCAGTTGCCCAGCAAATAAGTGTCTGAGGCTGGATATGAACTCAGGAAGACGAGCTTCCCTGACTCAACACCTGACACTCTATCCATTGTGCCACAAAGCTGCCCCATCTGTGTATACTTGTGTGCATATTTTTTGTGTTGTGTTTTATGTATATGTGTATATGTATATGTATACATACATGTATACAAATATATATATATACACATATATGTCTATGTGTATCTTGGGCTCATGCTACAGTTGGGCAAGGGACAGAGGCTAGAATTTAGTAGTAGATAGAGGACAAATTTTATCTCTTTATCTTTCCAAGATAAATAAATGTCGGTTATTATTGTCACTAGCATTACAATTTTTACGCTTGTCGTTGTAATCAGACTGTCCTCTTTTATTATTATCACGCTAGCTTCTCAGTGTTGTTGAGGACGTGTAGATAGATGCTTTAGCTGGAGAGGTAGTCTTACATACAAGTCTTCAATGGAGGCCTTTCTGTTACTGGAATATCCTCCTGGGGAACCCTGAAGCCCAAGAATCTTTGGCCAGTACTTTTTTTTTCATTGTTACTATCTGCTTTTTATATACCACACATTCACTCCTATATACACATATACACATATACACATCCAATCTGACAGCAGGACCCCATTGAAAACATACCAGATAGGTGACAGCATATCCTATTTTAAAATCTTTTCAAAAGAAGATCCCAACAAGCTACTTGGATCCACCGTAACAACTCATTCCAGTGTTAATCAGAGTATTCACGGTCAAAAAACCTTGTTCTCAGGGTCGTGTCTCTCAGACTGCAAATGAGGACTCTTAGGGAGATGGTGAAGAAATCCTGACAGGAACACAGAAAAAGGACCAGTCTTGCCAGCTGGGTCTCAGTGATTTGATTTCTTTCTCCCCCTTGGCTTCATCTTGACACTGACAGCGCCCTCTCCATTGAGTTACCATTTACTTCTCACTTCTTTTCGCGCCTGCATTGATTTCTTTTACATCCTGGGGATGCAGTCTAACACATGCTCTGCAGGACTCTAAAAGGTCAGTATTCATTTCTGGGCCTCAGGAGTGTTTTCTCTGTGTTGCTTGTAGACAGAAATGAGACCAAGTCTCCTGTATAGGATAGTGAATTTAGAGCTGGAGTTCATCTGATCATCTGACACACAGAGAATGATGGGTTTAGAGCTAGAGTTCATTTAGTCCAGTGCCTTTATGTCTTACAGCTGGGGAAACTGTGGTCCATAGAAATGAAGTGACTTGTCTAAAGTCACATGAGTAGTCAAGGACAGAGCTAGGACTGGAACACTGATGTTTGGGCTTCCAGTCCATCCTTCTGTAATGTGATAAAGGACTCTCAATGGGTTTTTTTTCCCCATTTGACACATAACTATCACATGCCTAAACCCAATGCTTAGATGTAGAGGGCCTTGCAGGATTCTTGTGCAAAGCTATGCATAGTATGGTCCTTGCTCTCAAGGAGCTTACAGTCAGTTTGAAGAAACAGGCAATTTGAGAAGGAAGTAAATATTTGAATGGTAAGAAGATAGGGTTGGGTTAATTCAGGACAAGAATAGTATGTCATTGTTGAGTTGTTTTTCAATTTTTTTCAACTCTTCATGATCCCATTTGGGGTTTTCTTGGCAGAAGTACTGGAGGGGTTTGCCATTTCCTTCTCCAGCTCATTTTATGGATGAGGAAACTGAGGCAAACAGGGTTAAGTGACTTGCCCAGGGTCACACAGCTAGTAAATGTCTAAGATTAGATTTGAACTTATGAAGATGAGTCTTCCTGCCTCCAAGGCCAGTCTTCTGCCCACTGCACTACCTACCAAGAATGGTATAAATTTTCCTCAAAAGTATCACAAGTATGCTTCATAAAATATACATTAGGATGGAATATGAAAGGATCCAGGAATTACTTTTGTTGGCCTCATTTGCATCTTTGGTGTAATGAGCACCATAATGCCAACTTCCATTTTATAGTCCTTGGATTGTCAGAGTACTTTTCACGTACGTGATCTTATTTGATCCTTTCCCCAGCCCTGTGAGGTAGCAGGTAAGGAATTAATTATCTGAGTTGCACAGATAGGGAAGCTGAGGGCTGGGGATGTTGGGAGAGTCCCAGGGTCTGTCACCACAAAGAAAGTGATAAAGCCAAGTACTAGAACTGCTAGTCCGATACACCCATTCCCCTGGACTGCACTGATGCTGGTAGAGATTGCACTGGATAATTAGTCTACTTGAAAACTATGTATGAGTCTAAGAATTCAAGGACTCTTTCCTTGAGAATCTTGGGAATTTTCTACTGTCATATTTTGTTGTTGTTTTTATCCTGAACAAAACTGGACATTTTTAAACAATGGTAAAGCAAGACTTATTTAAAAGGAGTGTAAGTGGTTCCGTGACATCTCTGGAAACGGTTTGGAAGTTGTCAGAATATTGTTCCTTTGTCTTCTATCTCTCAGCATCTTAATAAATTCTCAAATCCAGTGGTCCTTTGACGCTTACCAACTCCCCAAAGATTATTTCCCAGGATCTCTGCTGTATCTTTTCTCTTTGTTTCTAGGCAGGCAGCCAAGGCTCCATTACAGTATCATTGCCCACTGTGTTCTTGATCTTGGCACATGAAAAACTTCTAATAAACTAATATACTGTTATTAGAAGTTCCCCAATTTTTCAATTTTGCATGGGTGTATCGAAAATTAATGGTGACTGGGTGAAGAGGGAGAAGAAATGGGGGAGGATTAATTCTTTTATCTAAATATATGTTTTAAAAAACTGAAAATCATTGACTAAACTTCCAGAGAAAATCCTCTTTGCATATTAAGTTCCTTTGAGGTCATGTACATTTATGAACTGGCTTTGGATTCCTTTTGCTCTCAGAGTGGCTGAGCAGACAAGGTCTCTTGACTTTAGGTCAGAAGGCAGACATTTTTCATGGTGCATTGCTGAACAATGCATTTAATAAGCAAGGGTTATGTTTCTCTGCAGTTAAGGTCCTGTTTTCAGTTCTTTCTTTCAAAACCAGTAAACAGACCGAAGAACTACTCTCCATAATGTGACCTGGAAGTCTGTGTCTGTGTAGTTAACAACAGCCAGTGATTTGTGACAGCCCTATAATTGTAAGGGTATCTTTTTTGTAGATCCTAGTAAATCCACTCTTCAGAAAAATATGGCAAGGTATGTTTCCTGAAATTCCCTACTTCCTTTCCCCTCCCCCACATTCCCATGGAAGAGAAAGGGACTTGGGGTTGTACACAAATAGTGAGAGAAGGGACAAGTAATACTGCCCTGCCCCCAGTACCCTATCCTCACAACTGGGAAGATGAGGGGGAAGGAGGAGAAATGGATTAGGTTATAGGTGGCCTTTGATACCACTGAAAGCAATGTAGCCAATTATTACAGTTTTACAAACGGTGCAACATTTCTGTAATGAGATTGAAAGGTAATTGTGACTGTGGGTTACAGAGTAATCCCATTTTAGGCTGTAGGAATTCTGGGTCACTCTTTTGCCTTGCTGACTAAGTGCTCCTTAGGCAGCGATAAAAGGTGTTCAGTAGCCCAGCTGAACAATGTCTCCCTCTCAAGAGCAAGCTCAACAATCCCATTTCTCCCCTTGGTATTCCTGGTAGGAGCATTTCTCCCTTCCCCCAGAATACAAAGCTCTCAGGGTGTCTGAAATCAGTGTCCTACATAGCAGGGGATTGTGTGTAGCTTGCTGACCCACTCCAGCACTTGATTTCTTGCCCAGATTTTGATTAGCTGTTTCTTTGATAACTCTAACATGGGGTTGGGAATGGCTGAATATAATACAGCGAATGACAGAGGGCCAGGAAGCCAGTACTCTCTGAGTGTTCCTGATTCTCACAAGGAAGACACATTCAATTCAGCGAGCTTTTATTAAGCACCTACAGTGTACTTTTGGGGCTATCCAAGAGAGGATGACATTGGCCCTGCCTTAAGCACCAGCCAATCCAGGCAATGTAAGGCCAAAGAAAATCCTTAAGGTTTAGAGTCAGGAGAAGACCTAGGTTTGCATTCTCATTCTGTCACTTAACGATATACTCCCTTAGTCTTTATTTTTCCTTAGTTTTTTCATCTGTAAAGATAAGATGCCATCCTTGCCTATGTCATTGGGCCACCGGTGGTGAACACCTAAAAGACAATGACCCACTTTGCAATTATAAAGGTCTCTATGAATCTAAGCTGCAGTTACTATTGTGGTGGTGATTATGATTTTTTCCTCTCTGTATTTCTGGCTTGTGAGAGACTGAGGTCAAAGCCAAAAGTGGAATGAACCATGCAGGTCACAAGCAGGGCCTAGCTGGTGGAGGTAAAGGGGACACCTTGTACTTGACAGAGCAGGACATTTGCACAATTTGTCAGCAGATTTACTAGGAGCTGTCATTTCAAATCCACTGAAGTCCAACGCCCAGCACAGTGTGTGGCATGTGGGTACTTCATAAATGCTTACTGACCAACTGGGAGCCTTAGGCCCTAACCCCCCCCCCCAAATCTCTGTGAAACACCTTGCTCTTCCCTATCTTGTAAAAATCTACTTCTTTTTCTCTGTGGACTCTGGGTTTCCCCCACATACCTGTCAGCTTCTTCATATTTGAAGGTCCGAACTCCCCTTTCCCTCTCCTCCCTTTCCTCCCCTCCTCCTTCCTCTCTTCTTCTTCCTTCTCTTCTCTTTCTCTTCTTCTCCTGCTCTCCCTCCTCTTCTTTTCTTCCTCTTTTCCTTCTCTCCCTTCTTTCCTTCTCTCTTCTCCTTCTCTCCCTCCTCTCCTCCTCTCCCTCCTCTCTTTCCTCTCCTTCTTTCTCTCCTCTCCTCTCCCTCCTCTCCTCTCTTCCTCTACCTCTGCTCTCTCCTCTTTTGCCTTTCCTTCTCTCTCTTCTCTTTCCGTTCCTCTTTTCTTCTCCTTCCTCTTCCCCTACCTTTCCTTCCTCTCCTCTCCCTCCTCTCCTTCTCTCCCTCCTTTCCTTCTCTCCCTCCTCTCCTCTCCTTCTCTCCCTCCTCTTCTTCTCTCTCCTTTCCTCTCCCTTCTCTTCTTCTCTCCCTCTTTTCCTGTCCCTCTTTTCTCCTCTTCTCCCTCCTCTCTTCCTGTACCTCTGCTCCTTCCTCTTTTGCCTTTCCTTCTCTCTCTCTCCTCTTTCCCTTTTTTTTTCTTCTGCTTCCTCTTCCCCCACATCTCCCTCCTTCTTTCTTCCTCCCCTTTCCATTAACACTGTGGCTACTAGTTGGAAATCTAAATCCACATACACACAATCCACATTCCAACCAAACTGACCTTATACCCATTCTCCCCAGCCTCATTTCTGTACCTGTGCCAAGATTCCCCATTTCATGGCCCTTGGGGCATTGCATATTCTCAGGTTAAGTTAGATGTTACCAGATGTAGCTTCAGTTTGAAGACAGAATACCCTCTCCCTTTGATTTGGTGAACACTCAAAGTATTGGCAGGCATGAAGTGGGGGCTTCCTAAAAAGACTTGGATATGGACACATTTCCTTTTGTTAGTCTCAAGAGTAAAGGCAAGTAGGAAGAACTAAGTGCTGGTAGGGTGGTGACTGAGGATTAGAGTTTTCTCATTTTCAGAGGATTAAAATTATAGGCTTTTGTACTACAAGATTCGAATGTGGCCTCAGACATAATTATGTGACCCTGGGCAAGTCACTTAACCCTTAACCCTGTTTGCCTCAGTTTCCTCATCATGCAAAATGAGCTGAAGAAGAAAATGTCAGACTGCTCTAGTATCTTTACCAAGAAAACCCCAAATGGGGAAGAGGGGGGATGTGAGGGGGAGTGAGTAAACCTCATTCTCATCAGAATTAACTCAAAGAGGGAATAGCATACACACTCAGTTAGGTAAAGAAATCTATCTTACCCTACAGGAAAGTTGGAGGGGAGAGGGAATAAGAGAATAAAGAGGGATAGTCAGAAGCAAAACACTTGTGAGGAGGGACTGGGTGAAAGAAGAGATAGGATAAATGGGGAGGGGGGAATAGGATAGAGGGCAATACAGTTAGCAGTAGTAACTGAAAAAAATTTTGAAGGAAGTTTCTCTGATAGAGGCCTCATTTCTCAGACAGAGAACTGAGTCAAATTTACAAAAATAAGAGCCATTCCCCAACTGATAAATGATCAAAAGATACAATCAGTTTTCAGATGAAGTAATCAAAACTATCTATAGCCATATAAAAAAAATACTCTAACTCACTATTGATTGGAGGAATATAAATTAAAACAATTCTGAGGTACTACCTCATACCTATTAGATTGGCTTAATAGGACAGCAAAGATAAATGACATATGTTGGAGGGGATGTGGAGAAAATGAGACTTTAATGCACTGTTGGTGGAGTTGTGAACTAATTTGACATTCTATAGAGCAATTTGGAACTCTGCCCTTTGACTTAGCAATACCACTATTAAGTCCATATCTCAAAAAATACAGACTGAAGCATACTTTTCTTGATTTTTTTTTGTCTATGGTTTCTTTCACAACATGACTATTATGGTTATGTTTTGCATGACTACAAATGTATAACTCTATCAAATTGCTTTCCTTCTCAGTGAGGGAGGAAGGGAGAGAATTTGGAACTTGAGTTTTAAAAACAGATGTTAAAAATTGTCTTTACATGTAACTGAGCACAAATAAAATACTAAATAAAAACTTAAAAAGAAAAGAAAACCCCAAGTGGAATCAGGAAGAATCAGACATGACTACAAACAACAGCCATAAGATTAAGGCTTAAAGTTTAACCATACAAGTATATTTCTTTAAAACTTTACTGCTTTTGCCCAGGACATATAGTTTCACCAATGTCTCTACTTAAAATTCCCTTGAGGTTTCTTGTAGATGGCGTCTGACTTGTTTCAAAGATGCCCAGTGGTATGCAATAAGGTCTTGGGTCACTCTGTGCCCTTTTATCCCTTTAGAGTGTTTCTTTAACGTCAAAACAATCTGTTGAGGTCCTTATAATAAGAAAGGGGAACAGAGGTTATGATACTCGCTATAAATCCACTGTGCTTGCTGTCCTTTGACTATCCAAATAAAGTCATAGGTCAGGAATTGAATGCTTCTGGGATGCTAGTAACTGAATTCCCACAATTCAGAGGCCAGACAGAGAGTCTATGGTTATTAAAACAGATTTTACTTTAATCCAATTATACTGATAATGTCATTTGAAAAATATATCTAACTCTCTTCTTATGAAGAAATAATAATTGATTTTCATAATGATTGACATTTATGTAATATTTTACATTTATTATCTTATTTCTTAAATTGCTCATTTCACAACCAGCACTTATAAACTCACTTGCTGTCATTAATTCATTCTGGTAAAAAAAATTCACACTTCATTAATCCCATGAATATTTTCTTTTTTATGGACATTGTTGGAAAGTTAGCAAGGATTTGAAGGTTTTATTCTCATCTTTATTGTAAAGATATATTGATTGACAATGTTTCTAATTCTCCCCCATCTTAAGAAAAAGGATGCATTTTCTGTATTAATGTGAAAATTATGAGAGACAGTGTTCCATAGTGGGTAGAACCAGCTTTGGAGCAAGGAAATTCTGGTTGTGTTACCCTGAGGAAGTCATTTAACTTTGGGGGTCCCAAGCAATCTGCAAAACATGCCAGTTTGGCAGGAACCAGATTAAAATGTAACTGGGAAATATTTAACAAAATAAATAAAATATAGAACAACATAGAAAATGTTAATTTGTGGTTTTCTAAACCAATATGCAGCTGCAGGGATCTATTTCTATTTCAATTCAACATGAATGTCCTAGACTACTCTATAAGGCTGTAAGTTAAAGAGAAGGTTCTGACCTGCATTGGTAGAGGGAATTGCCTCATCTGGGGGTTCCCTGTACCATATGATTTCAAAGGTCCAGTTCCTATCTTTATTTCCTAATATGAAAAATGTTGCTAGAACTGATTTATATTTTATCCATTCATGTGCTTAGACCACTTCCAACAACTTATAGATTATGACCTTTTTAGAGATAAGTTAATTGAATTATTATTATTTCTACTCTTCAGCAATGGGAGTGCCCTATTACTGAACTAGATGAAATAGAAAAGCTTTAAAAATAAACCTTAAAAAATAATAGCTGTGTGTGAGAGAGAGAGTGAGAAGGAGGAGGAAGATGAAGAAGAGGAGGAAGAAGAGTGGTAATGGTGCATAATTATTTGGGACAACCAATAAATTTTTTTTTGTCTCTTTGGAGGGGCAGTTGGGGTTGAATGACTTGTCCAAGGTCACACAACTGGTAAGTGTTAAGTGCCTGAAGCTGATTTGAACTCAGGTCTTCCTGACTCTAGGGCCAGTCCTCTATTCATTGCGCCATGTAGCCACCCTGATGACCAACAATTTTAATTTACTTTCATTATGTAACATCACTGATTTTCATATATGTGCTTCTATTGACAGAATTGCAGAATATCATCCCCTGACCAACTGGAATCAGATTAAGCTGGCTTCCCCACCATTAATTAGCTTTCTCTTAGTTCAGTACCATGTACAAGTAGGTTTCTGTGGTCTCATTTATTGTGTTTTAAATTCTGTGGCTTGTAAGAATGGCTATTATGCAAGAAAATGCAAGTCATAGTATTAAAGAGCACACTTCAATGATTGTTACAGGTATTGCATCAGCTATTGGTAGGGAAAGTCAAAAATGTCAAGCATCATTTGAGCCCATAATGCAATAGGATCAGTCACACTTAAGCACAAAGGAAAATATAGGTAAAGAAAAAAAACAACACTGAGAACTGATAAATTAGTGCTGTGAAACAGCCTAATTAATCAATAAGAAGAGACCTACATTGTCGTTCACTTGTTTCACTCGTGTCTGACTCTTCATGACCCCATTTGGGATCTTCCTGGCAAAGATGCTGGATTGTTTGCCATTTCCTTCTCCAGCTCATTTTGCAGATGAGGAAACTGAAGCAAACGGGGTTAAGTGACTTGCCCAGGGTCACACAGCTAGTAAGTGTCTGAGGTCAGATTTGGACTCAGGAAGATGAGTCTTCCTGACTCTAGGTCCAGCGCTATGGCGCCACCTAGCTGCCCTCATGACCTTCATAGCGACATGGAGGGCTTGTTAACTGATTCCTCTACAACAGTGGGTCAAACTCAGATAGAAACAGGAATCAGTAAACTGTACATACGGATATTTGAAGCCCCCATTTTGACTAAGAAAACCACATGTTCACATTATCTGTGTCTAATGCATTTTCATTTATTTTGCTAGATATTTCCCCGTGACATTTTAATCTGGTTTGTGCCATACTCATGTGTGACGCTGCACTTCTTCTCTATAGTGTTGCACAGGCTTTCCAAGCTGGAATAATAGCAAGAAGACCAGTGAGAGAGTACAGCTGCAAACCAGAAAAACACATCACGAACAATATAAATACTGGAGTATTGAATATTGGGGGGGAAAAGAAAGAAATTTTTACTGATGAAATGCACTTTTTCATTCAAAGCTATATTAAAGCCATTGTAAGAAAAACTCCAGGTGAGTCTGTAAGATCTGTGCGTCTTCACAGATTACATAACATCCACCCCAAAAAGTTTGTGGGATTTTTTTTACTTCTGATGGGCCCTAGAAGTGTTGTCCTCATTAAAGACATGACAGAACTCTGATAAATATATTCCTAGACTAAGAAGCAATTCTGAAATTCAAGAAATTCCCAAATGGGAATGAAATGATGCAACATGACCTTGTACTGTCCTACATGTCACAAAAAGTTAAGAAAGCTAAGTGAGAGAAGGCAATAAACACGTTTTAGTCACCAGGAATTTATCTGATTTAAATCCCGTTGATAACCTATGGGATTTTTTTAAAAATTGATTTTTCTTTAAAAGAAAGAAATTGCAACTATATCCCTTCATTGCTGAAATGAGGAATGACAGGGCAGTTAGGTGGCACAGTGATTAGAGCACTGGCCCTGGAGTCAGGAGAACCTGAGTTCAAATCCGGCCTCAGACACTTAACACAAAAACTAGCCATGTGATCTTGAGCAAGTCACTTAACCCCAATTGCCCTCCAAAAAGCAAAAAAAAAAAAAATCTAAAAGAAATAGGGAATAGCTAGCATTGAATGTTTCATAGAGAGTCAGATACAGTCAGTGCATTGATTTCTTTTTGGAGAAAAAAAAAGTTTTAAACCTTTGTTAGGAAAAAAAAAGGTTTGCTCGCTAAGAGAAAGTGAAGGGAATTTGAAATTTGTATTTAGAAATGAATATGATATAGAAGCCAAAAACATAAATAAGACAGCCAAAAAAAGAAAGCAAACAAATTAACAATGTGTAATTTCCAAAGAAAAAAAAAAGGGAAGGCAGCTAAGTGGCGCCGTGAATAGAGCACCAGCCCTGCAGTCAGGAGGACCTGAGTTCGAATTTGGCCTCAGAGAGTTGACACATTTACTATCTGTACGACCTTGGGCAAATCACTTAACCCCACTTGCTTTGCCTTCTCCCCTCCAAAAGAAAAAGGAAAAAGAAAACCTATGAGATTTAATCAAGGCTATATCTGGGGAAATAAAAGGTATGAAATGTTCATTGAAGTTATGTATAATATCTAAAGTAATAAAATATGGTTTCCTCATGAAGAACAAAGGATGTGTCAAAAGTATGTAAACTCAAAGACAAGTCAGATAGATAGACAGATATAGATATAGATATATATAAGTGACTGTAGCAAAAAGAGGACACTGGCATATGAGGAAAAAACTTTAATGTAGAAAGTCATAAAGTTTATTTTAATCAATCAATTTAATTATTTTACTTTGTCCCAAAGAATTCATATGCCACTGTAGATATCAATACTCAAATGGACACACACACTCTTCAGGGGGCAGTTAAGTGGTACAAAGATAGAGTTGTGGGACTGGAGGCAAGAAGACCTGAACTCAAATTCAGACTCAGTCACTTACTAGCTGTGCAACCCTGGGCAAGTCAATTAAACTTTTGTCTCCCTCTTTTTCTGATATGTAAAATGGACATGACCTTGGGCAAGTCACTAAACCCTGCTTGCCTCAGTTTCCTCATCTGTAAAATGATCTGGAGAAGGAAATGGAAAACACTCCAGTATCTTTGCCAAGAAAACCCCAAATGGAGTCACGAAGAGTCCAACGTGACTGAAATGACTGATCAACAACAAAATGGGGGTAGTAATAGCACCTAACCCCCTCTCCTGCCTGTTTCCTGCCCCCACCATCCCAGCACTATCGTGAGAGTCAAATGAGATAATATTTGTAAAGTACTTAGCACAGTGCCTGAGATTTTATAAATGCTACTTTCCTTCCTTCTCTCTCTCCATCAGTTCAAGTGTTCTTTCTTGGCACAGTTCAGAGCTCATCTGTACCCTGTCCTCTTGAGTTATTTCATGCAAGTCTTCTCCACGTCTTTCTCTAATCCTTCATGAAGGATCCATCCAACCAGACCTTTCTCTGGGCCATTCGGTATCTTGTAGATAGCAGTGTGGCATTCAGACTCTCCATCTCAGCTTACTCTCACTAAATGACAAGGTCCCATCCCCTACCATCCCATCCCTGTCAAATATATCCTCGTTGATGCCTTTTCCACCACCACTAACCTACGTCTTGTTGGCAGTGTGCCGCAGACTCCTGATACATCCTTCATGTGTCTTTAACTTGCCTTTCAGATCATGTGCAATTGCAATTCTGATTTTTTTTTTGAGATTATGCTTTGCGATTTGCAGGCATCATCAGGAAATATTGGTATTCAAAAGCTGAACTTTTGCAGTTGGGAGCATTTTGGAATCATTCTGTTACTCGGAAGCCCCATTATTTTTATAACATTAATACTTTCCCAAAGAAGAGAAACAATTCACTGATGTGGAGAGCTCTGAATATCACACGTACAAAGAAATCAAATTGCCTTTATCCTACTCTATAAGAAACTGCAAGGTACAATTGTGGGAGTCATTTTGGTATAGGCTTTCTGTGTATGTATCATTGACTTATTAGAGCAAAGGTCAAAAATCAGTAACAAAATTTAAAGGATAAAGATGAGAGGGAGATTCTGCTTGTGTTTACAGCCTCTCCAACCTGCCCTATTTATATAAGTTGCTTAGCCAGAAAAAATGGACAGAAATAAAGAGATTAATCTCTAGTACTATTTCTTTAAACTTTAATTGATGTAAAACAGTCACCAGAAGAATCTACAAATTACTTAGACCAGCAAACAGTTTATTGGATATGGCAGAAAAAAAGGCGATGGACATGTATGGTACATGCTCATTAGCAAAACATTACAAAAGAGTGTGATGAAAAATTAGGCATAGTATTGGCTCAAAATAACAGTAAGGAGAATTATAAGAGAAGATGAACCCAAGGAGAAAGCATGGTGCGAAGCGTAGCTAAGCTCAGTCATCATGAGAGCATTTGGAATGAAGGATGGGAAGAAGGGAAGGAAGGTAGATTGGAAGGAAGGAGGAATGGAGAAAGGGAGAAAGGTAGGGAAGGAAGGAGAGAAAAAAGAAAGGAAGAAGGAAGAAAGGGAAGGAATGAGGAAGGGAGGGAAAGGAGGAAGAAAATGAAACTTGAATTTATTAAGTAGCTACCATGCCAAGGCTCTGCATTAAGCCCTTCATGCTTAATATCCCATTTCATCCTCATAACAGCAGTGAGTGGGTAGGTGCTATTACTAGCCTTCTTTCACAGTTGAGGAAAATAAAGTAGGCCAAGGTTAAGTGACTTTACCAGGGTCATGAGTCTGAGGCTGGATTTGAACTGATGGCTTGCTGACATTAGGCGTAGCCCTCTACCCATGGCACCGCTTAGCTGCAGATGGATTGTGGAAGAAAGGCAGACAACCAACACATCTGAAAGGAAACAGGTCTGTTAACGTTTCTAAGGAGAATATTTCCAACAGCAGTCATAAGGGCACTACTGCATTCAGCGTCCACCATTTTAATTCTCAACATGCTTTGTAATAAAGTGGTGGTAGCACCGAAGGAGCTGAAATCAGTGAGAGGGCCTGGACCTGACCAAACGTACTTGAAGGAAATCTGTACTGGAAGGGGCATCATTTTAAAGGTATGGAAAGATTCGGTTCTCAAGGTACCTTACAGAGGGAAAGGTTAAGCAAAGGAGTGACCTGCTCAAATCTGTGTGTTAGCGAGATGGATCTGCAGTTTTAGGCTATATTAATACCTCTGCGTGGTGTCTGGAATGAGGGACATTATAGTTTATTACATCAAAGGATAATGAATGTGGAGCTGGGAAGGGACTTTGGAGCTTCTCCCTCTCCCATCTACTCCTTTTACAGATAAGTAAATTTAAATCTGGGCACCTAGTTAGTACAGTGGAGAGAGCGAGCGCTGGGTCTTGAGTCAGGAAGACCTGAGTTCAAATCCAACCACAGACACTTACTAGCTGTGTGACCCTGGACAAGTTCCTTAACCCTATTTGCCTCAGTTTCCTCATCTGCAAAATGAGCTGGAGAAGGAAATGGCCAACTGCTCCAATAGCTCTACCAAGAAAACCTCAAATGGGGTCACAAAGCATTGGGCATGACTGAAATACAAAAACAACAACAAAGCTTAAACCTGGAGAAGTCTTAACTTTTTTTTTTTTTGCTCTTTGGAGGGGGGAAAGCAGGGAAATTGGGGTTAAGTGACTTGCCCAAGGTCACATGGCTAGTAAGTGTTAAGTGTCTGAAGCCAGATTTGAACTCAGGTCCTCCTGACTCCAGGGCCAGTGCTCTATACACTGTGCCACTTAGCTACCCCTTAACTTCTTAACTTGCTTGAATTAGCACAAGTAGAAAGTAACTGAGCCAAGATTTTATCCTGTGTCCTCTGACTCCAAATCCTTCATACTGCACAGCCTCCTCACTATTCACTGCTCTGGTCAGATTGCATCAGGAGTACTATGTTCTGGGGATGGCTAGGTGCTCAATCAATAGAGCACCAGCCCTGGAGTCAGGAGGATCTGAGTTCAAATCTGGCCTCAGACACTTAACACTTACTAGCCATGTGACCTTGGGCAAGTCACTTAACCCCAGTTGCCCTACCTCCCCCCTCCAAAAAAAAAAAAGAAAAAAAAGAGCACTGAGTTCTATTCCAGGTGCTTCATTTTAGGAAAAACATTGAAAAGCTAGAGAAGAATAACCAGGACTGTCACAAGATTGGCTGCCATGCTATTCAAGGCCAACGCTGAAAAATTAGGAATATTTAACCTGATTTCCAGAGCGTGGTTAGAGAGGGAGAAGGAGAATGTGCTAGCTGGCTTCAAGTATTTGAAGTTTTCCACATAGAATAGGAAATACTAAGTCAATAAATGTTTGTTGAGTGACTAAATAGAACTGTTCTGCTTTTTTAGGGGAGGGAAGGTCAGGTGATTGGGGTTGAGTGACTTGCCCAAGGTCACATGGCTAGTAAGTGTTCAATGTCTGAGGCTGGATTTGAACTCAGGTCCTCCTGACTCCAGGGCCAGTACTCTATTCAAATAACTCTTGTAATTGTTCTGCTTTTTGAAGAACATCAGTAGCAATGGGTGGGGATTGCAGACAGGCAGATTCTGCCTCAGAGTAAGTAAAAACTTCCTAACAATGAGCATTGCC
The DNA here is from genome assembly GCA_028627135.1 of Pseudochirops cupreus. Taxonomy (NCBI): domain Eukaryota; kingdom Metazoa; phylum Chordata; class Mammalia; order Diprotodontia; family Pseudocheiridae; genus Pseudochirops; species Pseudochirops cupreus. The sequence continues at coordinate 372,256,890 of CM053581.1, forward strand.
CCCAAAGAAGAATTGGTCCCCTTGAGCGGCAGTGGGTTATCCTTTTGCTGGGCTTTCAAGGAGAGTCTAGGTGACTTCTTGTCAAGTATGTTGTAAAGGGAATTTCCTGTTCAGGTTCACAATAGATTAGATGGCCTTTGAATTCTCATTCAGCTCTGATATTTGGTGATTCTATGGGAAGATAATAGAGCCAGAGAGACCAATAAGGATGTGGTTGCAGTAATTCAGGTGTGTGGAAATGAGGACCAGCACCATAATGCATGAACAGAAAAGATAGATTTAGGGAAAATTACAAAAGCAGAATCAGCAGGATTTGGTAACTGATTGGATGTGGGAAACATCAAAGATATGATGCAGGCTGGATTGGAGTTGATTTGTGAGGAAAGATGCTAAGTTCTTTTTAGGTCTGTTGTTGAAGTGTATATGTAAAGCTCAGAGAGAGAAGTCAAGATGGTGGAAAAAGTCACTCAGAAAGAGTTTGTAGTTTAAGCTATGTGAGTAGATGAACTTTCCCTTTTCTCTATGTGTTCTCAGTCAGAAAGAGGACTGAAGACAGCTTTAGTATCTTGGTTTAAAAGTCTTCTTTCTCTAGCAAAGTAAATATCATATCAGCCATGGAGCTTGGTAATCAGGATAGGTGACAGTATTCATGACAACTTGAATGCACATTTTATTTAGTATTAGATGCAAAGCTGATAATCCACCCATGGAAAATTGAGACTTGCCTGCCAAGATTTAAAAAGAGTTCAATGTAAATGAGAGCTTTGAAGGTGAAGGTAGGAATGAAGGAATACAATATAATGTATTCTGTCATATGTTAGGGTGGTCCAAGGGGTCAAAGACCAAGAAAATAAGTTGCTGTGTTGAACTGGTGGTGGTTTTGCAAGTACCTATTGGAGACCTAATGTTTTTGTTAAAAAGGAAAGTCTGATTGGGGGGGGAGGGCGTGGATTTTAAAATTTCTATTGTTTTGTTTTAATTTAGGAGATCAACATTTTGAGATTTACTTGAATTAGGAAACTTAGATTGTCTGTTGAAGACTAAGTATGTTATTGATTTTTTTAAATCCCAGTACATTAAATATTTAACGTTAGGAGCTTAAGAGTTCTGAGAAAGAGGGAGGAAAGTGAAACGCTGAATTAATTACCTGCCGGTGTTTAATCATTTAGGCATTTTTATTGATTCAAATTATGGTAAACCTACTCAGGTTAAGGGAGTAAGGATATCATGTTCCTGGAATCCTCCTGCCTCTTTTTTCTTTCTTCTCTCATTTGTACCCGGAGACTCCCTTTAGAATTCGTTAAAGCTACTGCGCTACTCAGGTTTCTCTGTGAATAAATAAAAGTGTTGTAAAGTGTTGTTTGCCTTTAGGAAGAGGATGCCAGTGAATATCACAGGACAGGGAATATTGAAGTATCAACAAAATGAATTCACTGCTCATTTTTGAAACTCCTAATGTAATCTAATGAGTGATCTTTTATCATGTTCATTAATATCTTGGTTATAGAATAAATGTAAAATTAATAAGAATAAGACATTCTGATGACAAAACCAGTTGTTATATATTCTTGTACAACAGACTGTAACAGTGAAAGAATAATGATAGGATGGTGACTTATTCAACAATCATTCTATCTAAACCTCATTGAAAAAAATATAAGAATGAAATAATCTCATAGAATCTTTCTACAGTAATATCAAAATGTCATTTGGAGCCCAAAATTATAACATTTCACAAGAAGAAGAGACAGAGACTAAGGTTTTCAAGATTAACTTTAAAATTCTCATCAAAACAATGGATAAAGGTGATAACTAAAAATGTCTTGTTCTCCAATAAAGAAACATTGAGCTTAAAAATATCAAGAAGAGAGAGCCGCGTCTGAATACACCAAGAGAATTACTGATATCCTGAATCAAAACGGAATGAGAAGAACATGTATAAGGCAGTTAATATGTATATGATGCCATTGTTAATATGTGCTTTCAGAACTGTAAAATGTAACAAATTTGGAAAATATCCTCATATAGGCCCATACAATAATAATAGATCATAGAGGCCCATCACCCTAAATAAATGCATTTGACTTGACCTAAGTAAGAGAGTTATAGAAAATTTAATACCTTCTCACCAAAAAAGGGAGAAGATTGAAAAACAACTCTTCAAGCATAATAATATAATAAGTCAAAAAATGCTTTTGGAACAAGCAGGTATCCCTTCAGTAAACAATAATAAAAGCTAACAGACCCATTCCATTGGATTTGTCTGATGTAGCCCAAAGTGGTTTATCTATGAATATGGCATATTAATAACTAAGATCCCAATGTGGAGCCAAGAAGTCCTCACCAGTGATATTTGAGTGGTGAGTCAACGATTTGTCAGCAAAGAAACGTTTGGTGGTGGAATCATGTAGATTTGTTTGTGCGAACAGAAAGGTTTATGATGGTGATTAAGGACCAGGTCATTACCCCTGGAAATTATGGATCAGTTATCCTTAAGGAGCCCAGACTTGGTGATCAATTTAAGTCATTCAAGGAAATGATATCTATGCAACATATCACTGGAGGCTGGAAAAAATATAGCACCTACTTAGTAGCCAGGAAGATATGACCTGGTGACTAAAATTACACACCAGAAACTTGCCACCTTTCATGGATTAAAGAGTGACAAATCCCCATGTTATGAATCCAGAGCATGATGGGATCTTATATTCTCTAAATCTTGCCATCAGTTGTGAAGTAGTAAATATGTGGACCATTATTGAACATTACTTGTAAAAGCCTACTCTAAATTCATACGTAAATGATTCTTATAAAAATTCCTAATAGATGGGAAAGTAAGAATGCACATTGGTGCTTATTGATGTTTATTCAGTTACCTTTCTTTTTTGAGGGGGAAGAGAAGAATCAGATCCAATTTTTTCCTACATCTTTAGCATTTTCCCTCCTTTGGATACCTTGCAACTTGATCTTTCAGGGCTCCCAGAGTTCCATTACTTCCAGCACAGATCTGTTCTTTGAACATTTGGTTCAGTCCAGCTGTTTTTCCTGTCTTTGTTTCCTTTAATGTCATTTCTGCCTTCATAATAACCACAGTGGGGACTGTTGTGTTAGGTCTAAATGTGGTGGTTTCCATTGTACTTGATGAAGATAAGTTTGTTACAGTCATTTTTATAAGTCTTTTGTATTCTTTCTTTTGACCTTTCATTTCCTTGGGTTGATTTCGCTCAGTCGAATGTTTTGTTTAATTTTCTTTAAACTGATTTTACTCTGCATTATATCTCTATGCTTTTCAAGATCATAGTATTTTGTTTTTGTTGAGTCATTTCAATCTTCGTGACCCTAGTCAGGGTTTTCTTAACAAAAATACTAGGATGGTTTGTCATTTCCTTCTCCAGCTCATTTGACAGATGAGGAAACTGAGGCAAACATGGTTAAGCCCAGGGTCACACGGCTAGTAAGTGTCTCAGGCCAGATTTGAACTCAGAAAGATGAGTCTTCCTGACTGTAAGTCTGATACTCTTATTTACTGCACCATTTAACTGCCCAATAATAATATTTTACTAGCTGTCCATAATATCTTACAAATGAGTTGATTTTCTAAACCATTCTTGCCTTTGGGAGTCATCTTTCTCTGTCAAATAAGCCAGCTGTCTAAAGAATAAGGTGCTTTGAGGATTCTTTTGGTCTCTTTACTATGTTGGCTAAACTTCAGTAAAAATATTGTAATCAGTGTCTATGTAATTTCTGTTGCTCATTTCCCCTTTTTGATGGTCGTTCATTCATTTAAATAGTTCAGAATTGAGTTATTTCAATTGTACAATACATACTTTTCCTCACTTTCATTCTTTCTTCCTTTTTACCCATTCTGATCTTAACTCTGACAATCAGTGGTCTGATAGTATATAGCTCATCGAGAATAACTCTTATATCTACAATAAATCTTTTCCTGCCTGTTAAGATATAATCCACTTCCTTGGGGCAGCTAGGTGGCACAGTGAATAGAGCACCAGCCCTGGAGTTGGGAGAACCTGAGTTCAAATCCGACCTCAGACACTTAACACTTACTAGCCAGGTGACCTTGGGCAAGTCACTTAACCCCAATTGCCCTGCATTCCCCCTTCAAAAAAAAAAGTATCATCCACTTCGTTTTTTACAGTATTATTTGATACTTATTATATTCGACAACAACCACTAATTTTCAAAAAGAAAGTATTTATGATTTAAAGGTTTGAATTTCCTATATAAAATGCAAGACTTTGTCCAGTCTTATTACTTCTTCTGAAACCATATTTTTCCAAATATGTCTCCCTATCCTCACCTTTGCATTGAATTTATTTAATATTGAAGTATTTGTATGATTAGTTAATTTGGATGGCTTTATCAAATTCTTTATAAAATTTCTCCCTCTTCATCCTTAAGGAGATGGGGAAGGAGTAGGGAATAAACCTTTAGCACCTTTTATGTGCTAGACACTGAGCTCAGTGCTTTTTACAAATATCTCATTTGATCTTCATAGTAAACCTGCAAGGTGGCTACTATTATTATCCCAACTTTAGAGTTAAGGAAATTGAGGCAAAGGGAGGTTAAGTGACTTGCCCAGGGTCCCACAGCTAGTAGGTATATAAGGCTAAATTTGAACTCAAATCTTTCTGACTGTAGGCCCAGCACTCTATCCATTATTCCACGTAGCAACTTACATGGGTGAATTTATTTGAATGGTGTTCTGTTTGTAAATACTTACAACAAATTCTGCGATATGCAATAACCAACTATCCCACTAAATGATATTTCCTGTTGCTTTGGAGCATATTATGAAATTCACTCTGCCAACTCCTCTCTCTGCTTCTCCAAGGAGTACTTGAGAGCCATCTTTCCATTTAGTGGCAACTTCCTTCTTTCATCTTATTTTGTTTATAGCAAGAAAGTCAAGGTTGATATAATAATTCATCTGTAGTTCATCTCTTCTAGCACTGTGTCTATTTACTGGCCACTGAATGAGGATTTCATCTTTAAAGTGCCAGTAGTCAAAGTAAAATTTTAAAAGTCATGGAATTCTTGTCACCCTCTGCCCCTTTCCTTCTATTCTGTCATAATGTCTGCATAGAAGAGAGGCCACACCAAGTCCTACTGCATTGTTTCATTGTAGTATGCAGACATCCTGTATTCCTGAAGTCTGTGTCACGGGGTAATAAGCTCTAAAAGGTTCTACCACTCTGGAAAGGCATTAAGGCTCTCTAGATCTAAAGTGCAAGTCTGTTTTTCAAAGACCAACCTAAATATGGAAATGTCATTCAGTTGTTTCAGTCATGTCCAACTCTTCATGACCCCATTTGTTTTATTTTGTTTTGTTTTTTTGGACAAGGATACTAGAGTAGTTTTTCATTTCCTTCTCTAGTTCATTTACAAATGAGGAAACTGAGGCCAATAGGGTTAAGTGACTTTCTCAGGGTCACACAGTTAAGTGTTAGAGGCCAGATGACTTCAAGCTGGGCACTCTAACCACCAAGCCACCTAACTACCCCAAATTTGGAGATATACATCACCAATTGCCTGGCCATTTGATCATTTTTTTTTTCCTACTTTTTTTCCACTTTGGCAACCCTTGAAAAAAACTAAAATATGAAATGGTGTTCCATCTCACCTATCCATGTGAGCATTAATAAAGCAAACAAACAAAAATCCACCTTCCTGAGATTACTGTATATTTCATGCCATTTTTTCCTGATTCCACTTCTCTTAATGAATTCTTGAGACCAGATATTTTTCTGCTAACATAATAATACATCCTAGGAGAGATAATGAAATTAATTCTAGTGGAGAATCCCAGGTTAAAAATTATCTCTTGTTTTGCTGCCTGGCCATTTCTTCCCTGCCCCTGGCAGTTACCCCAGTCAAATCTCTTTACCTCTTGGTACCTTGGCAGTGCTCTCGGCAACTCCCTAAGACTACATTCCAAACGGTGCCATCTTGCATTGGTGGAGGGAGTTCCCTCACCTGGGGAGTCCCCAGTACCAATGAAATCACACATCCAACTCCTATCTCCTTGGCAGTTATGAAGCCTGAGTGTGGGCTTTTTCAGCCATGCAAAGCTCATATTCCTGCATATACAACTTCCCTGTCTCAGCATAAACTGACAGGGCTTCAATTTTTTAGGGGATCACTTACCCAGTTCAGAAGAGGAACTGACAGCCAGTATTTTTAGAGTAAGAGAAATCAGGCCTTCTGGAGGTGGATAATGTAGAAATGATGCTTCAGGAGTTGGCATGTATGTGCACCCTGCTTAGGCCTTTGACATCACATCTTGAAGAATGTGATTTTTCTGACTTTTGTAGCAATCACCATCATTAGTCATGAGAATAAGTCCCTCCAAATGCCATATTGATTTAAAGACTTTTTTTTGTAAGGAGGATATATGACCATTATAAACTGCCTAAAAGGTTGTCCCTTAGATACAGTGATGTCTTAGACCTTTATCATCCACAAAGGTTGTAGAATTCCTCCCCCCCAAAACCCCTTCTGCCTATCAAAGTAACAACAGCTGACCAGCAGGGAAAGTTATTTCCCCCCAGACTGTACCCCTCCCTTCCCTTACTTGGCCTCAGAAACTGCTTATGAAATCCCTTGGCTTATTCTTCTGATGGCCTTTTACTTAAATGTGTTTTAACTCTGTCATTATCATTGAGCTACATAAGTTCCATGTAGTAGTTGACCAAAGTACGCTGGCATAGAGGATTTCCAAGTTGGAGAACCCTACTAACTAAAACGTATTCTCAAAAACTGAGCAACCGTTTAAGACAGCAAGTTATAACAAAGAGGTTAGCTTTCACTGCTAGTTTCTTTACCTAGGAATTCCTTGTTTCATGTCTATTTCCCATTCCTAGCCCCCAAGTACTCAGATGGATCTGTGATCTCATCAGTTCAGGAATTCCTTCTAGACATACAAATGACAACCAATCCATATCTGCCATCCCCTGTGTCTCTTGTCCTTGTACTCTCAAAAGTTCATCCCCTTGTCCTGGAGGCCTTTCTCACTTTCACCCAATATTACAAGGGTACTAGTGAAGGATCTCTTCTCTTCAACTGTCCACTTCTCATCCCTTGCTCTTATAATGTGACCAACCTGTCTCCTTTTCCTGACATACAATTTCTTGATAATGCCTTTTAATCCTGTTCTTTCCTTATTGGTTATATGATTCAGCATGCTTACCCACAGTTCACTTCTCCATTACCCTTTGTATGATATACATCTTTAGCTTTTTATTGACAGTGGTGTTCCAGATTTCAATGCCATATAGCAAACCTGTCCAATAATCAGCATTGAATTGAAAGGCCTTTCTTTTTATGGGAAATTTGGGGTCAATAAAAGAGCTTTTCAATTTCTCAAAAGCAGTCTAGTCCTTATTTTTCCTCCTGTTCAATTTTGGACCTAACTTATTGTCCTTCTTCATTGTCTGTCCCAGGTATACAGTCTGTTAGACATATTCTGTAGGGTATATGTTAAAATCCAGGCAACAGACATTCTTCATCCATTTTGTGTTTTCTGTGTGGATGGACAGATCAAATTCCTTTGAGTGATGACAGATCTCTTCAAAGAGACTCTATAATGTTCTGGGGATTGGTACAAATGTGAGCATCTGGAGCGCTTTAGCAGCCACAGGAAATCCTTCTATTTGGACTATGTACCGGATCTTCACTACCATTTATGTGAATTTCTTCACTTCTGTATTCCGTGAATACTTTTGCCCAACACACACACACACACACACACACACACACACACACACACACACACTCTCTCTCTCTCTCTCTCTCTCTCTCTCTCTCTCTCTATTTTGTGCCTTACCTGCTGTTGACTATCAGAGGGTTATTTCTGTTATATTTCTCACATGAGATGATGAAACCTAACATTTATATAATGTTTACTATGTGTCAAGCACTTTATGAATAATTCATTTTGTTTTTACAACAAGAGAGATCAGTGCTTTTGCAGTTGGGGAAACTAAGGCAGAGAGGTTAAGTGACTTGACCATGATATTTGTAAAATGCTTAGCACAGTTCCTGGCACAGAGCAGGTAATTAATAAAAGCTTCCTTCCTTCCTACTAATACCCTTATCAAGGATACACTTAGTTTGCACACAAATGACTCTCACAAAAATTACTAATGTTTTCTAAGTTACTTCTTTTCATTATTAATAAGATCCAGGATTTGGTCATGCTTTTGTTATCTTCCTCTCCTTCATATTCCTTGGGTGTTGGCCCTTCCATGCCCTCGCAAGTGTTTCATCTACAGCTTAGATATTCCTTACACATAACTGGTCCAATCTGGCTATTTTCTCTTTTTTCTTCTTCTATATCATTTCTTTTTTCTCTATGAACACATCGTAGACTGTGGTGTTCGTGTGCAAATGCAGTAGAGAAAAGTTTATAGTGAGTACAATGAGAAGCATGAAAGTTAAAATATATCATTTTACTAAATTTTGCGCTAAATTCTAGTTTGATAGACCTATAAATCGTAGTTACAGGATTTAGGAATCCAATAGTCCCCTCCTTCTTAAGGTCTGATGTACCTGAGTTATGTCCTTTGTTCTTTAGTTCCCCCTTTTATTAAATAATAAACTATTCTTACAGGAGAGTGAGTGAACTGATTGTTTCTTATTCAGCTATTTCACATCACTTCTTGTTCATTTCAGTTTAATGATATGCAAAGGTACTGTACTAGGCACTGGGAAAAATATACTAGTTAGCTTAGGTCCACTTCTTGCTCTCATGGAATTTATCTATATTATATCATATATAAATAAGTAGTAAGTGCTGCATGAGTAATATTAACAGAACAGTATCATGAGAGGGGTGGTTCTTTTTGGGGGAAGAAGGTGATCCTCTTTTATTAATTATTATTATTAAATATTAATGTAACTAGTTACATCCAAAATCAAGGAAGGCTTCGTGGAAGAGGATGGTCAACAAGCATTTATTAAGTGAGATTGAAAAAAGGCAAAGTCTTGGTCCCTGACTCACATTCTAACAGGAAGACAATGTATCAAAAAAAGTACATATGATATACATACAGTATAAATGGAAAGTAGTCTCTAAGGGAGTATATAACCAGCAAGGATATTATGTTGGGCAGGGGTTACCAGGAAATGCCTCTTACAGAAGGTGGGATTTGACCTGAGTCTTGAAGTAAGACGGGACAGCCAGGAGAAAAAGTTGAACGAGGAGAACATTTCAGACATGGAGGGAACCACCCATGAAAAGACATGAAGTCACTTATGACCCAGTAGTACTGGGCTGATACCCTCAAAGAGATCACAGAAAGAAGAAAAGGACACAAATGCCCCAAAATATTTTTAACAACTATTTGTGGTGGCAAGGAACTAGAAATAATTTGGGGAATGGCTGAACAAATTGTAGCATAAGAATGTATTAGAATAACTGTTGTGCTTTAAGAAATAAGGAAGAGGATAATATCAGAAAAAACTGAGAATTGTATGAAGTGATGCTGAGTTAAGTGAGATCAAGAAAAATACTTTATACAGTAACAACATTGCAAGGGTAAACAATTTCAAAAGAATTAAAAATTTTGATCAATGCAGGGATGGGCTACGATTCCAGAGACCCTGAGATGAAACATGCTGCCCACCTCCTGACAGAGAGAAGATATACTTAGGGTGCTGATTGAGCCATTTGTTTTGGCAGGGGAATCACTAATGCAAGAATTGAATTTGACTGAGTATATTTATTACAAGGGTTTTGTTGTTCTTTTATTTTTAAATTGGATTGGGCAAGGTAGAGAGGGGACATTTTTTTGTTGATGGGGATAAAATTAAAGAAGCAAAACAAGCAAGATATGGGAATGTGAGAAGGGAGTATCTTTGTGCAAATAAGACCATGTTACATTGAAAAGCAGGTGGAGGGCAGTAAAATATAAAAACCTTAGAAACATAAGGGAGGGTCAGATTTTTTTTTTCATGGAAATGTTTGTTTTCTTCCACAAATTAAAAAAATACATGAACCAGAAATAAAACTAGTAACTAGGACAGAATAATCAATTCATCTTTAGGAATCTTCAGAGAAAATAAAACTTCATGAGTCATCTTGTCACCACCACATTTAATGAGCTTGATCTTCATCCTTATCATAGACCCACCCCCTTAACCATTCCATATTTATTTGCTCTTAACTTTATTTGCTTCTTTACCCAGTCCCAGGCTCTTAATTTGCCATTTTATTATTATTTTTTTATTA
>CM053581.1:372267638-372290757 GCA_028627135.1 Pseudochirops cupreus
AGTGTCTGGTACACAGGAGGTACCTAATAAGTGCCTGCTTGATGACTGATTTGTTAACATCAACAAGTATAAAAATACATATTTTAGTCAAAATGTAAATACATTGGAGATTATGGTTTTCCATACAATCATTTAAAAATCTGAATTTTATCATTTGAATATTTTTGGTATTGTTACTAAAGTTTGGAGTCATAAAAAACACACCCTTAGACTTTGTTGGACATTTTGCTATAGGAGGTAGGTAGGGAAGGGTGATTTAGAGAATAAGAGTAGGCTTCTGGATGGTAATGACAGAATTAGTATGCTGCCAAGGAAACCACAGCCTTGGGCTAGTGAATGTACTTTTGTTAATCCCTATCAGTGCTATCACTATCTGACCCAGGAACAGGTGAGACACAGAGATCTGGAACTAAGAAGGGGCTTGGATGGTGGTCCCGGGAATAGGTAGGAAAGAAGGGAAAGGATCGAGAGGAAATCAAAATTTCAAGACAGGAAGCGGAAAGAGAAGGAGGGATTCCTGTCTATGAATGAGCTAAAATGTTAAGAGACCTACAGAGTCATTCAACTTCTATGAATTGTAATCTTCAGAATTTGTGAAGCATGAAATCTGGGCTCTTTGATTATAATAGTTCATATCTCTATAGTGCTCTACCTACAGTTTTCCAAATGCTTCATTATAGTAATTCTCTGATGTTGATAGGTTGGTTGGTGATTGTCCTTTGTTCCCAAAGAGAACCAAAATGATATCACAATATTGGAGTCAAGGTACAGTGTGTCAGACTGTGGCTGATCAGACCAATATGAACCCAGAAGGCTCTACCATAGGTTGGGCAAAAAAAAAGTCCATATAAACTGGCCTATAATGGAATTATGGGGAATTTCCAGTGTGGAAACTCCCTTCATCAATACAAATCAGCATCTGCTCATCAATTTTTAGTCTAAAAGAGTTGTCTCAGAGGCTCAGTGACCTGCCTAGATGCACAGACAGTGCATGTCAGGTCTTCCTTACCCTAAGGCTGGTTACTCTACCTTCCTGCTTCTTCTTTTTTTTTTTTTGAGGGAGGAAAGTAGGGCAATTGGGATTGAGTGACTTGCCCAAAGTCACACGGTGATTAAGTATTAAGTATCTGAGGCCAGATTTGAACTCAGGTCCTCCTGACTCCAGGGCTGGAGTTCTATTCACTGTGCCACCGAGACATCCCCCTTCCTGCTTCTTTAGCCCCATTTTGCAGATGAGAAAATTAAGACTCAGAAAAGTTGCCTTGTCTTATCTGAATTTTACATAAGACATAGTCTTTGCCTTCAAGGTGATGGCAAAAGTGTTGGCTAGGGTCATGGCATCCAACTTATGGTATAGTGCTGCTTCTGGAGTAAGGAAGACCTGAGTTCAGATCTGATCTGACAATTTCTAGCCATGTGACCCTGGGCAAGTCACTTAACCTTCGTCTTCTTTATTCTGTCAGGGGGGATGTTAAATGGGGATAACACCATCACCTACCTCTCAGGGTTGTTGTGAAGATCAAATGTGATGACATTAGTAAAGTGCTTAGCACAGGGCATGGCACATGGTAGGCATTTAATACATTCTCATTCCCTTCCCTAACTTTGTTCTTTTCCCTGGGTAACATTTCTGTCTGTGAAGATTACCAGTGATTGATAACAGGCTGATGTTTTGATCGAACATATAACCTGGCTTATGTTATCACCATGATCTAAACAAATCTGCCCACACAATGAATGTGGAACACCTGTTAGCCATAGATAAAGGCAAAGGATGATCTGTGAAGCATCTGTATAATAACTGGTGCCCCCTGAATCTCATTCTTCATTCTAGATGTGGGAGAAACAAGGTTTATGTCAGCCCACTCAGGGAAGCATTATGAATCCCTCCAACCCTTCCCTATGGTACTATCATGTGTGCTTCTGAGAAAAATGATTAGAGAGTGATGAGGCTGTTTCCCTTTCCATGACTGGAAGATATCTATAACTGTCCATTTGAGGGAGAATCAGGAAGAATAAATGTTACCTAATGTTCTTACTTCACATATATATCTACTCTTGGTTCTTCATCTAGTCATTATTATTTATTTCCAGATGCTCTTATGTTGACTTCTTAATACATGACTAAAGAAATGCCTGATTCAGAATGACACCCCAAACTCAAACAAATAAAAAATACTCCCCATGTAAGTAGTTCTCCCCATGCTAAATAACGAATATAATTCACATTCAGTGTGGTCCTGACAGAGCCTTTATATTGGCAAACATCATGCATCATACCTGCAACATCAAACTCTATTTCCAAAGTGACCTTGCTAGTGATGGAAGAATCTCGGAGAAGTTGACTGGCTTCCTCAAATGTGCTGTCTTCAGTCGGAATTCCATTGATGGCCATGACCCTGTCCCCAATTTGCAGTACTCCACACCTAAATTCACAAGTGTATATTAGAGGTCTGACACAGAAGAGAAAAGAGTGCACAATGACCAAGTTAAGAGCCCCAAATCAATTGTGTTAGAACTCTAATGAACCATGGTTGTAATTCAGTTCTCTTTGCCTACTGCAATCTGTATCATACAATATTAGGTTTGTAGCAGGTGCTAAAGCTAACGGTGCCTTGCACAAATCCAGGCAGTGGCCAGAAAAAAAAATGCAAGAAAGGAGATGAGAGTACTGAAGTGTCCCAAAGAAGTAATGAATAATTCAGCTTGGTAGTATCTGCTATGATTGGATCTGAACTAATACACAGCAGTGATGAATGTGCTTTCCCCTATGGCATAAAAATTATTAAAGTTTAAACTTCAGAGATTTTCTTATGGATTTTCTCCCTTTAATTAATATAGCCTCCAGTCCCCTGATGGGAAAAACTGCGAGATAAAGGCACCGATGCTTGTTATTCTTCTCAGACTTGATCGAGAACATCAAATTTTATTGTCAGAACAGAGAGTTCATTACGGTCTGCATTTCCTGCACGCGGCAGTGTTCCATAAGTTAATAACCATCCAATAGTATCCAACACCAAACTTCCTCAGGAAAGCAGAGAAGACAGGTGCCCTCATCTCTAAGGGTCTCACCTTTCTGCTGGGCTGTCAGCTTCAATATAGGAAATTAGCGGAGGAGAAGACAAAGTCTCAGTGGCAAATACGCTGCCTTGGAGCTGTATCCCAAATCCCACGACAGGATCAGCGGTTAGCACTACCTCTGTAGTTTCAGTGTGGACGACCTGTCCAGCCAAGCCAACAGTGCTGGAAGCCAAAGACACTATAAAGGAAAGCAGAGGAGAGGAAGGGACCCTTAAGTACAGACAGATCAAAGCAACACAGGTGTTTCAAGAAATGTTCCCCTCCCTTAATGCTTATTGATACAACTTTACATTTGGGGTTCACTAGCAAGAATTTCAGAAGGAGAAATTTGTTAATTGTAAGATAACTCTCCCATTGCTTACATCATTTTAGCTGGAGAGTCTCCTTCCTGGGGGGCTTCTTGATTTCTCTTTGTAGGGGTACAACCACATAGTAGAAAGAACAGTAAGAACACCAATTTGCCTTGGTCCATAGCCTCACACCATTTTAAAAAGAAATATTATGGTTGTATAAGTTCTTCCAATACCAAAATTATACCCATTAAGTATTCTCCTCCTCCCATTATTTCAAATGACTCTCTAACCTACTTCCTAGAATCAACATTTGTTGCCCTAGGTAAAAGACCCTTTCTGCTGCTATTTCCTCTTTCATTTTTATTCTTAGCTAGTTTAGCCTTACCCCTGCCCAAGCTCACACCATCTCAGCCAGCCTTATTATTATCTCCCCCAACCCTAACTCTGCTATCTGTGATGAGCAAACTCCACCTCTTCCTGCAGCAATTGGTTTCATCTCCTTCCTTTAGCTGTCCTGTCTCCAGTGAATGTAGTTCCTTTTTCTCTTCTTCCATTTCTTCAAACTTATGGGTAAAGCTATTTAGCATGTCCTGGGTCCTCTACAACTTGACCTCCGCTTATACCATCCTCTTCCCTTCCCGTTATCCAGCTGTTATCTACAGACATTGAGAACATTCTCCTTTCTCCATGACTTCAGTACCTGGCTTACAGATTTATTCTCTACCCTGTCCTCTGTGATTGTTTTCAGTGAGAAATTTACCTTCAAAGCCATAGACTTCTTCACTGTTGCTGAATGTACTCATCTCCGTTGACCTTCACCCTGACCCCAACTCAATTTACCCATCTATATGTAGGACTTCAGACCTATTCCATTTTCAAAATCTCAAACTCTGAAATTTCCGTTTCTGACCACAATCTACCTTATTCTCCAAGTCTCTCATTCTCTTTTTCCTATTGAACCTGGTCTCTACTATTTTGACCTCTAGTTCCTCAACACTATCCTCTGACTTTTACTAGCCTTTCTATCCAACCTCGATCTAAGAACAATAGCAACAACATTAATAGTACCAAAAATAGTAAAAAAAAATAGTTGTGAGCATTTATGTAGCAATTTAAAGTTTGCAAAGTGCTTCACATTATCTCATTTGATTCTCACAGTCATCCTGTGAAGTAGATGCTATTATTATCACCCCATTTACAGATGAGAAAATTGAGGAAGAGAGGTTATGTGACTTATCCACAGCTAGTATCTGAGGATGGATTTGAACTCAGGTCTTTTTTTTTTAACTTCAAGTCCAACACTATCTAGTATATCATATAACTGCCATGATCCCATGGTTAACAATTTTAAGCATATACTTGAGTGAAGTAGAATAGAATGCCCTAGAACACCTTTTCCCTTAATCATTTGTTATGTAGGCACAATTCTCTTTTTTTCCTTTCTTCACCTTTTTAGCTAATTTATTTTTAGTTTTCAACATTAACTTCCACAAATTTTAAATTTTCTTCCCTTCTCTCCCTTCCTCCCTCCCCAAGATAGCATGCAATATGACATGGCTCTACATATATATTCCTATTAAACAAAGTTTCACATTAATCATGTTGCATAGAAGAATTATAATGAATGGGAGAAACCATGAGAAAGAAAAAAAAATTGTCTGTTTCACTTTGCATTCAGACTCCATAGTTCTTTCTCTGGATGTGGATAGCATTTCCCATCATGAGTCCTCTGGAATTGTTTTAGCTCCTTGCATTGCTGAGAAGGGCTAAGCCAATCAAAATCAGTTATCATACACTGTGGCTGTTACTGTGTACAATGTTTTCCTGGTTCTGTTCACTTTACTCAGCATCAGTTCATAAAGGTCCATAATTCTCTTTATTGCGCTTTGCAGATATTACTTAAAAAAAATGGAAGGTCTGTGGCATCCCTGCATCAAGCAAGTCTGTCAGTCATTTTTCCAGCAGCATGTGCTCACATCATGTCTGTCAAATTTTGCTAATTCTTGCAATATTTAAAATTTTTCATTATTAGAATATCTGTTATAGTGATCTACGATCAGTGATCTTTGAGGTTACTATTCTAATTGTTTGGGGGCACCATGAACTATGACTGCATAAGATGGTGAACTTAACTGGTAAATGTTATATGTGGTCTGACTGCTCTACCGACTGCCATTCCCCATCTCTCTCCCCTTCCTTGAACCTCCCTATTACCTCAGATACAATACAATTGAAATTAGGCCAATTAACAACCCTACGATGACCTCTAAGTGTTCAAGAGAAAAGAAGAGTCAATAAATGCAGTAAACTTCATTATTGTCTTAATTTTAAAAACTGCCCCAGCCACTCAATCTTTACCTACCACCACCTTGATCAGTGGCCATCAACATCAAGTCAAGACCCTCCACCATCAAGATGACAACTCTCTGAATTTCAGACTCAGATGATGGTTAGTATTTGTCAAGCAATATTTTCTAATTAAGGCATGTACTTTTTTTTAAGACATAATACTACTGTACACTTAACAGACTACAGTATAGCGTAAACATAACTTTTATGTGTACTTGGAAACCGAAAAATTCGTGTGATTCATTTTATTGCGATATTCATTTTACTGCAGTAGTCTACAAACCTATAATATCTTTAAGGAATGCCTGTATCCTCCCTGTCAATGCCCAGTCCTGATTCATTCCTGCTTTCTTTGCTTCTGAGCTGTTAAAACTTGGGGGATGGGTAGGGAAGGGAAAGGAGGTGAGTCACAACTCTGCTAAATGGGTCTACTACAAATTGATTATATCTAACTTCAGTTGGCTCTTGCTGCTTCTTTTCAGTTATTTTACTTACCTCCTATTGATTCCCTACCGTATACTTCTGGTCACCTGTATAGAAATTATCCACTTTCCTCACATCCTAAATCTGCGTCTCCAGCCCCAACTTCTCCCCCTGTTCAAGTTTTACTGACATTTCAGACTTTACCAATCTAAATTAATTATCGTGAATTAGATATCGTTCCATAAAACTAGTCCCCTTCCTTGCTATGTAATCCTACCTCAGACTCCTTCTAGCTGTGTGACCTATGACAAGTCACGTAACCTTTGTGAGAGTCAGATTTCTAATCTATAAAATGGGGATGATGATAATAGCCCCTATTTCACAGGGTTATTGTGAGAACCAAATGAGAAAATGCACATAAAGCGCTTTATAAAACCTTAAACCACCATGTGAATGCTATTATTACCTTTTTTTATTATTACTTCTGTGAAAGATATTAGCATTTATCCAGAATCAAAAGCGGGGCCATACTTGACTCCCCCCTTTCTCTGGATCTGCTGCTATTCAGTGAGTCGCCAGATTCATGCAATTCTGCCTTCACAATATCCATCTTCATTCGTCTCTGCTCTCCATCCCTCTGTCACCACCCTTGTCCAGCCCTGATTCTGCCCTGAACTATGGCAGTCACCTCCTTGCTGGCTTCCAGTATCTCCAGTTGGCTGCCTCTCTACAGTATAAATGTGGCTATGCAAAATTTTCCAATATTCTTCTGAAAGTGTTAATAAATTAAGTTCATGGTACTAAAAAATCACAGGTTATAAAAATGTTCAAGGACTTTTCAGCTCTGGGATGCTGCAATCATCTTCAAAAATGTCTGGGGATTTCTTGAAATTTGCAAAAGGAGTTTTTTTGGAAACTGGTAAAACCGATGAAACTCATACATATTGAATTCCTGAAACCTATTGTCTGTTGATGTTCACCGTCAGATACAGAAAGAATTAGGAAGAGGCCAGGAATGAAAAGATGAATTGGGGATTTCCATATAATGAGGCAAAAGAAGGAATGGACTTATGCAAAGTAGAAAACAAGAATATGTTTACTGAATTTCATTAATGATGACCAGGTAGTTAATTTGTAGAAAGGGAGGAAAAAGGCACATTACTTAGAAACCTATAGTTCAAGAATCTGGCCAATCAATTAAACTCCTCCAATAGTCACCATTTGATTGAAAGCAATTGAGTTCTGGCCTCAGTTGGAAACACATGTTTATTCACTAATTAAAATGGAAAACTTATTCTGGAAACTTTCTGCTCAATTGTTTGTGCCCCAAATATATTTTCATGTATTCCTCACTCATTTCTGCTGGATCTAACCATGAATACCCATGTCTAGGCAGTGCGGTCTAAAAGAAAAAAAAACAACAAAAATAATAATAACATGTCTATATAGCATTTTAAAGTTTATAAAGCTATATTTATCTGTATATATACACATGTATGTATATATACATACATACATATACATATACACACACACATATATGTGTGTGTGTATATATATATATAAAATCATCTCATTTGAACCTCACAACTTGGTGAGATGAGATTCTAAGATTTAATCATTCCCATCTTACAGATGGTAAAACTGAGGCTAATGGTCAAATGCCCCCATTAGACTGAGAGCTTTTTTTTACCTTTTACCTTTTACCTTTCTTTGTATCCTCAGAATTTAGGTATATGGTAAGCACTTAATAAATGTTTGACTGACTGACCAACAAAGCTAGGAGGTGTCAGAGGTGCGATTCAAAACTAGTTTCTTCTGACTTCCAATTCAGCTGTTTATTTACTATAATGTACTGCAGGGCCAGATGTGGGGTCTGGAGAGACATGAATTTGAAACTTGTCTCTGACATCAGCTATATGGCCATGGGCAGATCACTTAACATGTCTTACCCTCAGTTTCCTGATCTGTAGAATGGAGATAAGAATAATTGTACGACCTAGTTTTCAGGGTTGTTGTTAGGATCAAATGAGTTAACTTTGCAGAAGATAAAATGCTCCTATCATTATTACGTGTGTGCATGATAAATGTGGTCCTTGAACTCAAACATTCATCTCCTATCTCCACACATTTGCTTATTGTGTTTCCCTAATGCCTAGAAGATGATTCCTTCACCACTCGGTGATTTCTTATCTTCCGTCAAGACTCTGCTCAGAGTCACGAAGGAGTACTTCTTTGGTGAAGCCCTTCTCGGTCATCTCAGTTGTCCCACTTCTCAAATTACCTTGTAATTACTTACGTGTGTCCATGTTATATTTCCTATTCTCCACCCCCATCCCAGAAGAACATATACATTTCTTGAGGGTAGGGCCTGTTCTCTTTTTACCTTTTATCTTTTTTTATCTTCTGTTTTTATGTTTATATTCTAATTAGCTAGGACAGAGTCTTGCACTGTAGGTCATTAAATATTTGTTGAACTGAGGTGTTGCCTTCTTTAAGGCACTTAAGTTTTATTTCATTCCGTAGTTTTCTCTTTCTGTTGTCATAAACCTAGACTGGAAGCTCCATGATGACAGAGGCCAAATCTTTTCTCAATTCTGTACTTTATCTCACCTCCAACCCCTCTAGGATAATACTCTGCTTAAGGTATATCCCAACCAAACATTTGATAAATTGAATTTTAAAAGGCAGCTAAATGGTTCAGTGGACAGAATGCTGGTCTTGGAGTCAGGAAGACCTGAGTTTGAATCCTGCCTTACACATTTAATAGCTGTGTGATCCTAGGCATGTGACTTAAACTTCTTACAGTCTTTGTTGTTGGTGGGTTAGTTTAGTCATATTTAACTCTTCATGACCCCATTTGGGGTTTTCTTGGCAAAGACACTGGACTGCTTTGCCATTTTCTTCTCCAGTTCATTTTATAGATGAGGAAACTGAAGTAAACAGGATTAAGTGGCTTGCCCAAGGTCACACAGGTAGTAGGTGTCAGAGGTCACATTTGAACTCAGGTCTTCCTGATTCTAAGCCTGGCACTCTATCCACTGTGCCACCTACCTGCCCTCTTTCAGTCTAAGTTTCCTTATTTGGGAATTGAGGGTACTGGATTTGATCACCTCTGTAAGATCACCTTCTGGTCTGAAGCTACAATCCTGGAATCTGCATGCATGGACTTTAGGAAAGAGTTGAGAAAGGAAGAGAAAAAATACTTCTTTATTCTTCCAAAATCAAAGTCCCTTCTAAACTAATTAAACTAAACTTTTAAATTGATTAATTAAATTGAATAATTTGAAATGGAAATTAATTAAATTTAAGTAATTTAAATTTAATTAATTAATAAATAAATAATTTAAAAAGAATTAAAAATTCATTTTGGACAATCTTAAAGGTTACTACACAGAAAGTATGAGCTTTTATAAAGCACAGAAGATAATTCAAAACATTCAAAAATCATATCACAGCCTGACTCAATTTTTATGTTTTGGGATTTTCTAATTTAGGGATCAATAATTTTGTTAGATTGGAAAAGATGCATCAGAATTAACTGATGAGAGGAGGCCACTGACCATGCATCCTTCAACTCTCTGGATTTAGGAAGAAGGGTAAGGATGTTGGTGTCAGCTAAAAGCTCTGTTTTCTACTTTGTGAGCACAGGCAGATAGGGCACCAGGTGAGAGGAGGCTTTTCCAGGAACATGCCAAAGAAACTGCAGGATTTGAGAGGTGGAAGGGGACCTTCATGGCCATCTAGACCAGCCAGTGCAGGAAAGGAATCCTCAGTAGAATACTGAGTCATATAGACTCTACTTGAAGACCTCCAAGGAAAGGAAATTCACCTTCTCTCCACTTTTGGACATTTCGTAGGAAGTTTTTCCTGACATCAACCCAAATTAGTATTTTCAAACTTCCAAATCCTGCTCCTGTTTTTGCCACCTGGGGCCAGACAGAACAAGCCTAATCTTCTCTCTACATGAGAGTCCTTCAAATACTTCAAGACAGCTATCATGGGCCCCCTGAGTATTCTCTTCTCAAGGACCAAATTTTTTTCACCGATCCTCACATATCATGGACTCAAGGCCTTTCTCTGTTAAATTCATGGTGCCCAGAAGTGAAAACAAGTTTCTGATATGAACAGAGTACAGAGGGACTGTAACCTTCACATTCCTGGAAGCTGGGCCTCTCTATTACCAAAACTTAGAATTATTTTAGCTATTTATCTGCCACATCCTGGTGCTGACACACCAAGCTTGTAGTCCACTAAGACCTCAAACTCTTTTTTTCAGAACTGCTATCTATTCATGCTTCCCCCATCTTATATTTGTGAAGTTGAATTTTTTTTGTACCCAAGTGTGAGAATTTAAATTTTTTTTATCAACATTTATCCCTAATTTTCCTAATTATTTCCAGGTTATCCCATTATTTATCTCTAAATGTATCCTGAATATCACCATATTAGATTCAGTCCAATGCTCTAACCTCTCAAAATCCTTCTAGATCTTTAATTAGGCATGCACTGTTTTAACCATCCATCCCAACCTTTCTATCACTCCAA
Source organism: Pseudochirops cupreus (assembly GCA_028627135.1). Lineage (NCBI taxonomy): Eukaryota > Metazoa > Chordata > Mammalia > Diprotodontia > Pseudocheiridae > Pseudochirops > Pseudochirops cupreus. The sequence continues at coordinate 372,278,333 of CM053581.1, forward strand.
GAAGCTGCAAGCGGCTACATCCTGAAGGGTAAACCATCTCTCCAGACAGGTTAAACCAGGTTGAGGGTAACCAACAGGCCTCAAATCCGGCAGTGAGTCAGAAGGGTGTCTATCCCAGGCATATGAAGACTTCCCTTGGTGGAATGGGTGGATGAGAATAATTTGTCCCAAAGGCCATGAAGATGGCTGAAGCAGGTACTATAGAGTGTGTTGGTCAAACATCAAAGACCCTAAGTTCATCCACCACATCCTGGGCCATTGCCAGTGGTTTTGACTTTGGTCTTGCCACTGGACTTCAATGAATCAGGAAGAGAGAGTGAGGCTAATGATTTTGTAACACACTGCTTCACTTAACTCCAACTCATGTGCAAATCAAGACATCATCTGTGATGTCACTGATCCTCTTTGAAAATGAAGAATGAACAACAATGACCTTGGGGAGCAAACCAGATAGGCTTTTATCCAAGTCACCGATGAAAATGTTAAGCAGCAGAGGTTCAAATACAGAGCCCTGGAGTCACTGCTGTCAAACCCAAATAGAAACCATTCAGAAGGATCCCAGTGGGCCACAGGGATCTTAAAAAATACATATGACTTAGAAAACATGTTAATATTATATGTTTCATTATATTTTTATTTATTTTGTTAAATATTTCCCAATTACTTTTTAATCTGGTTAGGGAGGCATAGGGGAGTATTGGCAGGCAGCAATGCAGAGGACATGTTTGATAACTCTGCCTGGGGTGTTCCTTTGGAGGCCTCTTGCTCTCTTGACATTAATAATAACAATAATAACATATAATACAACAATATGTGATATAATAATATATATAATATAATTATATATTATATAATGCACAATATATTATGTAATATATATAATATAATATATATTATATATAATTATATGTAATATAATTATATAGAACCTACTATATACCAAGCACTATGGTAGGTGCTTTATAATTATTGCCTCATTTAATCCTTACAACCACCTTGGGAGGTAGGTACTATTACTACCCCCATTATACAGTTGAGGAAACCGAGCAAAGAGAGGTTGTGACTTTTGCCAAAGGTCACAAAACTAATATCTGAGGCTAGATTTGAACTCAGGTCTTCCTGAATCCAAGCCCAGCACTCTATGCCACCTAGCTCCCCTAACAACTATTCTTTGACTACAGTCATCCAGTCAACTGATTGTTTTTTATCTACTAATCCAAACCTCTTCATCTTTCACACAATAATAGTATGAACTATTTTATCAAAAGCTTGGCTAAAATCTGGTAAATTCTAGCCACAGCATTCCCTTTACTTCTCAGTTTAGTAATCCTGTCTGAAAAGGAAGGGAGGTTAGTCTGGCACAGTCTGCTCTTGTTGAAGCCTCCATGCTGGCTCTTTGCAATCAATGCTTCCCTTTCTACATGTTCAACAACCATCTCTTTACTGACTCATTCTATAATTTTCCCAGGAACCATAATCAAGCTCACTGGTCTACAGCTTGCAAATTCTGATTCTGTTCCCTTTTTGAAATCTGACATGACATTTATCTTTCTCTAGTCTCATAGTTCCTCTCTCATTTTCCATGATCTTTCACATATCACTAACAGTAGCTCAGCAATCACATCTACCAGTTATTTCCAAACTGGAGGATGTCGTTTTATGTGGTTTAGGTGATTTTAATTTGTCAAGGACAGTGAGGTATTCTCTTATTCCCTTACATATCTTGGGGAATCACCTGCCTGTTAGTCATTTTTCTTTCATATAGTTCCAGGGTAGAGGTCATTCCTCTTTTCAGAGGAAACAGAAACAAAATAAGAATGGGACATCTCTGCCTTTGTTCTGTTGTTAGTTATCATTGTTCTATCTACCCTTTAAAAAAAAATTACTTGCAAAGTCACTGTAAAAAATGCATCACTGGAGGAGAAAAGTACCCACTTCCAGCACTTGCTTCTCTTTTTGCTGAAGGAAGTGAGGTTGGAATGATAGGGTGATGGGATGTGGATCCCTAAAAGGAAAAAACCATGTCTTTGAAAGTCCCTGAATTTTTCAATACATTTCAGCAGCTCAAATCACTGGCACCTCAGTCCAAGGTAACTGGCCCACTCCAGTCCACCTAGATCACCTAATTGGTTTAGTAGACATTTCTTCCACTGTCTCACCTGGCCCAGCCCAGACTACATATACTGGATATGTGGCCTGGATATGCACAGTATATGTGCATATACTGGACCACTCCTTAATTCCATATAGATCAACTAATTAGCCTACTTGACATTCCTTTAACGGTAGCACCTGGCTCACTCCAGACTATATCCCTCCCAGACCTTTTCACTCTTCCTTTTTTGTATATAAGTATCAATCTCACCCCCAACAAGTTGCCGATTCATTAGCCTGCTCTATTGGTGTTACAATAAACCTTGCTTCTGTGATTGAAAGAAGGCTTGAGTGCTTGAATTCTTTCCAGGGAAACTTACCCTGGACCCTGACATATTGGAGTTCCTTACTTTTCTCATCCTCATATTCTCTCATATAGATTGGCTGTGGCAGTTTTATGGATTGGCTCCAGTTTCTATTTCCTGATTTCTCTTCAGTGGAGTTGGGCTATTAGGTTTGCTCTCCAGAGCACAGCAACAGATGGGCTACTCCAACTTCCCACTACTGGTCGTCACACTCCTGCAAAACTTGCTTTGTTCCAGCAGCTCAGAATAGAAGTCAGAGAGTGCTGACTAGATCCATCATTTCTCAAGACTGTCATTACCTTAAATATGCATGCCTTCTCAGTCTGGAGAACTACAAATCCCCTAGGGTGGGAGAGTGGGGTGGAATAGGGTGGGAGGGGATGGTGGGGTGGCGAATCAGTTCTCAAACCTCTATTACACAAAGATGATAAACTACTTGGAGACACTGGGGACATTCTGTACAGGTTAGGGAACATGGGCAGGAAATTTTTGAAAGTGACCAAGTATAATCTTCTTAATAGTTTCTGCTCTTATAGTACATCTATAACACCACAAATGTCTTTGTGGTGTGTAATTTTGGAAAACGATTATTCTAATAAAGTGAGAAGCATTTATGAAGCATCTAATTTGTGCCAGGTGATGGGTTTATAAACAACCACAAAAAATGAAACAGTGCCTGCCTTTAGGAAGCTTCTATTTAATCAAAGGAAACAACATATATAAGTACGGCACATGCATAACAGATACAAAATAAATACAAGGCATTTGGAGGGTGGGCATTAACTAGTAGCTGGAGGGATCAGGAAGGGCCTCATGTAGGAGGTGGAGCACTTCAGCTGGGCTTTGAAAGAAGTCTAGGTTGTTGAAGGGCCGAGGTGAAGTCTAAGTACCATTCTGTGTGTGTGCTAAGCCATGTGATGTAATGGGTGAAACGACATATTCCAATGGAAAAAATGTTGGATTTGGAGTCAGAGGACCCAGGTTTCACTATGGTTCAACTATCAAACTACCTACATGGTCTTGAATAAATCACTTCATCTGTTTTATCATTAGGTTCTTCATCTTTAAAATAATGGCGTTGGATCAAAGATGTTGAATTTCTCTTCCAATTCTAAATTCCATTCTCTCATGTGACTTTCCAGCTCTATAACATAAAATGTGCTGTTTTTTTTTGTCTCTTTGCTGACAAAAAAAAAGGATTTTAAAATATTGGATGGGAGTGTTTTATTCTTTTCAGGCTGGGCCACTGCTTTATATTTCAACCGCACGTGAGAAATTTGCATTTTACAGGCGATAGTATCAATTTTTCACCAGTACACAGATAGACTTTTATTTTATTTTTTGTTACTGCTGTTATCCTCCATCCATAAAGAATGAAAAAAAAATGTCAAAACCAAAATAAAGAGGAGGAAATAAAGCTGGCAAGAGTCACAATAAACTTTTTATTATTAGTTAGTTGTTTCTGAGAAAACTTGTTACTTATACCATTTCAAACCTGTGGTAGTAAAAGGTTCATGGCATCCTATACCATTCTTTTATTGCCAGAATTTGGTATATTATTAATTTTTCAGATGTTTCTATATGAGTGCAAATAAATCGTAGCAGCATTTTATCATCATTACATACTTAGTTCTTAATTTTGTCAACTACAACTATTACTTTATTGATATAGGAAACTTCTGGTAAGGAATTTCCTCTGCCAGTGTAGACAGATATCTACACAAGTCACAGCCATTTACAACTGAGTGGAGTTCCAAGCTGGTAAAGATCAGATTAACAGTGGAAAAACAATCTTCCTACCCCATCTGTTAGTATAGGAAATGATCCCATCTTCTTTCAGTTTTGGGGTAGTCAATTCTTTCAACAAACCTTTATTAGAGTTGTATAGGGTTGTATAGGTTATTGGGAGTTTAAATGACCTGTCCAAGTTTAAGTCAGAAAGTGGCCAGAGACATACATGTCTTGTACTCAGGTCTTCCCGACTCTGAGACCAAGTCTTTGCTTACTATGCCACATTGTCTTGTAAATTTATTATATGATTAAAACAGATGTTGACATATTCACCTTTGAGATAACATTAAGACATATCCTTTAAGTATATTCTTTGAAAATAACAAATTTGGGCTAATGGCCATGAGGGAGAGTAAGGCATTAGCAAATTAATGGATTGTTGTTCTGCTTATATTCCTATCTAAAGAGGGATCATTTACTAATTTAAGAACCATTCTGAGTTGATTAGAGGCAAGAGACAGAGCTTGAATTCTTTCCACGAAATTAAATATGCTTGAAAATCAATGCACATTTTCCTTATCTTATGTCCACTAACCATCTTAACTGAAGAGGAATTTCTTGCTAAACATAAATAACAGCCTTTAAAATAGAAATATAAATGGTCATTTTTCTTAAATATTTTTCCTTGTCATGGACATAAGCCCACAGTTTCTAGTGATTAGCATGGTATAGATAGATGTACATGGTACACATCCATGGTATTCACATGCACATGGCACATATTCAATATTATCCATATTGACAGTGTTCATAAAATAAATATGGCAATGTACCTTGGTGAAACCATTCTACATTAGCAACTGAATGGCAAAATACTTTCTATTGACACTGAAGATGTCACAAATAGTATAAAAACAAAACTAAAGGTAACAGCACTTTGTAGCATGAAAGGACCATAGATTTAGAGGTCATCAAATCTATTCATTTTATGGATGAGGAAACTGAGGCTAGAGGTTAAGTGACTTGCCCAGGGTGTCCCAGGGAGCAAGTGTTGAAGTCGGGTTTTGAACCCAGGTCTTCCCAACTTCAAGACTAGCGCTTATTTTCTTTTTGTCTTTGTATGTCCAGTGCCTTACATAGAGTAATGCCTCAGCAAACATGCTGAATTGGACTGGGTTTAAAAAAAGTTGGAAGGGGACAGAGAGAAAACACTTTTTTTATTTGCCAATTTATTTCTACTTTGTTTGGATGTGCCACATGACATACTGAGGTTTTTGTGTATTATTTTATTCTACAGTTTACATATTTTTGGTGATAGTAAATCTAAAGTAAAAAAAAAAAAGATAGCGCATCTAACATTTTCCCATGGTAAAATGATAAAGCCTGTGTGTTTATCATAATACTGTTATACTTGACAGATCAGGAAAAAATGCAGAGTGAGAGAAATTTTTATATATACATATATATGTGTATATACACACACACACACACACACACACAAGATTTGCTTGAATGCTAAATAGTTGACTCAGAAGTATTTAGGAAAAGTTCCAGATTCTAATGGGTACTTGCTTTCAACTTGATAGAGCTCAGTCTCCCTCCTATTGTCTTATCCTTACTTTGCTGTCATATTAAGTGATATCACACTATTTACAACTGAGGGGAATTTCTAGTTGGTCACCATCAGATTACAGTGGCAACAACTTCTTTACCCAACCTAGAAGGAAATAACCCAATCTTCTTTCATTTTTAAAGGTGATTTCATTCCTTTTTCATTCAATAAACACTTATGAGACACTTACTGTGTACAGAGGCCCTGGGAAAGGATAAAATGTTTAGATTAAAAAAAAAATCCCTGCGTACCCAAAGCTCATGGTCTTTTAAGGACATTAAGACACAAACATGAAATACGATAATACACATGGTAAGTGCATTAAAAGTTTGAAAAACAAAATGCTACATGAGATCCAAGGGGGAAAGGCCTTTACAAAGTAGGGAAATTGGGGAATAATAATTAATTATAACAATATCTGACCTATCTAGCAGTTTCAGGTTTTCAGAGTTTTGCATATGCAATAGAAGTCAAAAACACCCAATGGAACCATGCATGGAACTAACCCTTCCATGAACATCATCCATACTTTTTATGTACATAGTTTTTTATGTGCTGTCTCTCCATTTGAATGGGAGCTCCTTGTGAGTAAAGAATGTGTGTTTGCCTATCATAGCATTCCTAACACTTATCACAGTGTCTGGTATATAAGTATTTAACAAATGCTTGCCAATGGATTGATTTAGGTCTCACCATCCTATAAAACTGGATATTACCATCCAGATACCATCTCTTTTTACAGATGAGAAAATTGGATTTTAGAGAAGTTAGGCACCTTTCTTATGGTTGCACAGTAGCATCAGAGGTGAGATTTGAAGCTGGATTGTCCTTACAAATCTGGCATCTTCTCTACTATAGATATTAGAGTGGCTTGGCCAGGGCAACCACAGAATATAACCTGTTCCCTGGCCCTAGCATCAACATTAAAATCCAAATTAATATAACAGATTTGGAAACACAGTATACATTAAGGAGATAAAGGCAGACGGGGCAATTGGGTAGGAATGACATGAACATAGTTCAATTAATTAGGGCAAACTTTTTAAAAGTGTCAAGCGGGAGGTGCCAGATTTAATCATCTAGTTTTGCAGCATGCATCTCTGAACGAGGTATTCACATGGATCTCCTCTTCCTCTACATTGCATAAAGAAGTCCATTAAGGACATGGTATCTGACCTTAAAGAATGGGTAGGAATTTATCAGGCAATAAGGATGTAGAGAGGCATTCTAAGCACAGGGAATAATCTGAGCAAAGGTACAAAGCTGAGAAAAAAGTAGAGAGTAGTCCAGTTTGGCTGGAAAGTAGAGTAGGTAGGAGACAATATGACATGAGGGTGGACAAATCAATGGTGGGACAGAAAGGGACATTTACAAGAAATGCACACATTCTGTCTACGCCTCATCACCAATTATCCAAATCACAAACAGGTCTCTCTAAGCCCTGACACATATTCAATCTCTTCAGTGCTTAAATATTCTAGTGGTTCCCATTGGCAGATAATCACAACTGGTATTCCAAAGAATGGTCTTTGTGAACTAATGTTCATTTATCCTCAGTCTAGTTAGGGTGGGTAGTTATAAAGTACTATCACGTTTTAGAGCAGAAAACAAACAAGCAATCACAGATTTCAAGTCCAAAGGGGTACAAAATGCTATAGTAGAACCAAGAAATCAAATCAACCTTCTTAATTTCTAAAGGCAAGAAAAGCTTGCCTTTAAATAAATTAGAGACAAAGCAAGGTCAAATGAATCAATATGATTTAGGTATAAAATCAAAGGTATCAACCTCATTATGTGGACCATATAATTTTAGCTGCCTATAACAAAAACTGGTATCTCTCTATAATAATTTTGTCCCAAACAAAAGACTTCCATCTAAAATATTAATACCTGCTAATTTTCACCCATCTAGTTTCACTGCATGCATCTCTGAATGAGGTATTCACATGGATCACCTCTTTTCCCCCACCCCCATGTCCTCCTCTTCCCCCAACTCAGGCACGGACTCCCAGGCTAAATGCAAAAGATTTCCTTTTCCACTTACATGAGCTTTTGAAGTCTTTTTTTTTCAGTCTCCTTCTCATCATAGTCCCACGTGGGCTGGTAGTGTAGACGCCTCGAGGTAACGTCCCTGTGTTCAGGGAATTCAAGCTATATCCACTCATGGAGGTAGGAGAGATGGATGAAGACACCATAGCTGCTGTAAGAAAGTAGAAACTTGGCACAGAGAATTCTTGGACAGTGTGAGGTGTTATCCACACCTGCTAGCCAGTAACAAATCAGAGAAATATAGACGAGGCATAGGGATGGAACGTAGGCATCTCATAACAAAGACACAGACCAGGCCTCTGGCGCTTTAAATGTAAGGCCTAACAAATCCCTATGATCTAGTTAGAACCCTCAAAACACAATGAAAAGCAGAGAGGTAATAACATCTTTTGCATTAGACAAGACACATTAAAACACAACTTCTTCATAACCAATACATTTAAGACATCAACTTTTCTTTACAGGCAATTTGTGACATGAATTTCACAGACGTAGATAATCTATGCACATTAATTCTACCTTCTAGCCTGAACTATAATAAATAACCTCATCACATCAAAGCAAAGCATTCTGAATTTCCATACCTTTTCTTAGCAACCAAGGCTGTCCACTTGGAAAAGAAAAGGTTTTAAGAGATGTCAGAAATAACCTTTCACTGTTATGAGAAAGCATGACATCCATGAAGACAAAAATGGAATGAGAGAGCAGAAGTGAGGAGAGGAAAGAGAGAAGAAGAGGGGGGAAGAGGAGAAGGAAGGGGAGGAGGGGAGGAGAGAAGAAGAGAAGGGTGAGGGGAGGGAATAAGAAAGAACTTTAAATTAGAAGCCAGGAGGAGAAAGCCTGGAACATTACGAGGGTTTTTCGGAGGAGGTGGTTTCTGGAATTTCCAGGCTGCCATCCTGCAATGGTCAGGGCGGTAGGTGTTATAATGGTCATAGGTGAGTAGCCCGCTGTGGTTGTTGGCCCAGGAATCCCAGGTAAGATGCCTGCTGCTCCTCTGAACTTTATCTGCCCGCATGAAAGGATGACAGAAAATGGGAGGGGGGAAAGGAGAGGAAAAACCAAAAAAAAAAAAAGAGGAAAAAGTAACTGAATTGTTCAAATAAAGAAAAAAAAGGACAAAAATGAAAGTGGTTTGCAAAGGAAAAAAGATTTGTTTGGCTTCTCCCTTTTTCTCAGTGGTCAGCAAAGCAGATGATTAACATCTTGGGATTGAAACCTTTCATCCTCCCAAGAATAATGCGTGCTTTTCTCCAGCCCATTTTTCTTCCTTTAAAGATGACTATTGAATCAATTTCTAATCTCCCCCTGTGCTTAGCTGCTGAGATTAAAAACATCTTTTAACTTAAAAGTCAACCCCATCAAGATATATGACACACTATTAGTAATTAAAGATTTGCAAATCTCTGCCAGTTAACAGCTCTTATATATTAAGCCAAAGAAAACTAGGAGAGATAAATCACATCTTCTCCTGATTTGAGCAGTTTACATGTCAGTCACCACAAGTTATTGCTCTGACATTTTAATTTAGCCAACATCTATCACTGCCATTTGATTATACTCAACAACCAACTATTTCTACTAGGAACTCTTCTAGGGCTCCCGATAATAAAGACATCTTGGCCTGTGATGGGATTTGATGTGATTCTGAGCAATGTCCTCTTTTCAAGAAGTGAATATTTGATTACTAGACTTGTATTTCCATAAGATGCTCGATTCATTTTTGACAATAAGCTCTATTTTGGGGGCAAAGCTTCTCAATAGTTTCAACGTGATGTTCAGAGGCATTTGGTTTCTTTCCCTAAACAACATGCTCCATGTTCTTTACTATTAAGATCTACTTCCCTACCCAAAGTTTGAGAATACAAACAACACGGATCCTTGGTTTACTTTTTTAAATCGATATTCTCAAAAAGAGTGAAATCAAAAGAATAAAGACTGAGCCGTATATCTTTCCACTTCTCCTAATTCTAAGGTCCCATGCTTTTCATTATCAGCAAATACATCTGTAAATACTCATTGCTTGTAATCCAATGTGGTAGCTGAACCCCCTCCTTGATGGAAGGTTCAGTCACTTATGTTACACATTAATGACCACAGTAGCCTCAGAGCTGAGAAAAGTACTCATTAACTTTAAATTCTGTCTCATCTTCTATCCACTAGCCAAGCTAGTGCCTTTTACAGCAGATGAGGTAGAGTTAGCCCTTTCTTAAGAGAAATTTCCCCAGTACAATTTAATATTCAAGAGAGCAAGTCATAAATTCCCCCTGGGGAATAGTATTAACCTATATTTCTTATAGCTGAGAGGCTACTCATCATCCTGGCTTCTGCTACCTTGCTCCTACTGTTATAATGTTATAAAACTTAAGGGGTAGGAGGAAGAAGGTGAAACACAATAGACTCAGAAGCAGTGATCAGAAAAGCAGAAAGAAAACCAGGAAAGGATGCTATTGTGGGAGCTGAGGAATGAGAGTCTATCAAAGCGAATATGGCTAATGGTTATCAAATGCTGCACAAGGATGAAGCAGTTTAGAGGTGGGGAAAAGGTCATGGGATGTGGCATTTGGAAAGTCAATCAGTCAGCAAGTCTTTGTTACACATCTTCTGTGCGCCCAGCACTAAAGTAGGGATATGAAAGATAGGAAAGACCTTGAGGCTAAGTATAGCCCTTCTCCGTTGGGAGCCAAGACTTTGCACACATGAAATAATTCGAAAGGAAGACAGTGTGTGATAAGGCTCACTGCTCAACAAGGCTGGTCCTTCCATCTGTGACCTTGATCTCATCCCCTCCCTGCTCTTCTAGGAGCTTATTCTATTGCTCATTTAGATTTATTCTTGCATCTTCAAATTATTCCTTCATGTTGCCCCCTACAACCTGTCCAGAAATATGCTCAGGTCTCCTATCTGGGAAAAAAAGGCTTCTGTTGATCCTGTGACATCTTCCCACTTCTAGCCTTCTCCCTGTCTTTCCCAGCCAAATGATTATTCTCTTTTTCTTTCTTCTCTCTGACAAGCACCTAAAAACTTAAAAGACTTTTTTTGGGTGGGGGGGTAAGGGGTGAAGAAAGGCTCTTGCTGTTACATCTGCTGAATCTACTACTTTTAAAAAAATTATTTCCTTCTACACAAATGAGGCTGTGGAGCTGGTACAATAATACAATCCAAAGTTTCCACTGATCTCTGCTATGGCATTGCCTTCTAGATACCACTCCTGGCTTTCTCTTTTCTCTTATTTCACAATTTTCTTCTCCTTGATGATTCCACACATTCTCACAGTTCCCTGAGCACCTGAATGCAGAGGATTCTTAAATCTATAATTCCAGCCCCAATTTCTCTTATGAACTCCAGGCCTGTATTTCCAACTACTAGATATATTCTCTCTGTGTATTCTCATTTATCTTAAACTCAATATGGCTCAAAATGAACACACTCTCTCTCTCTCTTTCTCTCTCTCTCTCTCTCTCTTTATCTCTCTCTGTCTCTGTCTCTCATTTTTTGTAAATATCACCATTCTTCTGTCAATGAAGCTTAAAACTCAGGCATTTATGTCTTCTCTCTTCCTCATCCCTCAACATCCAATTCATTTCTACCACCCAAATCCTCAAAGGCAGGAACTTTGTCTTCTAAAAATATTTCTGTATTTTCAACAATGCTTTGAACATAGTGTGTACTTTTCTTTTTTTTTTTTGAATGAAGGTACAAAATGCAAACCTTTTAGCTGAGGACTTTAGTGTCTACCACTATTTGGCTTTAGTCCACTTTTCCAGCTCTATTTCCAAATACATGTATTCATGTTCCAGCTAAAATGGATAATTAGACCAGGTATGGTAACTCATGCCTATAGTTCCTGATGCCGGGGAAGTTGAGGCCAGCGTTTGGCAATTCTGAGTTGCAGTACAACAAAAGCCAATTGGATGATCTCACTAAGAGAGGCATCAATATGCGGAGTTGCCTAGCATGGAGGGCAGGAAAATTAGAGCAGGTTAAAGCTTCTGTGCTAATCTGTATTGGGATTGTACACTAGTGACTGTTACATTTCCACCCTAGGAAAGAGAGGAAGACCGAGTCTTAAAACAAAAAACAAAACACAAAAAAAATTGACAATCATCCCTCATTTTGTTTTATCTTTTTTCTTCCTCCCGAATCTTAACATGCTATCTGTATGCCTAGAAGAGACTCTTTCCCAATCTCCACCTGTTGAGATATTCTATTTCTTTTTTTTTTTTGGAGGGGGGAAGGCAGGGCAATTGGGGTTAAGTGACTTGCCCAAGGTCACACAGCTAGTAAATGTTAAGTGTCTGAGACTGGATTTGAACTCAGGTCCCCCTGACTTGAAGGACAGTGCTCTATTCACTGCGCCACCTAGCTGTGCCAGATATTCTATTTCTTTAAGATCCAAATCACATTTTTCCTTCTCTATGAAGGATAAACACCATCCTTCTCCACTCTGCTACCTCGACAGCCACAAGTGATGTCTCTCTTGGATCTTTCATGCCTCTTTTCAGTTTCACTACTGCTATGTATTTATCACATTCTGATTTGTTTTGTAGCTCTTGATGCACCTGTCTTAACCC
>CM053581.1:372291257-372314745 GCA_028627135.1 Pseudochirops cupreus
AGTGTTATGCTCTGCAGTGGGCAGATGGCCTGCCAAGTGTGACGCTCTGCAGCAGGCAGGAGGAGATAGAAAGAAGACCTGCAAAGTTCAGGGTCTAGAGATGCAGTTTTTAAAGACACAAAACTGTCAGTCATAGGTTCATTAGGCTAACTAGGTGTACAGAGGTGGAGTTAGGGAGGGGCCTGGGAGGAGCCAAGGAGTGTCTAATACTTAAAGGAACACATACCCTTCACATCAACTGCGCATGTGTTTTGCCCATAATTCGCTGGGAGAAACTCCAGGGGGCCGGGAGCAAGAGATGTGGTTTTTGCCTTGAAACTTGATAAAGTCAACCAGCAGTCAGATTTGAGGTCAAATTTAAATGAGAAGTACCCATCCAGTCTGCAAATGGCTAAGTCTTGTTTACTAGAACAAAAGGAGGTAATGCTTTTAAAAGATTCTTGTTATCATAGCTATAGAGTTAATGGTTTGGGAGAAAATACCTCTAGGCTGGGGGCAGGGAAGGGACAGAGTTAATGCTTTGTGGCTTTTACAACAGGCCAATGTTACAAACTGATAACACAAATGAGATTTTTACAGATTGAAGTTACAACAATGTTAGTTATAAGATCACCCCAAAATATTCAGAGGCACCTCGTCACTTCTAGCTTTGAAAAATCTGACAGTATCAAAGATGCGTGCATGATGGCTAGTCACACTTGCTCTTGGGTTCTAACCATGTAGGTTTGGGTTTTGTTTGTGTTTTTAATTCCCTTGCTGCCTTTCCTGTTCCCATGCCTACCTTAATGTTTACTGAGTGGCCTAGATTACCTCTCTTTTCTACCTAAGTGAGGTGACCATAGCATTACTGCAAAGAGCTCTCAGTCATTTTTGTCTCGTGAATCCTTTTGTTCATATGGTAAAGCTTTGGGTCCCTTCTCAGAATAATGTCTGTTGCTTACATTCATGATTGAAGAAAGTGCTAAATTTCATTTAGAGGTTAGGGAAAATAAAGTTGTCTTTTTTTTCCCAATCCAAGTTTATGGACTTCTTGAATCTATCTGTGGACCCCAAATTCATTAAGACCTTCCCCCTGCCCCACCTCAGTGGAAGCCTTAGGTGCCTCTTGGGTATGCCCAGATAGTTCTTTCTTGGGAAAACTCTGATGGCCTGCACCCTGGTCAGGGTGGGGTGATCTGGCCTCAGCCATAGCAACCCAAAAACCACCTTGGCTACCACCATTTGTAACTCCCCTAGATTCACTATCTCAGGTGATTTTATATACTCAATGCCTGGGGAATAGTTGTTATACCTGGGCGTCGAAAACGTACTTAAGGGATAATAAGGCAAAATTTTAGATGGATAGATAGCTCAAATCAAATAGAATAGTTTAGCTAGAAATTATAAATAGGATAGATTAAACAGAGGTTAGCTAGATTAAATAGACTAGATTAGATAGGATAGATTAAATAGAGATTAAATTAGATAGAATAAATCAGCAAGGTGGCACAGTGAATGAGTCAGGAGGACCCGAGTTCAAATTCAGCCTCAGACGCTTAAGACTTACTAGCTGTGTGACCTTGGAAAAGTCTCTTAACCCCAATTGCCCTACATTCCCCTCTCCAAGAAGCAAAAAAAAAAAAAAAAGAATAAATCATCTAGAGATTAGATAGATATAATTGGTATGATTGATTAGATTGATAGACCATATTAGATATAAAATAGATTAAATGAAAAAGAGAGATTAGACAGCTAGATTAAAACTGCCTGAAGGCATCAAAGTTTCCATCTGCTTAAAGATCCACTAATCAGCAATCGCTGTTCTTTCTTCCCCTTTAGCTGGCATTGGCCTAGGGCAGGGGTGGGGAACCTACAACCTTGAGGCAAGTTTGGGCACTTGAGGACCTAGAAGACCACAGAGTCCCCACCCCTGCCCTAGGCCAATATTGTTGTACAAGTAAGTGCCCTGTTTCTAGCTCCACTGTTTCCTCTAGCCATTGCTCTAACAGGCAGGATTTCAGTGGTCAGATATGGGGAGAAGAACGTCATAGAGGGAGCATTGTGAGCCTAAAAGGAGTCATGTTCAGAAAATGAAGACCAGCCCCAGTCTAGCTGGAGCAGAGAGTGTAGGATGGGAAATAGTGAGAGATGAGTCTGCAAAGCCAAATTGGGCTGTTGCTCGTGATATTGTAATAGTCCCATTCGTGAAATAATGCTGATAATAAACCAAGAAGTATGAGCGGTGCCTCAGGGACAGCTCACTGGAGCCCCCTTCCAAAGCCAGAAGCTATTTGGGGTCATTTAGTAGTGCGATAGACTTTCCACTGGGCATGTACAGGGATAAAGATTTACTAGTGAATGGACTTTGAATACAGTCTCTGTGATCCAGTGGGACCCTGGCCCTCCCTCCATGTTCCTTTCAGGACCTATTCCATCTTCCAGCTCCATATGTCTTCTCTGGAGGTCCCCCATGCCTCTTAGATAGCTAACCCTCCTCATCTCTGTCTTCTGGCTTCACTGGCTTTCTTCAGATCCCTGATAAAATCCCAGCCTTTTTCAAAAAGCCTTTCCCAGTCTCCCTTAATTCAGATGCCTCCAGGTTATCCTGTGTATGTCATGTTTATACATAGTGGATTCAATGCTGTCTCCTCCATCAGACCGAGCTTTCTGAGAACAGAGACCGCTTTTTGTCTCTCTCCCTTCATTCCTGTATTTATTAGCAGAGTGCCTGGTGTGTAGAAAGTACTTACTTAATAAACGGTTCTTCATTTGACTAGCTCAGTAGAAACATGTAACTCTGTCAAAAATATCTTCTAGAAATTAAGACTGTAAATTCTTAATTATGACTTTAAAGATACACAAACATTCAAACAGAATTAAATTAGATTTTTTTTTTAATCAGTATCTTTTTTTAAGGATCTGTCCATTTTGGCTTATTTGGCACGGAGTCTGTGGCCTACCAGCTCTAAATCTCAGATGTAAGAATGACAAGAAAATGAAAGTAAGAAGAAAAGGGGGAAAAAATCTGTATTTTTTTGTAGCTATCTAAATCTATGTGTGTATATGTGTATATTCTCTAGGTCCTCAAGTGTGGCACTTGGACTGAATCCAAACTTCACAGAATAAATCCCCTTAATAAAAGGATTTGTTCTGTAAAACTTGGACTCAGTCAAAAGGCTGCACCCGAAGACCTAGAAAGCCACATGTGGCCTCAAGACTGCAGGTTCCTCACCCCTGGTATAGACATGTGCGTATACAGATATATATATGTGTGTGCACACACATATGTGTGTATATACATATACATATACACGCAGAGGAGGGAAAGGGAGAGGCAGGAATGCTCTGTTCCACCAGTGTCCTGGCAGAAACACCACAGACTATCATATTGGGGGGGGGGGGTGTTTGCCCAACAGGAAACCATAACAAAAGGGATGGAAGTACATCAAGAAAGTCCTGTACCCACTGGGAAGCAAAGTGCAGAGAGAATAGAGAGCTATTTCTAGGCTCCTGCAGAAAGGAGAATGCAAAAGAGAACAGAAGTTCTCTGTGTATTTTCCCTATGACCTTCCTACAATTTCTGATCAGCTCACATATTTAATTACTTTGCTTTCTCTGCAGCCTGCCTTGTGAATGGGAGAGAAAATGGTACCTTCTGCACTATAAACTTTAAGCCAGATTTGATAGACATTGGGGGTGATCTCCCTTCTTAAGAAACAGGTCAATTTTGAAATAAGAAGTCCCGGTCCTATTAATACTCTCAGCCACCACCTTAATCTTGTCACCTGGTTCCTTGCTGCCTTCTTTCCTGAGACCAGTTTGTTTTGCTGGGTTGTGGGGGAGAGGAGAGTTGAGCAGTCTATCCCTATTTCTAAATAGCTAGAATGAAGTATGGATGAAAAATAAATTAACACCATTAGGAACTTCTTAATATGCACTTTTTTTTAACCAATAGTAAGATAATTACTATTACTAAATTACTAAATGCTTCATTATGATGTCGGAAAAGAACGTGGGTCCTCAAAGACTCTGTGAGTGGAGCACGCTATCTGGTAGGGCCTCCCAGGATGGAAACAGTTCAAGTATGGGCCCAGTGATAAGCAGTTTGTCGTCCAAGGACAAGCTTAGTTAATTGTGCAAAGACTTATCTCCAGAAGGTTGGTCATTTGCCAGGTGATGCCTGGGGGTGGGCACAGGGAAAGAAGAAAGGAGACAGCAGCTATTCCTGAAGTATCTTCTATTAAGGCATGGAAAAGATGCTTTTTCTCTCTGTCCAAGGAACATATATACTGATGAAATCCCAGATCTTTTCTAGCGTTGAATGAGAGTGGGACCCTGGGCATATCTCTGAAGCTCTGTAGCAGGATGAATAGCAGAGATCATAAGTTTATTTGCTAAATGAGTGGCTATTTGGCATTTTGGCTTTCACTTTGATTAATTACCATCACTATAAATTTATATTTTATCTTGAGTGGCATTTGAATTTTAGTAGTGAGGAATCAGAATTTGATCTTGAATTTGACAAGAATTCATTTTCATGCTTACCCAAAACATGTTTCTGCATGTGATGGTCTCCAAGTATTGAACACTAGGACTTTACCGTCTAACAGACTGCAGTAACACGGACGGATATTGAACAGACATCAAGCAATGCATATATAATGAACATGCAGAATTTCTACCCCATGTATGGGCCTTTATTTGATGTTAGCCTGGAGATAACGTTATAAATCTTTAAACTCTATCGGGAAAGGCCTACTGCATTTGTGCCGTTTGATTTTCTTGTTACTCAATAAAATTTCTGTTTCCTAATCAATTGGGTTTTGTGAATTTGACACAAGGGGGGCAAGGAACTTATGGATCCTGTTAGAGTTTCTACCAGAAATGGGGCTACAGAAAAGTAGAACAAACATTCCTATTGAGTTTTCACTTCCTCTGAGGACACAGTCGTGGTTATTTAACTCTTTCCCTTTACCAAAACTTTTTCTGTATTTGAGAAGGGAAGCTCTTGTCTCTGAGAAACACCTCATTAAAGCATTTCACACTTGGTTTACTGCTCACTCTGCCATACCTAATTAACTCGGAAATGAGTCACTGTGATTTTGAATATGGTGAGCAGTTTTAGGTTAATTTTCTTAAGTTCCAGATGAGATGTTTATAGCACGTTAGCATCAGACATCCCTTTTATTGATGCTACTGCTTTAATACCGAGATTTATTATAACGTTGTGGGTTTGGGTTTTTTATTTTTGGGAAAGTGAAATGGCCTAGCAGGACAAAGAGAGCACGCAGGGTAGATGTTGAGAAAGCACGTTCTGGTTTGACTGATGCTGTCTCCAATCAGATACCAATTTCACTTCTTCTTCCACATGTCCCTTTGAATTCACTCAGATCTCTGTGTGTCTCTGACCTGTACTAGATGGTTAGGGAAATTGAATATGGAATCTCTCTTTCCAGTGACAAGTTAAAAGCTGCATCAAACCATCTAGCAATATTTTTTCCTGAGAACTTTCTGCATCCTGTGATGTATGTGGGCATCTCTTTCTAAGAAAGAGTTCAGATCTACAGAAAGAGGAATAATCTCTTTGGTGAACCCATTCCCCCACAGATGCTGAATAAATAAAAGATAAAGATGTGGTGTTTTCTGTTTTAACAAGTTTATAGATAAGGCTTTTACTTTGGGGCTTATTTGTTAGGACTAACTAAACTGAAGCTTCCTATTGTTTCTTGATATAGTCACAAAACCGTTTTGCTGATAAGGACTAAACAAATCTATAATTCTTTCCCCTTCCCCACCCCCTTTGTATTTTAAGTAAGAGAAGGAAAGTTGTTGTCATTTTTGCTAATTTTATAGCAAAACCTATGCCCACAATTCCATCTAAAGGCAATTAAATTCACTTGTTATCTGTGAGAGAGGGAGGAAGAGAGGGAGGAATGGGGAGAGAAGGTGGGAAGAAAAAGGAGGAGAAGAAGACGAAGAGAGAGAGAGAAAGAGGAGGAAGAGGAGGGGAGGAAGAAGAGAAAGAGGAGGAGGAAGAGAGATGTATGATATATGGGTGGGTGTATATTATATATGTGTATATAAATATACACACACATATGTGTATATATATTTTATTATAATCCAATTAAAGCAAATGGTTAATTGGTCCATATAAGTTAGATAATTTCTTCTAGTCTTTGAACCATATACCCTGGAAAACAGAACCTTCATTCATGTATCATATGAATTTCATAGGTTCAGGAGAACCTTACTGATTTAGTAGAAAGGGCTTGAGAGTTTCAATCAGAAGCCCTCGGTTCGAATCCTGACTCTGCCATTGACTTCCTGTGTAACCTTAGTCAAGTGACATCACATTCCTCCTTTGGGTTTTAGTTTCATCATTTTCAGTATGAAGGGGTTGCCTTCCAGCTCAAAATCTATGATTTTTTAAAATAACATATGCTGATTTTTTCTGAAACACTTAATATTCATTCCTATATTTAACATAAAGATGAGCTTCTTTCATTCTGTAGGAGGGAGCAACAGGGAAGAGAGAGAGAAAGAGGAGAAGGGAACAGAGAGGGAAAGCTAATCTATGAATATTGAAAGAGGACTTAAGCCCAGGAAGTAATCTTTGGAAGCTAGGAAAGGAATGATCGTTCTCATCCAAAGAGCCAGGGACCAAGGACAGTGTTCCTGTACATCCATGGTCAAAAAGTCCAGGGTTCTTTACCTTTTTTGTGTGTCATGGACCTCTTTGGCAGTCTCAGAATAATGTTTTTAAATGCAAAAAATAAAATTCTTAGGACTGGAAACCAATTACATAGAAATACAGGTTTCAAAATATTTTTAAAAAACAAAACAAGTTTCCATTAATTTGTAAAATCCTAGAGGGCAGGAACTGTCTGTTTTTATTTATATCCCCTAGACTTAGCACATAGTAGGTGGAGATTAGCACCTCTGGTGTGAGGGCTTGTTGAGACCTTTTCCAGGTTGCTTATCTACTGTTGGTGTCTAACTTTGACCCAACTTTCACCTGTGGCTCCAAGAAGCTGTAGCATGCACAGGAAACACACTCCAATAAAACTGTCTTAACAGATGGGCTAAACCAGGTTGTAAACACACAGACTTCAAACCTGCTTCTGAACTAAGGAGAGGTCTACCCCCAAGCATGTGAAGACTTCTCCTGGTGGAATGGGCAGATGTGAACAATTTGTTCCAATGAAGGCTCAAGCAGGTGCTGAGGAATGCTTAGAACCTAGACAGACATTGATGATGCCAAAGTCAGTGGTCCAGTCCTCCTGATTTTGTCTTGCCTCTAGACTCTGGAAGAGAGAATGATGCTGCCAACTTTGTGCAATTCTGCCTCACTTAAATCCAATTCATGCACAAGTCAAAATGTCACCCATCACATAATGATGTCACTGGTCCTCGTACCAAACTCCTAGTCTAGGGTAAGCAAGGTAATAGTAAGTTCCTTGTATTTCTAAAATCCAGGACAAAGGTTCATCTGCATCAGGCAAAGAAGAAAATACTTGCTCTTCAACCTGGAGTCTCTAGTGCTTTGTAAATTTGATCTAGGTAATAGGAAGCTGCTAGTTAGTGGAGTTGTCAGACTTGCTTTTTAAGAAAATCGCTTTGGCAGCTAAGTGGGGAACAGATTGGAGTGGGAAGTGACTCACAGTGTGGAAACCAATGAGAAGGTTATTGCAGTGATTTAGGCATGAGGTGATGTAGGCTTGCATCAGCTTGCCAGCTCTGGGGCTGGAGAAAAGGGAAGGCTGAAACATCAAGACTTGGCAATAGATCATCTAGTCTAGGTGGTGTGTGTGTATGTGTGTGTGTGTGAATGAGGAATTGAGCTACTATAGAGGAAAGAAGTTTCTAGAAGGGCCAAACTCTTAACAGTTTCAGCAAATTATGTGAATCCACATTAGCTAGAAACCTAGGGCTTGGGATGACTAGGTGGTGCCACAGTGCATAGAGCACCAAGCCTGGTGTCAGGAAGATTCATCTTCCTGAATTCAGATATGGCCTCACATACTTACTAGCTATATGACCCTGGGCAAGTCACTTCACCCTGTTAGCCTCAGTTTCCCCTTCTGTAAAAGGAACTAGAGAAGGAAGTGGCAAACTACTCCAATATCTCTCCAAGAAAACTCCAAATGGGGTCACAAAGAGTCAGACGTGACTGAAAAATGACTGAATAACAAAGAGCTTGTCCTGGCTTAGGGCTACTGAGGAAGAAGGTGCAAGGTCAGGAAAAGATGAAGGCCTGATTCCTAGAATATGCACAAAGGATTAAGATTAACTAATAAAACCTCTGCAACTTGTAAAATTCCCCTTTGGTTTTTTGTTATAATTCCTCTGTATGTTTCCCTGTAATGCTAAGTAGTAAACCTGTTAAAATCACCTAAAGATTGTGAGTAATTTTCCACTGCCTGCAAGCCCACAGCACTGCCACATGTAATATAACAGATTTCACAGGGTAGGCTTTTGAACAATTTTCAGTCACTGATGCCCATTTCTCTCATCTTACACTTTGGCTTCTCCCTGGGGCTCCACATGAGGCATTTGGGTGGCCGTACAAAATTACATTGACTATCCAGTTTAAAAAAAAAATCATTTCAGACCTTAAGGAAACTGAGTATCTGACCTCAATAATTCAAGAAGCCCTGTCTTATCTTTTATTCATTTTTAGTCAGGTTTCCACAGTAATCTCTGTTGGCGGGGGAGTCCTTCTCCAAAGAGAAAATTCTCTGTTCAATCAGTTTCTCCTCCCTTTTCCATTCTTACTGCCATCACCTTAGCTCAGGACCTTATTACCTCCTGCCTAGACCACTGCAATCGACATTATTTCTTTGCTTCCAGTTTTTCCTGCTCCAATCTATCCTTAACCGTGCTATAAAATTAATCTTATTAAAACACGGTTCTGCTTATGTGCCTCCCTTGATCAAAATGCTCCATCATCTCCCCCTTTGTTTACAGAATAAAGTCCAAATTTCTTACCCTGACATTGAAAAGCCTGCATAATATATCACCAGCCTATCCTTTGGGCTTGCTCTTCCCCTTTCTTCTTAGACCTTACCATACATTTAGTGAATTTAAATTTGTTGCTGTTCAGTTGTTTCAATCGTGTCTGACTCTTCCTGACCCCATTTGGGTTTTTCTTGGAAGAGATACCGGGATGGTTTGCCATTTCCTTCTCCAGCTCATTTGACAGATGAGGAAACTGAGGCAAGCAGAGTGACATGACTTGCCCAGGGTCACAGTCTTCCTGCCTTGGCATTCTACCCACTACACCATCTAACTGCCCTTACAAATTTAAATTTAGTCAATTTAATTTAATGGAGTCATTCCTTCATCCTAATGTTTAAGTCAAACTGCCCCAGGATACACCTAGGCATTCCCACTTCCACAACTTTGCTGAGTCTGTTTTCTCTGCTTGAATGTCCTTATCTCAAATTTCTACGGATCTAAATCCCATCTATCCTTGCTTCAAAATTTTTTTCACAGTTATGACTGTTAACTGTATTTCCCTCCATCCTATTTCCTTACTGTTTATTCTCTCTCTCTTCTTTCGCCCTGTCGTTCCTCAAGTGTTTTGCTTCTGACTGTCCCTCCCCCAGTCTTCCCTCCCTTCTATCACCCCGCATCACCACCCCCTCCACCATCCTCCTCCACCCTTCCCTTTACCCCTTCCTCTCCTACTTCCCTGTAGGCAAAGATAGATTTCTGTACCCAGTTGAGTGTGTATGTTATTCCCTCTTCCTATCTGTCCTTATACATCCCATCTCAAAGGCCAATTTTCTTAATGAAGTCTTCCCTGAGGCTCTGATAGTAAGATTTTTCATACCTCCCTTTAACGCAGTGGTTCTCAACCTGTGGGTTATGTTCAATTTAAATACATCCTGCATATCAGATGTTTATGTTATGATCCATAACAGTAGCAAAATTACAGTTATGAAGTAGCAATGAAAATAATTTTATGGTTGAGGGTCACCACAACATGAGGTTGCAGCATTAGGAAGGTTGAGAACCACTGCTCTAACACTTCCTAGTACATAGGTAGTACAGTGGATAGAATGTCAAGCCTGGTGTCAGAAAGACCTGAGTTCAAATTTGACCTTAAACACTCTTGGCTGTGTGGCCCTGAGTGAGTCACCTTAACCTCTATCTGCCTCATAGAATGGGGATTATAGTAGCACCTGTCTCCCAGGGTTGTTGGGATGATAAAATTATATACTAGTTGTAAAGTACTCTGTAAATCTTTAAAGTACTATACAAAAATGCTAACTACTATTATTCACTGATTTTATTAATTCGACCATGTATTCTGGTTATTTGTGCATTTCTCTAATTTCCCTCCACCCCAAGAGACTATAAGCTTCTTCAGGTGAATGATTCTGTATAACACAGTGCCAGAAATACAATATGTATCCAATTGACATTTTGCAGATTATGTGAACTCACAGTGTCCCAGAGCAGTTTGGGCAGGTGTTAGCCTAGTTAAGGAAGAGATATTGGCCTGAGCTGCTCCCTTCCTAAGGTCCTCTGAGTCAGCAGCTCTTCCTGACCAGGGGACAATAATAGCATTTTGCTTCCTTTTCTCTAAACACAAGTCCTTCAGTGATGAGACACAGGTGTCCCTGTAATTTCCCTGGGGAACTCGGCACGCGCTCAGCTGTTTTGCTTGTGTTCATAAATGCACCAACTTCTAAAAAGTCTCTGGGGATGCCTCCCTTGGTTAAAAAGGTCACAGAGTCAGTCTTTACTGGTCTTTCCTTCTCTATTGGTTTTTGATCAGAGGCCAGGTCAATGGAACATAAATTTTTTTTGAAAAGCTATTGATTGTTGAGTAGTGGTTATATATCTTGGCAAAATGTTTTATAAACATATTGGCAGAATTCTGAGAAAACATATTTGCTCATGATACATGAGTTGTGTTTTGATTTGTATGAACTATGCCCAGAAAAAGAGGCAGTGTTGAAATATGGTAAGAATGGAAGTCACAAAAACTTGATCATTCATAGCATAAAAGAATTATACAAACCTGCTCCAGGGAGCAATTAAATTCTGAACTCATTATTATGATGGGGATTTCTTTTGTATACTTAGTAGGAAGAATAGAGATAGGGAACAGACTATGATTTCATGGGTATAGGGAAACTCCTGGTAATAGCCTCCCTCTACCAATGCAAATTGGCCACTTTTCTGCAACTTCTAGTATTAAGAGTTGTCCAACAATATGTCAACTGATGTCTTCCTGAATCTGAGGCCATCTCCCTGTCCTCTCTCCCTCATGCTTTGTTGGAAACGAGGAATAATCCCCAAACCTGGAATATGCCACCCACCTCCAAACTCTACTTGTTTAAATTTTGCTCATCCCTCAAAATCCATCTCAGATGCAACCTTCCCTGCAGAGACTACTCTGATCCCATTCCTCTCCTTCCCCTGCCCAGCTGGAGTTAATCTCTCCATTTAAAGCATTCTGGGGGTAACTTGTAATATTTAGCATATGAATGAAATACCATATATAAAGACTTTTGCCACTCGGAGGCACCAAATAAATGTAAATTATCACTATTGTTGTTATTGATGTGATTTCAGTGCCTGAAACAACAGAATACTCAAAGTCAGCCATTATAAATGAGACTAAATAGCTTTGTTTGTAACTCTGAATGATGATGATGATGACATGACTGTGTATCCAAATCCAGCCAGGTGGGGACAAAATACTGCTGGCGGTGAAACTAAATATTCACTTATTAGGACATGTTAAGAGCTTTATCGCTATAGAGTTATAATCAGGATTTATAGTTATACTATCTATCAAACTAAACAGTACTTTTAAAAATAGCCGAAGGAATATAGTTTTATGTGTAAAATCAATTTAAAATGTTGCTAATTTATTTTTTCTGTCTTTCTCTTTATAGCACCAGCCAGTAGAAAACCAGGAGATCCCCTTGTTATCTCAGACATCAAGAGAGGCAGTGTGGCTCACAGGTGAGATAGTGGGCAAATTTCTTCCATCTGACTGGGCTAGCCTAGACCTGGCTGTGCCTCAGACTAACAACTAACTGGACCTCTATTCTGCCAGTAACTGATTTCTCTATGTAGCATAGTTCTCATTCAGTCATCCTTTCAAGGAGTTTTTCATGAATGTTTCCCCTGCTGTGGGTCCAACATATGTTCTCTTTGTCTGCTCACTTCCCACCCAAGCTTCTCCGACCTCAAGATGAGCTTGGCTCTTCTCATGACAGCTATCCCATAGAGATAATTGCATAACAGAAAAGCCCAACCCCATGCTAGGTTCTCTCCTCCCTGGCTCAGGCAGACAGAACCTTTTAGACACGCTCTGGTTGGCACAGAGACCCACTAAACCTGAGGTGAGACCCAATGATAGATGCCAAAACTTGTGTTGTAAGCACAAAGGGTCTCAGCTAGGAAGCAAAGCCAAGTCAGGAGTAGCTTTTGGATTCAGAGCAAAAAATGATTCTCTAAAATGCTTCTCTCAGACTTGGGACATTGTAGGTATTTCCAGTCCCTAAGTAACACTTGTTCTGCTTTCCATAAACCCCAGAACACATAGCAAGACCCCTTGTCACTGCATCCCAGAAATGCATGTCATTCATTGAGCATAGTTGGAAATAACAAAAGGCTTCCCAGTCACAAATGACTAGTAAAAGGGCAGCTAGGTGACCAGTAGAAAGAGCACTGGCCTTGGAGTCAAAAGGACCTGAATCCAAATGTGGCTTCAAACATTTACTAGCTATGTGACCTTGGGCAAGTCACTTAATCTTGATTAATTCCAAACCAAAGCAAACAGATTACTAGTAAAGTCATTAGGCACCACTTCCATATTTCACTTTCCTGAGTCTTCCCCCAATTCTTCCTCCTACACCAAGGGATTGACAAGAGATATTATGTACAGAAATAAAGCTGCAAAGCATTCCTTAACCAATGCAGAATGCAGCCCCTTTCCACAGTAGAATGAGGACTATCAACCAATCAATCAATAATCAGCAGGCATTAATTGATTAAGCTCTTGTGATGTGCCAAGTTCTGCATTAAGCACTATGGATACCAAAGAAGGCAAAAACAAGAAGCCAGCTTGATTCCCTCAAGCTTACAAACTTGGGGAAGAGAGGAGAGATAGCATGTCAATTAGCAGGTGGTTGCTGTTTGTCCTATGTTCTCGAAGAGGACCATGACATCAGGGAGGTGATGCCATGACATGCAAGTGAATTGGATTTAAGTGAGGTAGGGCTGTGCAAGGTCACCAGCCTCACTTTCTCCTCTGGAACCATCTGGCTCCAGTGATCAGGTATAGATCAGGATGACTAGAGATGGCCCCAGATGTAATGGAAGATCTTGGTCTTTTTAAGCTAAGGTCTTCAACAGGTCTCAGGTTGTCTGAGACAGAGCCGGTTCAGTAATTAAGGTTAGGTAAGAAGTGAGACTAAGAATGCCTCTTTCATCTAGTTATGAAAAAACCCAAAACAACCCAATCTGGGAAGGGAAGACTCAGGGTTTTTGGCCAAAACAGAAACAATTGTTATTTGCTTTCACTCTGAGACCTTGGTCCATCAGTGAGAGAGTGATTCGGGTTTAAGGCATGGTCAGGTAACTCCATTTGAATCCCAGTGGGCTTTAGCCAAGTAGCAGGTGCATTCACTATTGATACAAAATAGAAGGAAAGTAACTTTAAAAAGGAATAGTCAAATGACTGAAGGGAAACATGGAAAGGCCTCATGCAGAAGGTGGTATTTGAGGTCTTCCCCCGAGTACAGTCTGCCTAGTGCCTAAATCAATTAGTTTGCTGTTTATTTAAGAGAGTAATACATTTAATATTTTTAATAGCTGGTAGCTAAATGTCATGGCTGCCATCACAAAAAGAAGACAGTCAAAAAAAAGGAAACCAAAAACCAAAAGACAATTGTAGAGAAAATACATTTTTTTAATTGAAGAATTAGTTTCCTTCAAAATCTGCATTATACAGGGCAGCAAGGTGGCACAGTGAATAGAGCAATGGCCCTGGAATCAGGAGGACTTGAGTTCAAATCTGGCCTCAGACACTTCACACACACACACACACACACACACACACACACACACACACACACTAGCCATGTGACCTTGGGCAAGTCACTTAACCCCAATTGCCCTACCTTCCCCCCTCCAAAAAAAGCAAAAAAAAAAATCTTAAAAATCTGCATTATATTTAATGATATTTGAAACAGCCCACTTAAGAGCCCACTAATTTTTCATCTGCTTATATTCCTTTAACAGAACTGGAACCCTAGAACTTGGGGACAAACTGCTGGCCATCGATAACATCCGACTGGACAACTGCTCCATGGAAGATGCAGTTCAGATTCTCCAGCAGTGTGAGGACCTTGTCAAGCTCAAGATCCGTAAAGATGAAGATAACTCTGGTATTGATCATAAACTTAATTATAGTTGGCTTTTGTAATCTTGTCTTCCAGCTTCAGAAGTCTTTCAATGTTGTCTCAGAGATAGTAGCTGGCATGAATCAGGTTCCAGAATCTTCAGCCAGTTTAGAATCATGTATTGGGACTGTGATACAGATTCTTAAAATGGGCATTATCTCAGTTTCATGTATTCATAGCAAAATAAGCTAATGGGTTTTGTTGTTGCTTAGTCATTTTTCATTCCTATCTGCTCCCCATGAGCCCATTTGGGATTTTCTTGGCAGAGATACGGGAATGGTTTACCATTTCCTTCTCCAGCTCATTTTATAGATGAGGAAACTGAGGTAAACAGGGTTAAGTGACTTGTCCATGGTCGCACAGCTAGTAAGTGTCTGAGGCTGGATTTGAACTCAAGAAAATGAGTCTTCTTGACTCTAGTCCTGGCACTCTATCCACTGCTCCATTTACTTGACCCCCAAGCTGGGGCTTTATCCTAACATAAGCCCCACTTCTCTTTAGCCCACCTACCTCATTCTTTGAGATTTTTGGATATGTTTCATTCCTAGGAATACTACCAAGACATCCCCATTGAAGAAATATGGAAGAAGCTGGGAATCCAAGAACCTGGCTTCTTGTCTCAGCTCTGCCATGTGTAGTCATATAACCTTGCACAAATCACTTTGTTTCTCTAAATGGTGGTAGATTCCTCATGTGCAAAGACTGAATAAGTCCTTTTCAGCTCTTTGATGCTCTTAGTTCCAATATTTGCTTCTAGCAGCATTTTCAAAGTTCTGTCTTCAATACAGGGCTACTCGTCTCTATTTGGGGTCATGGTAATATAGTACATTTGGCAGATTGCATTTCCTCAGATCATAAGTGAAGTGAAGTCTCCTCCTACATGACCGAGAAGTTGAAACTTGAGAAATGGTGTTAGCAGAGTTGGGAAGGAGGATTCTCCATCTAATAACATCTTCAGTAAAGTCAACTATGAAAATGGGGTGGCTTCTGGCAACCTAT
Organism: Pseudochirops cupreus; assembly: GCA_028627135.1. Taxonomy (NCBI): domain Eukaryota; kingdom Metazoa; phylum Chordata; class Mammalia; order Diprotodontia; family Pseudocheiridae; genus Pseudochirops; species Pseudochirops cupreus. Next base: position 372,306,671 of record CM053581.1, read on the forward strand.
GGCATTCTCTTAATTCCTTCATCCTTAAAATGACCATGAGAAATCAAAATGTCCAGGCCAATCTAACAAAGATTTAGAGCTTCGAGAGATCATAGCTGTCATTTAGTATTAAACTCTTATTTTGCAGATGAGGAAGGTTAAGTGATTTACCCAAGCTCACACAGTTAGTAATTGCTGAGTCAGGATTTGAACCCAGGTCCTCTGATTCCAACTCCAACAACCATTCTACTATATCATAGAGCATGTCCTGAATACAAAAGGCCCTCTAAATAGCCCTGCCATGGTATGACTCAGAAATAAAACACAGACTTTTAAAGAAAAGAGAAATTACAGCAACTGGAAATCTTGTTCTTTGGTAACACAAAAGACTTTTTAAAAAGTATCACAGAAAACAATGAGAGAAGTGTTGTGACATTGGTATGTCTTATCCTGACCAGATCTCAAACCACCTGCATGCACATGGATTCATTAACACATTCATTAATAACATGATTAATAAGTATGGACACTCCCTCCACCAACATATGCCTACACCACAACCTGTCCATAACTTACAGTCTTAGAGAAAGTAGATCTTATTCTGCCTGACATGATGAGTGTGCCAACTCAGGTTTTCCGTATGGTTTCCTTTCTGTTAATAACCCCTTCTAATGGGGCAGCTAGTTGGCACAGTGGATAGAGTGCTGGTCCTGGAGCCTGAAAAACTCATTTTCCTCAGTTCAAATCTAGCCTCAGGAATTTATTAGCTGTGTAACAATCATGGGAAAGACATTTGACCCTGTTTGCCTCAGTTTCCCCATCTGAAAAATGAACTGGACAAGGAAAGGCAACCTCTCCAGTATCTTTGCCAAGAAACCCCAAATGGGGTCCAAGAAGAATCAGACACACCTGAAATGACCAAACAACAAGAAAAATATTCAGCATTTCTAGCCACACTGTGTAAAGGCTACATATACTCCGGTAATAAGATCTAATGAAACAATATGTGATTCATTTCCCCCAGTCCTCCTGCTCTCTCTTTCTTCCTTGTTACTTTCTCTGACTTTGGCCAAATACACTCTTTGCTGCACATGCTACCAGCAATGGCGGGTCTTTGCCCTGCCAAAAAGTTCATATGCTAGTAGCCATCTGACTCCTCCATGATTTTAAGCAGTCCAAAAAGTATTTTTGTACCATCAGCTCCCATGGGTTTCAAGTATAGGCCACCATGTTGTCCATGTGCTCTCTTCTGCTGGCCACCTTCCCAGCAAACCCTCGTCCTTACAAATAGATTCTAGGATTCTTTGAAAGGCAACTGCTTCCTGCCAAGAAATTTGTTCTTCAAGATATGTCTTGTAGGTATTGATAATTCACCATTCCAGCTTTAAATTTCATGGCACCCTTTTATAGATTCATCTCTGGTTTATTGCTGCATTCTTCAAACTTAACCACTGCTGGGGTTTTGGTTTTGATTTTCTTTTCTATTTTGGGTTTATTTGTGGAGAGAACTCTCCATCAGATAGTGCTCTGCCTTTTGGGAAACATTTTGCTGTATCAACTGCCAACCTGAAGCAGACCTCAGCTGCCTTATTTTCAAAGTAAAAAGATAAGTATAGATTTTGCATGTGGCTGGGGATGTTCCAACATTCAAAGCCGGGGCATGCCGACAAGTTGGCAGCAGCTTCAGAAGCAGCCACCAAGCACTTGGACAGAAACAGATTCGCATTTTCTGGTGTGTGTCTTCCTTTTTGTTCATTGCCTCCTCATATCTCCCAATAATCCTTTTCTCTGATGTAAATTTAGCAACTGTCCTGTGTACGTAATATTTTGAAATCTCAATGGACCTACTTGTAAACTCTTCAGAAGGTGTCGTGTTTTGTCCTTCATTCTCGAAAAGGACCATGACATCAGGAGATGATGACATGACTTGCAGTTGACTTGGATTTGAGTGAGGGAGGGCTGTGCAAGAACACCAGCCTCACTTTCTCCTCCAAAGCCATCTGTGTCAGTGGCCAGATATTCATCAGGATGACTGGACATAGCCCACGATGCAGTGGGAGACACTGGCCTTTGTAGACTAAGGTTTCCTTGGAAATTGGGCACAAAACAAAATCCATAAATGAACATGAATGTGCAGACCTAGCTGCTTAAATCGTAGGCACTCCCCTGCATGGTGTGATTTCAGAATAGAAAAATTTTGATCACATCTAAGAAATCCCCAAATTAGTATTATTTTCTTTATTCTAAATTTCTCCCTCTATGTGCCGTTTTCAAATATAAAACCTGCCAAGAGTGGTGGCATATAAAACTCCTAATGCCTTAGTCTGAATGATTTGAAGAGCGTCAGCACAGGAGAACTTGAGTAGGTGAGAGAATCTGGTGCCCAAAAAGAGGGAATGGAGGCAAACTTTACCTAGTTATTCATGAATCCTGATATTTACTAGCTCAGTGACCATGAGCATGTTACTTGGGCTCTCTGAGCTGCAGACAGCTCTCTAAGGCTGTAAGTAATGAACAGGCTAGGATGTGGGTGTGTGTTGGTGGAGGGAGTGTCCACACTTACTAATCATAGGTCCTTGATGTATTATGAATCCAGCTGTAGGTGGTTTGGGTTCTGGTCAGGATGAGACACCAATGTCACAACATCTCCCTGGTAGTTTTTTGTGATGCTTTTAAAAAAAAAAATTTGAGCAGTTAATTTGGAGACCATTGCTCAATTAAGCACACCTAATATTCATCAGGCTTCTGTTATACAATCTTTATTTCATCGAGATGCATTGCTTAAGGTCCTCATCTACCCTGGGGTTATTGAAAGGGCATACTAGTCCAAACCAGATTCCTCTTAACTATACCTATTACAGACCTGCTTTTTAAGTAAGTGATTGTTCAGCACCTGTGTTCTAATCATCCATAATATACTGAAGAGAGGGGAGATCCCAGTGTTCTGTTTCCCACCAAGAAATCTTGGTTCACACAATGTCTTAATTAATGAAGCTCAAAAATAAACAGAAAAAAATGGCTAGGACATTCCTAAGACTATAAAACTATGGACTACTAATGTAGATAGGTGGCCTTTTTTCTCCCTTTTATAACATAAAATGGTTTTCTTGACTATATTTTGCTCTTCTGTCAAGATATGACTGATTGGAAAGTATTGATTAGTTCTTGCTGCAAACACTGATTTCCAAAGCATGGAGAGACAGACCTGAAATTGACTGATAATTCTTCGTATGGTTGGTTATGGAAATGTTGCCATCTTCTGTCATGAAATCTCATGTAGGACTTGAGTCTCAAAGCATCATTTATAACTGTAAATCTCTGAGGATGTATTTTGCCCAAACTTTGAAATGTTTTTGACAGTAATTGTAGATTGTATGTGCTACGGGCGGAGGCTTCCAATTCTTTATTTAATTCAATGCTACTTTCATCAGTCACAGCTAGACAATTTACAGCTACCCAATATAACTTGGTTCCTTGGCTGGCATGCATTGCTGTTAGCTCTAACTGATTTTTGCTTCAAGATGTAAACATTTTGTCCAGTGACACCCCTCTCATTTCTTTTCCATTTACTTTACTCAAGGAGATAATAGAACTTTTTTTGAGCATTGATAAAGTCTCTGGTCTGATGCCTTGTCTTTTGTAGTCTCTTCATGGCACCCAATGAATTCAATTGAATATGACAGATTCAAGGCCCTCATTCTTAGCACTGAAGATACAAAGAGAGAAATGAAATGGTCCCTGTCCTCAAATTCATTCTGTTGGGGCACACAGTTCCATAGTCATTAACTATAATGTTTTATTACAACTGCCGTATTTGAAATAGGACTTCTATCATTGTTGAAACTTTCTGTAGATGACTTTTGGCTCTTTCTTTCAATGGTGAAAAGAAATTAGTTTTGGAACAGAGCTTTTTTTCCCCGGTCTCTGATTTGCCATAATTCTACCATCTTTGATTGCTCTTTGGTTGAATTTCCTGACTCAGTATCCATGTTCTCAAACACAGCCATCCATACCCCATAGCAAGAAGCAACATCTTAGAATTGTGCATTGTTTTGATTTCTATCTTTTTTTTTTCCTTTAGTAGATGGATACCCTTATTCTTAGGTCCATCAATACTTTCACAAAAGTCTCCAACTGTGCACTGACATTTTTTGAGGCTGCCTTTTGTTATTTCCGAGGCAAATTATCTTTACATATTTCCAAATAGAGGTTTGTGTGATGTCCTTAGCATTCGGTGAAAGTGTTACCTGAAGAGCTGTGACTCTGAAGATTTGTTTACCAGCAAATAAGTCAGAAACCACAATGTGAGTCATTTTTTCAAGCAAGACTGCATTTAGACTAGCCAGAATATCATATCATAAGCTCCCAAATGTGAAGCACAGACTATGACAGATACCATGGTTTACATTGTTTAAAAAAAAACAAAACTAGCTCCTCATTAGAATAGCTACTCTCCGTGTTTCCTTCATTTGATTCCACGATATACTTACTGACTTGGGGGAGTATAAATGATCAGTTTTCATATAAAGCAAAATTGAATTCAGTTTTTCAAAATTCAGCAATGGAGTAGGTGCATCATAATGCTGTATCTTATTCTTACATGTCAAGGTATAATGCCCATATGAAAAGGACAGAAAGTCAACTTTATGAGATCCAGTCTAGAAGCTCTTTCTCTGAATAGCTCATTTGATCAGGCTGGCCCCCATGAACTTTGGATGACCCATCAGTTTTGGCCCTTAGAAGTTATTCTCCCAAGTCTGAGTGTCCCTATTTGATTCAAAAAGCAGCTGCCATAATGGATCCCAGCCAAAGTTTTCAGTTTGCTAAATAGACAGCGCTCGAGTTTCCTGAAAATAACATCACAGATAAGTAATGCTGCCATTTTACATCTGTTTCATGGTGCCATTAATTTTCTTAACTAGAGTGGAGCCGCACAAGCAAGTAGACTGGCCTCTTTTCATGCCTTTCACTAATAGTCGCAAACCTTCTGCTGTGACATAAATGCTGTTTATAATATCATTAGCATCTGCTTAGTCTTACATGAGAGCTCTCTATTGACACAGCATTTATTTATCTCAAAAGTTGCATTTCTCATTTAACCCTAGAATAGCTCCCTTCTCATCATGGAGACCTCAACATGGACACTTTTGAGCATTTACATTTAGGAAATCTTACAGTCTAATCCATATCGAAAACTAAGGGACCATAAGGATGCCAATTGGGCTAAAGCCTGAGTAGACAGATGGATCTGGAAGCACAACTTGAAGCTTACTTGGGCACTGTCAGAACAGTTCAGGGAGCAAATTCCAGGTCTGTGGTGGTGTGGATGAGAATGAAATATCTGGTCTGAGTGTCAGCTATTCTGGTGAAATGGAGATTTTCTAGGCCTTTTCATCTGCCCTGCCACTGTGCCCTCCAGAACCTACCATCAATCAGCCAGTAAACATTTATTAAGCGTCTACTGCATACCAGGCCCTGATGACACCAAAAGGGGCAGATGAAGGCCGGGGCCTTCAAGGAGCTTATAATCTAATGCAGAAGACAACAGATAAATAAATATGTACAAAACATGCAATCTACAGGATAAACAGGGAATAATTAATAGAGGGAAGTCATTGGAATTAAGAATTGTTAGGGAAAGTTTCCAATAAAAGATGGGATTTATTTGGTACTTAAAGGAAGCCAGAGGGGTTCAATAGTTGGAGTGCAAGAGGGAGAGTGTTTTAGGCTTGAGAGACAGCCAGAGAGAATGCCCTGAGCCGAGAGATGGAGTGTCTTGTTCATGGAACGGCTGGAAGGCCAGTGTTACTGGAGCATAGAGTATGTATTGGGGGGGGGGGCAGGGAGAGAAAGGTATAAAAAGACTAGAAAATTAGGAGGGGCTAGTTTATAAGGGTCCTTGAATGCTAAACAGAGCATTTTGTATTTCCCCTGGAGGTAACAGGAAGCCACTGGAGTTTATTTATTTTATTTTTTGTAAGCGCTCTGACAATTTTATTAAACAATTGCTGCATCACAGATTTTCAGTCTAGTGAAAGCCATAGTCCTCTCCATGGGGCTCACCTTAATATGGAAGAAAGACTTCCAAAAATGGGCTTATGGAAGCTTCTTCTGGATCAAATAGCATGGTGGGAGGGACCACGGGAGTTGAGAGAGAGTGTATGTGATGGTCAGACCTGTGTTTTAGGGAAATCACTTCATTGGATGAATGAAGGATGGATTGGAGTGGGGAGAATCTTGAGGCAGGCAGACCCACTAGCAGGCTATTGGCAATAAACCAGGTATGGGGTGATGGGGTCTTACACCAAGGAGGTGGCAGCTTCAAAAGAGAGAAGGGGACATATTCAAAAGATGTTGCAAAGGTGAAATCACCAGGCCTTGGAAAAAGCTTGGATATGGTTGGTGAGAGCTAGTGAGGAAACCACAGTGACTTCTAGGTTATGAGCCTGAGGGATGGGGGGGGATCATGTTGCCCTCTGTAGCAATAGGGAAGGTGTGTATGTGTGTCTACATGGGCAGGGGGAGTTTTTGAGGAAATGATCATGAGTTCCAATTTGGATATACTGAGTTTCAGAGTCTATTGGACATCCAAACAGCAGTTGGAGATACAAGATTGGAGGTCAGCAGAGAAATTGGGGCAGGAAAGGTAGATTTGAGAATCATCAGCATAGAAATGGTAATAAATGCATGGCAGTCAGTGATATCACAAAGTGGAATAATAGAGAGAAGAGAAGGGGTGGCTAGGTGGCACAGTGAATAGAGCACCGGCCCTGGAGTCAGGAGGACCTGAGTTCAAATTTGGCCTCAGACACTTAACACTTACTAGCTGTGGGACCTTGGGCAAGTCACTTAACCCCAATTGCCCTACCTTCCCCCCTCCAAAAGAAAAAAAATTAATAGAGAGAAGAGGGCCCAGAATAGAAGCATGGAGGACACCTACAGTTAAAGGATGTGATCTGGAAGAGGATGCAGCACAGGAGACAGAGAAGGAGCGGTCAGATAAGTAGGAGAAGAACAAGAAGAAAATGGCACCCTGAAAACCTAGAGAGAAGAGAATATTACTTGACACTGTCAGGTGATTGACAGTGTCAAAGACTGCAGAGAGGTGATGGAGAAAAAGTCACTGGATTTGGCAGCTAAGATCACAAGTAATCTTGGAAAGAGCAATTTCCATGGAATAATTAAGACAGAAACCAGATTGTATGGGGTTAAGAAAACAGGATGAGAAAAGTGGAAGTACCTATTGTAGATGACCATTTCAAGGAGTTTCGCTAAAAAAGGGAAGGTACAGGATGATGATGGGGCTGGGGAAACATCAGCATGTTTGTAAGCAGTAGGGAATGAATTACTGGACAGAGAGATTGGAAATGAGTGAGAGTGAGATTAACAGAGGAGAGAAGATGGGATGGAATGGGATTGCTAGTAGAGGGGTTAGCCTTGGTAAGGGGCAAGATCACTTCATCATTTGAGATAGGTGTAAAGAAGGAGATCACGGCGGATGACAGCTGAGTGGTAAGAGATGAGGAAGAAGAAAGAAAAGGGCATTCTTAGCAAATGGTCTCAATTTTCTTTCTGTAAAATATAAGGCAAGATTCTCATCTTAGAGGGTAGGGTAGAGGGGAGACCAAGGGAGTTTTGAGGAATGAAAATGTTGAGCTGTTGTAAGGAGTGGGATAGTGAGTTAATAAGGGAAGTATAGTATAGAATTGTGTAACATAAATTTGAAGGGACCTAGTAAGAATGGTTGCATGGTTTTTTTCCATTTTCATTCAGCAGCACATGTGTATAGGAGCATAGGTGGTAAATGGTGGGAGTGATGTAAGGCTGAGGCTTGGATGGATGTAATCAGAGATATAAGGACACTAGGGATTCAGGAGAAGAGGAAAGTGTAGAGTAGTATTGGTTCACCAAGGGCTCAAGATAGAGAAGAGAGAAGAGAGTGGTTAGTGTAGGGGAAATGGCTTGGGAGATAACTGAGGAGCCCAGGGATTGGTGGTCATAGTACAGATGGAGAGAAGGCTTTTGCAAGAAAAGGTAAAGGGAGAGTTGAAAAGCCAATAGATCATAAGTAGATTTCAGAATTCTTTTTTTTTTTT
>CM053581.1:372315245-372331627 GCA_028627135.1 Pseudochirops cupreus
CTCCACCAACAATGCATTAGTGTTCCAATTTTTCCACATCCTCTCCAGCATTTGTCATTTTCCTGTTTTGTCATCTTAGCCAATCTGACTGGTGAGATGTGGTACCTCAAAGTTGTTTTGATTTGCATTTCTCGAGATTTCAGAATTCTTGAACACAGAGGTGGTACATTTGTGGCAATGACAAGATCAAGGGGCTGACCATCTTTGTGTGTGGCTGAAGTGGGGTAGAAGAATAGCGTGTGGGAAATGAATAGATTGAGGGAACTGACTGGTTGGGGTGTTTGAAGGAGTCAATATGGATACTGAAGTCCCCTACTATGAAGGCAAGAGTTGGAGAGGAGAGAAAAATTGTGAGCCAGGTACTGAACTCATTGAGGAAGGAAGGAACAGACCTGGGGGTCTGTAGACAACAACCACCAGGAGTTTGATTGGGTGGTAGATATGAACAGCATGAACTTTAGTTAAAGGAAGAGAAGCTACTGAGTGATGGTAGCAGGGGGAAAAACTCATCAAATCCCATGGGCTTAATGATCATGTCTATGCAGATGATTGCCAGATATATAGATGCAGTCCCAGTCTATCTCTTGAGCTCCATTCCAACATCACCAGTTACTTATTTTAAAACATTTTAAACCAGACATCCCAAAGGAACTGTAGACTCATCATGTTCAAAATGCAGCTCATTATCTTTCCTTCCCAAGCCACACTGTTACCATCAAGGGCACCATGATTCTGCCAGTCCAGCCTCAGCCTCATCCATCATTTCTCACTCACGCCATGCATCCAGTCACTTGTCAAATCTTGTCCTCTCTGTCACCACTTCTCTCATGTACTTCCTCTGACCTAGTTCTGAGGCAGAGAGAGGGAGGAAGGTGAAGAGGAGAGAGAAGAAGGTAAGGGAAGAGAAGGAGGGAAGGACGAAGGGAAGGAAGAAAGAGGGGAAAAGAGATGGAGGGAAGGAAGAAGCAAGTTGGATTAATCCAAAAAATGAAAGTTTCTGCACTTTTAATCTAAAGGATAGAATAGATATATCAAGGGAGTTGACTGAAACCTAACTTCTCTGTAAAACTAGATAGCTAAGGCCTATAATTATTGGATCAAAAGTTACAAAGTAGTGTATGAATTGGTTTTTTTTTTAAAAACAAGACCAAAAAAAACACTTTACCAGCCTTCTCTCAAGCTTGATCCCATCTTTCTTAAGAGAAGGTATCACATGTCAGCTACTAAAGGGTGACGGCAGCTGTAACCCATCCAAATAGAAGCCTATTAATGTGTTTGTGCTCCTTGGAAAGCATGCACAGCTTGGATTACCAATATCAGCTGAGAAGCAAAAAAGGGCGAGCCACCAAGTTCCAGGGGTGCAAAGAACAGCTTATCTGCAGTTCAGTAACTACTGAATCCCCTCCCACCCCAAACATTTTAACAGTTCTACTGCCTTTGTTTATGATCTCAAAGCATTTGACTGTCTAGTTCTGCCCTTACAGCATGTTCACATCCTAAAAAGTCTATACAAAACAGAATCAAGTATTGTGAGAACTCTAGTGTTTGATATTCACATGGAAAACAACTGTATTTAAAACTTGCCACCAAGGCTATAATGTCCAGAGCACAGATAAGGAACCTGCAGCCTCAAGGCTACATGCATGGCCCTCTAGGTCCACAAGTGTGGCCCTTTGACTGAATCCAAACTTCACGGAAGTTTAATAAATCCTTATATTTAATAAATCCTTAATAAAAGGATTTGTTTTGTAAAAACTGGACTCAATCAAAAGGCTGCACCCAAGGACCTAGAAGGCCTCATGGCCACAGGTTCCCCACCACTGGCTCTAGAACAATTGATATAAAACATAGAATCTTTCAGGGAGACATTTTAAGCCCCTTAGACAGTCCTGCCTATCCTTACTGTGTAAAATGTTCTCCTGGTTCTGCTCATTTCACTTTGCATCAGTTCATATGAGTCTTTCCAGGTTTTTCTGAGAGCATTTTGTCCATCATTTCTTAAAACACAGTAATCATCACAATCATATACAACAACTTGTTCAGCCATTTCCCAATTAAGGGCATCCCCTCAACTTCCAATTCTTTGCCACCATTAAAAGAGCTAACATAAATATTTTTGTACAAACCAGGCCTTTCCCTTTTTGTTTTCTATCTCTGGGATACAGACCTAGTAGTGGTATTACTTGGTCAATGGGTATACTTGGTTTTATACCCCTTTAGGCATAGTTCCAGATTGCTCTCTAGAACGGATGAATCAGTTCACAACTCCACCAATAATGCATTAGTGTGTTAATTTTCCCACATCCCCTCCAACATTTGTCATTTTCCTTTTCTGTCATATTAACCAATATGACAAGTGTGAGGTAGAAGTTCAGAGTTGTTTTAATTTCTCTAATCAATAGTGATTGAAAGCATTTTTATATGATTATAGAAAGCTTTGATTACTTTATTTGAAAACTGCCTGTTCATATCTCTCTTTAACCATTTATCAATTGGGGAAATTTGACTTAGTTTTCTATATGTTTAAGAAATGAAGTCTTTATCAGAGAACTCACTGTAAAACTTTTTTTCACAGTAATGATTACCAATTATTTATTTCCCTCCATCCTATTTTCCTCCTGTTTATACTACTCTCTCTCTCTCTACTTTTACCCTGTCCATTCTCAAAAGTGTTTTGCTTCTGACTTTTACCTCCCCCAAACTGCCCTCCCTTCTATAAGCTTCTCCCCCACCTTTTCTTTTCCCCTCCCCCTCCTACTTTGCTATACGGTAATATAGATTTCTGTACCCAACTTAGAATGTATACTATTCTCTCATTGAGCCAATTCTGATGAGAATAAGGTTCATTTGCTCCCCGACCCCTTCCCCCATTTACCCCTTCACTGTAATCTCCTTCTGACCTCTTTTATGTCAGGAAATTTATCCCATTCTGCCTCTCTCTTTCACCTTCCAATGCATTCTTTCTCCTCCCTTAATTTTATTTTTTTAGATAATGATACCATCACATTCAACTCACACCTCTACTTTCTGTCTATGTATATTCTTTCTAATTGCCCTAATAATGAGAAAATTTTTAGGAGTTATAACTATCTTTTTCCTGTGTAGGAAAATAAATAGCTTAACCTTATCAAATTCCTTATGATTACTCTTTCCTGTTTACCTTTTTGTGCTTCTTTTGCATCTCTTATCAAAGTCAGATTTTTCTATTCAGCTGTGGTTTTTTCATCAGGAATTGTTGAAAGTCTTCTATTTTTTTGAATGCCCACTTTTTCCCCTGAAGAATTATACTCATTTTTTTTCTGAATAGGTGATTTTTAGTTGTAATCCTAGCACTTTTGCTGTCTTGAATATCGTATTCTAAAACTTATAATACTTTACTGAAGAAGCTGTTAAATCTTATGTTATCTTGACTGTGGATCCATGATATTTGAGTCATTTCTTTTTGGCTGCTTGTAGTATTTTCTCCTTGAACTAGGAACTCTGGTATTTGGCTATAATATTTCTGGGAGTCTTCATTTTGAGATCTCTTTTAGGAAATTATTCTTTCAATTTCTATTTTATCCTCTGCTTCTAGAATATCAGGGCAGTTTTCCTTGATAATTTTTTGAAAGATGATGTCTAAATTCTTTCCTTGATGATAACTTTCAGGTAGTCCAATAATTCTCAAATTATTTCTTTAGGATCTATTTTCTGGGTTATTTGTTTCTCCAATGAGATATTTTATATTTTCTTCAATTTTTTTTCATTCTTTTGATTTTGTTTTTTTATTATTTTAATTTTGTTTTGTTATTTTCTTTTGATGTCTCATAAGGTCAATGACTTCCATTTGCCTAATTCTAACTTTTTAAAAAATTGATTTGTTTATTTACTTTTAGTTTACAAGATTCAGGTCCAGAATCCCTTGAGTTTCAAATTTTCTCCTCTCCCTCCCCCCTTCCATGGCGGGATGCAATCAAGTATAGGATCTGCAAATACTTTCACATTGGACATTGGTCTGGTTGTAGAGAAGGGTTGTAACCAATGGAGTGAATGATGGGAAAGAAGAAACAAAACCAAACATGGAGTGGCTGTCATAAACAAGAAGATTCTTTGTTTGAAGAAATGCTCCAAGTAGCTAATGCTATACAACCTGATAACATTGTTTATGTAATGGATGCCTCCATTGGTCAGGCTTGTGAAGCACAAGCTAAGGCTTTCAAAGATAAAGTAGATGTAGCCTCTGTAATTGTGATGAAACTCGATGGCCATGCAAAAGGTGGTGGTGCACTTAGTGCGGTTGCTGCTACAAAAAGTCCGATAATTTTCATTGGTACTGGCGAGCATATAGATGACTTTGAACCTTTTAAAACACAGCCTTTCATCAGCAAACTTCTTGGTATGGGTGATATTGAAGGACTAATAGATAAAGTCAATGAATTGAAGTTGGATGACAATGAAGCACTTATAGAGAAGTTGAAACATGGTCAGTTTACATTGAGAGATATGTATGAACAATTCCAAAACATCATGAAAATGGGCCCGTTCAGTCAAATATTGGGTACGATCCCTGGTTTTGGAACAGATTTTATGAGCAAGGGCAATGAACAAGAGTCAATGGCGAGGCTGAAAAAACTAATGACCATAATGGACAGTATGAATGATCAAGAACTTGACAGTACAGATGATGCAAAGGTTTTCAGTAAGCAACCAGGAAGAATCCAAAGAGTCGCAAGAGGATCAGGTGTCTCAATAAGAGATGTTCAGGAGCTTTTAACGCAATATACTAAGTTTGCCCAGATGGTGAAAAAGATGGGTGGTATCAAAGGACTTTTCAAAGGAGGTGACATGTCAAAGAATGTAAGCCAATTGCAGATGGCAAAACTGAACCAACAGATGGCCAAAATGATGGATCCAAGAGTTCTTCATCACATGGGAGGTATGGCAGGACTACAGTCAATGATGAGGCAGTTTCAACAAGGTGCTGCTGGAAATATGAAAGGCATGATGGGATTCAATAATATGTAAAGAAGATTCCTTAATATAAACTGACTCGGTGATGACTCTTTGCGGATATTTCAGATTTTTCCCCTCCTCTTCCCTTTTCTCTTCTTTCCTCCCTTTTTTTGAGGGGGTTGAAGAATATTTGGGAGTTTGATCTCTTCAGACTTCTTTTTAGGCTTCTGAGTTTCGGGGTTTTCTGGAAATCACATATTTTTGCTTAAGAGAACAGCTTTCATTAATTTCTGTCTCAAAACTTCACTTGTTAAATGAAACAAATCATGATGTAAAATTTAGTACTTAGTTTTTAATTATTTGTCTCAAAAGGTAACCATTATATTTGTAAACCATCTAAGGCAATTGTTACATGATGTCACAAGAAAAATCCTGTAAATAAACTTTAAAGTGGTTGTAAAAAAAAAAAACCAAACATGGAAAAGAATGATAGCATGTAGATTGCTTCATTCTTCATTTAAACTCTGTTCTTTCTAGATCTTTCTCTGAATGTAGATATTTCCTTCCATCCTGAGACTTGTAGAGTTGTCTTATACCTATGCATTGCTGAGAAGAGTCCAGTTTATTAAGGTTGGTTGTGACACATACGATGTGTCTGTGATTGTGTACAAATTTTTCCTGTTTCTGCTCTTCTTACTTAGCAGCAGTTTGTATAAGCCTCTCCAGGTAAACATGGAGTCCATCTCCTCCCCATTTCTTTTAGCACAATAGTATTCCTAATTCTAACTTTTAAGGAATTATTTTCTTTGTACCTCCTTTTCCATTTGGCCAATTCTGCTTTTCAAGGCATCCTTCTCTTGATTGTATTTTTGTGCCTCTTTACCATTTGGCCTATTTTGTTTTTTTATGGTGTTACTTTCTTCAGTATATTTCATGCCTCCTTTACTAAGCTATTGACTCTTTTTTCTTTATTTTCTTGCAATATTCTCTTTTCTCTTCCCAATTTTTCTTCTACCTCTCTTACCTGATTTTAAAAATCTTTTCTGAGCTCTTCCATGGCCTAAGAACAATTCATTTTTTTTTCAGGCTTCAGATGCAAGAGTTTTGACTTTGCTGTTTTCTTCTGAGGGTATATTTTGATCTTCCTTTGTCACCATAATAACTTTTTGTGGTCAGAATTTTTTTCTGCTATTTGATCATTTTTCAGCCTATTTCTTGACTTTTAACTCTATGCTAAACTGGAGCTCTACTTTCCAAATGGAGGGGGCACCGTCCCAAGTTTCAGGTTATTTGTGTAGCTGTTTTCAGAGAGAATTCTAGAGACCTGTAAGTTTTTGGATCTTCCAAGGTGATATAATCTAGGAAGAGATATGTTTACTACTCTCCTGTACTGTGCACTGGTTTGTGAGTGACCACAAGCATTCTTTTAAACCTTGGAACTGTGACCAGAGTTCCTGCTGCCCTGTGGCCACAAGCTCTTCTGTGCTACTGCTCATTCTCGCACTAAGACTAAGACCCAGGACTGTGACTCAATCTAAATAGAGGCAATGTAATAGAGTCTTTCTTTCTGCTACCAGCAAAGGGACCCCTGTAAATCTCCTTCTGACCCACTGTCTGATCACCTTACTGCTTGTGGGCTTAAAGATTTGGAAACTGCCAGGGCTGCCCACTGATTCAGTTGCCCCAAGGCCTGTTCCTTATTTACTGGGGCCCAATCTGCACTAGTACTGCCTCTGCTGGACCATGCTCCCCTCTCACCCTGGTGCGACATGCCTTTTCAACTGACCTTCTATGTTGTGTTGGGCTGAAAAATTGCTTTTTTTGTGGGTTCTGTTACTCTAAAATTTGTTTAGAGTCATTATTTAAAGATTCTTGGAGGGGTTTGGGGGAGAGCTCAGGCAAGTCTCTGCCTTTACTCTGCCATCTTGGCTTCACCTACTCTGCCTAACCTTGAATACATTATCATCTCACCTAAATAGAATTGAGTATGGCTTCCAAATAAAAAAGGGAGTCATATTCAAATGTTATTCTTTACATAGATAGATAGATAGATAGATAGATAGGTAGATAGATAGATAGATTGATATAGACATAGATATAGATAATCATCTTGAGATATATAGCTCTATCAAAAAAATCACATTAAAGAGTTTTTTTTATCTAATACAGAAGTTCCTTTGGCAGGTTTATGAAGCTGATGGACTGCTTCTCAAAAGAATGTTTTTAAATGCACAAAATAAAATACAGAGGATTACAAAGAAAACCAATTATAATGAAATACAACTATGAAGTTAAAAACAACAACAACTTCATGGACCCCAGATTAAAAACCCATAGTCTAATGGAACTTTTTTCAAGGGATGCCCTTTGAACTCAATAAGCATAAAGTTCTTAATACATGCCAAGTAAAAAGAGAGACTGAAGGCTTCAAGCTTGAATTCAGATTTCAAACTGAGTGATGATAAATGATTGCTTACAAATAGCTTGGTCTCTTTCAGGAAAAATACATTCAGCATAAAGCTACCATGGAAAAAGCCTTGGCTAAGTAAGTTAGGACTTACTGTAGTAGTGAAATTTAAAAAAAAACACTTTAAAGCAATTAACATCAATGTAATACTAGCTTTGAAATACTTTTGGAACCATAAAATGTTTCCAAACCTAACAGATTTGGAAAATATTCTAACAAAAACCTGTAAGATATTAATGAGACCTGGGGTCTATCATCCTAAGTCAGCTGTGCAAGGATTAGCAAGTTTCTCATCATTAAGGAGGAAGACAATTTTTAGACTTCTCAGAACACATGAAAAACAGATAAAAAATTTACAGAAATCCTTTTAGAACCAGCAGACATCACTTTGCCGATCGTTAGTAAAAGTTGACAATAGGTATATACCATCAGTTTTGCTGGACCTAATTAAAAGTGGTTTACCTCCCAGTGGAGCCTCTGGGATGACCAAGACCCAAAAGTGGAATCTGAAGGCTTGCCATGAGCTAAATCCATATGAACTCAACGAACAATGTGTTATAAAGATGCATTGAGCAAATGGCTGTCGTACAGCTTTGTTTATCGAAAGAGGGGTTTATGGTGGCAATTCAGGACCAATCATCACCACCAGGAATTATGGATGGGTTATCCTTAAGGAAGCCAAACTTATTGATCCATGCTGATTATGCAAGGAAATGATAGTAGCTGAGCAACCCCATCTTTGCAGGATTCAAAAATTTAGCACCTACCAATTATGCAGCAAGACACAACCTGGTGGCTAGAATTATACATGAAATGGCCTGCTGTCTTTCATGTACTGACAGATAAATCTCCACACTGTGAATATAGACTTCAAAATATCCTGGATCATTAGCCAATTAACTTTGACAGAACTGGAATATTTTCGTAGAGTGAACTATTGTTCAAAATCCTAGATATAACAGCGAGCCATAAAAATTGAAGAACATCATTTTAATAGCAGTAACTATATCAAATATTTATAATCTCCAAGCCTAAATGGAATAAAAACCTTTCAAAATATAGAGACCTAACCGAAGAAATCAGCCACATGGAAATCAGATGAGGTACATATCATGCCCACTGTCCTGTCAATTGTCATCCACAAAACACTTTCTGTGAACCTATAGGAGATGAACTTACACCCACTTGCAGAAGAGCAGGTATTTTATCCACCTATGCAATAATCCTTGGAACATTAAATAGAAAAGAATAATAGCAGAATAGTGATTTGTTCCAAGACCATTTCTATGAGAACAAGATGAAAAGTAATAGCTTATATTAATATGGTGTTTTATGATGTGCAAAGCACTCCATATATTATCTTATTTGATTCTTACAATAATCTTGTGAAGTAGTTGCTTTTATATTATCTCCATTTCAGAGGTGAGGAGAGGATGAGTGATTTACTTACAGCTGATAAGTGTCTGGAAACAGCTAGGTGGTGGAATGGACAGAGCACTGGGGTTGTTGGAATCAGGAAAACTCATCTTCGTGAGTTCAAATCCAGCCTCAGACACTAGCTGTGTGAACCTGAGCGAGTCACCTAACCTTGTTTGCATTAGTTCTTCATCTGTAAAATAAACTGAAGAAGGAAATGGCAAACCACTCCAGTATCTTTGCCAAGAAAATCCCCAGAAAAGGGGTCACAAAGAGTCAGACGTGACTGAAACAAAGTAACAGTAAGTATTTGAAGCTAAATTAGAATCTATGACTTCCTGACTCCAAATTCAATGCTTTCTCCACTGCACCATAAATTGTAATCTGTCTGAACATATCTAGAAGTTTTCGTGGATTACAAATTCAGTGTGAGTTGGTATGGCAGAGTTCATGTGGTCATGGGCTACATTGAAAGGGATAGATAGCTTCCAGGCATACAGAAAGGAGACCCACTGTACTCTCCCATAGTCAGACTACATCCAGAGTATTTTAGTCAGTTCTGGGCATTTTTTACAAAGAACATTGATAAGCATCCAGAAGAGGATGACTGGAATGGTGAAGAGCCCTGAATTCATACTAAATGGAAACATTTAGCCTTAATAAGAGAAGACTCAGAAGAAATGAGATAGTCTTCAATCAACAAACATTGATTATGTTTCTGCTCTCTTGTTTCTTCCTCCACAAAATCTCTCATACCTTTCACCTTTCCTCTATGCACAGGATCACCATTTAAGTTTAGATTTTCATCTCTTCTTGTCTGAGTTGTTACAGGTGATGTGACTTTCCCAAGATCACACAGAGAAAATGAGAGAATGAGGACCCAAGCCTAGATCTGCTGATTCCAATTTTATCACTATTTCCTTGCACTAGAAGTACAGTGTTAGGCTATTCTGACATTCATTCATCCTGCCCTTTCCAAACTATTCTAAGAGCCTCCTCACTTAGGTCCCTGCCTCAAAATTCTCCCCTCTCTCAATCCATACAGATTAATATCGCCAACTGCCCAGTGGGCATTTTGAACTTGATGTTGCTCAAATTTGGCATGTCCAAACCAGAGCTCATCATTTTGCACTCC
The DNA here is from genome assembly GCA_028627135.1 of Pseudochirops cupreus. NCBI lineage: Eukaryota > Metazoa > Chordata > Mammalia > Diprotodontia > Pseudocheiridae > Pseudochirops > Pseudochirops cupreus. The sequence goes on from CM053581.1 coordinate 372,325,196, forward strand.
GTTCTCCTCTGAATTTTCTATTACTGCCCTGACCACCTCCGTCCTTGCAGTCACAAAAGTTCACAACCCTATTGTGTCATCCTCAACTCTTTTCTTCCACATACCAGTAGCCAAAGCTTGTCTTTTTTGTCACCATTCACACTATTCTAGCCTAAGTGCACATCACTTACCTAGATTGGAGCTCAAGAAAGGGACCGAGGATGTGTGTGTGTGGTGTGTGTGTGTGTGTGTGTGTGTGTGTGTGTGTATCTTTGTAGGAGTGTATGTATACACACACACACGACGTGTGTATATTGTCTATACATATGTATTCATATATGTATAAATGTGTGTGTGTCATCTGTGTAGACATCATTGAATGCAATCACCTTAGTGAAAGTAGAGAGAAAAGGGAGCCCAGGGCAAAGGTAATGGAGTACATATATAGATGATGAGTCAGCAAAGGAGACTGAGAAGGACTGGCCAGAAAGGTAGGTGGAGAACCAAGAGAGAACATTGTCACACAAAGAGGAGACAGGGAATGGGAAATGAGATGCAGTGGGGAGGGGGGGGAGAGGGAGAGAAAGAAGGAGAGAGAGAGAATGGAGAGAAGAGGGGGAGAGAGAGAGAGAGAAAGAGAGAGAGAGAATGTCAGTCAAATGGTAAAAGGTCAAGAAGGATCAGTCTGAGGAGTGAGAAAAGACCATTAGACTTGGCAGTTAAGAGTCCATTGGTAACTTTGGAGAGAGCAGTTTCAGTTGAATGGTCAGAGCCCAATTTTGGAGGTTTTAGAAAAAAGTAGAGGCAAGTATAGATAATTTTTTAAGGAGTTTCACAAAGAGGAGACATAGAATAATAGCTTGAAAGAATGGTAGGATCTAGTGAAGGCTTTAATATTTGAGGAGCAGTCATGTGTATAACATATCAGATTTGTTCTCTCTGGCAGGAAGAGAAATAATGATGGAGGGATGGGTGAAAGAGGCAAATTTCAAAGCAGTAATTTGAGGTTCAAAGTAAGGAAAAAACTGGTCCAAAAGGTGAATTTGCTGCACTGGAAGGCAACAAATTTTCCAGAAAAGGCCAGAAGACCATCAGCCACAGTGTGGTAGTAGGGATTCCTTTTCCACCATGAGTTGGACTCAATATTCACTGAGATCTCTTCCAACCTAGGAATTTTCAGATTCTTTGAAGTGCCTGGAAGAATCCCAGAGGTAGGAAGCTTTCCCTGTTGTATATCACAGCAGATCAGAAGCTGGGGTTAGTGGATAGAGCAGTGGTTCTCACTTGCAACTCCTTTGGGGGTCGAACAACCCTTTCACAGGGGTCGCCTAAGACCATTGGAAAACACATATTTCCAATAGTCTTAGGAACTGAGACACTGCTCCTCTATCCATCTCCAGGCGGGTCTGCCTACATGCAGATCTGCCCACATACGAGTATTAAAGGGTCGTGGCATTAGGGAGGTTGAGAACCAGTGGTAGAGCAACGGACCTGGAGTTAGAAAGACCTGCTTCTAAATAGTGCTTCTGCTGATTTTCTTGTTGTTCAGTTGTGTCTGACTCTTTGTGACCCCATGTACCATGCATGCCATGCCAGGCCCTTCCATCCATCACTATCTCCTGAAGTCTGTCCAAGCTCACATTTTGTTGCTTCCATGACATGATCTATTCTTATAATACTGAGCCTCACTTACCTCACATCTCAATGACTGAGTTGAACTGTGTGACCATTAAGGTCTTTTCTACCTCTAAATCTCTGATCTTGGGATGCTTTTTATGATATAGAGAAGCGTACCAGCAATCTCTTATTGGGTACTAACTGCACAGTGACCCTCCCAACTAAGAGGCTTGCTATATATTCAACTGGACCACAGTTTTGGGGGACATGAGATTAGGTAAACCAGTTAAATAATGGCTTGCCTAAGACAACCAAATGAGGTTCCCTGACGTAACTTTTATCTTAATTCTGCTGACTTTTACTGGAAGGATGCAAAACTCAGTTTGTCCGAATTAGACTGGACAGAGACAGGCCGAAAAAAGAAAGTAGCTTATGCTTAGTATAAAGAGATCCTTAAAATTTTAAATGGTTTCCATCTATCACAGAGCATAAAAAATGGATGAATTTGACTTACATTCACCATATAAATCAAACCTTATTCTGATGATGCACTTAGCAGACTATTAGAGGCAATCATTCACCTACTACCAGCTGCTTAAGCAATAGACTGGAGGTAGCTTTGTTGAGGGCCAGATGTCAATTGTTCCAGGATAATCATGTTCTGATTTGAATACAGTTTTTCCTACATTTAAGAGGGTTTCTTTTTTTAGATTTTTTGCTTTGTTTTTGATTTGGACCCATGATTAAGTATGCGTGTAACTTCCTAAATAGGAACTACTTACATCAATTACAATAAGCAACTCAGCTGAAACTCCATCCATTGATATACATTGGCAAGCCATCTCTGCACATTCATCGTGGAGGCTTGTCCGGGGTGCTGACTTGCTCATGGTCACACAGCTACTTTTGTTGTTGTTCAGATGTGTCCAGCTCTTCATGACCCCCTGGACCATAGAACACCAGGCCCTTCTATCCTCCACTATCTCCCAGAGTCTGTCCCAGGTGATCTTTTGGACTACAAGGCTGGTCCTCAGTCTGTTCTACCACACTGCCCTTCTCTGGTGATAGACTCGTTGTTTATGAGCTCCTGGAAGTTCAGAATGGGATGTAGCCTCTAATTCTCTTGGTATAACACCTAGTCATTATAGGAACTTTGAGCACGTAGAAAAGATAAATGTCTTCCAGAGCTCTCTGCAAAGCCAAAATTTGAACAGGGCTTAGCCAGATAGGACACATGATGTGTTTGTCCCTTTGCCTATGCCATAAGGACTTGGCCCCTGGTCTTTTGATCCCAAATTCAACCCTCCTTCCACCACACAATGCTAGGTCCGCATTCACCTCCTTTGACTTAACCGCAGCAGCAATACACTTAAATGACGCCTGAAAATATCCTACCACTTTTCCCAACTCTAGGAAATGCACTGTGATGGTGGGAAAGCAGCGGGATGTGGAGTGGATAGATTGGGTTTCAGGCCCAGCCCCGACACTTACCTGGGTAATCTTAAGTCATTCAATTTGACTCTCTCTGAGCCACAATTTCTTCATCTATAGAATGATGATAGTAATAATACTTGCCCTGTTTACCTCAAAAGGTTGTTGGGAAGAAAATGCTTTCCAAACTATGAAGTGTTATGTAACTGGAGCTAATATCATCTGTTTCAAAAATACATACCTATCAACCCTCCTGAGCCCTCCGTCTCTGAGCTGATCCATTGCCACAAGATGTTTGTGCTGTGCTGAAGCCCCTCGTGATATGGGCTCCAAAGCTTAGCCAATCAGATGGATCAGTGCTCTGGACTCTTAACATCTTAAGGGGGAGGCGTGGGCTCCTGAGTCAGTCCAATGGCAAACAATTATTAAGTGCCTGATACGTGCAAGGCTCTATTCTAGGTGCTGAGAATACAGAAGCAGAAACAGAATAGCCCTTGCCCTCCAGGAGCTTATATTCTATCAAAGGAACAATATGTCTCTATGTAAATATATCCTGCTAATACCCTAAATCCTTCATGTGCTCATGCCTCTACATGCTCTTCCTGAAACCTAAGTGGAATCCAGTCAGATGAATTATTTAGTTTTCTGTTATCTAGGACAATGAGTTCCTTCCTTGGCACTGACAACCTTGAGTACTCTGTCTGTTTTCAGAAATCAAAGGATTGAGGTTCCTACTTACCCTGAGAGCTGAATGAAAGCTTTACCTGAAATGACATCTTTTGAGAAGATACTGTCCTATAGCTTCCTACCTAAATGTCTATATAGATTTCTATGTGAACATATTTGTGTGGGGGGATAAATGTGTGTATAGTTATGTAAGGATAGAAATGCATAAATATGTGAGGTGTGTACTTGCATGTAAAATACAAACGTGTGCTTATATTATCAAACTATAATATGCAAACACGTGTAACACACATATCACATGATGCATTTATTGCATATACTTACATAAATGTACAACATATCCCCTATAAACACATATTCATTTTACACAATATAATATATATAGTATACACATATCTATCTATCTAGACACATACATATATATACACATACATTCACATACACACACATATATACATGTACACCTGTAAGCATACACACATGTATACATATGCCTCTATATAGGCACAAGTATACAGACATTCTATATAGACACACATAGATGTGCATGTTTATATATTTGTATAGACACATATACACGTGCATACAGACACATATTGACACCTGCAGATACACACATATATGCATATATATGTACACACACACACACACACACACACACACACACACACACACACACTTTCTTGCTTCTTCCAGAACCAGCCACAGCCTTCCAAGCTCACCATCTCTGCTTTCCCTTCAGATGAACAGGAGAGCTCTGGGGCCATCATTTACACCGTGGAGCTCAAGCGCTATGGAGGCCCCCTCGGCATCACGATTTCGGGAACCGAGGAGCCTTTTGATCCCATCATCATCTCCAGCCTCACCAAAGGAGGACTGGCAGAAAGGTAAAGTCTGAAGATGTTTCTTTCAGCAGCCTAACTTGCTTCTTCCTCCTGCTCTCTCGTTAAATTCCTTACACCTCCAATTGATCTCAATGCTTCAGAATCGGTCAATAAGTATTTATTAAGCGTGCACTATGAGCCAGGTGTGGCAGCAGGCACTGGGGATACAAATGTAATAAATGTAGCAATCGTTACTTGTGAGTAGTTTACATTCAGGGGGCTACGTGGCACCACCGTGCAGAGAGCGCTAGCTCGGGAGTCAGGAAGATTATCCGAGTTCAAATCCAGCTTGAGACACTTTCTAGGTGTGTGATCCTGGGCAAGTCACTTTACCTCTGTTTGCCTCAGTTGTCCCACTTGTAAAATGAGAATAATAGTAATAGTATAGCTACAGTACATACACACACACACACACAGATATGGATGGCTAGATAGATAGATAGGTAGACAAGCAGACAGAAAGACAGATGGATGGATGGATAGGTAGATACATAGATACATAGATGGGTGGATGGATGGACAGACGGACAGACAGATAGATGGATAGATAGACAGACAGACAGAGATAGATAGATAGATAGATAGATAGACAGACAGATAGATAGACAGACGGATGGACAGATGGGATAGATGGATGGGTGGATGGAAGGATGGACGGATAGACAGACAGATGGACAGACAGATAGATAGGTAGATGGATAGATGCATATAGATAGCTATAGTAATAACACCTATCTCCCAGGGTTGTTGTGAGAGTCAAATGAGATAATAATTATAAAATACTTAGCACAGTGCCTGACACATAATAAAGTGTTATGCGAGTGTTGTTATTATAATCACTATTATTCTAGTGGTAGAGAGAACAAGGACATATAGAAGTATATAAAGGGGCAGCTAGGTGGCACAGTGAATAGAGCACCAGCCATGGAGTCAGGAGGACCTGAGTTCAAATCCAGCCTCAGACACTTAACATGTACTAGCTGTGTGACCTTAGGCAAGTCACTTAACCCCAACTGCCCTGCCTTCCCCCCTCAAAAACTATCTATCTGTCTATCTATATATGTGTGTGTGTGTATATATATATATATATATATATATATATATATATATATGTATGTATAATATATACATACATATACTTTTATAGATATATATGTATAGATAGACTAAAAAATCCATGGTAGTTAAATACCAAGTGGTTTGAGAGGGGGTGCCGTGGCCCTTGAGGGGCTCAGCAAAGGCTTCAGAGCTCCCTGTGGCCCACTTTGACATTGAGGAACATCACAGAGGAAGACGCTGCTACCTGGGGTGGATGTGACCCTTTGGAAATTTATGAACTACATTGATGAATAGTTTAGCTGTATTTCTCACAGCCCTTTGAAGGAAGATTTGTATTGTGTCAGGTTGACAGAGGAGGAAGCAAAAACTTCAGGGAGATTAAGAGGTTTGCCCAAAGAAACAGCGCTGACTGGTGACAGCTCAGCATCCTTCTGTTCCCACTTGGCTCATTAGCAGCTGAGCCCCTCAGATCCCCAGATATACAGCATTAATGCATGGTGTGGGGCGGATTCTGAAGTTCTCAACGAGACTGACCATTTCTTTATGCAGTTTCTCAGACATCCTCAGGGGCCAAATGAGCGCTTTGGAGGCTGTGCGAGAATGCACACATGGCTCAGTCTGCATCCAAGTTCCAATTCTGCTGCAGAACTTACCTGGGTCTGACACTGGACAGGGCAGTGAGCCTCTTCTGTGCCTCGGTTTAATGTCTTCATCTGTAAAATGGGGGTAATAATAGCACCCACATCAGAGGTGTAGTGAGGATCAAATTAAATAA
>CM053581.1:372332127-372373365 GCA_028627135.1 Pseudochirops cupreus
ATAGTCAATATGACATGTTGACTATGTATATATATTTAATATATATCCTTAATTAATCATTTATTTAAAGGTAGGAAACCTTAGTTCAACCAAATAATGAGCAAATTGGCCAAAGAAGTATAAACTAGAAGTTAATTAGCAAGTGTGCCGTCAGTCTGCTCCTTTCTAATCTCTGCTTCTACTTTCATATAACCTACAAGAATAGGCTGAATTTTGAAATTTCATTGAACTTAAGCTTCTGGAAACTAATTTAGAGATTATTCCAATCCCCTCCCTTATGTAATAGGTGATGAAATTAATACCCAAAGAGATTGTGACTTAGCCAAGGTTACACAGTCAGAAGGGTGAGAACTAAAAACCCTTATCTCTTAACTCCCGGCCCAGAGTTCTTTTCTATTTAATGGTCTCTCTCAGAAAAAATAAACACCACTGTGTATGGGCGATATGATGTACTTTGTGCCAAGTAAACTTTAGTAAACGTCAGAAAGCAAACTCCATCAACACTAGAGAGATTGTTACCTAGAGAGATGCACGTATTTATTTAGCAATGTTGAGGGCATAGACCCACTATTGCAGCTGGACAGAAACAAAGGGTACTATTAAGGATTCTTTTTGGAGGGAAGGCAGAGCAATTGGGATTAAGGGACTTGCCCAAGGTCACACGGCTAGTTTTTTGTGTTAAGTGACTGAGGCCACATTTCAACTCAGGTCCTCCTGACTCTAGGGCTGGTGCTCTATTCACTGCGCTACCTAGCCACCCCAACTTCCTCAACTGTTAAACATTGTCTCTTCCTCCTAATTTTCTTCCTACAAACCTTTTCCTTGGTATCTAGAAGTGCCGTCTCTCCAACATAGCCTAGAACAGAGAGAGTGATGGAATATTTAGATTTTTCAGGGCTTCCTGCAACCTCTCTGAAAAGTGAATAGGGAGCAGAGAACTCAGCCAAGCAAGAGCTAAAGGTGATTGATTGAGGTGATTTTAGTTGATTGACATATTAATATATAAAAGCAGCTAGTGGCACAGTAGATAGAGCCCTGGACCTGGAGTCAGGAAGACCCGTGTTTAAATAAGGCCTCAGACACTTAAAAACTGTGTGACTCTAGGCAAGTTACTTACTCTCTGGTTCATCTCAATTTCTTCAACTAAAATGAAGATAACAGTAGCACTTATTAGGGCGGCTAGGTGGCACAGTGAATAGAGCACCGGCCCTGGAGTCAGGAGGACCTGAGTTCAAATCCAGCCTCAGACACTTAAACTAGCCATGTGACCTTGGGCAAGTCACTTAACCCCAACTGCCCTGCCTTCCCCTCTCCAAAAAGAACAAAAACCTATAGCACTTACTTCACAGTCATATTGCGAAGATCAAATATAATATTTGTTTAAAATGTAAAAAAATACTTAGCACAATATCTGGTATGTCATAGATGTTATATAAATGCTTATTTCATCCCCTTACGCAAAGAAACTAATTGAGCTGAATTGAGGCCAGCCAAAAGGAGTGTCTTATATCAACAAAGAAAGTCATCAGAAAGTATTTGCCAACTGTTAATCAATTTAAAAACAAGGTTTAGCTCAGATAACATGATTTACCCATGGATGAGTTAAAACTTGACTATATGTAGTGCATGTGTATTTCCTAAGATTACTGATAAAGGTGGAGATTTTTCCATGTACAGTTATTTTTATTAGACCTGGTTATCAATTAAATTCTGCCCATGTGTGACTTGTCCAAAGTGACACAGAAGAAGGAACTTTGTTATATCTTATGACTTCCCAACTTAAAGTGACTCTCAATGTCTATAGTAAACAAAGGCTCTAATTAATTTCTCTTTTGCTGCAGTTTAAAATAATAGAATCTCTTGTAGAACCTACATTAGAACTCTACATAGCACCTCTGCATTGTCCCTTCTTGGTTACTCATTTTTTGTTTTCTTTTTTAGAGGGGGGAAGGCAATTAAGTGACTTGCCCAAGGTCACACAGCTAGTAAGTGTTAAGAGTCTGAGACTGGATTTGAACTCAGGTCCTTCTGACTCCAGGGCAGGTGTTCTATTCACTGCACCACCTAGCTGCCCCATTGGTTATGAGTTTAATATGGTTCTCATTAAGCAACCAGACTGTGTTGTGGCATGTATACTGTGTACTATGAAAGATATATTTCCACTACCAAATGCTACATGCCCTGGTTTGTCTTTAAAGTATCTTCACATTAAAAGATGCAAGAGCATTATGGCCCTATTTTTAGGAAAAAAAAAATATATGCAGGATTTTAAACATCCTATGATGAAGACAAACCCAAATCTAATGGTGAATTCTGCTGGTGGTTAATCAAAGCAATTAATATTCTGGCAGCACTCATGTTGTGTGAGAATTCATCTTCTCTCTTTTCATGTATCATGTTGTGTACATAGCACTGAGCAGGCTTTCTGGGCTTGTGGTGCTCGGTTCCCATCTCACAGACATTTAGCAAAGTGGTAAGCCCAGCAGAGACAACACATGATAATTTTTTTCTTTTTCTAATTAATTTTTTTTTCAAATGAAAATCTATTTCTCTTTCCCTTCCCTTCCACCTGCTAATTGAGAAAACAAGAAAAACAAAAACCTGTTGCCAACATGTATGTATAGTCAGGTGAAACAAATTCCCACCTTGGCCCCATCCAAAAAAACGTCTCCATCTGCAACCTTGAGTCCTAATAGATTTTTCTTGCACCTCTCTTAGCCCTGGTTCTCCACATAGAACCACAAAGTAGTTAGGAAGTATCCACAATTCTAAAAAAAAGACTAGTATTTTTTTTTGGCCAAGATAATGAAATTTAACCATTTAGCAGAACTGGGGGAGGGAGGGTGACACAGGTAAACAGAGAGGAGGGTCTTTTTTCTCTTTGTAACATGACCTAGAGTCTATGGAATTGTAGGTTTGGCTCTGGGGGCAACATGATTTCTGAATTAGAAGTCCTTAGTCTGTTACTGGAAATTAATTCACTAGAAGGTTGGCTGCCTGTGTGCATTCTTTCTGTTCCAGTTCCACAGAAAGATAATCCTGCATTCTAAATGTGGCTTTCTTAAATGTCAGAGTATGCAGGAAGCAAATGCTTAGAGCATTGTGCTGTTCCAGTTTCCAAACTGCCCTAAGTATGTGTATACCTAAAAATGCAAGGACTTTGACTGACATTTTCTTTGGGCATTTTGAATGTAACTTACAAACCTGTTTCCTAAAGTTTTACAGACCAAACCTAGAGCACTTGTACATCCTTTCTCTAGCCTTTGGCTGTGCACTGAAGTGACTGTATTTTGATTGGGGTAAAGGAGAAGTATGCTTATGGATTAGCAATAATACCTCTTCATCAGTGCAAGGGTGTAATTTCCCCCTCCCTCCTTAAAATTGTCAATGCCACAGGCAACAATCATGCTGGGGAGCACGCTGAGCTTGAACCATGAGACCTCCGCACCATCACGTGGTCAATTAGGACGCCAAGCCAGCTTCCAAGAACGGAGCACATCCCGGAGCCACTACAGCCAGGCAACTCGAAGCAACACCCTGCCCGTTGATATGGGTAGAAAGTCTATGCCTCCAAGAAAAATCAAGCAAGAAATCAAGGAGATCATGTCCCCAACTCCTGTGGAACTGCACAAGGTAAAAAGGGGGACACAGAGAGAGAGAGAGAGAGAGAGAGAGAGAGAGAGAGAGACAGAGAGAGAGAGACAGAGACAGAGACAGAGAGAGACAGAGACAGAGAGAGGGAGAGAGAGACAGAGAGAGACAGGGAGACAGAGAGAGAGACAGAGAGAGAGAGGAGACAGAGACAGAGAGAGAGAGGAGGAGAGGGAGAGGGAGAGAGAGAGATAAAGAGAGAGAGACAGAGAGAGAGAGAGACAGAGACAGAGAGAGGGAGAGGGAGAGAGAGAGAGACAGAGAGAGAGACGGAGACAGAGAGAGAGGGAGAGGGAGAGAGAGGGGGGGAGGGAGAGAGAGAGAGAGGGAGACAGAGAGAGGGGGGGAGAGGGAAAGAGGGGGGAGGGAGGAAGAGGGGGGAGGGAGGGAGGGAGAGAGAGAGGGAGACAGAGAGAGAGAGGGAGAGGGAAAGAGGGGGGAGGGAAGGAGAGAGGGGGGGAGAGAGCGAGAGAGAGAGAGCGAGAGCGAGAGCGAGAGAGAGAGAGAGAGAGAGAGAGAGAGAGAGAGAGAGAGAAATACTTAGTCTTGTATTCTGTAAGTTGGCATTTGGCATTCACGGACTAAATTCAGTGTATTTTCCCAACAGTGTGCTTTTGTTGAGGCAAGCATGAAAATGCTGTGGTACTATGGTCTAATTCTAAAACATTGGCTTAAAAGTAAATCCTCATACTCTTTATCAAAGGTGACCCTTTGGTCTTTTTAATTTAAAATCAATGATAACCAGCCTTCTTGAAATGGCACAGTGGAAAGAACACTGGCTTTGGAATCAGAAGACCTGAGGTCAGGTTCCTGTGCCTTTCACTGCCTTTCTGGCCCTGGGCAAATCGCCTCACTTCTCTGGGCCCTTATTTCTTCATCTGTAAAACGAAGGGCTTAGATTAGATAGTTTATAAGGTTCCTTCCAGCTTGAAATCCCTGATTCTGTCACTAATTATATACTAAAAGTGCCCAAATCCATAAGGTCACTCACTGAAATTTATGACTTCCATGCTTTATGGCACCTTTGAGAACTGTGATAATCCTCTAAACAGTGCAACAAGTAACAGCTCTATGCAAGGCACTGGACTGGGGACTGGGGACTAAAAGACCAAGCAAACAAAAAAATAACCCTTCCCTCAAGGAGCTTACAGTCAATTGGGATGTGAACACACATACATATATGCACAATATATGTTAATTCCCTATGTCTCTGTACATATGTGTGTAATACACATATATCTGCGTGCAGACGTGTATGCTCATACACACATGTATACACGTGTATGCATTTTATATATACATGAATGATAATAGGAGAAGAGAATTTTAACAACTTAAGGGGTATCAGGAAGGGTTTCACATGAGATGTCACATGAACTGAGCTTGGAAGGAAGCTTTAGATTCTAAAAGATGGAGATGAAGGAGCACATTCGGGTCGTGGGACACAGCCTTTGCTATGTCGTCTTTGCATAGAGACTGGATTTGGAATGTCATATGTGGAGTATGGCCATTGGCACAGTGGCTGGAATGTAAAGATGGGGAGTGATAGGAAGTGAGCTTAGAAAGGCAGCCTGGAGACAGAAGAATGCTTAAACTCATTATAATTACTGGCTCATTTGGTACCTGAGTCTAGAGTTAAGGGAATGTTTTTTGTTTTGCTAAAGAATCACAAGTGGGTAACACAGTCTTGGGGAAAATGAAGCTTCCTTGAATATGAAGCATAAAGAGGAAAAGCGTTAAGCCATGTTTGGATTGAGTGCCATTCTGGATGTGTTTGATGATGCTGTGGAATACTGCTTGACCACTCTGAATCCATTGAGGAGACCAATCCTGCCCTCTTACTGTAATAACAGGAGAGCAGCGAACAATGTTGCTTCAAGACCTTATTAGTGATGGAGTCTAGACCTTTGCTCTCTGCTCCTTCCCATTTGGGGAAGCCTGCTTAACTTAAATAACTCAGGAAGAACCTACAGACCCAACATAAAAGGTGTAGTGGAAAGACTATTAGATTTGGCCAGCTCTGGTCAAGCCACCTTGCCTGTGCAGTTTCTTTAAAATGAGGAGTTTGAACTTGGTAATTCTTCAAGGTCTTTCCCTGTGTTAAATTCAAAGTTTGAAAAGACTGAGTCCTTCTTTTCCTTATTCAAAAGCCTAAGATTTTGTCTGATTGTGGTATTTTGTGGAGTCTTAGAAGGTAGAAAAGCAGCATGGGATGGGGAACAGAGGAAAATGTGGATTCAGTTCCTACTTCTGACACGTACTGGTTTTGTGACCCTAGGTAAATCATTTAACTGCCCTGCACTCTACACAGCTCTCTAAGAATGTAACTTTCAGAGGAGATGCCAATCTGCGCTGGTTAGTCAATAAGCATTTGTTAAACCTATGTACCAGGCATTGAGCTAAGCACCTGGGATACAAATCTCTTCTCAAGGAGTTTGCAAGCTCATTAGGGAGGCAACATGAAAACAACTATGTACAAACAAAATGTATACAGGACAAATTGGAGATAACAACAGAAGGCAGTCACTAGCATAAGACTTGGGGAAAGGCTTCTCATAGATGAGATTTCAGCTGAAATTTGAAGGAAGCCAGGATATGGAGATGAGGAGAGAGATAATTCCAGGCATATGAAAACAGTCAGAAGATGGAATGCCTTGTGCAAGGATAGCAGGGAGGCCAGTATTATTGACCTTCAGAATAAATGATTGGATATGGGGGATGAGAGTGAGGAGTAGAGGATACCATGTAGGTTCTAAGTCTGGGTGGCTGAGAAAATGGTGATACCCTCAACAGTAACAGAGAAGTTCAGAAGTAGGAGAGATTTGAAAGGAAAGATGCCTGGTTCAGTTTTAGACATGTTGAGTTTAAGATGTCTAAGGGGCATGCACTTTGCAGTTTCTAATAGGTAGTTGGAGATGTAAGTCTGGAGGTCAGAAGAGAGGTTAGAGCTGGAGAAACAAGTCTGAGAATCATCAGCAGAAGGAAGAGAAATGAAATGATGAGAACAGATGGCCACACCAAGTGAAAAAGAGGGAGAAGAGGAGAGGACCCAGGACAGAGTTCTGAGGGACACCCATGGTCATCAGTTCTGACCTGGATGAAGATTCAAGAAAGGAGACTGAGAAGGAACATTCAGACAGATAGGAGGAGAACCATTGTGGTTAGGTTGGTGTCATTTGAAGTAGTGTCACAGAAACCTAGGGAAAAGGTATAAAGGAAAAAGAATTGATAATGTTAGAAGCTACAGAGAGGTCAAGGATGAGAGCTGAGAAAAGCCCATTAGACTTGAGACGTTTGAGATGATTAGAAACTGAAGAGAGTCGTTAATGATTCTTTAAAAAAATTTTTTTTCAAATTAAAGTTGACAATGAGGTGAAAAGCCAGACTGCAGAGTTGAAAATACATGTATTGCAGATGACCTTCTCAAAGAGTTAAGCTCCAATCAGGAGATATGGAATGATAGCTAGTGAGAATAGACAGCTCGAGTAGGAGTAGGGGGTGAGGATGGGTAAAATTTGGACATATTTCTTCTAGGCAGTTTGAAGCAGCCTGTAGACAAGAAGAGACTGAAGATAAATGAGAAGGTAGGAAGGACAGAGGGGGCAATCCTAGCAGATGAGATGGAATGGGGTCACTGGAACATGTAGAGATATTTGCCTTTGTAAGGAGTGGGGCCACCTCTTCATATAAGATTGGTGAAGGAAGCGATAGTGGCAGATGGATCAGGTTGATAAAGAGGGAAGAAGAGGGAGCTCTTAGCAACTGACTTTTTTTTTTTTAGTAAAACATGAGACAAGAGTCTCAGCTGAGAGGATTGGGGGGAGAGAGGAGCCATGGGAGGCTTGAAGAAGGATGAAAATTTTGGAAAAACCACTGTGAGGGGTGGGATAGAAAATTAATTAGGGAGATGTAAAAGGATTGCCTTGCCAGAGTGAAAACCCAGTTAAGGTTATGCAACATATATTGTAGTGAACCCTGACAGCCTGGTTTTGTGATTTTTCTCCAGTTTCATTCAGGAGCAAAGGCTGTAGATAGTGACAGTAATCTGTATCTACATCTTGGCAATGCAAGATCAGTAATACAATAAGGGGGCCAAAGATTCAAGAGAAAAGGACAGGGTAGAGATGAACTCATTCACCAAGGGGTGGAGATGGGGAAGGAAATTGAGTGCAATTAATTCAGGGTGGCTGGCCTAGGAAAAGACTAAGGGGTCAAAGAACTGAAGGTCACAGTAAGAACCCAGTTCTTCCTTGGTAGAATTTCCTTACCTGGGAGTTCCTTATATCTGCAAAATTACAGGTCAAGTGCCCGTTGCTTAGAAAAAGGGTCCATTACCTTTTCTGTCTCATGAACCCCTGTGGCAGTGTGAAACCTATGAACCCCTTCTCAGAATGATATTTCTAAATGCACAAAGTAAAATACATGGAGTTACAAATTCACAGATCTCAGGTTAAGAATCCCTTGCCCTGGAGGGAATGGATACTTCTTCTCTATAGATAATGCTTTTATTAAGAATGGGAGGCTGGATACTTAAATTGAGTACAATCAGTAAAAAGCCCCCTTTTTTCTTTTCCTAGGACCCGAAAGTCAAGACCCTTTTCTACAGTGTAGTTCTTGAACAGTCTGGAGATTAGTTATTCACTTTATGGAGGATTAGGTTAAGAATAGCCAATAAGTACCCGGGAAGAGGCTGCCAGTCTTCTTCTCTCTGCAGGATTCATTACCCAGAGCTTTCATTCCTAATAAGAAGGAGAGAGTTTCTGAGATGCTTGCTTTATAAGTCTAGGCTTAAGCTTTAAAGGTCTAGACCACCGGGTTGTGTTTCTTTTTGGTGAATCTTAAATTTGAAGGCCTTTAATCCCCCTTGAATGACTATTGTGTTTGGACTCCCAGATTAGGTCTGCATCGAACATCAAAATGTTCCCTTGCAATGACTGGAAAGGCCTCCTTGAGACTTTGATAGGTGTCCCTGGTAGCTACGTGACAAAGGCGTGCAAAGAGAAAACAGGGTGCAAAAAGCAAACTGCATTCTGCACAAGCTGGAAGGGTGTGGCAGAATTCTGCCCCCCTCACCGCTGCCCTCACCTCCTAGACCTGAGGGAATGGTGTCTCCCAGATCATCTCCTCACCCCACAGATTTAAAAAAAAAACCCCACAAAACTAACAAAAACCAACCAAATAACAAGCTGATATCTGCTCCAAAGCTAAGTGATGGGATTCTTTTTGGGAAAAGATTCTTCCTATTCCAGCAGTATAAAATATCTCCCTACTATTCTTCTTTGAAAAGCTTTCAGCAGAAATGAGGATAACTGAGTTTAACATGCTAGGTGTTAAAGATGGAGATCTAAGACATGGTGGCCTCAATAGGATGGAGGGAGGACTAGACCTATGCTTTCATTGGTATAGGGTACTCCCAAGTGAGGAAACTCCCTCAACCAATGCAGGTTAGCATCTTCCCTGTGACCTGAAGTCTTAGGGCTTTGTTTGCATAGAGCACCAAGAGTCACATAGCCATTATGTTTGAGGTGGTACTTGAACCCAGGTCTTTGGCTTTGAGGACAGATCTCTAACCACTGTACCATGATGCTTCTACCTAGAAACATCCATGGGCACTTAGCAACAAAGGTAGGAGTGATTGTTGATCTGTTTGGAACATCTAGAGAGCAACAGGGGTGATTTGGGAGGCTACACCCATCCTCAACAAGGGGATGTTCAGACTGACCATAATTCAATGACTTGTTTTCTTTCATTCATTCCCCACAACTCCTATGATGGAAATTAAAACATTTCCTAGACCACTTCAGTTTTCTTTGTATTTCATCCCATAAAGAAAATACAAACCTAAAAAGCAGGTGATGATCCTAAGCGTTCTTGTCACAGCTCAGATGGATTGACCGATTGAGGGGATCCCAGAAGACCCATCTAGTCGTATACTAAGTGCTTGAATCTGTGCACAACAACATCTTTAAAAAAAAAAATTGGTCTGCCTATCTGTAGTTAAAAAGTAGCTACAGACTAGAAGTGAATGAAAGAAGAGCAGGAATTCATTGTAAATTAACCTTTCCTGAGGCAAGGTTATTAGTGGAGACAATTTTCAATGAGAAAAGGGTAGCTTTGCTTCTGTTATGTTGCTAGATGTGTGTGTCTAACAGTGGAGAGTGTTTGCTGTTAGAATTCATTAACTGATCCTCATGATGAAGCCCATGGTTCCTCCAGCTCAGGCTTTCTACTAGAGCTATGGAAACGTATTTAATTTTTAATATAGCTTTCTGAGTACTATCAGTACCACTCTGCTAACATCCTGTCAGTGGTGCTTGCATATAGTGGGTACATTCTAAGTGAAGAATGAATGGTTAACGCAGTTGGTTAGAGTACCATACCTGTGCGGTTGTGGTCATGGATTTCATCTGTGGGGGCAAAATAACCTTGTTTCATACTAGCATTATGCTGTATCCCTAACTCCAACCAAGTTTGCAGATCTATGCCATTGGTCCAAAGGAAGAACTCTTGAGAGGGGATGATTGATGCAATGATTCAACCTGATCCACTCCCACTACCAATTTCAGGTTCATCCCTTGCCATGGCATCTAATGGTACATTAGAACTACTCTCTCCCCACTGAGGAGTGGGCCAGCTCATAGTCATTGTCAACCTAGAAGGTCTTTTATTCCTAGCTTTTTAAAAAGTGCCTGACCATATTAAATGCCTAATAAATGCTTTTTGACTGTCTAATTATGTGGAGGACCCTCAGATCCATCCTTGAGTCTGTTCTTTTTCAACTTTTTATCAATGACTTGGATTGGAGCCCAGATAGAATAGAAGGTGTATATGGTAAATGAAACACATATGAAAGACAGAGAATCAGGATCCAAATAGATCCCAGTGGGTTAGATTAGGGATCAACAAACCTTGACCAAATGGGCACGTGGGCAAAGATATGGTTTTTACATTTCTAAATAAAATTTTATTGTGTTTCAAAGTATAAAAACCATTCTTAGCTCACACTCCTACAAAAGCAGTCCTCTTCACTGACCTCTGGGTAAGAAAAATAGGCCATATCTAATAATATTCATTTGAATAGGGATAAACATGAAGTGTTAAAACTTGGGTTCAAAACATATCAACTGCGTAAATTTAAGATGGTGGGAAATGTTGCTTGATATTAACTCATATAAAAGGTAACTGGCCATTACCGGACTGCAGTTTCGTTATCAGTCTGGAACACGAGCCTCAAAAGTTCATGTGACCTAGGCATTATTCCTAGATGCGTAGTATCCAGAATTAAGGAGATGCTATACCCTGACCTGAGAAGACCAGATCTAAATTAGTACATTCATTTCCACATCCACATATTCAGAACATTGACAGACTGGAATATGATTAGGATTGTGGGGTGACTCAAAACAACACCATTCAAGGATCGCTGGTTGAAAGAAGTAGGAAAAGATAAAGGAGTTTAGGTGGGGAAGATGGTGATCTCCCAATATCTGAAGAAGTTATTTTGCATAAGAGGGATTACACTAGTTCTCTTAGCCCCCAGAGGGTAGAAGTAAAGGTAATGACTAGAACATAGAAAAACAGCTTTCAGCTTCATTATAAGGAAAAGCTTTTTAGCAATTAGAATTCCAAAAAGTGGAATTCGCTGCCTCCCTTTCATATTAAGGCTAGATGACTGCTTGTCAGAGATAACATAGAGGTACTCCAGGGGTTACATTAGATGCCCTAAAGGTCCCTTCCCAATTCTGTGATTCTCCACCTTGCCCTTACCCTCCTGTCCTTTTATCCACTGTCACTATCTTGTTCTATACTCACTCCTTCCTCTCATTCCTTCTCTTTCTCTCTAACCTAACATCCCCATCTCTGTCTCCATTCACTAATTCCTTCAATGGGGGCTGCTAAGTGCTGCAGTGGATAGCCTGAAGTGAGGAAGACTCACCTCCCTGACTTCAAATACAGCCTCAGACACTGACTAGCTGTTTCAGACCCGGGGCAAGTCACTTAATCCCATTTGCCTCAGTTTCCTCATTTGTAAAATGACCTGGAGAAGGAAATGGCGGACTACTCCAGTGTCTTAGCCAAGAAAACTCCAAATGGGGTCACAGAGTTGGACGTGACCAAAACAAGTAAACAACAACAAATTCCTCCAACATATGTGGGAGTACAAGACACTGAGCTGCATCCCATGGGGGAGTTGTTGGGTTTTTCTTTTTTTGAGGGATGAGAGTCTGCATCTGTCCTTCCTTTCATTAATGTGGTAGAAAACTCCCAATGGAGAAGTTCCCTCTACCAATATAGATCTGCAGCCTTTCTCCAACTTGTATTAGTTGTTGGGGGTAGGAGGAGGTACTGAGAGCAGTTCAGAAAGAACATCATGTGTCAGAGGAGATTCCAACCCAGATCTTCTCTACTCTGAGGCTGATTCTTTGTCCCCTAAGCCATGCTACACTACACCCATGGGAGGACACGAGAGGGGCCACAGTATGGATCAACTCTAGGAGCTTTGTTGTTCTCTTAACAGGGTGTCCCAAGTCTTAGACTTTTGAAAATGAAAAGACCCAAGGTGCCAACTAGTCCACCATTATATGTTTCAATTAAATTGGACATCAGATTGAGGTCACTAGGCAGTGCAGTGGATAGAGTACTGGGCCTACTTGGGAAGACCTGAGTTCAAATCCATCTTGATACTAAACCCTTGTCAAGTCTTAACCTATTTGCTTCAATTTCCCCATGTATAAAGTAAGGATATTAATAAAGTCACTAGGGGCAGCTATAGATGGCACAGTGAATAGAGCACCAGCCCTAGAGTCAGGAAGACCTGAGTTCAAATCCGGCCTCAGACACTTAACACAAAAACTAGCTGTGTGACCTTGGGCAAGTCACTTAACCCCAATTGCCCTCCAAAAAGCAAAAAAAAGAAAAATAAAGTCACTAAGACTCCTCCATAAATCTTGCCTTTCTTTTTCCATTAAAAAGGAAAAAGAAGATATGAAGACGTGATGTTCAGGTATCAGTCACGGAACAAAGGTAGAAAACTGATTCTCTCGCAGGTCACTCTCTTTATTTGAGGAATCAATTAATCAATGAGCATTTATTAAGTACCTTCTGTATGCCAAGGATTTCATCAAGGACTGTGGGATTTCCTATGTTCCTACTTAGAGAAGAATGGACAATCAATGTGTACTATTTGAGGCCTTGGCATCTGCTGGCCTTTCTTGGGTTTCTTAATTTGTGATTTCACCCTGGCTTATCACCCATTCTTTCTCTCTTTGCAGATAAGGAGCCTGTGATCCCAGCTACTAATTCTTTGATTGCTTCTGTCTTCCCTTTTCCAATTTTCCAAAATTCCTCAATGTGGAGTCTGTCCTCGGCTCATTTAATTTACTTCTGTCCCCAAGATGAATGTTAGCTTCATTGCTTTTCCCATTTTAGTTCCAACTAGCCTAGCCCTGAGCACATTTCATCCCCTGCCCCTACTAGGGCTCACTGTTTAGCATCATGAGATTTTCATGTTTCTCTGTGTTTGTCAGTAGATAAAGAAAGGAGTCTGTCCTAATCGCCCCTGCCTCTTTTATTCATTTCCCTTATCATAGGAATATTTTAAAAAGCATTTCAGTATCAACTTTGATTCACACAGACAAGACAAGGTCACTGGGCTGGCAATCGGAAGACCCTCCCTGGCTTCAAATCTCTGCTCCAGAACTTAGTACTTGTGGCCCCATTGGGACGTCCTTGCTCCTATGTGCCTTGGTTTCCTCATCAGTAAAATGGGGGTAGGGATATTTTCTCAACCTACTCTACCATACTTCATTATTGGGAAGCTTGGTGACACAGTAGAAAAGATTGAACCTGTGGTCATGAAGACCTGAGTTCAAATTCAGACATTTACTGGACCAGTCACTTAATCCTCAATCGTAAAATGAAGTCAATAATAAATAGTACCTCCCTCGCAGGTTTGTTATGAGCATCAGAAGAGTTAATTTTTTGAAAAGCACTTGGCATAGTGCCTAGCATGTAGTAGGTGTTATATAAATATTATTATTATTACCAAAGTTTGAGGAAAGTATTTTGGAAACCTTAAAGTGCTAGAAAATAGGAGAATCGTGGATATCATGCCCCTTAATTCAAAAGACCCAGACACTTAACCTGTCTGGAATTCAGTTTCCTTATCTGTAAGATGAGGGGCTATGAACTCAGAGCCCTCTAAATCCCCTTTCAGCTCTATGATCCTCCTTAATCGCCTCTATTTCCATGGCTTGGTGAAGTCACCCCTTTTGCTAGTATCAGTCCCCGCCTTGTCCCCTGCCAAACACAGAATTCTATTCCTCATCCATCTATAGACACTGATTTTAATGTATAGGCCTCTAGCTCATTGGAATGTTTATTAGTGTTGAATGACAGTGCCGCAGTAATGGAGTCCAACCTCCTCCTTCACTTGGAACCAGACCTGGCCCTGGGAAGACCTGTGAAGCAGGTAAAGCTCCTCCTTGATATTCCAGACCTCCCCTTCCCAGCTCCCTTCATCTGGTCCTGTGCCTTCCAGGTAGTGTCCTCTCATTAAGTACCAAGCACTGTCCCAGGCACGGTGTTCTCAAAAGTTTAGCAGTCCTTGCTGACCTCACAATCTAAATCTGATAAATTTGCTCATTCTGAAAGATTAGAGTTAATGGAAGAACCACAGGATGTTAGAGCTGAAAGGTTATGGCAGAAATTGTAAAGGATTTGGAGGTAGGAGACCCATGTCTAAATCCAGGCTCTAACTCCTTATTACTTCAGTTTTCCCATCTGTAATACAAGACTTAGATTCCATGACGTGAAGGTCCATCTGAGCTCCAAATCTCAGGCTGATTTGCCCCTGCTTTCTCATTTGACAAATGAGGAGTCCAAGGTCCAGAGAACCAGACTCCACTTGGACTTGCTTAGACCAGGGGTGATAACTAATACAACTGGGACTCAATCCCAGTGCTTCTAAGTCAAAATCCACTGCTCTTTCCACTATAAGGGACAGAGTCTTCTAGGGATATCTGCATTGTAAAATGAAACAAACCTCCCTCATTGCTAACTGTCAAATTTCAGATGTCAGAAGGGGAAAAGAGAGCCTATGAAACCTTCTCCAAGATTTAGAAATGAAAGACCTAAGGTATCAATTACTCTACTTGTTTGTATTTCAGTTCGACATTGAATCGAGGCAACTAGGTGGTAAGGTCAGGAGACTGGAGTTCAAATCTGGCCTCAGATGCTAACTATAGGATTCCCTTTTCACTCTTAAAAATGACTGAAGATCCCAAAGAGCTTTTGTTTATGTGGGCTGCATCTATCAATTTTTGCCATATTAGAAATTAAAATTGAAAAAGTTTGAACTACTCATTCATTTAAAAATAACATTAATAAATGTGTGTTTAGTAGCATTTTATGAAAAATAACTATTTTTTAAAAATTTAGTGAGAATGGCATTGTTTTACATATTTTTGCAAGGTTCATTACTGTCTGGCTTAATAAGAAGACAGTTGAATTTTCACATCCGATTCTGCTCTCAGTCTATTACAATGTCATTTTGGTTGAAGTATATGAAAAAAAATCTGGCCTTAAACAGATACATAGATGGAAAAGGTATTTGAAGAGGCAACTGGCATCTTAGTATTATTATGAAAATAATTTTGACCTCTCGGACCCCAAAACAGCAGAACTAGTAAGTGTCAGAGTCAGAATTCAAGTCTAGGTCTCCTGAATCTGGATTCAGCATTCTTTCTACTATTTCTACCTTATATCCAGATTTTATTTGCCTGGCTTGATTTTAAGTTCTTTGCAGGCTGGTGTTCCATTTTTCCATAGCACCTCATACAATATCTTGATTAGTAAATATTTGTTAAATTGAATCAAACTGAACAGGTGATTAGTACTCTAAAACCTAACCAAAATTTGTAATATAGTTTCCAGGAGTAAACTCTGAAAACTCAGAATTCTGAGAATGCCAGAAAGCCATCTTCCCTAAGTGTGGGCATATAAATGAGGGTCAGGGTCAAACAAAAAAAGAAGGAGAGAAGGTGTGTGAAGTAAGTGAAATTTCACTTGATGATTAATAACCATGCAAGCAGTTAAACAAAAAAAGATAAAAGAGGCAGGGAAAAGCCAATAGTGATTACTTTGTCAATTTCAGCAAAACTCCATTCATTTAAATGCCACCATATTTGAATTTTTGAAAGCACCCTGGCGTTATTAAAAAAAAAAAAGGTTTGCTAAGCAAATTAGCAATGTCAACAAAAGAAAAAATAAAGAATATCTGTATACTTTACAAATCATTGTGTATTTTACATGGATTAGTAATGTAGCTAATTACTGCATAATTATAAACAATTCTGATCTACTAGGAAGGCAGACCCATTGTGAATTCTACTTGTCAAAACTTTCTTAGCCATGATCTCAGATTTCTGTAGTTACTTGATAATATTAAATTTCATTTTAAAAATATTCTACAATTCAGACAAAACTTTTCCCCCAAATTACCAGAACATTAAACTTCTTTGCTTTTACTTTAACCTAAAATATCTAAAAATTTATCTTTTTACTAAGTCCTGGTGCACGGTATGTTTGAATGATAAATGTGAACTAGTTTTTATCGTCAATTTGTTTACTGTTAGTGGTGTTAACTGAACATGTTTTAGTCAAATTGCAGTTAACTACAAGAATCCTCATTCAACAATTGTAGATTATGTAAACAAAAATTTAATTGACCATAAATTAGTAACATATTTGCCGGGGCATTCATTCATTGGAACATTTATGCTTAGCAAGAGTGATGACCTTTTGATACCTGAGTGATGGCAATCTCCTTTGGATAGTGTGAAAAGACAAAATTTCAATATGACCCTTAAATTGTAGGTCTCCCAGTTGTCTGACTCAGAAGATTAAATATGTCTATGGCAAACCCAGAATGTCACAGAAATCCTGGTATGCTTTTTCAAGTTTCCTTTTCCAAATTAAAGTAAGGATATATGGGGGCAGTTACACACGTGTCAGTAGCAAATGCAGTCTCTAAGCCCCACTCTTCTGCCTACTTTATATTGAGTGCTATCCTTCCCTATATGTACCTGATGGATTCACATTCAAATGTGACTGGGGATAAATCCACAATGTTTATTATGCTTTTTTTCTCCTGTGGTCCTCTGGCTTTCCTAATGTTTTCTCTGTTAACTCTGTACTCTCATCATTAGAAAATTTTTCCTAAAAGTAGTGAATTGGGAGATAGAAGATTCCAAGCAAAATAGCCATTCTCTAGTCTGTAATTTGGACACCATTTTCTCTAAGTGTTCATTCAGTTGCAGAGGCTGGAGCCCTGTCTGTTGATAGAATATACTGGAACGAGACTTGTGAGCCATTTATTAGTTTTTGCTCCTGGGCCAGTCATTTTACTGCTTTGGGGTTTAGTTATATAATAGAATGCAAATAGAATGCAAACTCCTTCAGGGCAGGAACTGTTTCATTTTCTTTGTAATCGAGGACAGTGTTGGACAAATTAGTAAGAGATACAAAGATAAAAACTATACAATCCCAGCTTTCAAGAAGCTTATGTCCTGTGAGGCTGAAATTCATGGGGAGGGAAAAGAGCACAGTGAAGAGTGTGGGTTCTAAAAAGAGAGGAGGTAGGTTTTGTCTCTGACACTCACTACCTGTGCTGCTGTAGGTGAGCCAAATGCTCTGGAACTCAGTCTGCTCTTCTTCCAAGTGAGGGGGACTGAAAGACGTCAAGCTCTAAATCTACAATAGTGTGATTCTGCTCTCAAGATAACTGGTCCAGAATTGTCCAGCACTGGAGCTGAGCTCCAAGAGAGGAAATCCCAAGGTGGACAGGAGGCTGTTCTCAACAAATAGCCTTTTATTCTTCCAGATTTTTGTGAGCATCCTGCTTGTCATTTCTTTATAGCACAATAATATTCCATCACAGTCATACATATTTAGCCATTCTCCAATTGATGGATATCCCCTCAATTTCTAATTCTTTGCCATCAATTGGGGAAAAATTCTTATTCTATAAATTTGACTGTTTTCTATATATATATAAGAAATAAAGTATTTATCAGAGAAGCTTGATTACTATTACTCTATTCCATTTTCCCCTTGTTTATCGTACTACTTTCAGGTAGTCAAATAATTCTTAAATTATCTCTCCTGCATCTATTTTCCAGGTCAGTTGTTTTTCCAATGAGATATTTCATATTTTCTCCTATTTTTAAGGAGTTATTTTCTAATATCTTGTGCCCCCTTTACCATTCTTTGCCATCATTAAAAAAGCTACTATAAATATTTTTGTACATGTTGGTCCTTTTCCTTTTAAAAAAAAATGTTTGGGATATAGACCTAGTGGTGGTATTGTTTGGTTTTTTTGGCTGTTTTGGTACAGTTCTAAATTGCTCTCCATAATGGTTGAATGGGTATACAACTAGACCCAACAGAGCATTAGGGTCTCACTTTTCCCACACCCCCTCCAACATCTGTCCTTTTCCTTTTCTGTCATATTAGCCAATATAACAGGTGTGGGGTGGTAGCTCAGAGTTGTTTTAATAGGCATTTCTTTAACCAATATTTAGAGTATTTTTCATATGACTATAGATAGCTTTAATTACTTCATCTGAAAACTGCCTATCCATATCCTTTGACCATTTATCAATTGGGGAATAACTCTTATTCTATAAGTTTGACTGTTTCCTATATATAAGAAATGAAGGGTTTATCAGAGAACTTCTATCAGCCCTTCCACTTCTCTTCCCCTCTTACTTTCCTACAGAGTAAGGTAGAGTTCCATATCCGCAGAAGGTGTATGTTATTCCCTCTTTGAGCTAATTCAGATGAGAATAAGGTTCAAGTGTACGCCAGCCACCTCCACCATGACATCTTTCTTGCCTCTTAT
This sequence comes from Pseudochirops cupreus, assembly GCA_028627135.1. Taxonomy (NCBI): domain Eukaryota; kingdom Metazoa; phylum Chordata; class Mammalia; order Diprotodontia; family Pseudocheiridae; genus Pseudochirops; species Pseudochirops cupreus. The sequence goes on from CM053581.1 coordinate 372,350,681, forward strand.
GTCAGATATTCAACCTCCCATTCAACCTCCCCCAGTGCATTCCTCTTTCTCACCCCTTAATTTTTTTAGACATCATCCCCTCATGTACAACTCACACCTGTACTCTCAAATAGATATCCTACTCCTAACCCTCACCCAAATAATGAGAAAATCTTTAAGAGTTACAAGTGTCATTTTCCCATGTAGGAATGTAAAGTTTGACTTTATTGAATCCTTGGGGATTTCACTTACCTTTTTGTGCTTCTCTTATATTTTCAAGTCAAATTTTTCTATTTAGATCTAATTTTATCAGGAATGATTGAAAGTCCTCGCTTTCACTGAATATGCTAGGTCTTTTGCCCTCAGGAATATCATTATTCCAAGCCTTCCAGTCTTTTAATGTAGAAATGGCTAAATCTTCTGTTACCCTGACTGTGGATCCATGATATTTGAAGTTTTGGGCTTTTTGCAGTATTTTCTCCTTCACTTGGGAGCTCTGGGATTTGGCTACAATATTCCCAGGAGCTTTCATTTTGGGATCTCTTTTAGGAAGTGAATGATAGATTCTTTCAATTTCTTATTTTATCCTTTACTTCTAGAATACCAAGACAGTTTTCCTTGACAATTTCTTGAAAATTGATGTCTAGAACCTTTTTTTTTTATCATGACTTTCAGGTAGTCAAATAATTCTTAAATTATCTCTCCTGCATCTATTTTCCAGGTCAGTTGTTTTTTTCAATGAAATATTTCGTATTTTCTCCTATTTTTAAGGAGTTATTTCCTTTAGTGAACTTTTGTACCTCCTTTTCCATTTGGACAAGTTATCTTTTAAGGAGTTATTTTCTAATATCTTTTCCATTTAGCCAATTCTGCTTTTCAAGGCATTCTTCTCTTCATTGGGATTTTTGTGCCTCTTTTACCAATTAACCTATTCTCTTTTTTAAGATGTTATTTTCTTCAGTATTTCTTGTGCCTCCTTTACCAAGCTGTTTATTTTTTCATGATTTTCTTGCATCACTCTCATTTCTCTTCCCAATTTTTTTTCTACTTCTTTTACTTGATTTTAAAATCCTTTTTGAGCTCTTCCACTGCCTAAGACCAATTCATATTTTTCTTTCAGACTTTAGAAGTAGTGGTTTTGACTTTGTTGTCTTCTTCTGAGTTTATGTTTTGATCTTCCCTGTCACCACAGTGACTTTCTGTGGTCAGGATCTTTTTCTACCATTTATACATTTTCCCACCCTATTTCTTGATTTTAAACTCTATGCCAAAGTGGGGCTCTGCTTCCAGAGTGGAAGGGGCACTGGTTCCACACTTCAGAATTTTTTGGGAGGGGAGGGAAGGCAATCAGGGTTAAGTGATTTGCCCAGAGTCACACAGCTAATAAGTGATAAGTGTCTGAGGCCAAATTTGAATGCAGGTCCTCCTGACTCCAGAGCCAGGACTCTATCTAGCTGCCCCACACTTCAGAATTTTTGTGCAGCTATTTTCAGAGATAAATCTGGGGACCTGTAATTTTTCAGTTCTTCCAAGGTGGTACGAACTGGGCAAAGGTGTGTTTGTTACTTTTCTATCCTGTGCTCTAGTCTGTGAGTCACCATAAGCACTGTGACAAGAGTCCTAGCTCCCCTGGAGCCACAAGGCCTGGTGTGCTAGTGGTCCTCTTCACTCTGAGACTGAGACCCAAAACTGTGAGCCAGATCCAAGTATGGGAAAAGCAACAAGGTTCTCCTCTGCCCTCCCTCCACTTCCCAAACCCCCTTCCCCAGCCAGCAAAGGGATCCCTATAATATCCATCTGTGATCTGAATGGTCCAGAAAGTGCCACTGATTCAGTCGCTCCCAAGGCCTACTGCTGGTCTGGGGCCTGCATTGCTCTCCTCTTACCCTAGTGCAACAGACCTTTCCTGCTGACCTTCTAAGTTGTCTTAAGATGGAAAATTGTTTCATCCATCCTTTTGTGGATTCTGCTGCTCCAGAAGTTGTTTTGAAGCATGTTGTTGTTTGGAGGGGTTTGGGAGAGAGTTCAAGTGAGTCCCAGCCTTCTCTCTACCATCTTAATAGCTTACATTCTATTGATAACTTTCATACCTTCTGGAACATGATTTCCATCATCTTCTTGCAAATTTTCTGCTAAGCTTAACAGATCTTAAAGATCTGCTTGTTGCATTGTTTGGTAAAACCAATACAGAAAAGGCAAAGGAAGTAGTCATTGGCAGTTTTGACATCAACATGGGTTTCTATCATCGTCCATAAATTTGTTTTTTTTAAAGCATGGAGCACATCTGTTACAGGATAAAATCCATTCCCCTGAATATCTTCCACAATCAAGTTAAACTTATTAAAAGCAACCTTATCATTCTACATTTCAGCAGGGTTCCCTTCAAAACATTACCCTTGAGAACATCAGAGACAATTTTTGTTCGCTGAGTGCCTTGTCAATGTTGTATGCAACATATCTGATGCCTTGATATACTAATTCTCCTTTGAAAATGGAGCCAACAGCTTTCTTTTGGGCTTCCTTTTTCATTCCTTTTGTTTTACTGCGGTCAACTACCACATTGCCTCTCAGAAAGCTTAAAGAAATATGAGGCATTTTATCAAATAATAACTAGGTAAACTGCTTCCCCAGCATTTCCTTTATCTGCTAGCTTAATAATTCTGTCAGAAAAGGAAATGAGGTTAGTTGTGCATGGTATGGCCATTCTTTAAAATCAACACTTCCTTATCTGGATGTTCACCAACTATTTCTTTAATAATCCATTCTAGAATTTTTCCCAGGGACAAAAAATTAAGCTGACTGGTTTACAGACTCTATTCTCTCTTGCCTTTTTTTGAAAATAGGGTATCAAGCATGCCTGTTTTCTGTGACTTTTCAGACATCGCTGAGAAGTGCTCAGCAGGCATGACGACCAGGTTTTCAAGGATTAAAAATGTCATTCATTTGAGATGAGACTTTAATTCATTTGAGGGTAGTGAGGTGCTTTTTTGGCTCTCTTCCTATTTGTCTTGGATATCAGCTCCTTGTTAAGTCATTTTTGTTGTGTTATTTCTTTTAAGATCCTATACCTTCTCTAATCTTTTTTCTTCCAACATAGCTACAACAAACAAAGCACTTTTCCTGCTGTCCTTAGCTTCAGGAGCCATGGCTCAGTTCATTCCAAACTTTTCAGACAGTATTTTTATAGGACTGTACCATACTCATTCATTCTCATCCAACCTAGCTTCTGTCTTCTGTACATTTCATTTTAAAATTTAAGTTAGGGAGTTCACTGTATATCCACGACAATTTCTTCTGTTAAATTCCATTTTTTTCCCCTTATTGGAATTGTTTTTCTTTGTGTCTTCAGAATTTAATTCTTGAGTCTTTCCCATCCCTTTTGGATTGACTTCCTTGAAGCATTTCCCTGTAGGGTCTTATCTTTTCTCAGAATCTTTTGAAATCCAATTCTCCAAAATTTAAAGTACATGTCAAACCATAACTGGATTTTCTTTAGTACTCTGTCACAGACTCTAGAATGGACTGGTTACCTCCCACCCCTGCGCCCCAACCAAGTCCTCACCATTTCCATACCAGCAAACTATTTCCTCACTGTTAATGAGAATCAGATTCAGAATAAAAAATTCCCTTGTTGGTTCTTGCACTTTCTAAAGCATGAAATTATTACTAAAGTAAAAAATTGTTAGAAAGAAGCTTCATAAGATACTTCTACATAAAATCTCCCATCACTCCTATATTGTGCCTGTGCCGTGTTGGTGAGGTTTCCCAAAAACATCACTGACAAAATCACTTGTTTCTTCCTCCTTTGACCATCCCTCAAATCTTTCCATCATACTTCTCCCTATTGGTTCCTGGATTTCCACCATGAATATGCCTTTTTAATATATAATGCTACTCCCTCCAACCTTCTAACTAATCTTTTTCTTCTGAAAAAAGCATTCCTCTCCAGAATAGAACCATGGTTTATAGTCTCTCCCATAAAGTCTGATGTTTTTAAGTTCAACTTTGCCATCTTGCATAGGGACCTCTAGTTTCTCATTTGTAAATAGACCCATTTGAAGCCAGAGATTATACTTCTGAAATTTTTTTTTGGATTTTTGTATACTGTGAATACCTGGCTGTCTCAGTTACTATTCTCTTGTTCCTGTGCCTACTCTCTATAGTATCTACCTTGGATAATGTAGCTAGATTCTGCTTAGTGTGACTAATGAATCCTTCAAAGTGGTCACATGATTTTATACTATTCAGAGTTATATCAAATATGGCCATTTCTTTCAGTCCAACGGAAATACCAAATATAAATTTGAATGATGTGAAAATTCAGGGAAATCATTTTTTACACTAATTGGGACCTGGTTGTATATATTATGCACATATAATAGACATCCTTTCTAGTTTAAAGTGAATTGATTGGCACTTGGCAAATACATTCTTACCAGCCTTTATATTCCTCCTCTGCCCAGAAATCTGTCATCCTTTTTTGTAAGTCATGATCCAGAAATCCAGTTCCATTCTCAGGCACAACCTTCTTAGCCAGCTGTTGTGCTCTCAAATTAATTTTTCTCTTCTATATGCTTTTCCTTCAGTGGGCAACAGTTAAGAAAACACAACTTGTGCCCCTGTGGTCTTCAGTTTCTTGACTAAGATTTTTTAATTTTTAGCAATTCTTTTTAGATACCTTCTGGAAGTGTCATTTATGTCCACAGTAATCACCCAAAGTGAGGAACTGTCATCTATTTTAATCAGTCTTGAGATACTCTGTGATGTTTTGGATGCCATGCACTATATATACAGGCACCACATCCCAGTATGTGGTGTAGAAGGTATATCCAAATTCCCACACATACAGTTACCACCACCCCCAACATCTGGTTATATGCTACCATGTGTCTCCCAGGATCCTCACTGACTGGCGACATAGGGCTTATGTTTCATTGCTGTTAGGCTATAGATTTTTCCAAAAGCCAATCTTAAGTATTAGAGAAGACACTCTTAACTTTGTTTCTTAGATCCTTTCTCTGAATAATGTTTTTAAATGCACAAAATGAAACCAAAAGAAGGAAATAAATTATAATGAAATTGCCATCAAAAAAAGTTTTTTTTTAATTCATGAACCCAAGGTTAAGAACCCATGCATTAGAGGAATCACCTCAGATGCTATGATCATTGTAATAATTAGTTTACTCATTATGCTTGGAAATCCTTCTATATCAGTTAAAAAAGAAACCCTACCATCAATCTTGAACGTGTGTAATGTTGCTCAGTTGCAATTCATCCCTCAAAGTTGGAAAGCCAGCATCCCCCATGTAGCCAAGAATCCAGCCTACCACTGATTCACTAGCAAAGAAGTTGTTAAACATTCATTTCAAAAGGGTTCTGCCTCTCACCATTGCCAGAAAGCAGCAGGAAACAGTATGTGAAGCAGCTGGCCCTTTCTTTCCTCACGATGGCTGCCTCTCTCCCCTGCAAGGCTGCAGCTGCCTCCCTTGTCCCAGTTTACCATGTTTGTAAATGAATTCAGGATGCAATGGAAACTGATGTTCCTCAGAGGGAAGTTTTTCCTCTTGGGCTCGAGGAATGCAGCTGGAAAGACAACTCTGTATTCCCCTCCTTCCCCCCTCCACCCCCAACAATCTAGGATGGCAAAAAAAAAAAAAACGAATGTCTTTTGGTCTGACAAAATGGAAGGTGACCCAGGTGCTACCTTAGAATGAATGAGCACAGGTGATAAAAAGATAGTTTAAGAAAACTATGATAATCTCTGAACAGATGGCTTCAACTTCTTCCTTATGGCTACGGCATCAGAGAGGCTCAGTTCAGTCTCTGACAGACCGTCATGGCTGAGAAGCCATAACACCTGAGCTGCTGCTGCTTATTGCCTCTCAAGAAAGCACATGTGATCTCTCTCATAAGATCAAGTCGGAGAACCTGTAAACATCCCAAGAACCCTGTGAATCAAGAAGCATTTATGTGCTCTACACCCTGGGGATACAAAGAAAGGCAAAGGGCAGTCCCTGCCCTCAAGGAGACCACAATTTAATAGAGGAGACCACAAAGAAATATGTACAAACTGCATATAGGATAAGTAGGAAATAATAAAGTCTCTGGATTTAAAGGTGGTTTGAGAAAAGCTTCCTGTAGGAAATGGGAATCTGGCTGGGAATTAAGGAATCCAGAGAAGCCATGAGGCAGAGACGAGGAGGGAGAGCATTCCAGGCATGGGAGACAGACACTGAAATTGTGCAAAGTCAGGAGATGGAGCATCTTGTCCATGAAACAGCAGGGAGGTGCATGTCACTGGATCATAGGGGTAGAGGATGGGGGGCCTCAGAGCAGAAAGAAAAGAATAATACTGGAAAGGTAAGGAGAGTAGGGAGGCAAAGTTATAGAGGACTGAATGCCAAAGGATTTTGTATTTGATACTGGAGGAATCCTGATTTAATAGGAATTTACTGAGTATGGAGTGACAGGGTCAGAAAATCACTTTGGTGGCAGAATGGAGAGTGGACTGGAGAGAGAATTGTGGGGTCAGTGAGGATGACACATAGGTTACAAGCTTGGGAGGACAGTGGTATCCTCAATAATAATAGGACAATTTGAAACGAGGGGAGTTTGGGGAAAAGATAATGAGTTCAGTTTTGAACATGTTCAAGATGTCTGAAAAGGCGACTGGAGACATAAGACTGGAAGTCAGCAGAGAGGTTAGAGCTAGAGCTGGGATATCATCAGCACAGAGGTAACTAAATCCAGAGAAGCTGCTGAGATCACCAAGTGAAGTCATTTGGAGAGAGAAATATGCTGTCAGAACAGAAACTAAATCAGATGTCTTGATCCTTACCTCAAAGTATGTTTTTAAGAGACACAGATGGTGTTTGTTTGATGTTCAAAGTGAAATACAGTGCAGTTTGCTACATGGCTGCTTCCAGAAAGGTTAGAGAAAATTACAGTATATAATAATGGATCGTCAATACTGCAGTTGGCTTTATAAAGATGACTCCAGCCTAGAGATAATATTGTAACAAGTCAGTTGGTCCTTTTAGAATAAAAACAAGCAGAAGAAATTGGGATAAGGCCATCTCTATTCTGCCCTGATTTAACAACCTCTAAAGCAGTGGTTCTCAACCTTCCTAATGCCGCGACCCTTTAATACTCGTATGTGGACGTATCTGCATGTGGGTGGACCACCTGGAGATGGATAGAGGAGCAGTGTCTCGGTTCCTAAGACCATTGGAAATATGTGTTTTCCGATGGTCGTAGGCGACCCCTGTGAAAGGGTTGTTCAACCCCCAAAGGGGTTGTGACCCACAGGTTGAGAACCACTGCTCTAGAGTATTGTATTCTATTTGGGGTACCACATTGTACAATGGACACTGACAAACTGGACCTCATCCATAGTAGAGTATAAGGATGAGAACTGTAGTTCACTGGGTTTTTTTTTTTTGCTTTTCGGAGGAGGGAAGGCAGAACAATTGGGGTTAAGTGACTTGCCCAAGTTCACACAGTGTTAAGTGTCTGAGGCCAGATTTGAACTCAGGTCCTCCTGACTCCAGGGCCAGTGCTCTATTCACTACGTCACCTAGCTGCCCCAAGTAGTTCACATTTATATAAAATTTTAGAGTTTGGAAAATGCTTCCCATGCCATAGGCATCACTGGGATTGCTTCATTCTGTAGACATCTTAATATGCCATCCTATATTACCTGTCGCCACCTCCCCCACCCCTGACCCTGCGTCGGTACTATCTTTCCATCTCTCATCTAAGCCTCACAACCATCCTCCAAAACCAATGCCAATTGAAGGGACTTGAACACATGATAGCTGCCTTCAAATACTTTAATAGCTGTCATGTAGATAGGACTCAAGTTCAATATGGGTTGGATTAATTGACCTCGGAAGTTCCTCCCAAACTGGACACTGATACTGATTTCAATGATGTGGGTCGGAGCAGCCAATAAAAAGATAGTGGGTATAAGGCCTATGAGAAGCATGGCTCACCTGACAAGCGTGTGAATGGATGTGGAGTTTGAAAGAAATCAAAGATAGGGTTGGTAGGAGGGCTTTCAGCATAATAATGATAATTTGGTATTCCTATGAACCACAGTGGAAAATCAGCAAAATATTTTGAATAACAAGAGATATAAAAAGCAATGGGCTTCAGAAATGATTCTCAACTGTAGCTGAGAGTTATACAACAGGCAGAAGTCAGTGGACAAGCAAGAAAAAAAAGAGAACTGTCATCCAGTCATCTGCCAAGGCCTGAATAAGGGATGCAGATATTAAAAAGGAACCTTCTATGGTTTCCTCCAGCCAGATAAAGCATCATTGCTGCTGTTTGAGTGAAAGGGGTGGAAGTTGGAGGAGCACCATGGAAGTAGTAGCACCACAGCTTAATGCTACCATGGAAAGCAAGAGTAGTTCTCATTTTTATGAAATATTGATTCTTGGAGCTAAATAAATGGTTGTTGAATATTTGCTGACCCTATACTACTTTTAAAGTCATTTGATTTCATTATACAAGATCAGCCACTTTTCTAGGAAATTATTGGCCCAGTTGTTAGAAATTAATGACTCCCTTACTCAGGCTAACCTAAATAACTTTCCTAGGTGGGCAAAGTACTATCAAATTAAATCACTTTGTAAAATTTTCACCCCAAAACTTTCCACATAGAAATAAGATTTTAGATTCAAGATGAGTTAAAAGAGGTAAGTAGATGGTATTAAATACAATGGAACTGGAACCAGAAGACCTGAATTCAAATCCTGCCTCTGACACTTACCAGAGGTATGACCACGAAAAATTTAAATTTCCTGAGCCGTGGTTCCTTCATTTGTAAAGTGGAGGTAAGAACTACCTATGCCTCACAGGATCACTGTAAGGAAGGCACTTAGTAATTAATCTAAGTTATTGTTGTTATTATTAACTGTTGTCCCACAAAGTCCTTCTACTCCAATGCCTCACTGCAGTGCTAAAGTGACTCTGGATTCTTAAAAGCTTTGTGAGTTGAACATCTAAGCTTTGACAGGTCTGGAAAGGCTTTGAGTGTGTCACTGGTTCTGAGTTCATTTTCCAAAAACCAACCTATCTAATTATATAAAAGTACATCACCAGTATAATGGCCACTTTGTACTGAATTTTTTTGTTGTTGGGGGGAAATGGCAACCAATGAAATTGAGAAAAAATTTAAAAGAGCCTCAATTCTGTGTGGTCCTGTCAGGTTCTGGAGTGACATTTTCAGGTGGTAAAAAAGGGGGATGGGATGTGAGTTTTGGTGCCATCAATAAACATCATCTTGATTAGTACTCTAAATCTGAGATTCCTTTTTAAATAATCAATAATGGAATGGAATGATGTTCCCTTCCCTAAATCATGTGAGTCATAACATGCTTGTTATAAACAACACTAGCAGAGTCAAGTAGCAGCTAAATGAAAGAATGGCTCACAATTACACCTTGGAGAAAGAAGCAAAGAAAAGAGTTGAGTGAATAGGTTTTGCTGTACTTCCCAGAGGCAAAAAGAAACATGACTGAACGAGATGTTTGGTCATCCAGGGCCAAGTGAGCGGGAAGAGAATAATTTGGACAGAGAAGAGGGGGGTGAATGACAGCAGCTCCAGTGTCTAATAGTGTCCTTAAAGTATAGGAAGGACATAACCAATGAGAGGGATGCATGCCACTATTATGCCTGTCTTACATAAAGGGAAACTAAGGCTCAATGAAGTGACTTTGCTAGGATCATACAGCTAATAATTATGTAGACTGAGAGCAAAATTTAGGTTTTCTAACTCACAGGATCAGGGATTTTTATTACATAAAACTGGGACTATGGAAAGAAATTATCATTAGAAACTAGTGTCAATGGGGATCTTGGAGTCCTCCAATCCGTCACTCTTTTGACTTGAGAGAGACTTTTGCTGACTGCTGTTTCCCCCAGTCCTGAGATTCTCTTTCACCCTTTCCCAAAAAGTCAGGGAATGTTCTGAATCTGTCGCCAAGGAGTAAATGACATAAGCAGCTGGCACCACAACAGGCACAGGGAGGCAAGAAAGAGAAGGGTCATTTTTATGCCATCACCCTAGACAAGGGTCTTGCATTACAGATGAGGCTACCTTAAAAACACCTTGGCAGAATTTATTTGTGTGACTATTTACTCGGACCTACTCTGCTAAATGCTAATGGTTTGTATAAGATTTCTACTCCTATATGCGTCATTAGTTTTGGTGATGGTAAAATATTTAAAAATAAAGCAGGCTTAGCAATGAAGGAAGAACAAAAGAACAAAAAATCAACACATTTAGCAGGTGAATGAAATTTTAAGTTGGATACAGCTAACCTCAGGGTATTTTTCTGGAAAAGAAGGGACAGAGTTTTTTGGTGTGTCCAGATGGATTTGGAAAATGTCCAAGTCCAAAAAAAAAATACTACAAACTCCATAGTGGGATGTTCTCTGAGAAGAAAGGGCTGTCTCAATAGTACTTAACATCATTGATAATAATTTAAAGAAGGTTCTTTGTGTTTTTGAAACTTCAGAAGCAAAGAGTCATTCTAGGAAGTGCATTTTTACAGTGTAACATTTTTACAGGTAACACTGTACAAGGACTGTGACATGGAAGACTTTGGGTTCAGCGTATCAGATGGACTACTGGAAAAAGGAGTATATGTTAAAAATATTCGCCCCACTGGACCGGGAGACCTAGGTGGCTTAAAGCCGTATGACAGGCTCTTACAGGTAAAGTCAAATGTGCAATTTCAACCATGCATGTCTAAAGTGGAGCATATAATTAACTTTGCAAGACCAAATGGGCAAATTGAGGAGCAGAGAGAGGTGGTCTATTCACCTAGTGGAGGATGAGCCCACTGAGGAGGGCCTTTCAGCTCTGTTCTTTTCCCCTTCTCTAAGGTCCCTTCCAGATCTGAACCCCATGGTGGGATCTGAATCCCACCAGATCCTCTCTCCAAACCCTCATCACCATGGTTCTGGCATCATTTTGGTCACAACCTCAAAATCTGACTTTACAAAGTAGTCTCCAGGTGTCAAGAAGAAGGTGGAAATACTGGATGCCACAATTTATTCTACTGTAAAAATTATTTAAGGAAGAAAAGTCCAAGAATAATGTTGATACCTTCTGTAATAGGATCTCTCTCAGTAAAGACCTATGCTCTTTTAAAAAACATTCAGTGGAATGTATTCATTTCACAAGCTCTTTGATTCCTAAGAATTACACATTCCAAAGAAGCAAGGCAGTAGTTAGTGTTAGACTTCTGATATTGGGCTGGTAAGAATAATGGAGTAGTGATACAGTTCCTCAATTCCTATTGTCACTCCTAGATCAACTACATGGCTTTAATATTCTCCAAAGCCCCATCACACTTAAGACAGCTACAATTCTCCTTCTTCAAAGAGGTAAAGTCCACAGGATACCTTATCCTGTTAGTAAACAGTCATTCTCTATTACATCACAGCCTGGGTGTTTCTAATTTGAACTCTTACCCTCTGAAATTTTGCCCTGAATAATCCCCCACCAAGCTCACAGTTTCAATCCAAACCTTAGTAGCAACAGGCACTATTACCTGAGTAACTCCTGAGTAACTGCTGCTGTCTGAGGGTGCAGATAATGGTTTACTGAGAACTTATTCCTTCCTCTCTTATAACAAGTCTCCTTATAACTTACAGTAGCCTCTTATATTCTAAAGTCATGACACTGACTTTATCCCTCAGACTCATGAATGGATAACAAAATCACTAGATTCAAAGGCAGAGCTCCCTCTTAATCTGAAGGTGTTCAATATAAACGTAATACCCCATTTCATAATGAATTACTAGCTCCTTGGAACTGTCTATTCCTGGAGATTTGATATACAGGCATCACCTAGTAAATGTTCTCACAAATTCCCCTTTATCAGTGGGTCAGCTCTGTCCTAGGTCTCTACACTCAATATGAACAATCTCCAGAATGTTCCTTTTCCATGTTTTCCAGATAACTGAGAAACTTTGGACAAATCTAACACCCCCAACAATTTCTAACCCAGACTCTCCCCAGCACACATAACCATTTCAGATCCTCTACTTCCCCCTCCAACAACATTTTACTCTTGATCTTGGCCACATACATTGGGCACATTTTACCTGAACTGATGTTTTTTGCAAAACTTTTCTCAGTTCATATAAAGGAGATATCTAAACACTCCTTATGTAATCACGGGGCATTTTGGATGCTACTTTCCCAAGGGGCATTCAGGAGTTGGGGGAAATGGCTCGATTTTGTTCAAATTCAGTTGTATAAGAAAGCTAATTTATATATAAACCTTCTCCTCTCCCTTAGAATTGCCTATTGGAAATTAAAGTAAGACCAGTGAGTTGCTTAGAAAACACATGGTATTAGAGTAAGATCTGGCATTCCAAGGTGTCACTTATGACAGCCTTGTGCTGGTCAGTACTAGGAACAAACTTTCCCAAACTAATGCTACTACAGACCAAATGGCCCACATTTAACTCACATTGGTTCTATTTTGATCAATAAAACCTCTTTTAAGATCATATAATCTAAGAGATCAAAAAGCCTGAACTCCCCACCCAGGGGAAAGCATCCTCTCTACAAAATCAACATAGCAGCTTCAAATATCGATTGTGAGTTACTTGCCACCTAAGTCAGGTACACGGGCCTTTTTCCTCTCCTGTCTTAAATTCCTTGCACCAACTCACAATCACTTGAGTTTCAGATTTTCTCCCCACCCTCCCCCTCCCCCCCATGGTGGCGTGCAATCATGTATAGGATCTGCAAATACTTTCACATTGTACAACAGTCTGGTTTTATAGAAAGGTTGTAACCAATGGGTGAACAATGGGAAAAAAAGAAACAAAACCAAACATGATAAAGAACGATAGCGTGTATCGCTTCAGTCTCCATTTAAGCTCTAGTCTTTCTGGATCTTACTCTGAATGTCGATATCTCCTTCCATCCTGAGGCTTGTAGAGTTGTCTTACAGCTAGCTGTGCCTTGCTGAGAAGAGTCTAGTTCGTCAAGGTTGGTCATCACACATACAATGTGTCTGTCATTATGTACAAATTTTTCCTGGTTCTGCTCTTCTCACTCAGCATCAATTTGTATAAGCCTCTCCAGGTAATTATGAAGTCCATCTCCTTCCCATTCTTATAGCACAATAGTATTCCATTACATTCATATACCACAACTTGTTCAGCCATTCCCCAATTGATGGGCAACCCTTATATTTCCAGTTTTTTGCCACCACAAAGAGAGCTACTATAAATATCCTTGTACATATGGGTCCTTTTCCCACTTCTGTGATCTCTTTGAAACCCCATTTCTGTTGCTACTTCTTCTAGGATATTGTTCTATCGTCATCCTTAATCTTTTGTTTTCATCTTTTCCTTTTCTACAAGTACCTCCTCCCCCACCACGCCCATACATACCTTGCAATTATACTTAGGTATTCCCTATATTGGAGCTTTTTTAAAGCTTTAAATTCAAAAGCCTTTCCTCAATTTTATCTGCTAAAACGGTGTTCTTAACCTGGATCTATGAACTTGGTTTTTTAAAAAATTATTATTTTGATGACTATATTTCCAAATAGTTGATTTCCTTTGTAATTTTATATATTTGAAAACATTGTCCTGAGAAAGGATCTGTAGGCTTCACTAAGGCAGAAAAAAAAAAGAATTCCTGTCCTAAAACTTTATCCTATCTTCCTTTCCCATATTTAAAACAAAAAAAATCCTCTTCTTCACTGCCCTTAGTTTTTAACCTCCTGCTTTGTGACTTCAACCCCTACCAACTCAATTCAAGAAGCCGTTATCAGGTACTCACAGTGTATAAGGTGTATTGTGCTAGGTGATGGAAACTGAATGACAAAATGAAAAGCAGACCAGACCCCGTCCAAGAGGGTTATATTTTTACCAGGGGGAATATAACACAGAAAGAAGTAAATAAGAGGTAATTTAGGGATGAAAGAAGCACTATTAGCTAAGGGGAATTAGGAAAATTTTCCTGTAGATTAACCCTAATGTGAACCTTGAAAGAAGCTAAGGTTTCTGTGATTAGGTGGTAAGAAGGGGCTATATTCCAAGTGTAGGGGGAGAACGAGACTGTGTAAAGGTCCAGAGGTGGTAGATAAATGACAAGCTTAAGGAAGAACAAGTAAAGCTTTGGAGTGTTTGAAGGGGAACGACTGAAAAGTCTGGAAGGGAAGGCAACAGCTTCATTTTTAAGAGTTTTGAATAACAACGTGAGTTTATATTTTATCCTAAAAGCAATTGGAATCACTGAAGAGTCTGAGCAGAAAAATACTTGTTCAAACCTATGTTTTTAATATTTTATACTGGCAGCTGTGTGGAGGATAGACTGGAAAGGAGGGGAGTAACTTGAGTTATAATATAACCAATTATGAGTTTACTGCAATAGTCTAGAGGGGAGGTGACAAGGGCCTGAAAGAGAGTGGTCGCCATTTGAGCAGAGAGAATGGGATGGATGGAAGAAAAAGTATGGCGATAGAACACACAAAGTTTGGTAACTGATTGGATATGTGTGGCCAAAGAAGGGAAGACGACCCGAGATTGCGAACTTTAATAACAAGAAGAATAACAGTGTCAAAAGAAATGAAATGTGGAGGACAGACGGGAAGATAATGAGTTTTGTTGTGGACTTGTTGAGTGCGAGCCACCTATGAGGTATCTGGTTGGAAAAGTTTAGCACAAAACCAGTGATGTAGGACTGGCAGTCAGGGGAATAGTAAGTGCCGAATATGTAGTTCTGGGAATCGTCTGCATAGAGATCACTGAACCTATGGCAGCTAACGAAATCAAGACAGAACATGTTATAGAGAGGGAAGAGGTTCCAGGACAGAGCCGCGGAAAACATTAATGGTTGCACAGGGTGGGACATGGATGAAGATCCCGCTAAGATCAAGAAGGAGTAGCCAAACAGGTAAAAGAAATAGGAGACAGCAGTATCACACAAAAACCCAGAGAAGAGTATCCTGGAAGGGATAAGCAATCAGTCTGTCAATCAACAAACTTTATATGCCAATTATCAACCAGGAACTGTTCTAGGAGCTAGGGCGACAAGGACAAGGACTGAAATTCCTACTCACAATGAGCTAAATATGTACTCCATAAATATAAAGTTAATAAATATACACATTAAATACAAAGTAATCTGGAAGGGAAGGCATTAGCAGTCAGGAGGGGGTCAGGAAAGGAAGGCTTCACAAGAACGAGCTGCATCGTAAAGGAAGAGCTCTGAGAAACAGGTAAGAAGGGGATGCATTCCGGGCAGGAGGGACGGCCAGTACAGAGCCATGGAGAGGAGAGAAGGCCGGTTTGTCTGCATCACTGTGATGTATCTAGAGTCAAACGGTGATGAGATCAAAGATGAGGATTGAGAAACAACCACTTGACTTATTAAGGCATTGTTAGTATCTTGGAGAGAGGAACTTGCCACCCCTGGGATACCCTGTCTTCAAACTTTTCCCCTCTTTCTGTATCCATTGCACTGCACAACAACTTCTTTTGGTCTCCAGCCCTTTTAAAAGAACTTCTGGTTTCAGCTCCAGTTTATATGTTTGAGGTTCAACTGTGCTGTCTTACGACTCAAACACTAAGCCCAAAATGACAGAATGCCCCTGCTTGACCTTTCAGGTTAACCACGTCCGTACGAGAGACTTTGACTGCTGCCTCGTCGTACCTCTCATAGCAGAATCTGGCAATAAATTGGACCTGGTTATTAGCAGAAACCCCCTGGCTTCTCAGAAGGTGGTCCCTGATCAACAACGTACTTTACCAGGTGGAGAATGGGGTGACCAGAACAGAGCTTTCTTTCAACAAACTGGACATGGTGGTAGTCTGGAGACACGAGAACCCACTAATACATTATAGCAAAGACTTTTATAAAATGACAAAGGACAATATATACATGGTGCTAAAAAAAAATCCCTTTAAGATATCTGTGACATTTGAGGCACAGATCAATCATGTGGCATTAACTGTAAAGCACAGGGGCTTTTAAATGTCTCTCATGGCTCATGTTCACTATTCTTTTAAAATTGGAAGTTTTTCTGGTGACCACTATGATAAATGGCAGGCCAAGCCCAATGATAGAGCAAAAAAGATAGCAAAAAGTAGGTAGGTGTTTTCTTCCCTCCCATTAATAAACTAAAAGAGCTTTGAAAAAGTCAATTTCATACTTTCATCTTAATATGACTGGTTTTGAGAGAAAACAAAATCTCATTTTCTAAAATATCCTTTATGATAGTATCTTATAATTCACTTTTAAACCAGCTGGTTACTGGGTCTTAATGTAACAGTAAGCTGTACGAACAAGGCTCTTTGTAAATTGTGCTTTATTATGGGTAGTGTTTTGTGAACTCTTGGTCTGCTACAACGGGAGGGATGCAGATATAAAATTAAGTTATATTAAAGTATTTCCACAAACATGCACGTAAGAGGCTGTGGTAGGTGGTGGTGAAATGTATTGCCCAAGTATAGGAACAATTTTACTAAGATGTATGTTATTCCCTATGCAAGAAAATACTAAACAGGTCATGTCTTGGGACCTGTAATTTATTTTTTTTTAAGAATGGGGATTATTTCTTAAGTAGCTGAAAACCTCTGGAAAAGGACTACAGTACACTAAAACTCAATCTGAGGGTATTTGTTCTTAAGTTCATTTGTTTTCCTTTTAACAAAAGAATTAAATAAATACCTGTAACAAAGAACAAAGTGCAAATGAGGTCAACTTAATGCCAGGCAAGTCAAATCCATATCACTACACATGTTGTTTTGACAGATTGAGGGGCGTATAGCACATGTATTTAGAAATTCCACTGAGATATATTTTGTTCTGAGCCATGTCACTTAGAGAGATTGTAAATACATTTTACAAAATACATCGCCAGTTCCTACCACCCCTCAAAGCAATAAATGGTGACAATTGCTTCTTATCCTCCTGAGCAACTGTTTTCAGTTGTTCGGATATTTTGAGTAATCACGGTAATAACTTATCTGTTAAATATTTAAAAATTAACTAGATCTATATATTGATTGTAGAACGTTCATTAACAAAATAGTCATTTTCTAAACCCTTTTGTTTTGGGTTAAAAATTCAAACACCATCTAGACAAAGTATCACTATCTTCTTTACCCTTATTACATGAAAAAGCTCACCTTCCTTTTGTGCACACACAAATGTTTCCTTCATTCAACACTGCCAGGGCAAGAAAAGAAAATTTAAAGCAGAATCATGTTTGAAAGAATCATGAGTCACGTAAATTTATTTTTATTTGTAACAAACAAGTATTAAACTGTAAAGTATTTTTGTACAAATTTAATACTTTAATAGCATGATATTTATCGTCTATGTATGGTTTTTGGGAGCTCAGAATTGTTGCAAATTTGTATGAAAAAAATCAAATTGTACACAGTGGAATAAACAGTAATTTAAAAAAAGACAAAAGTATGACATTGAGTATAAACTCCCTGAGACCACTTTGACCACATACTGCACAATACAGAGCAGACAGCACACAAAATTGAAAGTTTCCTTTAGATGAATGAAGTTTAAAAACAGAGGTCTTAAAATAATGCAGGGCTTCCAAAGTCTAGTCTATGAAAGTATTTTATATGATACAGAAAATGGTACAACTATTGTGCCATCCTTCTTTAACAAGGGTAATTATTTTGACCATGGAAGATTACAGTTTTTTTTTTCACTTTCAATTCAATCCAACAATTAAGCACCTATTTGCAAGGCACTGCTTTTAACTGTTACATACAAGTATCTAATTACCTCATCAAATTCTATTAAAATGAATACTAAACCGTCCACATTCTTGACTTTCTGGAATATATTATTTGTAAATCTTACACGGAATTTAATCTACATGCAATCGGCAAATGGATCAAAACGAAGAAGAAGAAATTTAACTAGGATAAATATGAAGTCCTGCATTTAAGTTTTTAAAAATTAAGTCAGTAAATAATAGAGGGGGATAGAGAATTAACTTGAAACCATTCATGTGAAGAAAAAAGCCAAACGAACCAGGATGGTGAATCTTAGAAAGGGTTTTGGTAAACTGGTGGGTATCTAAAGGAAAGCAGAAGCAGCCTGATGAAGTACTTTAAGATGATGCCATGTGAGGATCAAGAGAACTGAGGACTTCACAAAACATTTACTCTGATGAAGAAAAGACTTCAGCTACCTCATCTTGTGGATGAGGGATTATACAACAGCAACAAGGGGTGGAAGCTGAAGAAAATCATCTTAATAATGAGGTATGCAAAGTACAAGGGCTACCCTGGGAGGAGGGAGTGGCTTTCCTCTCACAGAAGGTCTTCAAACAAACAAGCGTGACCACTTTTCAGCTGTGCTGTGGGGAAGACTTCTTCAGGTACAGGCTGAACTTGATGGCCTCTTGGAGGGGGGGAGGGGTTCTTTTCCAATTCAGATTCTACAAATCAGTGTGAAATGGCTGCTAAAAATGCTTATGGAGGGGTGGCTAGATGGTGCAGTGAATAGAGCACCAGTCCCGGAGTCAGGAGAACCTGAGTTCAAATCCAACCTCAGACACTTAACATTTACTAGCTGTGGAACCTTTGGCAAGTCACTTAACCCCAATTGCCCTCCCAAAAAAAGCAAAAAAAAAAAAAAAAGCTAATGTAATCTTGGGCTGCATTTACAGAAGCAAAGTCATTAGAACAAGAAGGGTAAATTGGAATTGTTTGACCACGGGGTAGATCTAGGAAAGATGGAGAGAGGTGGCAAAGAGGCAAATTTAGGCATGAAGAAAAACTTCCTAACAATCATAGCTATCCAAAAGTTGAACTGTGCTGTCTTGGTTCCCCTTATTTAAGGTCTTCAAGCAAAGACTGAATGATAATTATGACTTGGGAGAGTATAATAGAGGGAATTTCTGTTCTGATTTGGTTTGGACTAGAACTTGTCAGTGGTATGGGTTGCCTTACAAGATAGTTCCTTGTCTGTGAAAACCTTTTTTGTGCTCCTTGTCCCTAAAAAACCCCACTAGTCAGTGATATGGTAGAAGAGACTCCTGAATTAGACTAGAGGTTGGAGGGGATAACAGAATTGTTTCTAGTTATATTCTATTGTTGTAAACTGTTTGGTTAATTTTCAAACACAATTTCTTTTCAGCATGTTTTTTACTATATTTCAATAAGACATTAACAAATTCTACCATGTAATACATGATTACACCATAGAGACAGTCACATAATATTTTTTTTAAAGGAATGTTTAAAAAATCTGTTTATCTAATTATTCAATGTTCATGTTCCACACAGAGTTTTTCTAACGGCAGACTAGCTTTTCCCAACATGTTTGGGGTGACCTCCTCCTGCACCGTCAGTTGGAGGCTGCCTAAGGGATATAAACTAAATTGTATATTTGCCTAAATATAACAGTTTCAGAGGTAAGTGTACATTTGAGGAGGAAGAATCTTATAATGCACTTTAAAACTTTCCCTCAAAACACTTCTTAAACACCATTTCTGTCACTGCTTTCCTGGCACAGTTTAGAGGCATACTGTGTTTTACCTAAAAATAAATTATCCATAGGTTGATCTCTTCCCGATTCACCAGTCTTGGCTCCAAAAGACTTACCCAGCAGCAAAGGAGTGAGTTAGCTACTATGCTAACACACTCATCAAAACATGCAACAAGCCCTCAAGGCAGTTCCCAAAGAAAGCCCTCAGCACGGTTTGGGCCCTGGAACATCACTGAGAGAAGGGTAAGGCTTCGAGAGGTGGGTACTTTTCCAAAGAAGGAAACACTCTTTTGGTATATTGATTCTAATATGTTTGTTTTAAAACATTATTACTCTAGTAATTACTCCCATTACTCTAGCCACACCCTCATATAATTTTTAGATTTTCTGTGCTAATCCAAATAAACAAATCATATTATCAAAGATAACCAAACAGGGACCATAATTATACTAGCAATTAAAGCCATAATCCTAAAAATATGAAAAAGTTCAAATAAAACTATATAAGCGAATGCTTGGATTCTATGTTATATGTTATTCTATGTTATATGTTATATTTAGGCAAATATACAATTTAGTTTATATCCCTTAGGCATATATGTTATGCATTTAAATCTTCATGGTTGTGCTTTAAAATGAAATCTGCTAAAAGCCGATTGTGCAAAATCAAAAAATTCCACTTTAAACTTGGTCAACTTCACCTTCAAAATTTGAAGATACTGCTGTGTATTTTCTCATCAAAGACAAAAATACATCATAATCATTTTGTTCAGCCAGAAATTAACTTCCTTCATTGACTGCAGGTTTGAAAAGCTGCTTGGGAGTCAAGCTATTCAGGGTCATATTTTGAAGTCTGGCAGATACAAGTGGAGATGTCTGTTCAACCTGTCAAAATTTAAAACAAAATGTTACTGCCACTAAAGATAAACCAACCTACCATATTTACTAACTTAGAAGAAGATTAGCAAACTTTATTTCCCCATCCACCTTTTTAAGTAGCCTCCTTTCTGGCAGGAAACCTGTAAAGTTGTGAGCTGAAACGAATGGCTCCAAGCCAAGGTAAAGGTTTTGATAATGCTTAATAGATTGACCATAGATACAGTCATGATCTCCAAACTGTTGGGTTTTTTTTTTAACACATAAACCCCTCATATGTGAATATATTTATAAATAAAATTTGTGCTATGTAAATAATACATGTGCTTGTACATGTACCTTATAAAACATATACAAAACTCAGAAACAAAGAATATGAAAAACAATATTTTAAAGGTATTCATTAATAATACAAAAACCCTTTTGCTTTCACTAAAAATACCAACAATAATGTTTAGTGAAAATAATGCAATTCATATACTTCATTAGTTTAGAAAACTACAAACTGCTTTTTAGTAACTATTTTAATTAATTTGATCAAAGTAGCTCATTAGCCAAATGATAATCAGGGAACACAATGGCTTTGCAGCAGCAGTCATGTTTCTGTGCATGGCTATTCACTGTATACAATACAAAAGTAAAAGTAAATGGTCTGATTTCAACTCAGGTCAAAGTCTTTGACATCGTGTTGTTCCTCTTCATGTGGATCTGTTCAATGGATGCCATCACGTCTTAATTTCCTTTTCATGTCTGCATTTTTTTAGTTGTTCTCAGATAACCCATACTTGGCCCCGTAATGACTATTCCTTTATCAGTCGTGTTAACCCAAAATGAGTTCAGGGGGTCCCTTAAAAAACAGTAGTATCCCCACCAATGCAATGCCCCTCTTACAGCTACCCATGCCTTCCACCACTACTGTCTGCCACACATGCTCCATAGGTAGCAAACTAGTTTTCACGTAAAACCTTTTCCATTCCCACTCCTCTATCTCTGACCCTGGGACTGAGCTCCCTCCTGGCAACCCAGTTTCCCTGGCCACTCTCCAGAGAACCAGTTGCCCTTTCACTCATATTTCTACCTTTTGTAAGCTGGAACCCTCCTGGTTTTTCATGGATCCTTCCAAGCTCTCCCTATTTACCAGCATCACTCAGTTATCTCTTCTCTTTTAAGATCTATTCAATCCATTTTTATCACTCAATCAAGATTCTGGTGGCTATTATCTACCAACCTCCAGAACCTTTCCTTTCCTTCTTTCCTCCCTCCTCCCTCCCTCCATGAGGACAGTGCCTGGCTCACAGGCTTTCTCTTCTTCCCGACTCCAGGACCACACCAGGGGATGTGACACATGTGGTGCTGTTCCCTCAGCACCTTAACCTCACAGTTCCTGACTTAGCTACCTAGAGGCAGCTCAAGCACTGGCCCTAGAGTCAGGAAGACCAACTTCAACTCTGGTCTCAGACATTTACTAGCTAATAAGTCACTTAATGTGTCTGCCTCCATTTCCTCAGCTGTAAAACAGGGGTGTTAATAACAGCACCTCCCTCACAGGATTGTTGTAAGGATCTGTAAAGCCCTTAGCACAGTGCCTGGCAATAATAAATGCTTTCTCCGTTTCCTTCCCATCATGTGACCTCCTCAGGCCCACCTCAGCTTTACAGAGGTGCTCACATACCCTTGGTCTTGCCATCACCCAGAAATACACCATTTTCACGTTCATCAACTCAAAGATTTTTTACTTTCTTTTACTTGATAACTATCTGTTATTCGGCCTTGCAATTCCCAAACCTGTTCTTCATCCTCAGTACGACCTCCAATCCCTCTATTCACCCTTTAGTTCCTTCCCAGGTCATTGCTCCTGCACTGCTCCCACTTTCCTTGCTTCCCCGTCTTGAAGCTTAGCAGTTCAACTCAACACTACGTCAAGTCCCCTGCCCCCTTTTCCTATTGAAGATCTGGCCCCACTGCTAACCCTAAATTATTTCTACCATCCACACTGCCTTAGCTCCCTTCATACAGTTTCACTTGGTTATTTCATCAGTTCCCTTGGTTACAATTATCACCTCTATGCAGGTGATCCTCAGATTTATTTGTCCAACCTTAACTTCTCTCCTAACCTCCAGTTTTTAATCTCCACTTGCTTATTCAGTGGTCACTATCCTGGAAAACAAAGTCTGCTGGAGAATCCCAGAGAATCAAGTAAAAAACTTCTTGAGACAATAAATAAATTTAGCAAAGTTGCAGGATATAAAATAAACCCAAATAAATCTTCAGCATTCTTATATATATCCAACGAAGTCCAACAGCAAGAGATCATAAGAGA
>CM053581.1:372373865-372397348 GCA_028627135.1 Pseudochirops cupreus
GGGGGGGGGGGAAGGGAGGGGAGAAAATCTGAAACTCAAGTGATTGTGGAACTGAATCTTGTAAATTAAAAGTAAATGAGTAAATAAAAAAAAATTAAAAAAAAAAAAGAAGAAAACAAAGTCTGCGACATATTTAAGAATGTAATAGCAGAGATAGCCATCCTCAAAGCCAATTTAGGTCTTCCTAGCTTCAAGGCCAGCTCACTAACCACAATGCAACACTGCTGTCAGCAGAATAAACTAAAGCTAAATGTCATACATCCCTACTGTTCATGTAACACCAACTTGAGACGGGATGGGAATCCTCACCTTGGGATCTTAAATTTCATTATGCTATCTAGACTGAAATTAATAGGACATTAGAAACAGACGGTTTTAGGAAAGACCCTTGTCTTTGCAACGACCTCACCTGCTCCCTGTGGCAGATTAAAATGGGATATCTTGCAAATCGTTTACCTGTCAGATCCATGGAGATGGGAAGACGGATAACCGAACAAGATACAGAGAACATTATGAAATGCACAATGGATAATTCTGACTACATTAAATTAAAAAGGTTCTGCAGAAACACAGCCAATGCAACCAAGATTGGAAGGGAAGCAGAAAGCTGGGAAACAATTTTTACAGCCAGTGTCCCTGATAAAGGCCTCATTTCTAAAGTATATAGAGAACTGAGCGAAATTTATAAGACCGTAAGTCATCTCCAATTGAAAAATGGTCAAAGGATATGAATAGGCAGTTTTTCAGATGAGGAAATTAAAGCTTTCTACAGTCATATGAAAATGCTCCAAATCACTATTATAGATTAGAGAAATGCAAATTAAAACAACTCTGAGGCACCACATCATACCTATCAGATTGGCTAACACGACAAAACAGGAAAATAATAAATGTTGGAGAATATGTGGGGAAATTGGAACACTAATGTATTGTTGGTGGAATTGTGAAGTGATCCTACCATTCTGGAGAACAATTTGAAACTATGCCCAAAGGGCTATAAAACTGTGCAAACCCTTTGATCTAGCTATAGCTCTACTAGGTCCATATCCCAAAGAGATAATAACAAACAGAAAAGAACCCATGTGTACAACAGTATTTATAGCAGCCCTTTTTGTGGTGGATTGGAATTTGGAATTTGAGGGGATGCCCATCAATTGGGGAATGGCTAAATAAGTTGTGATATGTCAATGTAATGGAATATACTGTTCCATAAGAAATAGTGAGCAGGCAGACTTCAGAAAAACCTGGAAAGACCTGCATGAACTAATGCTGAGTGAAGTGAGCAGAACCAGGAAAACACTGTTTACACAATAAAAGCACCACAGTGTGATGACCAACTTTGTTAGACTTAGCTATTTTCAGAATGCGATGACCAAAGACAATTCCAAGACTCAGAATGATAAATGCTGCCCACAACCAAAGAATTACGGAGTACGAATGCAGATCGAAGCATATTCTTTTCTCCTTTCTCACTGTTCTGGTTCTTCTTTCACATGACTAATGTGGAAATATGTTTAATATGATTGTACATGTATAGCCTATATCAGATTACATGCTGCCTTGGGAAGAGGGTAAAAATTTAGAACTCAAAGCCTTATGAAAGTGAATGTTGAATTCTTTATATATTTATTACAAACATAGGTTTATTAATAACTTTTTAAATAAAGGGATACCTTGGGTACAGAAAAGGGGCAAATAATTCAACAGAAAAATCTCTATTCGAATGGAATGGAAAAGAATAGGGAAAGATACAGCCTTTATCCACTGTTCTTATCATCTCTTGCTGCTTTTAAGTAAGAAGCAATTAAAGATGTTTAGGAAGCTTAAAGAAATTATATGCAGTTGCTAACAAGAAAAAGACAAGCTGAGCAAGTGTGATATTTTCAGGTCCTTTCCACTGAGAGGATTAAATTTTTATAAAAATAAATATGGAAAATTAATGTAATTAGAATTAGAAGGGAAACACTTAACTAGGAAAATAGATGTGCTACAAATATCTCTTAAGTGTTTGACATCCAAGATACATATAAATATTTAAGAACAGATCATTCCCCAACAGATAAATGATCAAAAGATTAAATACTATTTTTTTAATTGCTCCAATTCATTGGTAAAAGAGAAATATTAATTAAAGCAACTCTGAGGTTCTAACTTTGAATTCACTGAACATTGGCAAAGAACAGAAAAGGAAATGACAATAGTTGGAGGAGATGTAGGAAGCCTGTCATACTACTGGTGTATATATTATCAGTTGATTGATCCATTCTGGAAAGCAATTTGGAACTCTACACTCCTAAAGTCACTATAATGCAAATACCCTTTGACCTAAGAATCTACTACTAGATATATACATTAAAAGGTGAAAGAAAGAAAGAAGGAAAAGACTCAAGTGTACAAAAGTACTTATAGGAGTGGCTAGGTGGCAGAGTGAATAGAGCACCGGCCCTGGAGTCAAGAGGACCTGAGTTCAAATTCGACCTCAGACACTTAACACTTACTAGCCACATGACCTTGGGCAAGTCACTTAACACCAAATGCCCTGACTTCTCCCCTCCAAAAAGAAAAAAAAAAGTGCTTATAGTACTAACTTTTCTTATTGCAAAGACCTGGAAAGAAAGTGGGTGCTCATCAAATGGGGTAAGACTGAACAAATCATGGCATATGAATGCAATAGAAAATTACTGCAACATAAGAGATGAAGAAAGTGATGGATTCATAGAAGCCTAGGAAGATTTATTTGAATTAATTCAGAGTGAAGTGAAGCAGAACCAGAATTATTGATAACACAATAGTGTAAAAGAAAACAACTTCCAAAGTCCTAAAACTCTGAACAGTGCTATAGCCAACCATGACTCCAGAAGAGTGATGATGAATCAGAAAGACAATGGACTAGAGGTATAGAATGAGATATATCTTCAGACAAGGACAAATGTGTAGATTTATTTTGCTTAACTATACTTGTTACAAGGGAAGCCTTTTCTTAGGAGAGGGAGGAGGTGGGAAGAATAGAGGGATACTTGATACTAATGCTAAAAAACAAATAAAAAGAAATCAATGAAACAATTTAAAAGCATACAAGTGAGAGACTAAAAATGTTCAGAAGAGAACACTGATGAACAGGACAGGGTTGCTACTACCTTGTTACATTTAATATATGCTTTTTTTTTTAACCCAAGCTATCTATAAAAGAAATCTATAGCTTCACATAAAATTCTGCTTTTCTGTTCTTTTTAACATGGAAATGTTCTGATCTTTGTCAAATTCATCATAAGAAAAGAGAAAATTAAAATAAATATGGGGTTGGAGAGATACCTCCTAAAAAAGAGGGGTTATGATCAAGTTCAATATTTGGAAATAAGTTCAATTACAGTAAATATCGATAGCTCAATTATATTTCTTCGAAGAAAGAGATTCACTACAAGGTTAGTTCCAATTCTTAATGGTACCATAAACAATTAAAATACCGACCCTAAAACGTAAGGTAAGAACACTGTCTTTGTAAAAACATCATGATGTACAAATTTTAAGAAACTCCTTTCCTGGTAGTTTTTTCTACATCACCTGAAAAACCAGTAAATGAGTCATAATGGAGTGCTGTGAAAAGTAACTATTCCTGTGATTCATCCCTAAAATCTAATTTAAAAGTAAAACGCTACCAAATACCTAAAGCTTTTACTTAGGCATGACATAAGAATTTTTTTCAATGAGTTTTTTTAAAAACAAGTTGCATATAATAATAGGTGACATTTATATGGTGCTTTAAGGAAAATTTACAAAGAGATTCACATCTATTAAGTCATTTGGTCTTCACAACAATGATGTATTTGCTCTTGGTATCCCCATTTTACAGATGAAAGTTTGAAATGTGGAGTGGTTAAGTGAGAATTCCCCAGGGTCATACAGCTATTGAGGGTCTGAAGTAGAATTTAAACTCAGGTCCTCCTAACTCCCAAGTTTAGTGTTGTATACACTATGAGCCACCTATTCACAAACCAAAATGAGTAACTTCAAAGTAGTCTCTTTGGGAAGTGGTACCTAAATTTCAGTCATGCTGCCATTTTCCAAAACATTTTGGGAATTTCTCATGTGAACTGAGACTGTATATTAAAAAGACTGTATATTAAAAGCTCAGTTATGAAGAAAATCAGTATCAGTAAGCTAATTTTGCTGCCTTATATTTTTAAGATTTGCATACCTTGGAACTTTTAAAAAATTTAAACCTATCTTCTATGGACAAAGATCTGCCACCAACAAAACTATTCAAAAGATTATCTTTTAAAGAAATATTTAAGAGTTTTCCAATAAAAGACACTGTTGTATGTATGTTTTACATGCACAAAAGATAATTCCCAAAAGCATCACTGAAATATTTTAAGCAACAGGAGAATCACTGGGATGACTGTTCAGCACTCCTATCCCCTTCCCAAGCAAACTACATTGAACAGAGCAACATTCATTTGTTGTATAATTTCTTGTATGTTTATTTAAAGGCCATTTTATTTTCTGCATATTCATACTTTGTACTGTTCATTCGTTCAAGAAATTTTTCTTTTTTTTTTTTTGGTGGTGGGGGATGTCTTGTTATTTTAATGTCCAATATGTATTCATTCTTGTATCAAACACAACTAGTGATCCAATAATATATTAAGATATGCCCCACAAGAATCTTAAAGTCTACTGAAAGGGATAATCATATTCTTACAATTTTATATACGTACATCTTAATTATCAAGATGAGTGAATTCTTATAATTTTCCTTGATTATAAGAAGGAAATCAATATAGGTTGTAGAGGTGAGTAAAAGGTTCAAAAAACAAGTAGGCCTTTTGTTGGACTGAAGGAATGGGAATAACATCTGTAGAGACTGCATTTTAGGCTGAGGGAGTAGGCTACAGCAAGAACTATGGTGCAGTAAGGTGAATAAGGATGTTATATTTGGAGACTGAACTGACAATTACTGAGTTGGTGAGTGACACAATGATTAAGTATTTATACAAGGTTAACCTGACAGAACACCCGAGTGAGATTAGAGGAGAGAGTAAACAGAAATAAAAAGACCAATTGGGTAGAAATTGTACAGGACTAGATTTAGGCTCAATATTGGGAAAAAACTTTCTAACAATCAGAACTGTCCAAAAGTGGAATGAGTTGTATCTCCAGAAAAAGCAGATTTCTTTTCACTGTGGTTTCAGGTTGAAGGGAAAAGACTATTTATCAGGGATGCTGGATAACTGTTTTCTGTTCAGATATGGGTTAGACTACATTACCTCTAAAGCCTCTTCCAGCTCTGAGATTCTGTGAATCTACTGCAAAGTCCAGGTACCATAGATATGATTTGGACCTGACAGAGTTGTATCAGTAGAAATAGGAAAGTTGAAAATGACATTTCAAATAAATACCTAACATACACACATATATAAATATATGTGTCATATGTAATAAGATAATAATAATAATAATTCTAAGTACTCAAAAAACATACAACTGGCAGTGATAAAACAAGGCAGTCAGAAAAGAGCTGGTTGCATGACATGAATGATGAGATTGGGTTTTTTCCCACAGAATCAGAGACAGAGCTGGAAGGGCTTTAGAGTTTATCTAGTCCAAGCCCTTCATTTTATAGATGAAGACGTGGAGTTCTCAGAGGTTAAGTGACTTGTCAAATGTCACAAGAGTAGCTAAGTGTCAGAAGAGAATTCGAACTCCAGGCCTATGACTCCAAGTTCATCGTTCTTTCCACTGCATCACAGTGCAGTTCTTTTCACAGTGAATATCTACATGAAGATGCCTAGAAGGCAGCTGGGAGATATAAACCAGGAGTTGAAATGCAGGGTCAAAAACACAAGGACTTGGATGCTGTCATTGTAGAGGTGATGGTGGAAACTATGAGAAGAGAATGAATCCTAAAAAGAGACCAAGGGAGTGTAGAGGGAAAGAACAGAGGATGGAAGACTGAACCTTGAGAAAGTCTAGGTAACAGGATATGAGGAAAATCCAGAGTGACCATAAACAATGGAGAAGCAGGGAACCAGGCTAGTCTAGTCACCAAAGTCAAAAAAGGACGAAGAGCTGAATGATTAACACTCTTAAAAGATTCAAAGAATTCAAGAAGGACTTAAGTTTGGCTAGAAAACCCCTATATTTGTCAAGATAATTACGGGAAGAAAACCCAAAATAAAGAGGGAAGTTATAGTAACAAAATAGAAGCAGAGGGTGGGAACTATTCATTCAGGACATTAGGCAGTGAAAAGCAAGAGAGAGGCAGCACAACAATGGAGAGGGAGTGGGACTTGAGACTAAAACCCATCTTCAGATCCTACTCTACACACACTAGCTGGGTGATCCTGGGAAACACAGGCCTCTCAGGGCTTGCCCCCTGGCATCTCTCTAGGACTAGAAATTAGATAAACATTTATTCCTTGTCTACTGAAAACCCTGACAAAAAAAAGAAGCAACGCCCTTGCCCTCAAGAAGCTTAAAATTTAACATACAAAGCAAGCTATATACAGGATAAATAGGAAATAATTAGAAGAGGAA
This sequence comes from Pseudochirops cupreus, assembly GCA_028627135.1. Lineage (NCBI taxonomy): Eukaryota > Metazoa > Chordata > Mammalia > Diprotodontia > Pseudocheiridae > Pseudochirops > Pseudochirops cupreus. Next base: position 372,380,403 of record CM053581.1, read on the forward strand.
AAGCAGTGGAATGAGGAAGTCGCTGAAGGCTTCTCCAGAGCAGTGGTTCTCAACCTTCCTAATGCCAAAACCCTTTAATACTCGTATGTGGGCGAATCTGCATGTGGGCGGCCCCGCCTGGAAACAGAGGAGCGGTGTCTGGGTTCCTAAGACCATCGTTAATGCGTTTTCCAATGGTCTTAGGCAACCTCTATGACCCCTGTGAAAGGGTCATTCGACCCCAAAGGGGTCGCGACCCACAGGTTGAGGACCGCTGCTATAGAGGGTGGGGTTTCAGGAAGCCGGGGAAGTTGATGGTCAGAGCAGAAGACAGAAAATGTTCCAGGCATGGGGGGCGGAGAGAGAATGTCTGCAGCTGAGAGATGGAGGGTCTGATTCATGGAACAGCTGGAGGGCGACACCCCTACGTTGAAAAGCACATGTTGGGGGCCGAGATGTAAGAAGCCTGGAAAGGGAGGAGGTTATCAGTTATAAAGGGCTTTCAAGGTCAAAGAGCATCTTGTATTTGCTTCTGCTGGCAACAAGAAGCCCTGAAGTTTACCGAGCAGGGGGAATGACACGATCAGACCTGTGTATTGGCAGAATGAAGAAGGGAGAGGAGTGGGGAGAGCCTTGAGGCAGCCAGACCCCACAGCAGGCTATTGCAATAAGAGCCTGCACCAGCATGTGGCCCTGTCAGAGGAGAGAAAGGGGCATATTCGAGAGAGGTTGGAAAGCAGAAACCTATAGGCCTTGGCAATAGTATGGGTAAGGGAGGGGAGTGGGAGTGAGGGACAGAAGAATCCAGGATGACTCCTAGTTTGTAAGCCTGAGAGACTGGGAGGATGGTGCTGTTCACCATATTAACAGGCAAGGTAGGAGGAGAGGAGAGTTTAGGGGGAAAGATAATCAGTTCTGTTTTATACATACTGAGTTTAAAATATCTACTAGAAATCCAATTAGAAATGTCTGAAAAGCAGCTGGAGATTCAAGAATGAAGTAAAAAAAGAGACTGGGGAAGGAAAGTTGATCTGGGAATTATCAGCATAAAGATGATAATTAAATTCATGGGAGCTGAGATCATTGAGTGAAATAGTAGAGAGGAAGAAGAGAAGAGGATCAGGACAGAACCCTGAGGAATACCTAGGGTTAGAGGGCATGATAAGGAGGAGGATTCAACAATGAAGAAGGAGAAGGAGTGGTTGGAGCCATAGGAAGAAAACCCGGGGAGAGTGGTATCCCAAAAACAGGAGAAAGAGACCAACGATGTCAAGGGCCACAGAGAGAGAGAGAGAGAGAGAGGAGAACCAGCAGAACAAGGATGGGAGGGCCAATCTGCCTCAGTAGAGGGAGTTTCCATGTTCCACAGCATCTCAGCTTAATGAAATTATAGATGAGCACCAAAAAAATAAAGACAATAAAAAAGAAAGAAAAAACACACTTTCCCCCTCCCTTTTTTCCTTTATGGCCCAATACGATGATTTCGTAAAGAGAACTCTCTAGTGTGGACACTCCCTCTACCAATACAGTTTGGAAACTTTTCTGTAATTTATAGACTTCAGAGCATTTGTCCCATTCTGCCATCCTCCGGGATGCCAGGGCTTATGACCATGCTCCTGCCACCACTTGCACAGCCAATATGTGTCAAAGGCAGGATCTGAACCCAAGTCTCTTTGAATCCAAAGCCATGCCTCTACTCACTATACCATGCTGACTCTCTTCATATTGCATAATTATTTCTAATTCCAAAGGCCTAGCTTTACTTATGTGACACCATGATTAACATGTGGGCAGCCAGGTGGTACAGTGGATAGTGCTGGGCTAGAAACCAAGAAGACTCATCTTCCCAAGTTCAAATCTGGCCACAGACACTTCCTAGCTGTATGACCCTGGGCAAGTCACTTAACTCCGTCTGCCTCAGTTTCTTCATCTGTAAAAATGAGTTGTTGAAGGAAATGGCAAACTACCCCAGTATCTTTGCCAAGAAAACCCCAAACGGGGGAAGGAAAAGCTGGAAATGACTGAAACAACCAAACATAATTAACATGAAACGTGCACTTATAAGAGCACCAAAGTCAGCCAAGATAAGTCAGAAGCAGGTTAACAGGCCTCTTACCAGAAGTAATTTGTTTGGACTTTCAAAGCCATTGGTGGTACTTCTCTTTGTTCCTCTCAACTCCAATGCATCTTCTTCCTCACCAGTTTCCTCAAATGAAACCCAGTTCTCTCCTCTATTAGTAATTAATGCCACATCGTTATCTACAGAGCCAGGTGTTTTAATAAAGCTGTTTCCAACAGTGCCAGGTATGATTGGGTCCAATGGAGCTGCTGAAGGCTGGGAGCTGTGTCCTTTACTTTGTCCATGGTTTGTGGAAGGGGATGATTCTTCTGTTGGAGATGTAGAGCTAGCAGCAAAATTCCTTTGCAAGAAATGTTTTAAACGAGTTTTTCTGGGAAAACTATTTTGCTTCACTGCTTTCCAGAGCTGGGACTCTTCTGCTATAACATATACACGAGAGCGACCCCGGGTTATGGCTGTGTAAACATGCTGCCAATGTTGTCGACCGGCTTTTCCAATGACATAAACTACTGTGTCTTCTTCAGATCCCTGAAGGAAAAAAGATTCTTCCATTTAAAAATCACATTAAAAATCTGACAAGACCCAAGATGGCAGAGTGAAGAAGGAACTCCCAGGAACCCTCCCAAATTTCCCTCCAAACAACTTTGAAAAACTCCTGAGAACCCAGGATCAGGGAAATAACATAACAGCACAGTAAGAAAGATCTGTCTTACTTGGGCAGGAGGGGAGGCTGGTAAACAAACATTACTGACAGGGAGCACCACAAGGGGCCTGCAGTGAGGCTCCAAGCCCCAGAGCAGCAGTACAGGAAGGCCCCACCCTTGGGGCCATCCAGCAGAGCGGCCCTGCCGCCTTATCAAGCCAGCAGCAGGCCAGCAGGGAGGCTCCCCACACACCCCCAAGTCACAGCACAAGAGGCTTGGTACAATGCAGGAAAAGAACCCATTTCTCATAAAAGTACAAAGTCACAAGATAGGCAGAAAAAATGAGAGAAAAAAGAACTTGACTATAAAAAGTTAATATGATGACAGAGAGGATCAAGGCCAAACTAAGAACAGGACAACAATGCAAAATGACTATAGTGTGAAGGCTCAAAGTAAAATGTAAACTGGTGTCAGGGCTCCCCCAAAAAAACTCCTGGAGGAGCTCAAAAAGGATTTTAAAAAGTAAATCAGAGAAGCAAAAGAAAAATTGGGAAAAGAAATGAAAATGCAAGAGAATTATGAAAAGAATCAATAACTTAGTAAAAGAAACGCAAAAATGGGAAAAGATACAAAAATTCACTGAAGAAAATAATTCCTTAAAAAACAGAATTGGGTGAGTCAAAGCCAATGACTCCATGAGACAAGAACAAACAATAAAATAAAATCAAAAAAATGGAAAAAAAAAGGAAAAGAAAAGAATGATGTGAAATTTCTCACTGGAAAAACAAATGACCTAGAAAATAGATCCCGGGGAGACAATTTAAGAATTATTGGCATACCTGACAGCCATGATCAAAAAAAGAGCCTAAACACCGTATTTCAAGAAATTATCAAGGAAAACTGTCTCAATATCCTCGAACCATAAAACTAAATTGAAATTAAAAGAATCCATTAATTACCTCCTGAAAGAAGTCTCAAAATGAAAAGTCCCAGACATTATAGCCAAATTCCAGAGCTCCCAACTCAAGGAGAAAAAACTGCAAGCAGCCAGAAAGAAACAATTCAAATATGGAGCCACAGTCATGATTACACAGAATTTAGCCACTTCTCCATTAAAGCTCTACTAAAGAGCTTGGAATATGCTATTCCAGAAGGCAAAAGAGCTAGAATTTCAATCAAGAATCACCTACCCAGCAAAACTAAATATAAGCCTTCAGGAGAAAAAAAAAAGTATATTTAATGAAACAAAGAACTTCCAAGAATTCCTAATTAAGAGTAGAGCTCAATAAAAAATTTGATCTTCAAATATAAGACTCAAGAGAAACATAAAAAAGTAAAAAAGAAACTAGAAAGGGCAAAACGGAATTCTTTATTTTTCTACATGGCAAGATGCTATATGTAACTCTTAAGAACTTTATCATTATTGGGGCGGCTACATGGCGCAGTGAATAGAGCACAGGTCCTGGAGTCAGGAGGATCTGAATTCAAATGCAGCCTCAGACACTTAACACTTAGTAGCCATATGACCTTGGGCAAGTCACTTAACCCCAATTGCCCTGCCTTCACTCCTCCAAAAAAAGAAAAAGAAAAAAGAACTTTAGCATTATAAGGGCAATTAAAAGGAGTATACACAGAAAGAGGGTGTGGGTTTAAATTGACTATGATGGAAAAATACTCAAAAAAAAATTAAGGGATGAAAAAGATTACCCTGAGAAAAGAGAGAAGGGGAAGATCAAAGAGGTGCGAAAGAGCTATTACAGTCAAGGGGAAGATGGTGGGGGTGGGGGTGGGGGTGGGTAGAAAATGCTTGAACCTTTCTTTCATCAGAATTGGCTTAAAGAGGGAATAACATGTACAGTCAGTTGGACATAGAAATCTATCTTACCCTGCAGGGAAGTAATAAGTTAAATAAGAGAAGGAGGCAGCAAGACTGATAGAAGGGAGGCAAATTGGGGGAGGCAGCAATCTGAAGCAAAACACTTGGTGAGGAGATGTAGGGTAAAAGGTAAGAGAGAGAAAGCAGGGGACAAACAAGCAAAAACTAGAATGGAGGAAAACACACAGTTATCAAAACTGTAAATGTAAACGGGATGAACTCACTCATAAAACAGAAGCGAACAGTAGAATGTATTAAAAACCAGAATTCTACAATATGCTGTTTACAGGAAACACATTTGAAGCATAGAGACGAACAGAGTGAAGGTAAGGGGCTGGAGCATAATCTATCATGCTTCAACTGAAGTAAAAAAAAAACAACCAGGGGTAACATTCATGATATGTGAAAAAGCAAAAGTAAAATAAGATCTAATTAGAAGAAATGTGGAAGGAAAACTATCTTGATAAAAGAAAGGGATCAGAGACAATGAAGTAAGATCAATACTAAACATATATGGACCAAATGATACAGCCTCCAAATTTTTTAAAATGAAGTTAAATGAGTTACAGGAAGAAATACACAATAAAATTATAGTAGGGAGGAACCTCAACTTTCCCCTCTCAGAACTAGATTAAAAACATAAATAAACAAGAAAAAAGTCAAGAAGGTGAATAGAACTTTTGAAAAGTTAGATATGATAGATCTCTGGAGAAAACAGAATGGGGAAAAAAAAAGAAATATCCCATTTTTCAGCAGTACATGGCACTTACACAAAAACTGACCATATAAATCACATATATAAACCATAAAAACCTCATAATGAAAGGTAGGAAAGCAGAAATATTAAATGCATCCTTTTCAGATCATAATGCAATAAAAATTACATTCAATTAAAGGGCAGTGGAAAAATAGACTAAAAATTGGAAACTAAGTAATCCAATCCTAAAGAATAAGTGGGTCAAAGAACAAACCAGAGAAACAATCAATAATTTCATTAAAAGAGAATGATAACAATGAGACAACAAACTAACATTTATGGGATACAGCCAAAGTCATACCTAGGGGAAATTTTATTTCTCTAAAGACTTACATCAAAATTGAGAAAGAGTAGATCAATGAATTGGGCATGAAACTAAAAAAACTAGAAAAAGAACAAATTAACGATCTCTAATTAAACACCAAATTGGAAAATCCTGAAAATTTTAGGAAAAAATTAATAAAGCTGAAAGTAAGTTAGTTTTATGAAAAGAAAAATAGATAAATCATTGGTTGATTTAGAAAATGAAAAAAAAAAGTACTAGTATCAGAAAAAAAATAGTGAATTCACCAACAATGGAGAGGAAATTAAGGCAATTATTAGCTCTTCTGGCCAATTACATGCCAATAAATCTGACAATCTAAGTGAAATAAGTGAATGTTTACAAAAATATAAATTATTCAGACTAACAGAAGAGGAAAAAAAATACTTAACCCAATCTCAGAAAAAGAAATTGAACAAGCCATCAACAAACTCCCTAAGAAAAAATCCCCAGGAACAGATGGATTCACAAGTGAATTCTACTAAACATTTAAAGAACAATTAAGCTCAATACTGTATAAACTATTTGGAAAAACAGGCAAAGAAATCCTACCAAATTCATTTTAATGACACAAATCTGGCACTGCTACCTAAACCAAGAAGAGCGAAAACAGAAAATACAGATCAATTTCCCTAATGAATATTAATGCACTAGCAAGGAGATTACAGCAATATATGACAAAGATCATACACTATGACCAGGTGGAATTTATACAAGGAATATATGGCTGATACAATATTAGGAAAACTACTGCATAACTGACTGTATTAATAACAAAATGAAGAGAAATCGTATCTCCAAAGATGCAGAAAAAGTCTCTAACAAAATACAACACCCATTCCTATTAAAAAAAAATGAGGGAACATAGGAATAAATGGAGCTTACCTTAAAATGATAAGTAATATTTATCTAAAACCATCAGCAAACATTACTTGTAATGGGGATAAGCTAGTAGCCTTTGCAATACAATCATGGGTAAAAAGCAAGGATATCCATTATCACCACTATTATTCAATACTGCACTAGAAATGCTAGCTATAGCCATAAGAAAAAGAAATTGGAATTAGAATAGGCAAAGAGATCTTTAGGAATATCAGAGACCAGTTCTTCTTTATGAATTGCTCTTTTCCTCACACATGAGATCACATTTCCCATCTCTTTGCCCAGTCCATGCCTGATACGTGGGATGCTCTCCCTACTTAGTGTCTCTCTGTTCCTTTAAGACAAGGTTAAGGCATCATCTTGTACAAGAAGTCTTTCCCTACCTAACCCTCCTAGCTGCTAGCAATCTCTCTCCTATACTTGTATTTAACTGACTCCTTCTTCCGTCATTCAGACTCCCTTATTCCCTTCCTCTCCTATTTCCCTATAGGGTAAGATAGATTTCTATACCCAATTGAGTGTGTATATTATTCCCACTTTAAGCCAATTCTGATGCAAGTATGTATGGTCTCAATGATGCCCACCTCCCACTTTCCTCCACTGTAATGGGTCTTTTGCACTTCTTCACGTGAGATAATTAACCTCATTCTACTTCCCTTTCCCTTCACTCTTCTCCCCATGTAATCTTCTTTTTCACCCCTTAATTTTTTTTAGTATCATCCCATCAAAGTTAACTTAAACCTGCACACACTATATATAATCCTGTTAAGGGGTCCCCTGATCCTGTCTTTTTGAGTTGCCATAATTTCCACAAACACTGAACCCAAAGCATGCAGGAGGCCCTAAATGTGTCAAGGACAAAGCACACAACCCCTCCCCAGCCAACATAATTTGTTGTCTGCACCACAAGCTGGATTCCTTGTGTATCCTTGGGAGGCAAAACAGGACCCAGTCAGTCTGTGCCAAGCTGGGAAACTGCTTGTGCAGCTGAGGTCCTTTGCAGACAAGAGTGCTCTCCTATCTTCACAGTCTAGACTAAGGCCCTTGGGGAACACTTTTGTTCTTTTTCCCACCTCTACTGCACTTTTCCCCTCCCATACCACACCTCTTCCTATTTTCTCCTCCTTTTTTTTTGTGCCGTCATAAATATGCAAATTCTGTAAGGACTGTGAATTCTTTGGGTTCTACATGCACTTTCATTTCTCTTGTAACAAACCTGGTTTTCACATAAGTCTCATGATGCTGTGCTTGCCTGTTGACAACAGTGTTACAGTTCTTAAGAATTATAAGTATCATCTTCCCATGTAGGAATATAAACAGTTTAACCTTACTGAATCTCTTATGTTTCCTCTTTCCTGTTTCCCTATTTATGCTTCTTGGGTCATATTTGAAAATCAAATTATCTGTTTCGTTCTGGTCTCTTAATCAGGAATGCTTGAAAGTCCTCCATTTCACTGAATATCCATTTTTTCCTCTGAAGAATTGTACTAGGTTTAGTTGGGGAGGCGATGCTTGGTTGTAATCCTAGCCCCTTTGCCCTTCAGAATATAATATTCCAAATCCTCCAGTCCTTTAAAGTAGAAGGTACTAAATCCTGTGTAATCCTGATTGTGGCTCCATTATATTTGAACTGTTTCTGGCTGCTTGCAATATTTTCTCCTTGCCCCAGGAGCTCTGGAATTTGGCTATAATATTCCTGGGTGTTTTCATTTTGGGATCTCTTTCAGGAGGTGACTGGAGGATTCTTTTCATTTCTATTTTGTCCTCTAGTTATAAGATATCAAGGCAATTTTCCTTGATAATTTCTTGAAATATGATGTTCAGGCTCTTTCTTTGTTTAGGGGTTTCAGGTAGCCCAATAATTTTTAAATTTTGTCTCCTTGATCTATTTTCCAGGTCACTTGTTTTTCCAATGTGATATTTCACATTTTCTTCTATGTTTTAAATCTTTGATTTCATTTATTGTTTCTCGTGTCAAGGAGTCATTAGCTTAGAACTGCCCGATTCTAATTTTTAAAGATTTATTTTCTTCAATGAGCTTTTGTACCTCCTTTTACATTTGGCCAATTCTATTTTTTTAAGTTGTTTTCTTCAATGACTTTCTGTATATCTTTTCCCACTTTTTGTGCTTCCTTTACCAAACTACTGACTGTTTTTTTTCATGATTTTCATGCATCACTCTCATTTCTTTTCACAATTTTTCTTCTATCTCTATTGTTTATTTTTAAAAATTACCTTTTCCACCGACCTTCTAAGTTCACAGCCTAAGATTGGAAAATTGTTTCACTTCATCCTTTTATTGCTTCTGCCGCTCCTGAATTCATTTTGAGGTTTTATTTTATAGTTCTTTGGAGGTGAATCTGGGAGAGTTCAGACAAGTTCCTGCCTTATCTGCCATTCTGGCTGTACCTCCTTCCTATTTCTTAATAATAATTACTGTTTCAGTAGTATAGTTTGATATCTGAAACTGATAGGCTCCCTTCCTTCCCACTTTCTTCCATTAGTTACACTGAAATTCTTGACATTTTGTTTCTCCAGACAAATTCATTATTATTTTTTCCAGCTCTATAGAGCAATCTTTTACTAGTTTAATTCAGACATTGTCAAAAATGACAACAAAAAAATCATATTAAAAATTTTTTTAAATCATATTAGCTCAAAACAAGCAATTAATATTTCTCCACTTATTTCTATTTGTTTTTAGTTCTAATAAGGAATGGTTTCTACTTGTATTTATATTATTATCACATTTGTCTTGGTAGGTCAACTCCTCCAAAATGCATGTTTGGCCATTACTTTAAATGGAATCTATTTCCCTGCTAGGTTGTGTTGGTAATATACAGAAATAGTGCTTATTTATATAGATTTATCTTACATTCTGCAACTCTGTTGAAATTATTAATAGTTGTAATTAATTTTAGTTGGTTCTCTCAAATTCTCTTAAGTAAATCATTACATAAACTGCAAAAACTGATCATTTTGTTTCATCTTTGCCTATATTTATTCTTCAATTTCTTTTCCCTCTCATATCACCATGGCTAGCACATCTAGTACTACATCAAATAATAGATAATGACATTTTGTTTTACCCCTAATCTTATCAGAAAGATTGAAAAAATTTATTCTTATTACCTTTGGTTCTTGGTTTTATATGGACATTATTTAACATATCAAGGAAAGGTTAATTTATTTCTGTAAAAGTGTTTAACAGAAATGGGTTTGAATTTTGTCTCTCTATTGACAAAATTGTGGTATTTTATTGTTATTAATATGGTGTATTATGTTTATAGCCTTCCTAATACTGAATCAATCTTGCATCACTGGTATAAATCCAAAGGAGTCATTGCATGTGATCCCTCTGATGCTGTTGTAGCCTCTTTGCTAATACTTTAACATTTTTGTATCAATAATCATTGGAGATAATGGTTTATAGGGGTTTTTTCCCTTTGCTTTTTCTCTCTTAGTCTACATATCAAAACCATATTTTTATCATAGAAATAATTTGGTATAATTCTTCCTTCTCTTATTTCTATTTAGACAGTTTTGGAATTAACTGTTCTTTGAATTTTTAATACAATTTGCTTGTAAATTCATCTGCTCTTGGAGTGTTTCTTTAAGAGTTCATTTGGGCAAAGTCAGAACTAAACAATTGGAAAAATATTAACTACTCATGGGTAGGTTGAGTCAATATAATAAAAATGACAATTTTACCTAAATTAATTTATTCAGTACCATAGCAACCAAATTACCAAAAAATTATTTTATAGAGCTAGAAAAATAACAACAAAATTCATCTGGAAAAACAAAAGCTCAAGGATATCAAGGGAATCAATGAAAAAATGCAAAAGAAGGTAGTTTAGCCATACCAGACCTCAAACCATATTATAAAGTGGTAATCATCAAAACAATCTAATACTAGCTAAGAAACAGAATCAGTGATCAGTGGAATAGAAATAGGTACAAATTACCTTATAGTAAATGATCATATATGATAAACTCAAAGATCCAAGTTTTTGGACGAAAAACTCATTACTTCACAAAAACTGCTATGAAAACTGGAAAATGGTATGACATAAACTAGGTATAGATCAACATCTCACACACACACACACACCAAGATTAGGTCAAAATGGGTACAAGATTTACACATAAAAGGTGATACCACAAGCAAATTAAGAGGCATGGAATAGCTTCTCTGTCAGATTTATGGATAAGGGAAGAATTTAGGACCCAAGAAGACATGAAAAGAGCATTACAAAATGTAAAGGAGATTGATTTTGATTATATAAAATTAAAGTTTTTGCACAAACAAAACCAATGCAATCCAAATTAAAAGGAAAACAGAAAACTGGGGGAAAATTTTTCAACAAGTATCTCTAGGGGCAGCAAAGTGGTGCAGTGACTACAGCACCAGCCCTGGAGTCAGGGGGACTTGAGTTCAAATCCAGCCTCAGACACTTAACACTAGCCATGTGACTTTGGGCAAGTCACTTAATCCCAATTGCTCTGCCTTCCCCCCTCCAAAAAGAAAAAAAAAACGTGGAAATCAAAGGGATGTCCATCAATTGGGGAATGGCCAAACAAGCTGTGCAATATGATTATAATGGAATAGTATTGTGCTATGAGAAATGACAAGCAGGACGACTTCAAAAAATCCTGGAAAGACTTACATAAACTGATGCATAGTGAAGTGAACAGAACTAAGAAAACATCACACACAGTAACAGCAATATTTTTCAATGACGAACTGGGAACGATTTAGCTATTCTCAGCAATACAGTGATCCAAAACAACCCCCAAAAATGATATTATTTGAATACAGACTGAAGCATGATATTTTTCACTTTCTAACCTTTTTTTTTCTTTTATTCAAGTCTATTTGTACAATATGACTAATATAGAAATGTTTTAAATAATTGCACTGTATAACCTCAAATCTGATCGCTTACCATCTCAGGAAGGGGGGATGGGAGGTAAGGAAGGGAAAGAATTAACTCAAAACTTGAAACAAAAATGTTTAAAAATTGTTTTAAAATTTATACTGAATGGAAAAAAAAGTTCGTTTGGAGTTTGTTCAATGTATTTTTCTGAGGTTGAGTTATTTGAGATCTCTTTCTTGTTATGTTAATCTGAGCTTTTAAAAAATTTTGTATGATACCTTTTTCTTCAAAGTATGCAATAAACAAAAAAGGGTCCCCTCATCAGAATGAGGGAGGAGATAGTCCCACTGTGCTCTCACTTGGTCAGACTACATCTGGAATACCAAATTCAGTTCTGAATACTACATTTTAAGAATACTGATACAAGAGATATTACCCAATTGATAACTGGTCAAATGAAATCGACAAGAAGTTCTCAAGGGAAGAAAATCCAAATGATCTATACATAATTGGTGAGTCAACAAGCTTTTGTTAAGCATCTACTATGTATGTGCCAGATCCTGTGCTGAGTGCTAGGGTTATAAAGGGAGAAAAAGTCCTTGTTCTCAAAAAGATCACAGTCTAATAGAAGTACCTTGTACAAACAAGTCATACACTGGTTAGACTGCAGATAAGTAACAGGGGGAAGGTCCTAGCCTTATAGGAGATCAGAAAAGACTTCCAGTAGAAGGTCGAATTTTAGGTCACGATGCTGAGATAAGGAGGGAAAGGCTTCAAGGCACTGCAAAAGGCCAGTGAAAATGCAGTTGGAAGATGGAGTATCTCATTCAAAAAAAACATGAAGGCCAGTGTCACTGGATCACAAAGTACTTAGAAGGAGTGAGGTATAAGATGACGGAGAAAGTAGAAGGAGGACTACATTTAGACCAATAGAGTAAAATCAATCTAATCTTTCTGTGTTTTTTTACATGACCTAGCCTTTTCTCACATATTAACCCCATTCAGCTGTTAAATCAGCTCACTAGCAACAAAGCCCCTAAATCAGAACGAGACATTATTTGAAAAAGTATAGAACAATGAAATAAGTGAAGATACAACAAATTCACAGCAACTGACGAACAATATGTTGTCTCTTACCTGAAATGTGTGAATTGTTCTTGCCCAAGCATGCCTTATACGGCAAAAATTCACTAGTTTTTTGAAGTCTACCGTTACCTCTAGGCCAGCCATATTATCAATAGTCAAGAATCTTCCACTTTCATTCTGCACATCCTATAACCAAAGAAGAAAATATTTATTTATACATATTCCAAAATTTGTTTTCATAATATGTAACATAAAATGAAATTCAAGTCACATTAGTTATAAGAGAATATTTCCTAATTAAATTCATTCATAAGCACAAAAACAAATAGCAGGTTCACAACAAATATTTTTAACCCAAAAGACATTTCTAATCCTGAAAGATAAGTTTCAATTTTGATAGGTAAAAGGAATTTTTTTTAAATGATTTTACCTGTTTCCTCTACTAATCTGAAGGGTATAAACTAAATTTTTCACATTATGAATAACTTACTTTTAGTTTGTACCATTCCCTTCTTATGCAAAGTAATCCTATTTTTCCAGACTGATTCTTTTCAATACAATTTGGTCATTCATACAACATGAACATATAAAATAGAATACCTTTCAAATAATCTAATTTAACGTCATCAGACTGTAAATTTAGAGCCCAAATGGACTTTAGAGGTCACCTAGTCCAATTCTCTCATTCCACTGATGAGGAAACCATGACCCAGATAGGTTAAGTTACTTGCCCAGGGTCAATCAACTAGCAATTGTGAAAACACCAACTTTAGAACCACAAAGTAAACTTTCTCAAATTGTCATTTGTTTCTGACTTGCTTTCTCCCCTTAACCACTAGACAAAGAGGCAAAATTCAATCATTTTATTACTTTGCTTCCTTGACCTATTCAAATTTTGAATATATTACATTAACAAACAAAAGAAAAAATTATGCTAAGTAGAAAAAAATATGATTCTTTTTTACCACATACATCTGTTATGTAAAATATCTCTCCATTACATAGCCTGATGTCATTTTCAGAGCCATAGGATTTCTTGGATTTTTCACTATGATAAAAAGCATCAGGATCTCCAGTGTGGTTCAATTCTAAACCTTCATTTTGAAGGCTATCAGAACTTTGATGGAGTAAGTCTGAAAGGTAAGCATTCCTGGTGCAACAAATTTTATCATCTTTTTGGAAGACAAGTCTTTTTTTATGATTTCTGTGTTGGAAAGAGAGAGATTAGAAATTGTAGAAATTTGGAAAAGCTTACCTTTTTCTTGTCCCATCCAATTACCTACATGCCTTTCACCTCCTTCAAACTACTTACCCTTCAAGAAGACACTGCCCATTAGGAATAACAAGAGATCAAATCCCACAAAGCTGAAGATGGCGATCCCTCTGAGAGTCTACACAGAGGCTTGTAAGGGAAGTTCACCTGTCCTCTCCATGTAGGAGCAGAGAGGCTGCTCGGCACCTATGCTTTTCTTTTCCTTTACAAACAAATGTATCATCTTCTGTTTCCAAATCTCCTTTACTTCCAAGTATATCCCTCCCACTTCTCCTACCTATTAACGAGGGGAAAAAGTAGTCCTGCAAAACCAACATAATAACTGTGTCTGATAGCACACATAGTAGGTCACATCTAGTCTCCCACCTCTGCAAGGAAGAGACAGAGACGTATCTTTTCATCACTATAGTTATGGAGAATTTAGTTTCTTTTGTTCTTTCCATTTCTATTATTGCAATCATTCTATCAAAGGTTTCTCTGGTTCTTTTCACTTCACTTCAATCTACATTTGTTTACGTACAATCATGCCTCCCTATATTCATCGAATTCATCACTTCTTATGACACAGTAATATCCTATTACATTCATGTACCACAATTCGTTTAGCCATGCCACAATGGATAGGGACCACTTTATTTCCAGTTCTCTGCAATCACAGAAAAGGAACTATGTTTTTAAAGGGAGGGGCACACACTGAATATCTGGCATTGACTTCCTAGGAACACACCAATAACCTCAACACATTTCTAGTGATAATCACATTCTCACCTATGTTCTGTGACACTTGTAAGTTTAATAAATTGCAAGGCTTAAAGCCACAAATAGAATTATTACTCCCGATTTCTCTATTTACTAAAATATGCCACAGAAATAATCAATTTAAGGATGGTTCTTACATCCACAGTATATTCAAAATAATATCAGTGTATCTAAATTGTTCCTTAAAATAAGTAACTAAATAAGAACTGTGAAAAATATTTAATGACTAAATTCAAGGCAGCTAAAATTGAGCACTGACATTCAAACTTTTACTTCTAAAAAATACTTACTTGGTTAAGTGGCCTGAGTAGAAACTGCAACAGCATTCATTTATTACATCACAGTCTTGCCTAGAATATACCAGAACATACATAACATAGACTTTCCAATATTTCCATTATGCATTTATCAAGGTATAATAGTTAAACCCAACCCAAAACTACCTTCTTTCAATACAAAATAATTTTCAGCAAAAAAACCCTCCTAATTCTGCCTAAAATTCCTGTGGCTAGGAAGATCCTTTTTTGTTACCCAGGTCAGTAACAGCCATTGTGGTGGTAAAACATCTCAAGTCATAGGTAGTGTGCCCCAGAAAGAAATTCCAGACACTATACATTACGTTAAAAGGTCCAGTTCATAAATACTTTCATTTCTTTGACAAATCCCAAGGAACCAAAAATATTTAAGAGTTTGTCACACACCTTCTGAATGCAATGAACTGTGATGTTTTGGGCTCCTTTAGTTCCACTGCTCCATTAAGTAAAGTATTAACCGCAGAATACAAGTCTAATAAGAAGACAAAGAAAAAAATCTTTTTATGAAGGTCTCAACTCTTTGCCTTACAGATAGGTTCCTTGTACATCACCCGTTTAGAAGTCAGAACACATTTTTCCACAGAAACAATGCTATAAATGGAAGTCAAGTTCCTAGACAAGTATGTGCGTGCAGGTATGTATGTACACACGTATACATGTACACACACACACACACACACACACACATGCAACATAGGTTAAGCAGTCATTTCCTACTCAAAAATCAAATGGCTCCCTGGGTATCCTGGCATTCAAAGCCTTACCAAATCTGTAGCCCATACCACACACATCTGTTATGTAAAAATCTCTCTCCATCACACAGCCAGATGTCATTTTCAGAGCTCAGTCTTCCTTTCCACTCCTATCTCCTACATGCTCAACAGACCTGTCAAGCTGGATGATTCACTGTTACCTAAATATGCCAGCGCTTCTCTAACCCTATACTTTTACTTCCACTATTTCATTTGCTGAAAAATATTCCATTTGCGAAAAATGTCCTTCCTTTCCATTTCTATCTATTAAAATCCCAAGTTCTAAGGTTTGCATGAAATATCACCTTCCTGAATCCTTCTCATAGTCTTCCCTTCCAAACAATCCCTTCCTTGATTTCCCTAATGTACTTTGGAACACTTATCACATACCACATTGTACTGTATTTATTTGGAAAAAGAGAAACAACTTCTATTTAAATATTTCTGTAAAGCTTTTAAAGGCCCTTTCCTTATACAATGCTGTGAGGTACTAGGCTGTACAAGCATTATTAATCTTCATTTTACAGATGAGCAACATATGGAGAAAGGAAGAAATTCCAAAGTAGCAGTCTGGTACAAACACCAGGCACAGAACAAAGTTTTTTTTCCAGTATCTAGTTCAGTTCACAGAGGAATAACCAAGACAGGCATCTCAGACTAAACAGGAGTCTACAAATCTGCCACTTTTGAACCAACAGAACTTTCCAGATGACTGACAAAAGCTGAATTCAGCAGCAGACTACTCTTGCTTAGATGCAAATCAAAGTCAGGAACTTGACTAGGCATCCTATTTCAAGAAATCAGAAAACTGCCCAGATCTCTTAAAACCAGAAGGCAAAACATAAAAAGAATCTGCCAGTCACCTCCTGAAAGAAACCTCAAAATGAAAACTCTCAAGAACATCAAAGCCCAAATTCATACTGCAAGCCACCAGAAAGAAAGAATTCAATACCAAGGAGTCACAGGAAAGATCACATATGATTCAGCAGCCAACATATTCTGACTGCCTACACTTGATTGTAATGGGGAAGGAGCAGATTGACAAAAACATTCAATAAAAAACCAAACAAACATCGCCCTCTAATTCAGACTACTGCCCTAAAACCAGGTAAATATTCTTCCAAGTTACCGCTGTGTGTGATAAAAAGATGTTAAATCACTTGGAGACTGCTCAAGGTGAATAGGGAAGGGTCTCTTTATTAGAATCTTGCAAGAAGCGGGCAGTCCAACCACTGAACAAAAAGTTCCAGGGGGGGAGGGCCGAGGGCCCCAAGGCAGAAGGGTTAATTTATGCTGGGGGGGGTGGAGTTTGGGAGGGGTTAGGGAGGAGTTGGGGTTTAAA
>CM053581.1:372397848-372430427 GCA_028627135.1 Pseudochirops cupreus
AGAGATACTTCAGAAACTGAATCTTTTATAGAAACACTCAGTTACAAATGTTAACTTTTGCTTAGTTAATGGAATAGCCACAAATCCATATTGGAGCACCACACACTGTTCTGCTTTACAACTTATTACATCAATTTAACAATACTCAATTGAAAACTTTATAAACCTTCAGAAACTGTCACATAAGATTTTCTAACAGTAAGGGAGATCAAGGTAACACAATGAGAATAACACAAAGCAATAATTTAAAGTTGTAACAGTTCCGGTGCAGGCCTGGATCCTTGGAGAGGCTGTCCACATCGTCCTTTCCAGATCCCTTGGCTCAGACGTTCACTCAGGAGCAAAGGCACAATCAGACCAGACAGGGGCCCACAGAGACATGATCCAACATCACAGACACATATAAATGGTTCAGCTTTCTAGACACACAGGCTAGGTAGACTACAATAAAGTTTCACAGCAGTTACAACACTGCATCAAAAAATCCAAACTTTTAATCTTACTACCAAACATGCTCAAGGTTTGAGTTTCCATGATAGAGAAATTTTGAAAGCCAATCTTATACACCTATATAGTTCTTAGAAGAATCAATCTGATCCTGTTGCTTTCCCCATAATTTTAGAATCAACTTACAAATCTTTCTGCTTTCTAAAAATACGTCCTCACACACACTCTCAGCATACTTAAACCTTTCTGAAACTGATATCAATTATTTAGAGACAGGAGGGGCTTGGATAAACCCTCATTTGTCCCAAACCTTCCTATCTGTCTTTCACATTTCCCATCAAAACTATTATTCAGTCTATTCAGCTTTCCTGTACATTTGGCAACCTCAAAACAAGATGGTTCATATCTTTTACTGACTACTTGCTCTGATCATAGAAACTCGCTATAGAAGGGATAAGCAGGGACATATGACATTCCAAATATGACAGGATAACCATCCTTGGCTCTGTTTAAATTCAGGAAAGGTCACAGATATCAATCCATCCAGTATTAGGTACCACCTCACAGCTAGACTCGGGAATAGGTGGACACATTCCCGTTTCAAAGGAATTTCATGGGTAATTTGCCAGAGGGGTCCTATCGCAGCTGAGACTGCAATTGCCCCTTCGGCCTTTACCAAATGTAGACTTCCATCTGTTATCAGTATAGGATCACACTCCCTCTGAGTAGCTTGTGGGGCATTTGATGCAGGCATTGACTTACGCAGACCACCATACCTGGATTGAAACTCCAAACAAAATTTAGCTATGGTCCCAAATGCCTTTTTCCTCTCCTCAAACAGCAAGTCTCATTAATCACAGCTTAGAGCCAGTTCTCTTATTTATTCATTTTCCTTATGGCCCTAAGGCCAAAGGCTCTATATACTTTAGCAAATGAGAGGACCACACTACATCCTACACACCGCCATCTTGAATTGGGCCGGCATGTGTTCATGACAACATCTTACTTTTCTAAAAAGTCCAAGATGAATTTGTTTCACTGAATAACAAGCTTTAAAAATTCTATTTTCAATGTGCTTCCTTATTAGCAATATATCTTAAACATAATCTATTAAGATTATAATGAGTTGTCTCAAAGGGAAATCCTTTAACAATTTGTGATGTGCCATGGATTTGAAATATATAAAAACATTGTTAGGGTATTTGCAAGAGTTTTGTCTTACAATTTGTACTTACAAGAGTAATAGTTCCTTTGAGATGACTGAGAATGACTATTATCTTCAGGTAGTCTGACAAAAATAAACCTCTTATTTTGATCTGGCATTGAGCTGGCCAGACAATCCGAAATTGTCAACTCTGCATCAAACTTTGGAAACTGTCGCCTAGAGATTCTTGAACAAAAACACAAACATGCATATACCAAGAATGTTACTATACAAAAAAAAAAAAGGACATTTTCATTTGACTAGGATCAGTCTGATTTATAGTTACCAAATTATCTTTTATTTTTTTAAAAAGAATAAGGACAAGTAACTACCTGAATTTGCATTATAAATAATAACTGAATTTCACAATTAATAGTTAGCAATATTCTAGATCATATATACAGTTAAGTTAAATATTTAACAGAAATCAATTCTAGGCTAAATTAAGCAAAGTCATCAAAAAGAATTGCTAAGTAATCATAGAAACAAAAATTCTTGCAACTAACGATGCTATTTTCCTATATCCTACAATCTATTCTTTTCTTTCTTTCTCTTCTAAAAGTCCCATATATGCTCTGCTTCCGCAGTACAATCAAATGTTTCCTTCTCTTTAGTTCTTTCCATCCTTTTTTCCTTTTCATTCTAAGACTAGAGCTCCATTTCAGGAAACTGATAAGATACAAGGTGAAGCCTGGGCTGTAAGGAACTTCTCCCTAAGTTTCCAAGTGCCCGACACCATCTGGGGAAACACAGGTGCACTGCTGTCTCTTGCTTGCCAGCAAGGAGAAATCAACCAACACCCAACCAATACCACGACTAGGGCAAACTCGAGTCCTCTGGGCCTCAGGGTTCAGGACTGACAGCCACCACAGAGTCCACCACTCTGTACCTGACCTCTATAGGCCATAATCCCATCGCTCTGCTTCCTATCATATGTCAAAAATTTGCTGATGATGATCATTGCAGAAGCCCAGTTTAATCCAAGTTGAGAAGCATCAAATTTCAGAAAGTCTTTTGACTACTCCTGAGTCTTAAAAGACACATCAATTTACAGTAACTGTGAAAGTAGCCGCCTAAACCAACCTTAAACTCTCCTGACCCAATAGACTAAGACTTGTCTTATGAAGGTCCTGTGGACTGGGAATGAGCAAAGTCAAGATAATAGCAGTGATGACAGCACACATTTATAGAGCTTTTTAAGACTGTCAAAAACACCTTCCTTACAACAACCCTATGAGGCAGATCATGTTGTTGAGGAAACTGAAATTCAGCTGATTCTGACATATGATGGGACAGATAACTCGGAGGAGAGGCTCTAAGGTGGCACAGTGGAAGGACTACTGGGCTTGGAATCAGCAAGGTCTGAGTTCAAATTCAATCTCAGATGCTTACTAGCTGTGTGACTCCGAATAAATCATTTAACCTGTCTGCCTTAGTTTCCTTTCCATGAAAATGTGGGTAATAATAGCACCTACCTTAGTGTTAGAAGGATCAAAAGAAATAACATCTATACAAAATTTTGCAAGCCTTACAGGATCACATAAATGCTAACCTTTATAACCTTGCACATCAATGTTTGCTGACTGATAACTGAATTTTATACCAGTTATAATTATCAAAATCTCAAATGGAATACATGGTATTGCCTTAACAGCCTATGTCCTTTCTGAAGAAAAATTAGCTACTATTATCTATGGTGGCATTTTGTAAAAACATGGCATTAACAGGGTTTGACTAAAAATTGGTAAATGCAAAAATATTAGGTAACAGTCAAAATTGAATCACAAACTAGTAGTGAGTGGCAGGATCTAGTCAAGGTTTTTTTACAGGATGGGAGGAACGTGAGCATGTCTGAAGGCATTGGGGAAAAGTGCCAGTAAATAGAGAGAAACTGAAGATTAGAAAGGTATAGGTGCTGGAGAAGTCAGCAGCAGGAGGGATGAAAAGCACATGTAGAAGGGGCCAATCTTGGCAAGGAGAAGAGACAACT
Organism: Pseudochirops cupreus; assembly: GCA_028627135.1. NCBI lineage: Eukaryota > Metazoa > Chordata > Mammalia > Diprotodontia > Pseudocheiridae > Pseudochirops > Pseudochirops cupreus. The sequence continues at coordinate 372,401,490 of CM053581.1, forward strand.
CTTTTCAGAGACAAAGAGGAAAGTAGTAGGTGGGGCTCTGAGATGAAGAGAAGGGGGAGAGAGGGCACTTAGCCTAAATGGATTCAATCTCAGTAAACTGAAAGATAAGGTCCACAGGTAAGAGACAAAAAGGAGGGGGAGGCAAGAGAAAGGAAAAGAAGGTCTGGAGCAGTAATGAGGCACTAGCATCTTCCAGCTGCATGCATCTGGACAATAGGTATTTCTCATTCTATTTTTTTTTCTTTAGGTAGATTGTTAGGTTAAATTAATTTCTAAATTATCATGGATCTCACTGAGAAGAACCTATAATGTTGTGAGACATGAAGCAAGTGACACACTATTATGAACAAAAGACGCTCCTGCATCTGAAAGATCTCACCAGCTTCCTACCAGACGGCTCTAAGTCACTAATGTGGAGAAATAAACAGTTTCACTGCATCTCTACACTTAGCAGTGTCTCTAACAAAGTAGGTGCCTAATTTTTATTTGTCAAATTGAATCCATAAGGAATTCCCTTCTGTTTGGACCATGAACAGGATTTCTTCCAAAGAGCTTTGATAAGCATGACTTCCTGGTTTTGGGGGAGTTTGGGATTTTTTTTGAGGGGAAGGAGTAGAGGCATTTACTTGATATTAATAATCAGAAGGGTCACTAAACAGTTATCTCTATATAGGAATCATGTAATTATGCATGAGATCCCATGTTAGATAAAAGCTATTCCAGTTTTTCTCTATACTGAGACAAATTAGGTTTTTATTTGTTACAAAAATTAAATGGATCAGGATCTTATATTTCTATCTTTTAATCAATTAATTTCCTTTTTATCTCCTAAATTTAAGGGCAGAAAGAAAATACGTGAGTATAATATTCATTACTGCCAAAATGTCCTCAATCTTGAGGTGAAATCAAGCAATGATTTTAAGAGTTAAATTATTCAACCCAAATAGTGACAAAATAGACATCTAATCTAGCTTAGTCTGAAAAGAAACTTAGAGATAGCAGTCAACTAAAAATCAAAATCTAACGGAAATATGTACATCTTTTATTTTTAGAACAGGTCAAAATAAAATTGCAAAATTTAAATAACCTTAACTAAAATACTACATGTTGATTTGCATCTATTCTTTTTATTTATTCTATATATACACAGATTTGTGCCTATCGTCATCTGAAGTAAGCTCCGTCCAAGTAGAGACGGCCTCCCTTTTTGTCTATGTATCCCCAGCACCTCACACTGTGCCTTGCACATAAATGTTTGCTGACTGATGACTGAATTTTATACCAGTTATAATTATCAAAATCACAAATGGAATACGTGGTATTGCCTTAACAGCCTATGTCCTTTCTGAAAAAAAATGCTGCATGGAGTGTAACAGCTTTCAGAGACACACAGAACTCTTACCTTGCTGCATTGTCTACGATAAGCTGAGATTCTGCTCTATGATTCGTTTTTAGCTCCACAGCACAGTTTCTTGATTTGAGAGTCTCAAATAGGTCCATTAGCAAGTTACCAGGCTCAATGCTTGGTAACTGTCTAATATCACCTAAAAGGAAAAAAAATGAGAGAAATTTCAACACTACGCATTGGTATCTGGGTTCCTGAAACAGCTTATGAAAACTAGACTTGCCATCAAATCATTTTTTCCTATCGAACAACACTATAACTTTAGAAGTACATTCCCAGGTACAAACCAAAGATTAACTACGAGGGACTCAGTAAGGACAAACTCTTACATATGTAAAATACAAAAGCATGTCTAAGATTGTTATTAGTGATTAGGTAGTTTGTAAGAAAGATTGGGGTAGAGCTGACTATGATGTGACTTTAAAAAGTAAAACCATTTAAGAACAGCTAAAAAGAGTAATTTTCTTATACAAATGAGGTACGAGAGGAAGAACCAACACAGAGGAATTATATGGGGGAAGAGGGCTGGTAGTTCTGGAAACCTACTTTCATGGAGAATGACTTCAAAAGGGAACAATGCATACAAATTTAAAAGAGTGTAAAAGTCTTCTAAGTTCAGAAAGAAATAGAAACTGCGAGGGGGAAAGGATAATGGAAGGATTTCTAGAAGGGAAGGTGAGGGAATAGGTCAAAGGGTGGGTAGAGAAAAGTTTAGATTAATGGGAGTGGGAGGATAAGGGAGGGATCCTTAACATGAAGGCAAGGCAGCAGGTAAAAATAGAGGAGCCAGGAGGGATGAGAGATACAAACAAACATAAAAACAAAGATCAAAAGCAGAATTTGTTGGGGAAAGTAAGTGTCTATATATGCATGTAGGTAGGAGTATATGTGTATATATGTATATGGGTATCTATATATCCATATCCATATATATATATATATATATATATATATATATATATATATATATAAATATATCCGAACTTAACTGCAGCCTTCTTGGGTGGGGGATGAGAAGGGGGGGGAAAAAGAACAAACTAAAAAATTGCACAGCAGAGGAGAAAAGCTAACAAGGAAGCAAAGAAAGGATGGGCAGCTCTCAGCATGTGTTGTATTTACTATAAAGGCTTGTTTTATATTGTGAATTCTCTCTTATGTTCTGCTGTACACAAACAAGCTTTTTTTTCCCTTTTCTTATTTTGTATTTAAGTTTATAATGTTTCTTTTTCTTATTGTGCACTTAAGTTTCAGTAATAAAAAATAAGGTTAAAAAAAAGTACATTGCCAAGGGGAAAAAGTTTGCTGAAATATATTTAAAAACTCAGCAAGCCTTTAAAAATCTTACTTCAAAGAAAAACCAACTCTCTAAATAGACCGTTGGTCTCATAACTTCTTGTCTTTCCCGAAACCTGCCCCCTCTCTGCCATCTTCATCCTTTTATAAGTCTTCAGTTTCTCCCTCTCTACTGGCTACTTTTCTGCTGCCCATAAATACACTGTCCACCTCATCCTTCAAAATGCCTTTTGATTCCTCCATCGCTACTAACTATGATCCTGTAACTTTCCTCTTTTGTGGTTAAACTCTTTGGGAAAGAGGAGGGAATAAACATTTATGTAGCACCTGCTGCGTACCAGGCCCTGCTTTACAAACAGGTCTTTTGATCCCAAACAACCCTGCAAGCTAAGTGCTATTATTATCCCCATTCTACAGCTGAAGAAATAGAGGTAGATAAAGGTTAGATGACTTTCCCAAGGTCTGAGGCTGAACTTAACAGGCCTTAAGATCCATTAACCTTCTTGTCTGCCAAACCATACTGTTTGACTTATACTGACCTTACACCTGATACTTCTGATTGCTTTCTTACAGGGCTCTCACACATCAACGGGGTATATGTAACGCTCTCTCTCAGACAGACAGACAGAAACACACATATACTCAGTGAGGAGGGCCTGATTAGGGTTTCAGCCACTGGAAAGAGTGTAAGTAAATAAATGATAATGCAACAGGTAATATAGTTTAGCAGCACAGCACACATTGTGAAAAGGCTAGAAGAGCAGGACCAGAATAAGCCAGGATTTATCAGATTAACAAGTCTGAACTGAATTTTATTTGACAGAGCCACTGAAGGCTTTTGAGCATAGGAAGATCTGTTCACAGGGAGGTTATTAAAACAACAGTATCAAAGATGAGTTGGAACAGGTAAGGAAAGAGGCAAAAAGACCATTCAGGAGGTTACTACGACTGCTTAGAAATGTTACCAGTAGATGGCTGACATGTGAATAAACAGAAGAAGGCAGAATCAACATTCTGAAAATGGACTGGATCTGAGAGGTGAGCGAAGTCAAACATCATTGCCAAAGAGAAGTCAGAAGAGGGGAGGAGTCTGGAGGGACAGACATGGAGGTCAGTTTTGAATACATTTAATATCAAATGTTGGTGGAACATTCAAGAACATGGGCTTGTTTTGGTATGCAGCTCTCAAACTCCGAAGACAAATAAGGTCCAGAGACACAAGGAGATGTGTATTCTATTCTCTTATGAGAATGCTCCTTCAGGGAACTGTTTCAATTTTCATGTGTATCCCCAGTATTCAGTACATGCTTGGCCTATTGAGCAAGTGATTAATAAGTGCCTTTTTATTTGTTTTATTAAGAGAGATGATTAATAGTTGAAGCCATGGATACAAGTAAGACTTTTAAAAGAGAACAAACATGGTGAAAGCTAAGAACATTAAGAATTACCAATACAAGAAAAATAAATCAACAAGGGAAACAGAATAGATTAAAGGTAGAAACATCAGAAGTATGCTCTCAAAAGCCAAAAGAATGTATGGCAAGAGCAGTGTTTTGGTCTATGAATAGGGCTCCGACGCCATTTGTTGAAAGGAGCTGCAATACTGAGGGTAAAAACATACCTACACTCTTCCTTCTTTCCCTTTAACTCTTGCCCCTTCCACCTCCTTCCCTTTCCAGTATGCTACATCATCTGCAGGAGGACCTAACAGCACGTGCTGGGTTAGGTTTGATGGTGATGAGATAGAGGTCTTTTGGCTTCCTTATCATCAAAGGCACAGAAATAGTCAGGTAGACGTGGGGTCAGTGATTATACTTGACTTCCCACTGCCTGCAGGTCATTCCTGAATTCCTGACCTAGACTGACTCATTACCGAGTAAACGTACAAGTGGCAGCAAATGATGTTATATTCCTGTAACTTTTTAAAATACATTTTAAAATTTTTGTTATGAGTAAGGTTATTTTTACTGTATTTTATGATCCATGAATGCCTCATTGCATTTTAATTCCTAAAGTTGAATTACTCATGGTCCTACCTTAGGTCTGGCCTAGATCAGAGGCAGTCATACAACTGGCAAGATGGTGGAGTAGCGGACAAGATGTTTTCCAAATAATTCCCCAAGCCCAATTTCTTTCTTTTAGGATATATATGCAACAAAATCATAGTAATAAAAGCTAAGAAAAGAAGATAACACAACAGAAACATCCCTTAACTTTTAAAGCCTTCTGGAACAACATCAAAGAACTGAAATAACTGAAGATCCATTTATTCTTTCCATGCCCAGGCCACCCTACAAAAATAATCTCAAAGGCTTAAATTTTGAGGTAGGGTAGAAGGGGATTGATTGGATGCTGCTTGGCCTGCTCATGGCAGTGATGCAGTACATCAGCTCAAGAAGAAAAAAATATTGATTGTCCTAAACACACACAAAAAAAAGACTTCAACTGTGTAATGGGGATAAGGTGAGGTACAGGAGTAGGTAGAAGACAAAGTGTAAAGCTAATTACAGAGAAAGACACTTTAGTACCCATGGGAAAGAGGAACAGAAATCTGGCTGGGGTTAATTCTCTCGCCATGGACTTTATTCTAGATAAGGAATTAACCTGGCCCCCATGATCTTCCTACTCAAGGAAACTAAAGATACTCTTTTCTTCCTTAACACAAACTACTCTCATTCATGTGCCTTTTAGTTCAACTGATCGGGTCTACTTGCTATTTCCTAATCCTACCTCACGTTATCCTGCCTCCGTGTCACTGTCTCAACTCTTCCCTATGTCTAGACTAGTCCCTAATCACCCCAACCCTTACCCAAATCTCCAATACTTAAAATCTTACATACCCTTCAGAACCCATCTCAAATATCACCTTGATCTACACAGACTAACCAAACCTCTAACCATCCAGCCACTCTAGGAACTATTATGAGATATTATTTTAGCATTTTGTACCCCTCATACCATTTTTCACACAAGTGTCACAGGATCATACATTTTGAGCTAGAAGGAAAGTCCAAACCCTTCCTTTTAGAGATAAGGAAAATGAGGCTAAACAAGGTTATGACTTGCCCAGAGTCACACATACAGTAGTGCCAGAGCTGGGTCAAACCCAGGACCTCAAGCACCAAATGCAGTGCTCTTCCCACTCTATTTCCTCCCCTCTGTCTAACCTATACACACCTTCTAGAGGGCAGGGATCATACCATATGTATCACTGTAAACTCTTCAATTTCTATTACAATGATGTTCTGTACGTGGTAGAAACTGGATAAAGGGTCACTGAATTGTATTAACCAATGTGGCTGTCACATGGCCCACTCAGATTCAACTAGCACTGTAGCTTCTGGGTGTGGCACTGGTATACTGGTAGCTTGCAGTTCTAAATTGGACTAGGATTACAGTACCGTAGTCGGTTTACAAAACTCTAACTCATTTAAAATGACTCTAACCATTTTTAACTTACCAAGGATAATCAGCTTCACAAGTCTGGCATGTTTACACAACAAATTTAAAACTGATCTGAAGACCGCTATGCAGACTAAGCTCCCTTCATCCACAACAAGAACTTTCACTGAAGAAAACTTCCATGGAATTTTGTTCTCCAATTTCTGATTTGTTCTCTGCCATGAATAGAAACTGTACTTTACCTACGAATAAAGCATACAATGCCAAATTGAACACAAACTTAAAAATCACTTTTAAAATATCTACACAGGATGTCCATTCACTAAAATAAGCAGCAAGAGCCATACTAGATCTAAAACTGTATTATAAAGCAGCAATCATCAAAACTGCTCGGTACTGGCTCAGGAATATAGTGGATCAGTGGAATAGGTTAGGTACATGAGACACAGTAATCAATGACTATACTAATCCACTGCTTGATAAACCCAAAGACCCCAGCTTCTGGGATAAGAACTCATTATCTGACCAAAAACTTCTGGGAAAACTGGAAAATAGTATGACACAAACTAGGCCAATACGAACATCTTAGACCATATGCCAAGATAAGGTCAAAAAGGGTACATGATTTGGACATAAAAGGTGATAGTATAAGCTAATTAGGAGAGCCAAGAGTAGTTGACCTGTCAGACCTATGGAGAAAAAAGAATTTATGACCAAATAAGAGAGAGAAAACATTATGAAATGCAAAATGGATAATTTTGATTACATTAAAAAGGTTTTACACAAAGCCAATGCAACCAAGATTAGGGGGGAAGCAGAATGCTGGTAAACAACTCTTACAGCCAGTGTCCCTGATAAATTTTAGGCCTCATTTCTAAAATGTATAGAGAATTGAGTCAAATTTCTAAGACTACAAATCACTCCCCAATTGAGAAATGGTCAAAGAATATGAATAGGCAGTTTTTAGATGAAGAAACTAAAGCTTTCTATAGTCATATGGAAAAATGTTCTAAAACACTATTATAGATTAGAGAAATGCAAATTAAAACTATGAGGTACCATATCATACCTATCAGATTGGCTAACACGACAAAACAGGAAAATGATAAATGGAGAAGATGTGGGAAAACTGGAACACTAATTTTCTGTAGGTCCAGTTGTGAAATGATCCAACCATTAAAGAGATCAATTTGGAGCTATGGTCAAAGGGCTATAAAACTTACCACTACTAGCCCCCAAAAATCATAAAAAAAAGGGAAAAGAACCCACATGTACAAAAATATTTCTAGCAGCTCTTTTTGTGGTGGCCAAGAACTGGAAATTGAGGGGACGCCCACCAACCGGGGAACGGCCGAACAGGCTGTAGTGTATGAACGCAATGGAACACTACTGTTCCATAAGAAATGCTGAGCAGGCAGACTTCAGAAAAACCAGGACTTACATGAACTGATGCTGAGTGAAGTGTGCAGATTCAGGGGAACGCTGCACACAGTAAAAGCAACATCGTAATGACTAACTTTGTTATTTTTTTCCCTGCTTGTTGGAAGGGGCAAGGCAGGGCAGTTGGGATTAAGTGACTTGCCCAAGGTCACACAGCTAGTTTTCTGTTAAGTGTCTGAGGCCATATTTGAACTCAGGTCCTCCTGACTCCAGGGCTGGCGCTCTATTCACTGCGCCACCAGCCGCCCCAACCAACTTTGATATAGACTTAGCTATTGCAGCAACGCAATGATCTAAGACAACTCCAAAAGACTCATATGGAAAATGCTATCCACGTCCAGAGAAAACACTACGGAGTCTGAATACAGATTGAAGCACACTATTTTTTTCCTTTTTTTTTTCTTTCTTGTGGTTTTTCCCTTTTGTTCTGATTCTTCTTTCACAACATGACTAATGTGGAAATATGTTTAATATGCTTGTACGTGTATAGCTTATGTTAGATTACATGCCATCTTGGGAACGTGAGAGGGGGAAAAATGTAGAATTCAAAATCTTAAAAAAGTGAATGCTGAAAACTAAAAATAAATAAATAAAAATAAGCAGCAAGAAGAGATGGGAAGAGAATACAGAGATTCTCAGGAACATTCATAAATCTGACCATTTCAACACAGATAAAACATTTGGATAAAAAACTTCTCTCCAAGAAAGATGCTGAAGAACTGAAAATAATAAAAAATATTACGAGGCCAGTAAGTACTTAGTTGTTAAAGTCACAATGAGAGAGTCATCATCTTAAGTCATGGCTCCAAGATAATTAGATGATCTCAGATCTGGAAATTCCATCTACATCATTCATACCTGACAAGTGATCATCCTGGAAGCCATCAGTGAGGATAAAGAACCAACTACTGACCTCCCAAGAAAGTCCATTCCACTTTGGGATTGCTCTAAGTATAAGCAAGTTTTTCCTAACATCAAGCTTCTTTGAAATATCTGCTGAGGGGTGGCTAGGTGGCACAGTAAACAGAGCACAGGCCATGGGAGTCAGAAGACCTGAGTTCAAATCCAACCTCAGACACTTAACACTTACTAGCCGTGTGACCTCAGGCAAGTCACTTAACCCAATTGCCCTGCTTCTCCCCTCCAAAAAAAAATTTGTTGAGTGTTCTTAGTTTTGCCTTTTAGGGACAAGTGAAATAAATCTAATCCCTCCCCAATATGGGCTCAAGAAGGGCCCTTTAAATATCTGAAGACACTATAATGTACCCCACTCCCTTACTAAGTTTTCCCTTCCCTACTCTCTTCTCCCAGTTTCTTTAACTGATCTTCACGACATAAACGCAATGCCCCTCACCACCCTCTAGCTTATCTATAATGCTCTTCCTACAATGTGGCATCCAGAACAGAATACAATTTAATCAGATATGGTCCCCCTTTTTATCATCTTCTGGGAACCATCAATCAGTATCAGATGCCAATGTGCTAGCACTGTGCTGAAGCCAAATATACAGCTTGCTCATGCTATTTTCTCACCTGAATTATAAAACATCAGTTAAAAGGGACCTCAGGTCATCTAATCCAACCCGTATCTTAAAAGGAAATCTCTTCCCTTACGTTGCTATGTGAAGACTTCTTCTGATGGGGAACTCACTACCTACCTAGGAAACCACACCACTTCACACTTGGACATTCTCATTAGGAATTTTTTCTCTACATCAAACTGTTATCTGCCTCTCTACAACTACTGCCCACTATTAGTGCTGTCTTGCTGGGGTTAAACTGAGCAAACAGAATTCCTCTAAATGACAATCCATGATGATTCTAGCAACATGCATGTTTGTGGTCCCCTAGAGCCTTCTCTTCTCTAAATTTAATATCCCTCTTCTTCCACTCCTCTCCCTTTCCTGATATTCTTCATCTGAATGCAGCTCAGTAATGTCCTTCCTAAAAGGGACTCCCAGAGCAGAACACAATTTGCCAGGAGTAATCTAATCAAACCAAAGTACATGAACCACCAGCATTCTGGACACTATGGCTCCATGAAGGCACCCAAAGGTGATATTGAGGGGATCTGGGCAGTCACATCATGCCACTGATTCACAATGACTACGCAATCTCTAAAAAACACTCAGGTCTTTTTCACTTCAACTATCTAACTATGCCTCCACCATCCCGTGGAGCTGATTTTCTTTTAAACTCAAGTGTAGAAACTGTCACTGATCCGTTATAATTCATCTTATTAGTTTAAACCCATAATTCTAGCCAGTTAATATCATTTTAGACCATGACTCTATCAAGACACATTAGATATCCTTTTTCTCCCAGCTTCAAGTATTCAGCCAAGAATAGCAAGACCATGGACAAATGCTTGAAGTCTGCCAATAAATATTTCTCTCAGGCTGACCTGAAATACTCTCTCCTAAATCCTTCTCACTCTCCAAGGGCTGGTTGTTATCTTACATCTTACCTAAATACTTAACTTCCTGATCCTGCAGATCATTTAGTCCGACGTTCTCAGTTTAAGGTCTTCCAAATTTAATTTCCTGATTCTAATTCTAGAGCACATTCAAATCTATTACCAAAAAACCCCATTTCACTAACAATTGGAATTACTCAGTGTTTATTAGTGGACTGTCTCCAAAGTTCTTACCAAGTCCATAGTTTAAACTCCTGTCTCCTTCAGTCTCACACATCATTGAACAAATAACAGCTCCTCACTAAATACCAGTTGACTGATTACAGCTAAAAACAGCTATTTATTTTAAATTAATTTGTTTCACTTACTGAGGCAATTTTTATACTGCTTTAGAAAAGAGGTTTTCACCTGATGTAATGTATAAGCAGCAAGGTGAGTCTTCTCTCTTAGCAAGCTAGCAGCTTTACCAGTGGGTGCTGTGAGTAATACTTCTATATGTTTATTACTATTCCATTCATGTTGATGAACAAAAGTGTTCCATTCCTCTGGTGCATCTAGATCTTGCTCAAAGTCTTCACAAGCTTTCCACACTTCTGTCTGTTCCATTTGCTCCACATACTTAAAGAGATGACTAACAATTGTTGTCTTTCCACAGCCACCTTTCCCACTGACAACTGTCACTGCATTGGAACAAATCATTTTCAGGGCAGTCACCTGATCCTGGTCCAGTTGTACTTGGTTTGGCATTTCAAAATCAATTTCATCTTCATCAGAATAAAAAACTTGGTTACTATGGCTCTGCGTGTCCAAACCATGACCATCATTTTCTAGTTTTTCTTCCTGAGGTTTACCGGTGTCCACTGCATCATCTCCTTCTGCATGCTTAGATTTCCTGGTCTCCATAGATGCAAGAACTTCTTCCACATCCACTTTCAAATTCCATGACGGCGATGTCATAAGATCATGTATCAAAAAAGCAACATCTCTTTCAGCTTCATAAAAATCACTGAGAAAGATGCACTCTTTCTCATTTGTCACTACCCCAATATCTTTCAAAAATTTCAGAGAAGACCAAACATCTTGAAATGGTATCTGTCCAGACAAATGAGAGGTTAATTCAGCTTCTTTAACATAAGTGTGTCCATATTCTCTACATATCTGTTTCAGTTTATTATATGTCATTAATGCATTTTTCTCCAAATTACTCATTTTTTGGAAAAGAAATTCACACTGACAAAATGCTGGCCAAGTTGCTTCACACCCAACAAGCTTCAATTCTCTGTAGATTATCTTTAGGGAAAAAATAGAAGCAAAATAAAAATTTAAGTTCTTTCATATAACATAGTATAATAAAACTCACTGCATTCTAAATATCTATAAGCCATATCAAGGCACATCTTACACTTCCCCCCTCCATGTAATATGCAACCTCCTCCTTTTTGTTCCTCACACCAAGACATTCCTCTCCCAACTTTTTATTTTCACCAGTCGTTCCATATGCTTTGAACTCTCATTTCCACCTCCTAGCCTTCCTGGTTCAGGTAAGACTCACTTTTTGCAAGAAGCCTTTCCAAGTCCCCCTCAATGCAGTGCCTTTCTCTGAGACTACCCCTGATTTACTATGTACATCTCTTGTTTGTAATAGGTGTTTGCATATTGTTTCCCCCACTGGAGTGTGACCTTCTTAAGAGCAGGGACGGTCTTTTGCCTTTCTTTGTACCCCTAGAATTTAGCACAATGCCTGGCACATAGTAGGTTCTTAATAAATGCTTGTCCGCTGACTGAGAAGAGTTCCATTAGGCTTTACTAGTGTGCCTAGGGGTCGATGACCATACAAAAATTAAGAATCCCTGCACTACTGGTTTTGAGCTGGGGAAAGATGCAATTAGCCCAGTACATTAGAGCTTATTCTTGCAACAACATAAAGAGAAAGGCAACAAATGAGACCAGTGGCTGGTGGGAGGGTAAGGTGCAGGTTGTGGGAGGAATGGGACATGGAATTCAGCAAAGTTATCATGTTGCTCAGAGGTCTCTTGAAGGAAGACAGGAATTCTATAAAGTGCCTTCCAAGCATGGGGAGGTAAATGATTTGTCCAGGTTCTCTAGGTCTTTATGGCTGAGGGTCCAGTGCTCCTTTCATCATACCACACTGCCTCACTCTTATCAAATCACTTCTCACCCTCCTTGACTGGTTCTTTATGCATGTTGTACCTGCTCATTATGAATGCCCCCCAAGGCTCTGTCCTGGATGCCCTTCCCTTTTCTCTCTATAGTCTTCTCGTTTCAGGGATAATCTTCCCAGGCACTCAGGCCTATAACCTCACTATCATCCTCAACTCCCTTCTCCCTTACCCTTCACATCCATCCCATCACCAAACCTTGCTGTTTCTACCTTCACAGCATCTCTCCTAAACATTTCCTAGTCTTTATTCACGTAGTCGCCATGCTTTAAGTCCTCACCACCTCCCAGCCGTTATTACTGCAGGACACTTCTGATAGGTGTCCCTGCCTCAAGGGTCTCCCGATTCCAGTCCATGTTCCAGTTGTCAAATGAATCTTCCCAAAGCTCAGGACTGGCAGTGTCATTCCCCTACTAAATAAGCTCTACTGGCTCTTTTACATCCAAATCAGATATGAATTCCTCTGTCACTCAAAGGTCTTCATGACATGGCTCTTTCCTATGTTCCAGGCTTTTTTACACTTCATTTCCCTTTCTATACTCTCCATACAGTTACAACAATAGATGGCATTTTTATATCAATTTAAGATTTGCAGAAAAAAAACTCTAAGACCTTGTTTAATCTTTATAAGAATCTGATAGGGCAGGTTCTGCCCAAGTTATTATCCTCAATCAACAAACATTTATTAAACAGCTATTAGGAGCTATTAGCTACTCTGCTGAGCACTGGGAATATAAAAACAAAAAATGAAACAATGGCTTCTAAAAAAGGAACTTACTTTTAAAGGGGGGGAGACAAAGACATACATATGTATTATTTATATATATATACATACATATATATATATATATATATATGTACATACACAACATGTAAAATACAGAATAAATACAAGTAAATATAAAGTGGTTTACTTCAAAATAATTTGGGAAAGAGAATACTGGCTGGTGGAAGGGTAAGGTGGGGGTTGTGGGAGGAATGGGATATAGAATTCAGGAAAGTTATCATGTTGCTCAGAGATCTCTTGAAGGAAGACAGGAATTCTATAAAGTAAAGTGTCTTCCAAGCATGGGAAGGTAAATGATTTGTCCAGGTTCTCTAAGTCTTTATGGCTGAGGGTCCGGTGCTCCTTTCACCATACCACACTGCCTTGCTCTCATCAAAACAGAGACTGTCAATTCCTAGAATTATGGTTTACAATCCCAATCACCCTTAGTAGACCCTCTGCTCTCTCACGCTCTGGATTTGCCCATCTTGCTCTCCCTTGTTGCTAGCTGTTCTTTCTCCTTTCCATACTCTTCTCCCCAAATGGCATTTTCCCTCCCTCTTTCTTCATTTACATAACTACAAAAATTAAAACTTTGATTATTTTAGCTTACCTTAAAAAAAAATACAACAACAAAATACTGTTGGGACTAGCCAAGCAGGATGACTGCAGAATGTATCATCTTACTACTAGTATTCTACCAGTGTTATATGGACATGGGATATTACAGTCTCCAGAGAACTTTAAATCAGTATCACACAAAAAAGTAACAGAAAAGGGCATGGTGCTTGTGAAGAGACTGCGGCACTTGAACAATGAGCAAGTTTAACAGAGAAAATCAGGGAAATTGGTGACAGAAAAAGATGAGCTGATCTTGAGGCAAGGACAGGGAATTAGTCAGCGTTCCATCATTCAGAGATGTGAAGTCAGAAAGCAGCTTGATATAGTGGATAGAATACTAGAGTTGGAGTCGGGAAGGTCTGAATAAATTCAAATCCTACCTGAGACACTTATTACCTATATAACGTGACCCTCACCAAGTCCAGCACGTGACTCAGTGCTCCGGGAAATAGTAGGCATTTAATAAATGTTTTTTGACTAAATGGTTGTTAACATAACCTCTTTCTGCCTCAATTCACTGATCTGTAAAATGAGCATAACAGTAACATCTACATCACAGAACTGTAAGAGGAGCAAATAAGAATATAACGTAAATGTGTTACAAACTTTAAGTAATTGTATAAACACTGCCATTGTTATTCACAAAAGCTGTGACATCGGGGTTCCAGCAGAGCACAACTTGTGTGCTCCAGGGGACAGAAAAGGTATACTGAGTAACGTCCTAGCAAAACAGAGGGAGGCTGGCAGACTGGCTCTTAAAGGATAAACCTATCTTGGCCAGACTGTTCAAAGAAGAAGCACTCACAGCTCCCTAGACACCACTGACAAGTTGTGGCCCAGTTTTGACAAGTATGCCGATCATTGCAGAAATTGGCCCAGTCACCCAAGACTTACACTACGGAAGCCAAGCTTCCATGGACAGGTGTTTAGGATCTCCTCCAAGTCTCTGAACAAGCTCTCAGAATGTTTTAGGTCCAGAAGATTGTTAAAATGCCGAGGCAAGAGGATTGGAATGAATTCCATTATTCTTGGAAACTTCAAAGCTCTCATTACAGTTTCTAAAGCAACTACAGGAGACCACAAGGAGTCAGTTAAAATAAGACATAAAGCAAGGTTTTTATAATTTTCTACAATAAACATCATTTTTACAAAAGAGTAATAACACGGAGAATTATTTTATACAAATAGATGAATTAATCAACACTAAAGAAAAGATTACTCTGGTGAACTTGCTCTAGTCAATGAGAAGAAATATTGTTCATGTTTAAGTCATCTGAAAATCCTAAGTTTTCATTCTAAACCACACTGCATATTTCTAAACAGAAATTTATTTTTCAGAATTTTTTTTCCTTTCTGTTTTCCACTCAATATAAGTGACTGAGACCCAACTGCAACTAATTCATTTAAAAGATTCAAACAATTTCTAGCAGATTTGGGCATTTAACTCCACAAAAACAAAAAACTTTCATCAAAAATGAATTTAAATCTATATATGACCTTTTATTATCTATTTGGGCAGTTGAATAGCAATAAGCAAAAAAGCTTCTTTCCTGGTCCAATACAGTTGATGTTGCTAACTAAATGGTTTTTCGTTATAAAGTTTTACTGCAATGAGGTCATACTTATTACATTTGACTACATTCATTTTCCACTGAAATTTATTTTCCCTTTTCACATAACTGGACTCTTCCAACTAAATCATTTCCCATGCCAGGCAGATGCCCCACTCCCCCCATCAAAAAAAAAGGAAAGCCACACTAATTTATACATGTTGTTTTTCCAAAAGGAATGTTGTATTTTAGATAAATTGTGCTAATAAAAGCTGAAACATTCTAGTCCTCAGTTACTATAATGAATCTGATATTAAATTTACACTTACTTGGATTTTTATTCAATAAACTTTGATTTTTTTCCTCCTGTGAAGAATTTCTACCTTTTTTCCCTGAAGACTTTTTTTGCCATTCTTCTTCAAACTCTTTCAGTGCTTTTCGAAGATTTGCAAACCTCAAGTTGCAATAACTTGATCTTTGATTTACCCACTTTATAAAGTCCAATCTAAAATCATCTGGAAATTCACAGGCCTTAAGAAAAAGTGAACAAATATCTCTGTGATTGAACGATAAGTCTGTCTGTAAAAAGTAAGATGGCAATCCATGGGCTAAGTACCGGGATCCCACAAGTTTTACTTTTACTTTAACTTTCCACCAAGGACCAACCAACGGAAACCGTCCAAATACTCGAAACTCCTTTGTGGTGTAGTCATCTAGAATTATAACTTTTAAAATAATAAACATAAGTTGAAATTAACAGCTAATTTAAGACATACAACTAAAGTTTCTTCAAATATTAATGGCTTTTTAAATTGACTTTATAATTTCCAATGTGATGAACTTTTATGGTTCAGGGAATTATATACACCAAAAGAACATACAAAATTAGTCATTAATTTTTTTATCAGATACTGTATTCACACTGTATTCAACTTTTCCAATAAGTAAAACAATCTTTAAAAAGCAATTTTTCATAGGAAAATTTGAATATATATAACATACATATACACACAGAACTGAGAATATAAAATGCTGTTTATAGGATCATGGTTTTAAGAGTTGGAAAGAACCTTAAATGTCTCATCCAATTCCCTCATGTTACAGATAAGGAAATGGACCCAGAGAGGTTTAAGTACCTAGGCCCTGCCCCAAGGACATTCCAGTAGGTATTCAAACCCAAATCCTTTAACTCCATTACTCATTCCATTGGACCCTACACTAGATACTCTCTCCAGCTCTAAATTCTCGATATTTAACTTGAACTCGTTTTACAAATGAGGAAACTAAGAATGGGTCAGATGAAAACAACAGTTTCCAAATCCACTCTTCTCCCTAACTTCCCTGTTGCTTCTTCCCCAAAGGGGCAGTCATTCTTGATGCTCCTCTCCCACTCCTCCATATACTGCCTGCCAAATCTGGCGGCTACTCCCCTCCAACAACTCTCCTGGCTATGCTCTTTTTCTGTTCTCATCACAACCATCCGAAGGCCTCATCACATGGATGATTTTAGCAGCCTCTACATTAGGTCCCTCATGCTACATTAGTGATCTCCACTCTCCAATCCATCCTTCCAACAACTGTTGAAATAATTATCTAAAAGAATCGTGTCTAAGCATGTCTCTCTTGTGCTCAAGACACTTGAGCTGCTATCTACCAACACTGATAGAAAATAGGAACTTATGTTCAATTTGCACGTGCATATTTCTAGGGGTTTCTTTCTTTGAGTCATTTTTCAGTCACATCCAATTCTTTGTGACCCCATTTGGGGTTTTCTTAGTTTACCATTTCCTTCCCCCGCTCATTTCCCTGAGGAAGTGAAGCACAGGGTTAAATGACTTGCCCAGGGTCACATAGCTAGTGTCTGAGGCTGGATTTTAAGTCAGGTCTTCCTGATTCCCCACCCAGCACTCAATCCACAGGTCACCTAGCGGCCCATTTCTAAGGATACTCTGTTTTTGAAACTTCTTGAGGGCAGAAACCATCTCCTTTTATCTTTCTATCGCCAGGGTCTAGCACTGCTGCTGGCACATACAAGTGCCAGAATAAATGTTTGTTGAACGACTTGGCTTAAAGCCAGAGTCCAAAACAACAGTTCTGGGATTCGAACCTACTTCCTCATCTCCCCCTACACCAAAGTGACCCAAATGTCTTTGGGAAGGGCCAGGTTTGGGAAGGGTCCATTTCTTCATTTGTAAATGAGAGGGTGAGATGAGACCTTTAAAGGTCTTTCCAACTCCACGGGGATTCAACCAGAGAGACACCAGTAAATACAGTTTAACTGGCATTCCTTTATAATCTAATCAGGGAGGATAAACCCATGAATGAATGAATGAATGAACGAACGAACGAACGGATAGAAGGCCGCTGGGTGAAAGAAAAGCCTTTGTCAAGGGCTTATTATCGAGTGCCAAGAACGTTCCTTGAGACATTCCCTGCTCTCAAGGAGTTTACGTCCCAGTAGAAACTATTCAAAGGGAGCTTTAGACTGCTCCAAGACTTCTAAGGGGAAGGAGGGTTTTCAGGAGCACCAGGAGTAAAAGCCCCTGGGCAGACAAATGGCCCGGCCCCTTCTAGGGGCGCCTCGGACTCTCTCCACGAAGCCCCACTTCTTCCGCCCCGGACTCTGGCAGGTGCTTCCGAGCATCCTCTCCCTACCACCCTTTTGCATCCCTCCTCTGTTTGCTTTTAGGTCTTATTAAGTGCAAGCAGTAGGAGCACAATAAACACTTCCCCTTCCGAGGGTAACGTTTACGCGGATTTCACAAAAATGAGAGGGGTCACTGGCACAGGGCGGAGGCTTCTTAGCTGGGTGGGGTTTAGATCGCGCCAACCCGCCCATTTCCCGGAGGAGAAGAGTGAGGTTAGAAGGGAGGCTTCCCGCGGTCACAGCCCCAGGGCTGGAGGGGACCCTCGGAGGCCGACCATTGCAGCCCCCCTGGTTTTACAGAGGCTGGGAATGGTTCGGAGTCACTCGGGGGCGCAGGCCACAGCTAGGTGGCAGGATTTGACCACGGGGGTCCTGCCCCAGAACCCTGTCCCCGCCCCCCCCCTTTCCAGGACAGGTTCTCCGGCCTTTCCTGTCGGCTTTACCCGGTTGGCGCGGGGGCAGGCTGCTCGACCTCAGCCCCCCATTACACAGCTCCTCGGCATCCACGAAGAGCGGCTCGTCCTCCTCGTCCTCCTCCACCACCGCCTCCTCGCCTTCGTCCTCCTCCTCCTGCGGCATTTTGTCCGGCAACAAACGCCCCCGTAACACCCGTAGGGTCCCCATAGTCCGGGTAGCGAAGACGAAAGGCGCGCGCTTTCCCGAACCGAAACAGCTGCGGAGCGCGCCGAGACGCCGAGACGTCCGACCAATCAGCGAGGACACCGAGACGCCCAGCCAATCAGAGAGCGCGCATTGGCCCCGCCCCCTTCTCCAGGAAAGTAAGCCATCCCACCCCCCGCTCCAGGGGAGTTTCGAGACTCTGCGTTTGGGGTTCTCGGGGATCTCGTGGTCCTGCTTCCCGCCACTCAGAAGCGCACTCCTGCTGTGATTCCTCAACCTTCAGACTCCGCCCTTCCGGGGATCGCGGGAAAAGCCGGGAAGGGAGCTGTGGGGCGGGGCTACCCTTGGCTAGGGGATACAAACGAAACAATCCCTACCCGCAGCTGGCTCTTCTAATGGTGCAGAGTTACAGTGTTCCTCGAGTGAGCGGACAAATCCAAGTGTAGACTGGTAGCAGGGAGGAAAACATTCTCTATTCTGGTCTTCAGCCCATTGCCCGAGATTCTCATGGTGTTGGGCAGTTCATTGCCTAAGATTTTCATAATCTTTGGCAGTTTATTTCCTAAGATTTTCATAATCTTTGGCAACCCGTTTTAGGTTCTTTTGGACAGTGCGATGTAGTGACAGAAAGCCAGGCTCAGAACAACGAAGGCAAATTCAAGCGATCCTGGGCAAATCACTTAATTTCCCGGTGCCCTCAGACTATGCTGTAAAGCAATCAAAAGCACAGAAGTTGCAGTCCCATGTTAGTACGAGTTGCCTCTATCGGGGAAATCAACCGGGTCCAATTCCTGTTCCTACTCTTCCTGGCTGACCACAAGTCACTTCAAATATTGTTATATGTGAAGTCCTTGATAAAGACCTACAAATTAATATTTGTAATATTATATAATAATTATATATATTATTTTTATATGTGTGTGTAATATGTTTTATATTACATTATACTATATATAATTATATCATATATAATTATAATAGTATATATGATGTTATGTTAAGTTGCGTTATGTTGTATCATATAATATGCCATATTATATCATATTATATTGTAATATAATAATAATATATAATATTTCATTATATATTAACATACCTTGATATTTGTTAACATCACTATGAAGATACAACAAAGGATGGTGAAAACCATTTTGTTTGCTATGGATGACTGCACAAGATACCTCACCCCCAAACCAAAAGTAGGGAGCCCCTGAATTATAGTTTTACAATACAAACTTGGACAGTACATTGAACAAGGGATAGTTCTCCAGGGAGAACCAACCTGAAAGATCAAACTAGTTAGAATAAAGGTGACCCTTGCCAGAGACACCATAACTTAACTCTGGGGCCAGTTAGAGCTGTCTGTGGGTCAGCAGTGGAATGGCTTGCGTCAGGAATATGTCCCCCATGGAGTTAACCTGTAAAAATGTTACACTGTAAAAATACATTTCTTAAAACAAATCTTTGCCTCTGAAGCTTCAAAAATACAAAGAACTGTCTAAATTATTTTTTAATGATGTTAAATACTCTTAGAAAGCTCTCTTTCTTCTCAGAAAATATCCTACTATAGAGTTCATAGTACTTTTTTTGGACTTGGGCATTTTCAAAATCTATGTAGATTTGAGGACAGGGCACCAAAAAAATCTGATATCTTCTCTTCCTGAAAAACACCCTGAACGCAGATAGTATCTTTCTTCATATTCTCCAAGGTAACTGCAATTTTCCCACCTGTAAAGGGGCAAAGGATACCTCATCCTGCTAATAAGCAGTCATCCTCTACTAAATCATAGTGTGGGTGTTTCTAATTTGAACTCTCAGCCCCATGAAATTTTGCCCTGAATTGCCCTGAAAACTCTTTCACTTAGGGCTCACACAGTTTCACTCCAAACCTTAGGGTAAATCGGCCTTCTAAGGGTGTCCCTAAAGTCTGGACACATAGGAAATTGCATTAACTATGCATATTTTCAAGAAATGAAATGAATAAAATTTTCAACAACATTTTATTTCATTAGCATAAATTTTAGCTGTGACAATTTCATATGGAATAAAAGCTTTTATTAGGTATTGGGGACTATATTCCATGTTAATGAGATTAATTTAGTTAATTAATGAGATTTCCTATGTGTCTCCTATGTCTTCCTATGAAATTTCATGTATACTAATTAAACAAAATGTTGAAAATTTCTTTCATTTCTTGAAAATATGCATAGTTAATGAGATTTCCTATGTGTCCAGAGTTTAGGGACACCCTTGCATAGCAACAGGTATCGGTATGTTCACAGGCGTAACTGCTGCTGTCTAAGGACCCTGCCCAGTCAGTCCTACCCTAGGATGTTGAGAGAGCAGATAATGGTTTATCTACTACTTATTCCTTCCTCTCCTACAAGTGGTGAGTCCCCTTACAACTTACAGTTCTTTCTTAAATTATAAAGCCACAACAGATAAATATCTATGAAGCAGATATAGAGGTTGTGAACCTCTATAAATAAATAAATATAGGTAAAAACACAATAATCTGCAAATTATAAAACACAACACACTGACACAATCATATTCTTCACATTTATGACTGGATAACAAAATTATCACTAGCATTCAAAGACTATTAATCCAATGGGGTACAATATAAACATATCCCATTCCATAATAAATTACAACCTATAGTCTTAGAAACTTTCTATACCTAGAGATTTTTAGCTAAGCAAATTGCTATAAATATATTGCCTTTGTAAATATTCCCAAAATCTCCTTGTCCATGGGTCAGTTGTCTCATATGGGCTTTGTCCCAGACTTTTCACTTCCTACAGTCATTATGGATAATTTCAGAGCATCCATTTTCCATATATGCTTTCTAGATAATTGAATAATTATGGATAAATCTGTAATTAATACCCCCAACAATTTTCATCTCAGACCTCCAGCATCTATCCCATGTCATATCCTCTCCCTGCCAACAATGAACCCTTTATCTTGGGCAAATTTAAGCAGAAGTATTATTTCTTGCAAAAATAAGTTATGTTAAAGTATTTCCACAAATATACACAAGAAGCTGTGATAGGTGGTGATCAAATGTATTGCCCAGATATAAGAACATCTTTACTAGGATGCATATTATACCCCATGCAAGAAAATCCTAAACACATCATGTCTTAAGACCTTTACTTTTTTTTAATTTTTTTTAAAGAATGGGGATTATTTCCTAAGTAGATAAAAACCTCTGAAAATGGATTAAAGTCCTCTGAAAATTCAATCTGAGTTCATTTATTTTCTTTTGTTTAAAGACTTAAATACCTATAACAAAGAACAAGATCTATTCAATTGAGGCTAACTTAATGCCAGGCAAATCAAATTCATATCACTGCATATGGTGTTTTGACAGATCGAGGGGTGTACAGCACATGTATTTAGAAATTCCACTGCCATATATCTGTTTCTGAGCCATGTCACTTAGAGAGATTGTAAATCAGTTTTATCAAATGCATTGCCAGTTCTGAGTGCCCCTCAAAGCAATAAATGAAGTCAGGTGCTTTGCCTCATGAGCAACTTTTTTCAGTTCAGACATTTGGAGAAATCACAAATAACAGCTGTTTTCTGCTGAATATTTGAAACTGGATCTACATATTGACTCTAGAAACTTCATTAATAGTCATTTTCTAACCATTTTGGTTTACGTTAAAAATTCAAACACCACTTACACAAAGCATCACTATCTTCTTTACCCTTATTTAATGAAAAACTTCACTTTGCTTTTGTGCACATGCAAATTTTTCCTTCATACTTCAATCCTTCTAGGACAAAAAAAGAAAATTTGAAACAGAATCATATTTGAAAGAATCATGAGTCACTTAAATATGTATTTTTATTTTTAACAAGTATCAATCAAACTTTTTAACAGCTATCAATCAAACTCTAAAGTATTTTATGCAAATTTAATACTTTAATAGTATGATATTTTTCATCTGGGGAGTTCAGAATTAGTATAGATTTGTATGCAAAAATCAAATTGTAGACAATGCAATAAAGAATAATTTTAAAAACTGAAAGTACTACATTGAGATCTGAGGCCTATAAAGCCTGTGGCTGGATGTGCAGGAGTGTAAATAGAATATAAAACAAGACAGCTTTATTTAAGTGTATGAAGTTTAAAAACAGAAGTCTTAAAAATGCAGGACTTCCAAAAATCTAGTCTGTAAAGTGGTTTATATGATACATATACCTATGGTAAACCGTCAAAGTGACAGAAAATTGGACAAATATTGAGCCATGTTTCTTCAATGAGGATGATTATTTTGACCCTGGAAGATTAAGGTTATTTTTCCACTTTCAATTCAATCCAACAACTAATCTCCTAGTATTTACAATACTCTGTTTTTAATTATTGTTTCATAGAAAAGTCTAATTACCTAGTCAAATCCTATTAAAGTGAATGCTAAAGCTGTCCACATTCTTGACTTTCTATCTAGAACATTATTTATATATCTTGCATTGAATTTCTATTGTTTGAAGTTAATCTGTCATCCAACCAGCAAATGTATCAAAACCAACAAGATAAAATGAAAGTAGGTTAAGTGTAAAGACTTGCATTTAGGTTTTTAAAGTCAATTAAGTTAGTATAGAAGGGAGATGTATGACTTGAAAGTCATTTATGTGAGGAAAAAAGAAAAGCTAGCTAAACAAGATGGTGAAGAATTTTGAAGTCATGCCATATAAGGATCAGCAAAAGGAACTAGGGAGAAAAATAAAGATAAAATAATAAAAGGAACTGGGAACTTTGATTCAACAAACATTTACCCTGATGAAGAAAATATTTAGAGAAGACATGAAAGCTGTCTAGTAACAAAGGGTAGTCATGTGGATGAGGGATTATTGAATTAGCAGCAAGGGGTGGAAGTTGAAGGGAGGTATATTTAGACTTTGACATGTAATTGGGGGAAAAATAAAATAAAACAATTGCAAAAAAAAGGAAAGATTGGAAGAAAAAAGTAAAAAAAAATCTTAATAATTAGTTACGTAAAAGTGCAATGGGCTACCTTGAGAGGTAAAGGGTGGGTTTCTCCTCACTGAAGGTCTTTAAGCAAAGACAACATGACCACCTTTCGGGTATGTTCTAGGGAGATTTCTTGTTCAGGTACAAGCTGGACTTGATGGTCTCTTTGGGGGAGGGGGTTTCTTCCAACTCAGGTTCTACAAACTAATGTGAGATGGCTGCTAAAAATGCTAATGTAATCTGGGGTTGAATTTACAGAAGCAAAGTTATTAGAATAAGAAGGATAAATGAGACTCATCTGTCACAAATGTTGATCTAGGAATGATGGAGGTTTGATGTAAATGCAAACCTTCATAACAGCTAGAGCTATCCCAAATTGGAATTGGGCCATCTTGGCCTAATTAAACTGTCTTGGCAACCCGTACTGGAGGCTTTCAAGCAAAGATTGGATGATAATTACCACTTGGGGGAGTACAGTAGAGAGACTTTCTGTTCAGATATGATTTGGACTAGAACTTACTAAAATTAAATCTGGTCAACAATGGAATGGGTTGCTTTGCAAAGCAGCTCCTTGTCCCTGAAAATAATCATTCTACAGTTATATGATGGAAGAGATTCTTGCATTGAGGCAGAGGTTGGTGTAGATGACTAAGTTCTCTTCTAACAAGATTCATTTCTTTATTTTTTGCCTTTTTTTATTTTTAGAGGGCAATTGGGGGTAAGTGACTTGCCCAAGGTCACACGGCTAGTTTTTTGTGTTAAGTGTCTGACACCGGATTTGAACTCAGGTCCTCCTGACTCCAGGGCCGGTGCTCTATTCACTGCACCACCTAGCCGCCCCAAGATTCATTTATTTTAAACTGCTTAAAATACAAAAATGGTTTCTCTTAAGCATCTTTAAATATCTTCCAATAAGTTACTATATTACCAAATAAGTCATTCCTAAAAATATGAAAAAGTACAAGCAAAGCAAAAAGTTTGCCTTTTACACTATATTTTAATTTAAAAAAAAAACAAATGCTTCTTTTTTCCTTGTTTTTTATACCAACAAAAGGTTCCTAGACCTTTATAGTTTTGTTTTAAAAGATTTGCTAGCGTTTTGCAATGATCAACTATGAATGGCCTAGCTCTTCTCAGCAATACAAGGATGCAAGACAATTCCAAAGGACTCATGATGGAAACTGCTATCCACATTCAGAGAAAGAACTGAGGGAATCTGAATGCACATTAAAGCATACTATTTTCACTATTTTTTTGAAGTCTGCTAAAAGCAGATCCTGGAAAAATAAAAAAAAATTCACCTTAAAATCATCCCATTTCACTCTCATAGTTTGAAGAGTACTTTCTCTTCAAAGACAAAAAATAAAACATAATAATTTTGTTCAAATAGAAATAAAACTAAACAAATAAAATAAATAAATTATCATATAGGCAGTAAGCCTATAATTTTGAACAGCTATTTGGAACTCAAGATATTCAGGGTCATTTTATGAAGTCTGGTAGATTATAGTGGCAATCTCTGTTCTACCTGTCAGAGTAAAAATAAAATAATGTTAATGTCACGAAAGTTAAACCAACTCACCATTTTTACTAACTTAGAAGATTGGAAGTTTTGATTTTTCCCTCTTTAAGAAGTGTCTCTCCCAGCAACCTGAAGCTGAGAAAAATCAACAGTCCTGAACCTCCAAAATTGTGGAGTAAAATAACTAATGGCTGTAAGCTAAGACTGAAGTTTTGTGGTGCCTACTAGGATGGTCATAATCTTCATACTTTTTCTTCTATGGACTCCTACAAGTTTTTTTTTTTGGAGGGCAATTGGGGTTAAGTGACTTGCCCAAGGTCACTGTGTTAATTATTTGAGGCCAGATTTGAACTGAGGTCCTCCTGAGTTCCAGGGCTGGTGCTCTATTCACTGCACCACCTAGCAACCCCTCCTACAAGTTTTAATCTATACCCCTAGTATATGTATATAATATACATAAATAAAATGTATATATTACTATATTTACATCATGTGCCTTATAAAACATGTCCTCCCCAAATGAAAATGGATGTGATACATACAAAATTTATACATATATATATATGTATATGTATATGTATACATATATATATGATTTATTAATGGCACAAAAACCTTTAAGACCTCACTAAAACATTAATAATGTTTTAGGAAAAGCAATATGAATCATATACTAAATCATTTTAGAAAAAAATCTATATCCTAGAAGACAGACTATACGTATAAATAATAATTGTTAGTAATTACTTATTAAGTTTTTCTAAACAATGCAGCTAGATAGCCAGAAAAGGGAATTTCTTTATTTTTTTTAGATACTCCACTACTGAAAGATGAACAACACAATAAATAAAGCCAGAACAGTCAATGAACATAAACAGCCATGCAGCAGGAAGTCGTGTTTCTGTGCATGGATGTTCACCAGACATAATGCAAAAGCAATGAGTAAAAGTGTATGGTCTCGATCTGACTTCAATTCAGCAAAAAAGTTTTCCATGTCAAGCTATTTCTCTTTTCTTGTGTGGTTCTGCTTATTGAAGGGTATGACATCCTAATTTCCCATTCAGGTTGGATGACTTAATTGTGCTTTCACACTCTAAACTTGGTTACCCCACAGACCTCTGTCTTAATGTCATTACCGTTAACCCAACATCCTTAACATCTTACCCTAAAGCTACCCACTTCTTCCACGGTGCTCTGAAATGCCTACTCAATAAGTAACAAACTAGTTTTCATAATGATTCTTTTCCTTTCCTGCTCCTTCCATTTTATTGCACTGAAAACTGATTCCCTCCTCATGAAACACTTTCTCTGGCCACCCTTTCCATAACTGATTGTACTTTCGTTCATACCCTCTTTCCACAATGGGGAGATTGGAATATTCCTTGCTTCTCATCACTACTTCCAGGTTTTCATTCTACCACCATCACTCAGTAGCCCCTCTTCCTTTGCGATTCATTCAATCCGTATCTTTCACCCAATCAAGATTCTAGAGCAGGAGTGAGGGAACCTTTTCATGTTGGAAGGCTGCATTAATATTTATCTATAATAAAATAAAAATATAAAAGATGAACAAAAATTTATTAATAAAAATAAAAGAATTTGTTACATAAAATTTGGATTCAGCCAAAAAGCCACACTTAAGGACCTAGAAGGCCACATGTGACCTTAAGATCACAGATTCCCCACCCCTGTTCTAGAGCTTGGTGGCTGCTGAACTCCAGAATACTCTCCCCTTCTTTCCTCAATGAGTTCAGTACCTGGCTCATAGTTTCTTTCCTCCCCAACTCCTACTCTCATAATAGGAAACTTCAACATACATACTGATATTCCCTCCTCAAACCCCCTAATTCCCAATTTCTCAAATAATTCATGACCTATTCCTCCACCCCATGTAAGCTACACAGAGATGCTCATACATTTGATTTTTGCCATAATCCACAAATGAACCCTTTTCATGTTCATGAACTCTGAAATTCCTTTATTTGATAATTATCTGATCACCTATCCCTCTGTCTTGAAACCTGAAAACCTGGTCTTCATCCTTACCATAACCTCCCACCCCTCCATCCCTCACTTCTTCCCAGGATATTACCCCTACACTAGCTACATTCTCTTCCCTTCCTCATCCTGAACCTTTAATGAACTGTTCTTTTCTCTTGAGCCCCTGGTCTCATCAGGTTGAAGATTGGCCCTGCCAACCCTCAGGCCTAGATTATTCTCACCATCTGCTGTTTTCACTCTTACTCACATGCTGCTGAATGAAGATGGATAAAAATCACACAACTGAGTTTTGTGCTGACTGGATCCATTACAAATTCATGTAACATAATCTCAACTGGGCCCTCACTCTGGCAAGCCAATCTTTTTATACCTTGCTAATTGAAACCCTATTCCATTCATCATGGCAGCACTTCCAAACCTTTTCATCCCTCTTCAAGCCTCATCTAGCTCATCCTTCCCCCAACCCTCCCAGCTGAGAGAACCTTGCCTCATATTTCACCGAAAGAATTGAGGCCACTCCCAAGAACTACCCACTCTTCCTCATCTCATCACTCAGATGCCTTCTGCAATGTTGTTGTTGCTGTGGTTATGGATGTTGAGTTGTTTCAGTTGTGTCTGACTGTCTGTGACCCCATTTAGGGTTTTCTTGGCAAAGATCCTGTAGTAGTTTGCCATTTCCTTCTCCAGTTCATTTTTACAAATGAGGAAACTGAGGCAAACAGAGTTAAGTGACTTGCCCAGGGTCACACAGCTAATAAGTGTCTGAGGTCTGATTTGAACTCAGGAACATGAGTCTTCCTGATTTCAAGCAGAATGCTCTCTCCACTGCAGTGCCACCTAGCTGCCCTCTTCTGCAAACCTCTCATTTGAGATGGCCCTTCTCCTTACCAAGGCAAATGCCTCTACCTGTTCAAGTGATATTCCATCAATCTTCTCTAGCAGAATGCCCCACTATTATCCTTACTCTCACTTATTTTAAATTTCTCCCAGTCTACTGGTGACTTCCTTACTGCCTAGAAATATGCGCATGTCTCCTCCATCCTCAAAATGATCCTTACAATCCAGTCTTCACACGATCCATCCAACCCTGCTATTAATCATCCTATATTTCTTCTCTCACTTGTGGCTAAAATTTTAAAACTTTGTGAAATACCTGAAACCCTTTTTTTATGTATCAAATATGATATAATATAATAAGAAGTATTCGATGAATTTTAAAATAACACAAGTTGAATACACAAATAATAACTAATAATTATCTGTGCTTTAAGAAGAGTTGTATATATTACAACATCTGATCTTCACAAATGTGTGATGTACTTGCAAATATCCCCATTTTACAGATGAAGACATTTTAAAGTCAGAATGGTTAAATGATTACTCCAGAGTCACATAGCTATTAAGTGTCTGAATCAGGATGTAGCTTCTATCCACTATGAAGCCAGCTATTCATAAATCAGAATGATTTGAAGAATTAAAAAAGAAATGGGGGGGCAGAGCCAAGATGGTGGCATAGGAGCAGCAAGAAATCGCAGCTCTGACACAGCCACATCAAATACCCAAAATATATGACTCTAAACAAATTCTAGGGCTCTAAAACACACACAGATCTATTTCCTGCTGAAGGCAGCTTGACTCAAAGCTACCATTTCAACTCTGAGAGCCAAAACCAGCCCAGCCTGAAATGGCAGCTTTTGCTCCTGGGTGGCTGGCCTAGACGAGCCCCACCTAGGCTGCAGCTTCAGGAGATCGGATCTACGGCAGCCATGGCAGTATCCAGAATTATCAAGCCATAAGAAAAAAGGGCTAAGGTTAGTGGAACTTGGCTAAAAACCGGGGAAGAAAAGCGGGTTCAGCCAAGCTGCCTCCAGGGCAAAGAAGCAGGGAGTGGAAGTTCTGCACCTGCCTCCACATTGCCACTTCAGAGCTCCTGGCCTGCAGACAGCAGGGGGGCCAAGTGATCGTTCAGAGGCCAAGTGCT
The DNA here is from genome assembly GCA_028627135.1 of Pseudochirops cupreus. NCBI lineage: Eukaryota > Metazoa > Chordata > Mammalia > Diprotodontia > Pseudocheiridae > Pseudochirops > Pseudochirops cupreus. Next base: position 372,430,322 of record CM053581.1, read on the forward strand.
CTTGCATTGAGCAGCCTGGATCCAGATCGTAGTCTTGGGTGGTGGTCCTGAGGTTTTTTTCAGTGAGTTGGAGTTGAGGAGGGACCCAGCAGCCTCCTAAAGGCCC
>CM053581.1:372430927-372468427 GCA_028627135.1 Pseudochirops cupreus
TGTAATCAGTCTCTCACAATGTGCCCACTGTGGAGAGGTTCTGCGTAATTACACATGTACAGCCTGTATTTGATGGCTTGTTCTTCCAGTGGGGGTGGCTGACAAGGGAAGAAGAGAAACATCTAGAATGTAAAGCTCTATAATCAAATGTTAAAAATATATATGTATATATATACATATATATACAATTATTATTACTATTGTTGTTAACTACATCCAACTGGAGCTTAGGGTACATAGGCACTGTGGAAGGGAGATCCATCCTGCCCTATCGGAAAGTTAGAGGAGTGATGGGGGAGGACATAGGAGAGATTAGATTGGGGGAGGGCTTATACAAGGGGATGGCTATTTTGGGGGGGGTAGGGGAAAGATGGGAAGAAAATTTGTAACTCAAAATCTTGTGGAAATGAATGATGTAAACTAAAATAAATAAAAGAAAATATTAAAAAAAAAAAAAGAAATAGAGGAAATGGACTTAGATTCGGCTGGAAGGCCTTGAAGACAATAGTCAATAGAGTTATGAAAATGAAACCCAGAATAAAGAGGGAAGTCACAGTAACAAAAAAGGGGCAATTAGGTGGCATGCTGGATAGGGTGTTGAACCTGAAGTCAAGAAAACTCATCTTCCTGAGTTCAAATCTGGCCTCAGACACTGTGTGACCCTGGTCAAATCACTTAACCCTGTTTGCCTCAGTTTCCTCATGAGCTGGAGAAGGAAATGGCAAACCAGTCCAGTATCTTTGCCAAGAAAACCCCAAATGGGGCCATGAAGAGTCAGACCCAACTGAACAACAACAAAATTTTAAGAAAACAGAAGGGTGGGGACTACTCATTTGGGAAGTATGACTGTAAAAAGAAGTTAAGAGAACATTTATAACCCATATCAAATTGCTTACTGTTTTAGGAAGAGGAGAGAGAGAGAGGGAAAAAAATTTGGGGACTCAAAATTTTGTGAAAAATAAATGCTAAAAATTGTGTTCTTATATCATTGGAAAAAATGAAATACTATTAAAAAATAAAAGGCGAGAGAGGCGGATAATGTATAGCAGAGGTGTCAAAAAACAATAGAAACAGGGGCCACTAATCAATACCTAATGATCTCTCTGGCAGCATATTGACAGGTTCAAAATGTCATGTTATCTACACTTTACTGTATTTTTATTTATCTTGTTAAATATTTTTCAATTACATTTTGATCTGGTTCAGGACTCCTTAGGGAGTTTTACTGTGGGCTATGTGTTTGATGCCTCTGTAGTGGAAAGAGAGAGTTGGACTTGGATCTAAGAAGGGTGGTGTTTAGATCCTGCTCCTGAAACACTCTGGCTGGGTGATCCTGGGAAACACAGGACCTCTCCCCTGCCCCTGCCCAGGCAGCTCTCTAGGACTAGAAACTACAGAGCAGTTGCCAATCTGCTTTTTTAGAAGGGCTTTCCTTATTGGGACCATCTCACTCTAGTGAAGTTACAGGTATGTACCAAATAACAAATAAACAAAAAAAAAAAAGAAAGGAAAGAGCACATTTTTCTTCTTTTTTTCTTTTTTAGTCCAATCCTACAATATCACTGATACAGAAGAACTCCCTGCTATGGAAATTTCTGCTATCAGTGGGGTTTGGCAAGTTGTCTGGAATTTGTAGTCCCAGAGAGCTCATCCCATTTAACCATCAACCAGAGCACCAGGTCCTTGCATTCTAAGGCAGAGCTGTTGAACTCAGCCTGAGGTATCATGCAAAACTCCCCAATGCTGCCCCAACCAGATTAAAATATAATTATGGGAAATGCTGAACTAAATAAATAAAAATATAATACAATGGAATGTTAATTTGTGATTTCCTTTTTAAAATTTTTTGTCTTTTTACAAAAATAATTTTTAACATTCATTTTGTAAAATTTTGAGTTAAAAATTCATTCTCTTCCTCCCGCCTCTTTGGGAAGGCAAGCAATTGAATTTGTGGTTTTCTAAGTCAATAGGTAGCCCTGAGAAATCTATTTTTATCTGAGTTTGACACCAGTGATCTAGGGCTTCTCACCATACCCCCTTCCACCACTTTTACAACTAGTATGCGTCAAAGGCATGACTTGAATCCATGTCATTCTGACTCCAAAACTAGCCCTCTATTGACTATACCATGGTGAAATTCTTCATATCCGAGCTATTTTCTAATTCTGTAAGCCTACTTTTACTTATGTGACATCATAATTAACATGAAACGTGCACTTAAAAGAGCACCAAAGTTAGCTAAAACAAGTCTGAAGTAGGTTAACAGACTTCTTAGCAGAAGTAATTTATTTGGACTTTCAAAGTCATTCCTGGTACTTCTCTTTGTTCCTCTTAATTCCAATGAATCTTCTTCCTCTTCAGTTTCCTCAAATGAAACCCATTTCTCTCCTCTACTAGTAATTAATGTCACATCTTTATCTACAGAGCCATGTGTTTTAATAAAGCTATTTCCAACAGTTCCAGGTATGATTGGGTATAATGAATGGAAGGTTGGGTGCTGTGTCCTTTACTTTGTCCACGGTTTTTGGAAGGAGATGATACTTCCACTGGAAATGTGTAGCTATCAGCAAACTCCTGTTGCAAATAAATTTTTAAATGAGTTTTTCTGGCAATTCTATTTTGCTTAACTGCTTTTCAGAGCTAGGACTCTTCTGTTATAACATACACTTGAGAGTAATCTAGAGTAAATATGTGTAATATGCTGCCAATGTTGTCAACCAGCTTTTAAAACTACTGTGTCCTCTTCTGATCCCGGAAAGAATAAGGATTTTTTTCCTCTTAAGAATTACATTAGAGGGGCAGCTAGGTGGCACAATCAATAGAGCACCAGCCCTGGAGTCAGGAGGACATGGGTTCAAATGTGACTTCAGACATTTAACACTTACTAGCTGTGTGACCTTGGGCAAGTCGCTTAACCCTAATTGCCCTGCCTTCCCCCTCCAAGAAGACCAAAAAAAAAAAGAATTACATTAGAAAGATCTTTCAGGTAAATCCAAGGTATAAGGCAAACAAAAAAAAAATCTATAACTTCATTCTTTGTTTCAAAAGTCTTTGGCCAAATTACTTTTGTTGTGGGTTTGAAAATCATCAAGCAATGGAGACTAGATCTATAATTTCATTAGTATTCTTTGATGGGAAATTCCCTTTACCAGTACAGGTCAGTAAAGGCGGAGTCAAGATAACAAAGAGGTAAGGAAGCTGTATGGTGAGCTCCCCTCCACAAAGTTCCTCAGAACAGATCTAGAAAATGAGCCAGACCAAATCGTGATGAGAAAATCCCAAAAGTCATAATGAGTCATTTGTCCAGTCCAGCTCTATAAAAAGACACAGACAGAGAGGTTGGTCTATAGATGTTATGGATGAGGTTGAACCAAGTGATCACCCCATAGAACACTGAAGTGGCCAGGGAAAGGCTGTGCACCAAGGCAAGAGGAGGTCCCAGACTCTACAAGGTACTACCAGACCCACGCTAGGCACTGTGATGAAGGCAGGTCTGAACTGGCAACTTTGTCAGGCACTGCCCAGTTCTGGATCACAGATGCAGATGATGAGGTTCAGGCTCTGGGAGCCCCCTTGAGCTTTCCTTGAATCTTCCCACAGAAGGCATTTGCCTGAGGCCATGTGCCTTAAGTTGTGGCTCTGCCCAAGTCTTTAGCTAGCCCTCTTGTCCAGCAATTTCCCACCTTTGATCCTCCTATTCCACCCTTAAACTGGCCTAGCCCACTACTGTCTGTGGTCTCCAGGTAGCCTCCAGCAATTTCCCACTCTTAATCACTCGTTGCTGGAGTCTGATCTCATCTGACTCCTCCTGAAGACCCTCACCAAACTCCTCCTCTAGGCCACCCCTAGATTCCCACAACCTTTCTGTGACCCCATGTGTTGGTATTTTGGGGTCTCGAGCACCCCTAACCCTCTTTATGGCTAACCACATCACAGAGAGCACTGAGAAGGGGACATATACCCAAGAAAAGAGCAAGCTTAGAAGCCAGCAGTATCAGCTTTGGGGCTCAGACCCCAGGCCCAGGACAAGGTCTCTTTTCTGGCATCTAGTCCAGCCTACAGAGAAATAATCAGGGCAGAAATCCCATGCCAAAAGAAAGCCTATAAATCTGCCACTCTAAAACTGTTTTTCAGCTGTTAGGAAGTTAATCCAGCAACCCACCCCCATTCAGATCAAAACCTAGGTCAAGAACTAACAAACTCAGATCAGGCTGGGGCAGCAACTAGACTTTGCCCTGAATCAGGACACTTTGGGGGCAATGAAAGCTTGTGAGTCCTTAACCTATCCATCAGATCTTGGAATAACATAACACTCATTCACCCAAGAAAGCAGCATCAGGACCAGCTTAGACCTTCTCTCCTGAAGTGTTGCATCAAGTCCAAAGTCAGGAAGTAGTTTGGAAGAAGAAGCAAACAAACAAAAAAAATCCCTCCCATAAAAAGCTCTTATGGGGGAGCTCAAGACACAAATGTAAGAGAATGATTCCAAAAGCTCTACAAGCAAACAGAAGAAAACATAGAATGGGCACAAACCAAACTAGAATTCTCAGAAGATATCTATAAAGCAAAAGGTAAAAGAAAAAGTTGGAAATATTTTTTTAATAGATGGAATGAGAGAGCTTCAGGAAAAGATTGGAAGAGAAAGGAGAGTGATAGAAGAAAGAATTGCAAAAGGAATTAATTAACGGCTTGGCACAGGAGGCTCAAAATTTTACCCAAACAATAATCTCCCCCAAAATTTTAATGCACCAAATAGAAGGCAATGACTCCATGAATCAAGTAGAAATATTAAAACAAAATCAAAAGACTGAAATTTTTAAAAAATGAGGTATTTCATAACAAAAACAACTGACCTGGAAAACAGATCAAGGAAAAAAATCAAAAGACCAAAAAAATAGAAGAAAATATAAGGTATCTCATAGCAAAAACAATGAGCCTGGAAAAGAAATCAAAGAGAAAAAAATATAAACAGGTATTTTTTTGTTTTTTTTTTTTACCAAACAGCAAGTTCTTGTACCAATAATTGGGATATTTGCATTTATTAAACACTCACCTACCAGTTTGTTTTAGCTCTCTTGAGAACCTTGACATTCTGTCCCTCTCGATGAATCCCGTCATTTTTTAAAGCTCTGTAAAGCAATCTTTTGCTGGCTTGATAGGCATGGCGCTGAAATTAATTCAGATAGCATTGTCATTTGTAGTAAAATTAGTTCACCCTACTGTAACACCAAGCAAAAGCAACTTCCAGGTTCAGATTACGAGCATACCAAACTCCATTTATTCAGTGACAGATTAAGGCAAAACATTCACAGAAAAACAAAATACAGCATATATCTCAATAATTTAATAAGTCCTCAATTTGATTGCAAAGTATCAAGGTCCAAGTACCCCACCCCTGGACAGTACATTAGTCAAAGTAACCCACCCCTGGGCAGCACATTCATTTAGTCAGTCAACAAAGTCTCTCTTCTCAAATGGAGATCAGTTTCCAATCATAAATAAAGTACATTCATTTGGTCAGTCACAGAGCACAAAAAAGTCAAAAGTTTCCCACGCCTGGATCACAACTGAATTACAATATCATCCATTAATGCCAAGCACTTTTTTCAAAAGGGGCAGTGGAGAGCACAAAAGGCCATCCACCCTTCAGCTACAACAAGGTTAAGATATCATTACAGCATTGAATACCCAAGGAGAGGTCCTTTCTTCATCTTGACCCAAGGCAAGTTCTCTGAAATCTCTGTTCCTGGGGATGCAAAGCTTAACAAAGCCGTGAGATACATTGCCAGTGTCCTCATCAATCCATTCTCTGCCTGCAGAACAGTCCCAGAACCCCTGAAAACATAAGCAAGAGCCTCTTCCAGGATTCTTATACACATACAACAAGAAAATCTTTCTTCAGGGCTTCTGAACCAACAGCAAATTTCCAGGACCTCTGCAATAATAGCACTGTCCTTCACCAGCAGGTGAATCTTGAAAAACAACATCAAAATAGACAGAAAAAATACCTGCATCATTGCCATGCCTCCTCAGTCCACCACAGCTTTGGGTGGCTGTTCTCAAAAGTCCTGGGCAGCTCCAACTGGCCCTCAGCAGTCTTTCTCTCAGCAACTCTGGGCCCCGGCAATTCTCCTCTCTCTCTCTGCCTCCATGATATTACTCCCCAAAAGTTCTTCTAGCCTCCTCTTGTTGGGCATTCTCTCTGCTTGGGCTTCTCTCTAAATCCATGGCACCAGCTCCTCCCATTTCAGCCCTCTCTCTTCACATGTACAAGTCCACCCCACAAGTGGGATTCACAAGCTCTGGGTTTCAACACTCAACCCAAAAACCAAGCCAATACAGGAGGAGCTTTAAATTCCATACCTACCCATCAGCAATTATTTTTTATCCACGTATTTATATCTGCAAAAAAATGTTTTGTAGCTGTATTCATATGGTTCCTGTACATGTCTTGGTTGTTTGACTCCCCAAAATTTTATACACTCAATAGTTACTTTAAATAAAATTTCCACTTCAATTTTCCTGCTGGATTTTGTTGGTCATACACAGAAATTATGATTTTTATTTTATATCCTACAACTTTGATGAAATTGTTAATAGTTTGAGTTAATTTTAATTCTTTGGGTCCCTAAGCAAACCATCATATTCTCTGCAAAAAAAAAAAAAGTGCTCATTTTGTTTCATCTTTTCCTACGTTTATTCCTTCAATTTATTTTTCCCCTCATATTGCTATAACCAGCATTTCTAGTACTACATCAAATAGTGTTGATGAACATCTTTGCTTTATCCTTGATCTTACAAGAAAGACCATATGTTGATTCCCATTGCCAATAATGGTGGTTCTTGGTTTTAGATAGATACCACATAATATATTAGGGGAAGATTCATTTATTCCTATCTTTTCTAATTTTTAAGCAGAATTGTTAAATTTTGTCAAAAACTCTTCTTTATCTCTATTAACATAAACAAGTAACTTGTTATGGCTATAGAATATTATATTTATAATCTTCATAATATTAAACATATGCATTACTGGTATAAATCTCACTTGGCCAATGCAAATATGGTGTTTTGTGTTTTATATTTTTATATTTTATGTACATATAAAACATATACATATGTGTGTATGTGTGTATGTATATATATATATCTTTGATATGTTACAGTAGCCTTTTTACTAATTTTTTAAAATTTTACATCAATGTTGATTAGAAATATCTAATATGATGATAACATAAATGATTAACAGCATTGGAGAAGTTTAGTTTGGAGGAGATTTAACAGCAACAGGGCCCCTGTCTTCAAGTACTTCAAGGGGGTTCTATGGGAAAGAGGGATTAAATTTGTGTTGATTGACCTCAGAAAGCAACACTAAGGGCAATGGGTGAGAGCTGAGAAGAAGCGGATTCAGGCTCGATGTAAGGAAAAACTTCCCAATAATTAAAACTATCCATGAGTAGAATGATCTTCTCTAGAAGATCAAGAGTTCTTCTTCCCCAGAAAGCTTCAAGGGGAGGTTAGCTGATTGCTTTTGGGTAATATTACAGAAGGAAAATTATTTGGGTCCAGATTGGACCAACTCACCTCCAAGGTTATTTCCAGTTCTCAAATTCTGTGATTCTGTGGAATGAGGGTTGGTGCTCACTGATAATAGCAGTTGCCCTTTCAAGAAGCAAGAAATTAGGAAAGTGACAGAAGTAAGGGTAGTGGATACCATGGAATAATGTTGGATCTCACAAAGGAGGAATGTTTCCAAGCTTAGAAAAAGAGTTATAGACTACTCTAGGAGTGGAGAGAAAAAAAGTGGGGATTGGAGAAGAAGGCAAGTCACTCTGATTGATCTATCTTCGCTTTTTCCTCAAGCCCAGTTACCTTTATTTATTTCCCTTGTCCTAAATTTCTCCACTTTCCTAGGATTCTTTTAACTTACTATGTTGCCATATATTTTTTTTGGCAGAAGATTTTTTTGGGAAAATGTTACACACACACACACACACACACACACACACACACACACAGCTTTTCAGTCTGCATCTTCCACCTACCCACTCACTCACCTCATCCCTATCACAATTCTTTTCCTTTAGGTGCCTTGGCAGAAGCAATATTTTCTGTAAAATATGAGGCAAAGTTTTCAACTAAAAGAGTTGAGGGAGTGGGAGCCATGGGACGCTTAAGAAGAGATGAAAAGGTTTGGAAGAGCTACTGTGGAGAGTCAGATATTGTGAGGAGGATTGAGGAAATGGTGAGTAGACCAAGTCAGTTGAACTAAAAGGGGTATGAATGAGAGTAGTTTGTGTTAAAAAAAAAGGATTTCTTTGGCTTCCTCAAATCAGAATAAGTGGGGGCCCAGTTGGTTCCCCATGTGGAGGAAATTCCATGGGGAGAGAACTAATCCCTGCCAGAAGCAATATTCTTCTTTTGGGGCTTGTAGGTACCCAAGAAAACAAAAGCACCTCTTTCTGTATAAAGACAAATTCAACCAAGACTCTTCTCACATATTGACCTCATATTCACAATAGAGCCTCTGAGCACAACATTTTATTTAAAAGCAGGCAGAACAATAAAATGAGATGATATGACAAATTCACAGCACTGCATGAGTATTGTGATTATTAAGCTTTAAAAGTTAGTGTCAAAGCAAGGAGAAAAGAAACAAGTCTCCAATTACATTGAATTTTAAAGAAATAATTCTCAGACTCAGAATGTATCACAACACACACTGCAACTACGTCCTGTGCTGTTTTATAAAAGAGCTTGTATATGTTGTCGATCACCAGAAATATATGAATTGTTCTTACCCAGGCATGCCTTCTAATGCAGAAATCCTTTAGTTTTTCAAAGTCTATAGTAACCTCTAGGCCAGCCATGTTATTAATAGTCAAAAATCTTCCACTTTCATTTTTCACATCCTATAACCAAAGAAGAGAACATTTATTTATACATATTCCAAATTTCATCTTCATGATACATAGCACGAAATAAAATTCAGTCGTATTTGCTATAAGGGAATATTTCCTAAGTAAATTCATTCATTAAGTACAAGAGTAAATTCATTCATCAAGTACATCCTTTTGAAGGCTTTGAAACTTCCCCTGATCAGGACACAGGAAAAAATCAGTTTGGATTCACCAAGACACAAACACAGATAATAATAACACAGATACATAGAAGCACTTGCTAGTGAAGTCTTTTCCTATGAATCCAGAGAAATTGGTTTCTAACCCAGAACCAAAGCAGACCAGACCAGATCAGATGGTGAAAGGTGGAGGGAGGGAGATGTTGCTATTTGCAGAAGGGGGTAGAATGGTTAATCCTTGCCTGCTTGGGTATAAGTACTCATCAGCTTCTCAGTAACAATGTGTAAGAGCTATCCCAAGTGGGCAAAACCCAAGACATTCCTGGGTTAAAACCCCTGGAATTAAATGGGTACATTTGTGTGGAAATCTCACTATTGCCACCATTTACCATGGGTAAAATTGTCAGTGCTGGAACAAACCAGAACCAGAACCAAAAATTTGGGAAACAATAGGGTTTATTGAATTTGCCACTAAGGGGGCCCCACCCACAAGGGGCAGAAACACCACAAAAGAAGGAAAGGACAAAGCTTATTTAGGTTTCCATTTAAGCAGCAGGTGAATTGCACAGCTGGGGGTACAGTGGATGGAGCACTGGCCTGTAATGAGGAACATCTGAGTTCAAATTCAAACTCAGACACTTACTAGCTATGTGATCCTGGGCAAGTCATCTAACTCCATTGGTCTCAATCTCCCCATTTGTTAAATGAGCTGGAGAAGGAGGAGGTAGGTGGCGCAATGAATAGAACACTGGCCCTGGAGTCAGGAGGACCTGAGTTCAAATCCAGCCTCAGATACTTAATACTTACTAGCCATGTGACCTCGGGCAAATCACTTAACCCCAATTACCCTGCTCTTCCCCCTCCAAAATGAAAAAAAAATCGAAGTGAACTGGAGAAGGAAATGGCAAATCACTCTAGTATTTCCCAAGAAAATCCCAAATGTGGTTACAAAAAGTAAAAAATAACTGAACAAAATTACAGCAAGAATTGGGTGTTGGTGGTACCTCTAAATTGGACAAGGATTGTTGCTGGGGGTGTAGGAATAGAGGGTGTGGTATCCCTTGATTGGACAGGGCCTGTTACCGGGGCTAATAACAGGAAAGGTCCTTCTTCAGGTTAGCTATCTCTTATAAATCTGCTCCAATAGATAGGACTGTCCTTACTGTTTGAGCAGAAAGGAAGATTCTAGATAAGGTGAAGGCTGTCATACAAACAGGGGACAAAATATAGGACCTATAGACAAAATGGAGTTGCTTTAGTTTTCTTGGGTACCTACAAACCCAAAAAGAAGAAAATATTGCTTCCGCCAAGGCACCTGAAGGAAAAGAACTGTGATAGGGATGAGGTGAGTGGGTGGGTAGGTGGAAGATGCAGATTGAAAGGCCAATTAGAGAGGGAGGGGACTCAGGGACCACGGGAAAGGGGAATAGAAATCTGGCAGGGGTTAGTTCTCTCCCCATGGAATTTTCTCCACATAGGGAACCAACTGGGCCCCCACTTATTCTGATTTGAGGAAGCCAAGGAAATCCTTTTCTTAATGCAAACTACTTTCATTCATACCCCTTTTAGTTCAATTGATTTGGTCTACTCACCATTTCCTGAATCCTCCTCACATTATCTGACTCTCTACAGTAGCTCTTCCAAACCTTTTCATCCCTTCTTAAGCCTCCCATGGCTCCCACTCCCTCAACTCTTTTAATTGAGAACTTTGCCTCACATTTTACAGAAAAAAAATGAGGACATTCACCATCAGCACTCTTCTCCCCTCTTCTTCATTTCCTATCACTCAGGTGCCTTCTGTTACTCTCTGCTCCTTCACCCCTGTCTGACATGATGAAATGATCTTACTCCTTACCAAAGCTAACTCCTCTACATGTTTGAGTGATTCCATCCCATCCTACCTTCTCCAACAGATTGCTCACTCCATCATCCCACTCTTACTTTCTCACTCTTTCAATTTCCCCCTGTCTTGAACTAATTTCCATATGCCTTAAACTCAAGACCCCTCATCATCCTCTGGACACTCTCTAACTTCTTCCTACAACCCACAGTTAAGGGATGTGATATGGATAATGATTCAAACTTATAGTGCTCCATAAATATGAATTATCAACAACTATCAAGAGTATTTTCTCTAATAGCATTTGCTTCTTCTCTCTCATCTTCTATCTTGATGCACTGTGACCCCACTGAAAGATCTAACCTCTTAATCCCTCCTCCTTTAGCTATTCTATAAATCTTCCTTCCTCCTGGTTACAATGGACTCCATTGACAAATGGAAGGCCATAGTCCTCGATACATTAACCTTATTTATCATTAAATATGATTACATTGAAACCCCACATCAATTTTTAAGCTTTCTCAAAGAAATTTATAATAAGTCACCAAATTAGAAAAATAAATAATAAGTACTATCAATTCAAACAAGGATAAGAGTATTTGAAGCTGGAGTATTGGATAAGAGTATTGGATGCCTAGGAAGGAATCACAGGGCTTTGTTGGCCTGGAACCAAAGTCTCCACAAGTGGTTGAGATATTTTGGGGAGATGTTTTCATATTAAATTGACATCCTGGAGATCATCCTGTTTTGAACTGCCTCTTCCATAATCAACCTGTCCCCTAACTTTCTGCCCAGCCTAAATCCAAAATCATTACAACCGTCTATTTTCTCTGCTGGTAGAGTTGAAGACAGTTGCTTGAAGAAGGCACAAATCTCACTCATTACAGATTGAATGTTTTGCCTTCAACCTTGAAGCCCTTACTACTATTCAGTAAAAGAACAAAAACATTTAAAAACCACTTATTTTGGTTTGACCCATGTTAAGCACTGTTTTTTCTTCCCGTTGTCCAATATAGCCTATGTGACATTTTTACTTTAATAAATTCAATATGTCTAAAAAAACTTCACTACCAAAACAGGTCCACTTTGATCAGTATTACAACTATTCTTCAACTCTACTAGATTAGAAAAACTAATGTTATATTTGTCTCTTTCCTTTTACTTTATTTCCCCAATTTAGACAGTCATCAAGAATGTAATTTCCTTCCTCCAAAATTTTAACTTATCCTGTTCTCTTTATTCCTGCTGTTACCATCCTAGGACACAATCATATAATAACAACAGAATTAGACTAAAACTTCTTAGGTATTCTAGTCAGTCTCAGTTGCAATCTACCCTGTATGCTACTGGCAAATGACATGAGAGCACTATGAAAAAAAATTATGGGATGGGGATTTAGGAGACCTAACTCATAATGTTAATTGTACCACTAAATGAGTATTTTGGATAAATATGTGAACCAGGTATAAAGAAGATCGAAATATTTAACCTGAAGAAGAGAGAATGAAAGGTTTAGGAGGGACAGGATAATTATCTTGAATGATCAGAAGGAAGGTTACATGGTAGATGGATTTAACTTATTCTGCTTGGCTCTAAAAAAGAAATTCTTAATATCCATGGATAGATTTCAGGGGGTCAATAAATTTGAATGAGAAAAAAATACATCTTTATTTTCACTAAACCTTTGGTTTCTTTTGTAATGCAATATATTTTGTTTTATGCATTTGAAAATATAATCCTGACAAGGGGTCCACAGCTTTCACTAAACTTTCAAAAGGGTCCATGACACAAATTACATGATGAAGCCTGTTCTAGAAGACACATCTAGGAACAATGAATGGGGGATAGTTGCAGAGGGGTGAAATCAACTTACTATAAAAGAAAGCTTCTTAACAATTAGAGCTGTCCACAAAAGCAATGGGCTGCCCCGAGAAGTAGTACATTCTCTATCATTGGAGGTTTGCAAAGGAAGGCTTTAGATGATCGCTTGTCAGAGAAATTCTAATGTATAAGGAACTGCTGTCCCACACGTACCCTGAGTGCATTGCACTAAATTCTATGAAATCTCTTCTGATTATGGTCATGTGATTCAGTGTTCTTCTCTGGGTCTGAGTTTCCTTATCAATAACATCAACAGGCTAGCCTAGATGAGCTCTGATTCTACAGCTTTATGAAATCTTCTTAAAACCTTAGTTTGATTAAGCAACTCTTCTGATTAAAAACCTACAGTGGCTCCTACAGTCTACCTGCATCAAATCTAAATACTTCTGCTTGGCTTACTAGATATTTCACTGTCTAGTCCATTTCTAAGTAGCCAACCTTAGCTTTAGTACATATCTTTCCTTCAACTTAATGTGATCTCCCTACTTCTCTATACACCTTGCTGGTACTATTCTCTCTGAATATAAGTTATGTTATAATTTATATTGTAAAAGAAAAATATTATATAACATATAATAAGGAAATAATAATATATTTTGTTATATTAAATTTCAAGTGAAAGAACCTCAGGTTATCTAGTCAAGCCTCTACCTTAACAGGAATTGCCTCTATATCAGCAGTGATTACTTCACTGTTACTTCACCATTTGAAGACCTCTAATGATGGAGAATTCACTACCTACCAATGAAACCAGACCACTTCACATTTGGACATCCCTACTATGATTTTTCTTTCTTGACATCAAACTGAAATCTATCTCTCTGCAGCTTCTACCCAATTCTGCTAGAGCTGTCCCTCTAGTGCCAAGTAGAATAAGCCAAATCCCTCTCCTAACTAATGGCCCCTAAGATATGATTCTAGCAGCATGCGTGTTATTGTGATCCCCCTAGAGCCTTCTCTTCTCTAAAATTAATAACCTTATTCTTTCACTGGATAAACTTCATATAACATAGCTTCCACTACTTTCCCTTTCCTGATACTCTTCATCTGAATGCAGCTCAGTAATGTCCTTCCTAAAATATTGCTCCCACAGCTGAACACAATTTTTGCCAGGAGTAATCTAATCAAATCAAAGTATATGAACCTCCAGCATTCTGGACACTGTGCCTCTATAAAAGCACCCAAAAATGATTTTGAAGTTTTTTGGCAGTCATATCATGCCACTGATTCACACCAAATTTGCAGTCTACTAAAACACTCAGATCTTTTTCACCACAACAATTATCTAACTATGCTTCCATTATCCTATGGAGCTGATTTTTTTTTTAACTCCAGACTAAAAATGGATATTGGCCCCTGTTATAATTCATCTTATTAGGTTTTTTTTTTGCTTTTTTTTTTGGAGGGGGGAGGGCAGGGCAATTGGGGTAAAGTGACTTGCCCAAGGTCACACGGCTAGTAAGTGTTAAGTGTCTGAGGCTGGATTTCACTCAGGTCCTCCTGACTCCAGGGCCACTGCTCTACTCACTGTACCACCTAGTCACCCTTCATCTTATTAGTTTTAACCCATAGCTCTAGCCTGTCAAGATAATTTTAGGTCATGACTCTATCAAGACACATGTTAGGTATCACTCCTCTCCCAACTTCAAGTGTTCAGGCAAGAATGCCACTGTCCAAGTCACTGATTTAAAAAAAAAAAGGTTTTAAAGCCAGCACGACCATGGACAGATCTATGAAGTCGGTCACTACATATTTTTGTCAGGTTGAACTAAAATACCTTCTTCTCTTCTACTACTACCTAAATCCTACTCATTCTCCAAAGGCTAAATACTTAGCATCTTCATCCTTGTAGGTCATTTAGTACATTTTTCAGTTTAATGTCTCTTCTAGATTTAAATTCCTGATTCTAATCCTAGACCAAAACCAGATCTATTATTAAAAAAAAAAACCAGTTTAAAAAAAACACCATGAACTGATGCCTACCCTGAGCCTCCCTTTCTCCTTCCTCTCCAACACTATAGGCTGCATTAGCAGAACCAAAGACCCAATGTACAGGCTTGCAACCTATGTTGGTGAACCATGAATTGTTCAGCATGGAAGGAAGCTGACACACTTTTAGATGCAGCCCCCAGAAAAAGTAACATTAGATTGGACTGAATCAGAAAACAAAGAGGGACAAACTGAGGGGAAGGGGAGGAGACTGAAATTACCCAAGATTTCAGGAAGAAAACAAAACTTTGAACACAAGTAGCTAAATAAACAGGGAAAAAGATTAAAAACAAAGCAAATATGACCTCCAGATTTAATTCTGCCATCTAATTAGTTCAGCCATCTATGAATACTGCAAAATAGAGGAAAATGATCCAACATTTTGGAATTTGATGAGAACATGGAACTACAATATTCTATTCTCAAGGGGTTCAAAAGAGCATTGAGAATTATGAGAGCAGAAATTACATCCTGCATAGAAAAAATAATGAGCAGAATAGAAAAACTGGAATCTATGATGCCAAACTTTACCAAAGAAAGAAAAGAGAGAACAATAGATTGGTAAAGCATATATACAGAAGTGAAAGACAATTAATACAAAAGAAAAGAAACAAAAACTAATAATTAAAAGAAAATGTGCTCACTATGCAAGCAAAACATATGAATATCAAAGACAGGATGCAGAGAGACAATCTAAGGATCATAAGCCTCCCAGAAGAATGTGACAGGACAAAAACTTTGCTACTATAATGCAGGAAATAATTGAAGAGATCTTCCCAGAACTTCTGAATATAGAAAATGAAATAACCAATTGAAGTAATTTGCAAATTGCCTGCTTAAAAAACCCAAGTCTGCAAAATCTAAGACATAGCATGGTTAAATTTAACAATTCAATTCAGAAACAACAAGTTTGTCAAGCCAGCAGGAGAAAGAACCACAAATACAAAGGAAAGGAAATTTAAATAACACAAGATATATGATATATTCTGTATCACTATGAAATGTAGGAGGAAATGGAATGTCTTCTGAACAACGAGAAAAATTGAGATGGCGCTCAGGGTGACCTACCAGCAAATCTGAGCTTAACTGTACATGAAAAAAAAGATGCTTATTTAATAACAAAGAGACTTTTGAAACATTTTTAGAAAGAAAACCAGAACTGAAGAGATTATTTCTTCTTAAACACCCTAAACAACAGAAAGGCAGGAGGAGCGAATAAATGCGGCAACCAAGGACAGCAACAATAACAGAGTGACAGCAGGGAAACCAATAAGGGACTTCTTCCTAAAAGTGTCCAAGGAGACAGGGGTGAAGTCAGAAATCTGGGGCAGGGGGTAACAATGAAGAGGCAGACTTGGGGCATTATGATAGAACCGAGAAACACTCTGCCTCCAGGTGAACCAGTGTGTGTGAGTGTGTGTGTGTGTGTGTGTGTGTGTGTGTGTGTGTGTGTGTGTGTGTGCGCGCGCGCACGCGTACTGATAATAATTTAATACCAATTTAATAAACCTCAATAAGGGCCAGAGCCTGAACTAATCAACCAGAAGAGCCTGGAACTGACAGCTTCTCTGTTCTCTGAGTAAACTCAGAGAATACTTCTTCCTATGTCAACAAAGCTAGAGGGAGCTTACTTTTTGGCCCTTAAGGATGAGACCCTTAACTGGAGGCACTAACCTGAGTAATGGGACTTTTACTTATCTTAATATTTTTGGATTTATACCGTGGAATGTTAATGGTAAAGAAAACACAGATATCCTGGGTCATAATTTCAATTGACACTTTGTCAACTCTCTTATTTTATTGTATTTTCCATCAATTCAATGAAGAAAATTCCTTTCTCATACAATGATAAAACATTCATGGAGATCATAAATTTGTGCGACACAGCCACACTGAATTAGGATGGTTCTAAAATGTATTGAAGCTTTCTCATTCTTTTGTTCAGTCAGTCAGACCTTAGCATCTGACTCCTTGTATGTACAAATAAGCTAGATCTGTATATCACCTAGATTGTCTCCTTTAACCAAACTTTCCAGGTTAACAACACACAGATTACATTAGAATACAAAACGATACCTCAAAATAAAGAAGGGCAACAGGGGGATGGAGAAGAATGTGTGATATGCCTCGATCAAATCAAGGACTAGCAAATAAGTGATGCCTATGGTTTCAGAAAGAAAAAAAAAAGCGTACAGGAGTGAGTGTGGAGGTTGGGGAGGGAATTGATGACTGCTGCTATATAATATAGTTTGAGGTCCAGAAGTGCTATTCCTCCCTTTTCCCTACTTCTTTTCATCATTTCCCTTGATATTCTAGGGATTTTTTTCTTCCCCAAAAGAATTTTGTTGTTTTTTTATCAAGTTTTGTAAAGTAGCCATTGGTAATTTGATTGGTGTAACATTAAAGATATAAATTAATTTTGGTGGTATTGTCATGTTTATTATGCTCAAATGACTTATCCATGAACACTGAATATTAAGTCCAGCTATTTGTTACTCTTTATTTCTTTTTTTTTATTTTTGTTTTTTGGAACTGGGAGGGCAGGACAATTGGGGTTAAGTGACTTGCCCAAGGTCACAAAGCTAATTTTTGTATTAAGTGTCTGAGGTCGCATTTGAACTCAGGTCCTCCTGACTCCAGGGCCAGTGCTCTACTCACTATGCCACCTAGCTGCCCCTATTCTTTATTTCTTTTAGGAGCACTTTTGACTCTGTTCAAGTCTTTTTGTGTGCCTTCATAGGTCTAGTCCCAGATATTTTATGCATTTTATACTTATTTGGAATAGAATTTCCCTATTACTGCATCTCATGTTTTGTTGTTATTATTATATACGAATGCTGTTAATTTCTGAAGATTTATTTTGTGGTTTGCTCTTATTTTTCTCCAAAAGTAAATCAAAGCAGCCTTAAATCTTGAGAGCATCACAGAAAATATTTGTCCTTTGGAGTCATTTTCTTTGATTAAAAAAAAAATCTATGGTCTGATATTAGAACTATATCACTGACAACTCTGATATAAGCAAACCAATGCTAGAGACGATGTTTAGAGTTGGTAGAGCTGGTTCAGGTGTGAAAGAATTCATTTAAATCTTCTCTGTAGCCATTGAGAGCCTTATTTTACGTGAAAAAGCAGCAGGTTCTCCCAGCAAGGAAGCTGGGAGACTCCGATATTTGGGGGAGTTATGCTTATATAGAGGTTTCAGAATGGTGAAGTAATTTTAGAGGTTTTATGGGGGTTGAAGGTTAGGGAAAAGATGAGGAAAAGAAAGGGAATTCTTTATGGTTTAAAGATTTAAGGACCTGGCAGGAGGACATGGGTTCAAAATTAAAGGACTTGGGGTGGAGGGGTGGGAGGGTAGAGGGAGTGGGGGGAGGAACACAGGACAAGGGAGAGAAGCAATTCTTTTGGTACAGGTTCAAGATAAGTGGGGAAAGGACTTTAGGGTGCCTTCAGGTTACAGAATAAACTAGGGGCTTCACAAAGTCAACCCTTAATATTATTTTTAACTCTGAGGGCACTGTTTGTATACACATCATTTCCCCACTCATTCACTACCCAAGAGAAATCTTTCAGAAACAGGGCAAAGGGGCAGCTAGGTGGCACAGTGAATAGAGCACCAGCCCTGGAGTCAGGAGGACCTGAGTTCAAATCCGGCCTCAGACTCTTAACACACACACACACACACACACACACACACAAAACTAGCTGTGTGACCTTGGGCAAGTCACTTAACTCCAATTGCCCTACCTTCCCCCCTCCAAAAAGAAAAAAGAAAAGGGGCGAAGGTCATTGTCTTCTTTGGTCACTTTTCTGGTTGGTCACATCCTGGTCTTATCTCCTATTTCAAGTCCCACTTGTTTCATCTGCCTCAAGCACTCTTTTTCTACCTCATCATTGGGTTTTCTTCTTGGCTGATATACTCAGTAGGAAAAATAAATACAGTGGAATCACATATTGGGGGTGGAAAGCAGAAAGGAGATCTGGAGGAGTGCATTCTGAAGTCAGCATTTCTGGCAAAAATTGTGTGCAGTCAAAATTACTCTGAAAAGTCCTTTAAATCTCCTATATAATATAGTACAATACTTAGAAAAAGGCCAAGGTCTTGAACATGTCTGTTTTAAGAAAGCAGCTGGAACTGAGATGGTTGCTATAGAAACAATTGAATGTAAATTTTATTTTTCACAATGCCAGGGTAAGTTATTGATCAGGAGAAAAGCTAATACCTGGAATTATAATGAAACAGATGAAAACAAAAAATAGGTAAAGATTTAGCTGGCGGGAAAACTGACTTTTAAGGGGGGGGGGTAAAGACTCTCAAAATTGCTTTAAATAAAATTGTGATTGCTGTAAATGAGAGGGTGAGCATGAATCAGTCACTAATCATGTAGTAAGAGGCTATTACTCCAAACAAGGCACTGTGCTAGTTCTGAGGCTATAAACAAAAATGAAAAAGTCTCTGCTACATTCTATTCATATATTCACATAACTGTTTCTTGTTCTTACTTCAATATCAACCTTTTCTTCATAGATTCATAGTTCTAGAGCTAGAAAGTACTTCATAAACTATCTAGCCCGAAGTCTTCATTTTATGGATGAGGAAACTGAGGCTGAGGGATGTAAAGTGATTTGCCCAATGACATGAAGAGGGTAAGTGTCATGTGGAGTCCAGGGAGATAGAAATCTGTTCCCAGGTCCTTTAAAGCATGCTAAAGAATGAATAAATGATTTAACTAAGAAGACAGAAAACATTCTTGGCAGAGAACCCAAATAAAGAAAATCATGGTGGTAGAAAAGCATAGTATATGTTGAGAAAATGGTCAGTGGACCATTTTAACTGGAGTGATTTATTTGTTTAATGACAAATAGTCAGAAAGTTAGTTTAGGGTCATATTCCAGAGTACTATGAATGACAGGCTAAGTGAAACATATATTAAGGATCTGCTATATCCAAAGCATTCTACTGGCACAGTAGATGATATAAAGAAATATATGCATGATCCCTGTCTTCATAGAGTTTACAATCTAGTTAACTGGTAATGGTAATGGTGGAACAGCTAGGTGGTGCACTGGGTCTGGAGTCAGAAAGACTTGAGTTCAAATCCAGCTTCAAACACTTACTAGCTGTGTGACCTTAAGCAAGTCACTTTAACCCTGTTTGCCTCAGTTTCCTCATTTGTAAAATGAGCTGGAAAAGGAAATGGCAAACTACTCTAGTATCTTTGGCAAGAAAGCTCCAAATGAGGTCACAAAGATTTGGATATAACTGAAAGGACCGAACAACAACCATGATGGTGATAGAGTAGGACCAAGAATTCATTTCTCTCCAAGTGTTAGCATTTGTAATGTTAACGGGAGTTAAGATCTTCCCCACCCATCAATAGGCCTCATGTGGAGTCCAACAAGAGAAGCTTGATTAGAGGAGACTTGGTTTTATTTTTAGGAAGTCCCACACCTTTTGTTACTTTGCAAGGTTGTGATGCCCTCTGGCTCTGAAGAAGGCTATGCATACTCTGACGGAGGTTTTGCTTTGAAGCTCGCCTGTTGTAAGAGTTTTCCTGTGATTTGGCCAGATGAGGTTCCAGGACCCAGATGTTGGTGTTTTTCTCTCTGGTAACTAAGTATGTGTAGCTTTGGTCAGACAGCTAGAAGCCCTGTCTGCTGATTTGCGTTATTTTCTCTGCATTTTTCCTGCTTGTAATTTCTGTTTGTATTTTCTCTGAAGTTCAGGGTGCGCGCACGTGTGTGTGTGTGTGTGTGTGTGTGTGTGTGTGTGTAATTAAAGTAAGATTGTTGACCCCTTTAAAGTTGCTTTCCTTTAGAAAAGCAGATCAAAGAACCTGTGCTAGCCGCCATCCTGGGTATGCTAGGGTGCTTGTTGTTACAGTATTACACTGTTGGTCTCATTCTACATGCCAGTGTTAATACCTATTTTTCTCCTCAAAGCTACAATACTTTTAGATCTCAATCCTAATATTTTTATTTCATTGAACAAGGTAATACATTGAAAGAAAGGAAGGTAGAGATGAAAGTAATACCTTTAAAAACATATTTTAATATGTCTACATTTCCACTTTTTTATATCCTTTTTACTCTGCTTTTTCTCTCTTACTTTTGAAATATGTGACCTTCTTCCATCCCCGATGGCAAACACCATGAGGATTTCATGGAGAGTGGTGAGCATAAGTAATGCAGTGGAGAAGTGTCTTTGAAAGAATCCTAGCAACCTATAGATAAATGAGTGATAGGGTATTAAAACTCGGTCGTTTTTATCCATTACTCTGCACCATAAAAAGAAAAGAAAAGAAAAGAAGAAAATATATTGTTTAAGACTAAAAACAAGAGAACCTTTTGGATTATAAAATCATAATATTTTGGTGTTGGTGGATCATCCGGTCTAATAACCTTGTTTTGCAAATGGGGGAATAACCTGAACTCTCAAATGTTTATATAGGAGAAGTAAAATCGTTTTAAAAATATTTATTTATTTTTAGTTTTCAGCATTCACTTTTATAAGACTTTGAGTTCTAAATTGTTTCCCCCTCCCTTCATTCCCCTTTCCCCATCAGAGCATGCAGTCTGATATAAGTAATATGTATAAAATCATATTAAACATATTTCCACATTAGTCATATTGTAAAGAAGAATAGAACCAAAGGGAAAACCCATGAAAAATAAAATACAAAAAACAGCCAAAAAAAGAGAAGTTAGCGTACTTCATTCTGTATTCAGACTCCATAGTTTTTTCTCTTGATGTGGATAGCATTTTCCATCATGAGTCTTTTGGAATTATCTTAGATCATTGCATTGCTCACAAGAGTTAAATCTAACAAAGTTAGTCATCACACAACATTGCTATTACTATGTACAGTGTTTTCCTGGTTCTGCTCACTTCACTCAGTATCAGTTCATGTAAGTCCTTCCAGGTTTTTCTGAAGTACACTTGCTCACCATTTCTTATGGAACAATAGTATTACATGACATTCATTTACTACAACTTGTTCAGCCATTCCTGAATTGATGGACATCTCCTCAATTTCCCATTCTTCACCACCACAAAAAGAGCTGAAAAGCATCATTTCTGAAAAGGAAAGTGTCTAGGAACTGCACAACTACTTATTATAGTATCTAGAGCACCCATTCTCACAGGTAGACCCCCAGACAAATCAAGTCAGGTTTGAGTTACTCTGTGGGTCAGGATCGATTCAAAAGCAAAGCTCACAAGCCTCCACCAATATATTTTACTTCTGTCAGGTATCCAAAGGCCACATTTGGTTAAAACAAAAGACATTTAATCAAACAGCATAGCAAATATAATCATAAGATAAGTTCCTTCTCAGGGATTCACTTCTTCTCAGCTTGGGTGGGCAGAAAGGGAGTGGCAGAAAGGACACATCTATATGGGGAATACATGTGTCAAAGAAACATAAATAAAGGGAGGCATAATAGGGTCCAAAGTGTCCTAAGAGCATAAACAAAGGGAAAACATGTAGGGAACAGATATAGCCAGAGCAATTGGTCAGAAACCCTGAGGGTCTTCCCCTCCAAAGATTGATTTTTTTTCTTTTTTTTTCACTAAGTGAAGGGGGATTCTTTGTCTCATTTCTTATCTAACCTCAATCACTGAATGGGCATTGCCTCATTCAGAGTCAGACTGATTAAAGACCTTAAGCTTAAAAAGGTCAAGGTTTCCCTCTTCATCCTGGGGCATCTCCAGTCATCCTGATCTATAACTCACCACTGGACCCAGATGGCTCTGGAGGAGAAAGTGAGGCTGGTGACCTTGCACAGCCCTGCCTCACTTAAATCCAATTCACTTGCATATCATGACATCACCTCTCTGATGTCGTGGTCCACAATAGGAACAACAATATGATCAGGGAAAGGAAGGGAAAGGGAAAAGGCATTTATGTAGCACTTAACTATGTGATAGGCACTGCGCTAAGTGCTTTACAAGTATTGATTCTCACAACAACCCTGTGAGATAAGTGTTGTTATTATCCCCATTTCATAATGGAGAAAACTGAGGCAAACTGACCCAGGTCACACAGCTAGTAAGTATCTGAGGCTGTATTTGAACTCAAGTCTTCCCTACTCCACACCCAGCACCCTGTGCCACCTAGCTGCCTTAAGTCGACACTACTCTCTGTTAGGCATCATCTACTGGCTCTTTGCTGGATGTGAAACCTTTGCTTTCTTAGGGGGTGTGTGTGTGTGTGTGTGTGGTTTTGCTGGCATTGTCTCCATTATGTCACATCTCTACTCTCTCCTCTACATTGTGCTGTCTTTTCTGGGTATCTGGTTGATGAACTACTCTTTACCACAATCTATTGGGCTTCAGATCTTCAAGGCCCTCTAACAGTTCTCTGCTCCCATCCATTTAGACATGGCGACTAGAAATCTTTTCCCTGAAAAGAGCATGATGACAGCTTTTGAGTTCATAGCCAAGGCTCTGAGTTATCATACTTTACTAAATGCTGCTCCACAAAAACTTGCTACAGACCAAGATAAAATCTATTCATCTTATTGCCTATGTCTGGTGTTGATTACTCCATTATCCCAGACAACAATCTGAGTTAGGGTTAGAAATTCCTTATACCTCCCATTTAACACCAGATATTGATCTTGTATTTTCAATGGGGTCTTGGGGTCAGGGTCCACCTAAAAAACTATACTCCTTTCCTTCCCTCCCATCTTCCTTCCTTTCTTTCTTTCTCATTTTTCTTCCCTTCCCTCTGTCTACCTAGGGTATCATACTTCCATCCTTACCTACTGATGTTCTGCCCAAAGGAATATAAATTTTGCTCACTGAAACCTTGTAAGATATCTTGGGGTTTATGGGCTAGATTTCTTTCTTAAGGACCATGCCTTAAACCTAAACCACTCTGGCTCTCATTGATTGGACAACAATAGGTCCAGGACCAGGCTGTTCTTGGTCATTGTTTGGGCCCTGGTAGCTTAGCGTGACTGTAAATGAAATTGTTTCTGTTTTGGCCAGAAACTGAGGGTCTTCCCCTCCCAAACTGATTTTTTTTTTAATAGGTAAAAGAGGTCATTCTCTGCCTCATTTCTTACCTAGTCTTAATCACTGAATTGGTATTGCGTTGGTCAAAATGAGACCTGTTAAAGACCTTAGCTTAAAAGGCCAAGGTCTCCCACTGCATCCAGGACCATCTCTAGTTATATTAATCTATATCTTGCCACTGGACCCAGATGACTCTGGAAGAGATTGAGGCTGGTGACTTTGTACAGCCCTCCCTCACTTAAATCCAATTCAGTTGCATGTCATGGTATCACCTCCTTGATGCCACAGTCCTCTTTGAGAATGAAGGACAAACAACAATAAAGAAACTATAGAGAGTCTAAGACAATGAAGCCCTATCCCATAATCCCCCTGATTTTCTTTGGCATACAAGTGAAGTTGAGCAAGAACAAAAAAGTTAAGGAAAAAACCCATCATTGCTCTTCACTTTCCTGACCCTCCTAGTTTCTGCCTTTATTATGTGTATCTGTCAATAACAGAAAAAATAATCTACCCCTGACTTTCTGGGCAGAGCAAAACCTCAACCAACTCAAATTTATAAATAATAGTCTTAAATGGGAGTAAAGGTGAGGGAAGTAGATTGAATCATACATCACTGTTTTTGTTTCTTCTCTCTCTAACCTTCACCAGCCTTTCTGTGCAGAAGCAGATGCATTTCTGTGCAGATGCAGGCTGAAATAGTGTTTTGATTAAGCTTCTAAATTATTAGATTGCTGTCTTTGGAATTAATCCACCTCTCCTTAGAAAAAGAACATCTAGTTCACTCCAAATGGAAGTTGTAATTCACATTAGAATTATTTAAAAACAACACCACCAACAAAAAGAAACCAGTGACTTAGATGAATTTTTAAGTAAGCCTTTCAAGCATTTTGGCTTCCTTTACAGCCCAAAAAAAACTCCCATCTTCTACAGGAAGCCCTCTCCAGTACCTCTTAATTCTAGTGCCTTTCTACTGCTCATTGTTTTCTGTTTGTCCTATTTATAGTTCGCTTGTATACATGTTTGCTTATCGTCTCCCTGATTAGACTGCAATCCCCTTGAGAGCAGTTTTCTCCCTGTTTTGATCCCTGGTGCTTAGCACAATGCTCAGTCTATAGTAAGTACTTAATGTTTTATTGATGGATTTATCATTTGTCATGAGAATGAGGAGCTGAGGGAACATACTAGATAACCACTAAACCAGTGAAGGAGTGGATGAGAAGGACGTAGACCCCTCTTCCCACTCTTGTTTGGGAAAATACTCCTGCTCTGTGCCTAGAAAGGAGGGACCATATCTGTCAAGGATTATTTATGTACATCATAACACTTTGTTTTTTTTTACTTTGACCCTGTCCCTTTTCAAAAATGTTTGCTTCTAACTACCCTTTCCCCCAATCTGCCCTCCCTGCTATCATCCCCTCTCTCATCCCCTTCCCCACTGTTTTCCTGTAGGATAAGATACCCAATGGAGCGTGTATGTTATTCCTTCTTTAAGCCAAATTCAATGAGAGTGAGGTTGTCCCATTCCCTTTCACCTTCCTGCTCTTTCCCTCCATTGTAACAGTTTTCTCTTGCCAGCATAACACTTTGAACACTGTTATATGCTAGTGGAAATTTCATGAACACTAAACTAAGACCAATTAAAAAAAAAATCTTCCAGGAGGAGTGGCCTCCACTTCTTCTCTTAAGCCACACTTTATTTCAGAGTTTTGCTAGTTCCATGGAATACAGGATATTCTTAAAAGCTATTGAAGGGGAAAATTGCTTCCTTGTGCTATTTTTGATAACTTCTAGTTTGTAGCTTTAGGGATTCTTTCCACTGTGTCAGCCCCCTGTGACACAGCATCGCTTTCCTAAAAGCCGCTAGGCGAGGTTATAGCATAATTGAAAAAGTAAAGAAATATTTGCTGCTGGCCAGGGAGAAGAGAAAAAAGTTTAATCTAGTGTGAAAGGCAATATGGTATAATGGATAGGGAACTTGCCCTGGAATCAGCAAAATGTGGGTTCGAGTCCTCCCATTGACTCATAAATAACAGCTCTGTGCTGGGTAACCTCAGTGCCCCAGACCTCTCTGGGTTACAATATTCAGTAGAAGGAGTTTATTAGCTATCTGGAAGGGGTTGCTTCTCCTCCCAGTTTAGGGTAGGGATCTTTGACCTTGAGGAGAGGCCTTAAGTCAGGCCATGGCAGCTGACCAACTCCACGTCATCTCTAACTCCCCTCCACCTTAAACAATTCTAATCCAATGTCCCTTCTCTCAGAGGAAAAGAGAGTGGCCAGTCTGGTGGTACTTTCTCCTGCTCCACTCAGGGCAGGGATTGTGTGCTCCCTTAGGGGGAGTGGACAAGACTCCAGAGATATCCGTCAATGCCTTCCTTCAAGCCACAAATCTGTATATTCACACAATCTATGTGGATATACACATCTTAAATGAGCAGCAAACGTAACATGACAGAATCTTTTAGAGTTGGAAGTGACCTTAGAATTAATTAATCAACAAGTATTTATTAAGTATATACTATGTGATAAGCTGGTTGGCTAATTGTTAGGCTCTACCACAGATCAGGCACAAATAATCTATACCAGCGGTTTTCAACCTGTGGGTCGCTACCCTTTTGGGGGTCAAACAACCCTTTCACAAGGGTCACAGGGGTCACTTAAGACCATTGGAAAACACATATTTCCGATGGTCTTAGGAACCGAGACACCACTCCTCTATCCATCTCCAGGCGAGTCTGCCCACTTGCAGATACGCCCACATAAGAATATTAAAGGATCGAGGCATTAAGAAGGTTGAGAACCACTGGTCTATACACTAGATAAGGATATACAGACATAAATGAAACAGTCCCTGCCCTCAAGAAGTTTACATTTTTTTTCCAGGAGGGAAGGCAGGGCAATTGGGGTTAAGTGACTTGCCCAAGGTCACCACGCAGCCAGTAAGTATTAAATGTCTGAGACTGAATTTAAACTCATGTCCTCCTGACTCCAGGGCTGGTGCTGTATTCACTGCGCCATCTACCTGCCCCTAAGAAGCTTACATTTTGACCAGGAGAGAAAACATGTATGTGTGTGGGGGCAGGTACATATACGTTTATAGGGGTGTGTGTGTGGGTGTGTGTGTATGTGTACGTGTGTGTATATGTATACATATAGTGTCCCCAAAGTCTTAATGCAGTTTTAAGCTTTCAAAATTACATAGAAATTATCTATCATATGCATTTTGTATATACATATACACATGCACATATTATATGCCTTTATAAGTTATATATTTTTACACATATACCTGTGTATGTATTATATATGTAATAGCTACATTCAGAATAAATATAACATTATTTTAAGGTAGTTTGGGGGGTTGTATATTTTTTAAGTTCAATTTTATTTTGATTCCAAATTCTCTCTAGCCCCCCATTGAGAAGTCAAGAATAACAAAACCAATCACAAATATGTATAATTATGGAAAACAAATGTCCACATTAGCCACATATAAAACAAAAAGAAAAGAGAGAGAAGAAAATATGCTTCAATTTGCAATTTGAGTCCATCATTTTTTCCTTATCTCCCTAACTGCTAGTATCCTGACTCACAAAATTTCCTTGTTGACAAAGAATTGGAAGCTAAGGGGATGACCATCAATTGGGGGAACAACTGAACAAAGCAATGCAATACTTACTGTGCTGTAAGATATGATGAAAGTGATGGTTTCAGAAAAACCTGTGAAGACATATGAACTGATGCAAAGTGACATAAGTAAAATGAGTAGAACAATTTTCCACAGTAACAGTGATATTGTAAAGATAATTAACTTTGAAAGATTTAGGGGAGTAAATAAATACAGTTCTAGTGCAATATCTCTTCTCTCAGAGGAAAACACAGTGGCCAGCCTGGTAGTAATTTCTCCTGCCCCATTCAGGGCAGGAATTACAGTCTCCCTTAGAGGTGGGTAGACAAGATTCCACAGACATCTATCAAAGCTTTCCCTCCAACCACATAACTATATAAGGATCCCTGTGGGCTGTCTATTCATTAAGAAAGCCATATATCCATATTATCTATGTTCTATTATATTTTTTATTTATTTTGTTAAATATTTCCCAATTATATTTTAATCTGGTTCAGTTATACTCAGGAGTATTGTGGGCTGCAGGTAGCCCATGGATTTCATGTTTAACACCTCCAATATCGATCAATAAATAGATAAATATTTATTAAGAGGCTATTATCTGCCAGGTACTGTGCTAAGCACTGGGGATAAAAAATGAGGCAAAAGACAGTCCCCGTCCTTAAGGACCGTATTATACTCTAATGGGGGAGACAATATGCAAGTGAATATACACAAAGTAATCTATATACAGGATAAATAAGAAGTAATAAACAAAAGAAAGGTGCTAGAATTAAGAGAGGTTGGGGGAAGGCTTCCAGTAAAAGAAACAATTTTAGTTAGAACTTAAAGGAAACCAGAGAGGTCAGTAGGTGGAGCATATGCAAGATAATCCAGCACAGTGACCAAGGATTGGTCAAACAGGTAGGAGCAGAACCAGAAGAGAGCAGTGTCACATATCAGAGGGGAGAGAGCATACGGGAGTAGAGGGTAATAAAAAATGTCAGATGTTGAAGACAGGTTAAGTTAGTTAGATAAGGGTTGAGAAAAGGCCATTAGATTCATCAATTAAAAGATCATTAGTTACTTTGGAGACAGTAGCTTCATTTGAGTAATGAGGTCAGAAGCCAGACTAGGAAGGATTGAGAAATGAGTCATGTGTAGCAAGATGGAGGATCAGATTATTTCTGATCCCCATGACCTCTCAGATCTCTTTAAAACAGAAATTATGCACCAAAGATAAAGCAACTTTATCTATCTTCATAGTCTAAGACACCCAAAATATAAAAGAAGCTAAAAAAAAAAAGGCATAAACTTCTGCTCACTGACCCCAAGGGAGCTCAGCACCCTTCCCCCACGTACCACACAACCATTAGGCGGCAAAGCTTGAACTCAATTGTTGAAGTCAGATTCGGGAGAGCAGTTTGGATGTGAAAGAATTCACTTAAACTTCTCTTTTAGCCATTTAGGAACTTTATTTACATGGAAGTACATAGACCTTGTACTGTAGCCATGGGGCTGAGTAAAAGGCACTGATATTTGGGGGGAACTAGGCTTATATAGACAGAAAACTATACAGCCTGTTCAGGATGATGATACAGTTTTAGGGTTTTATTGTAGTTAAAGATTAAGAACAAGGTAAAAAGAACAGGAGAAATTTTATGACAAAATGAGGGAGAAAAGGAATTTTATGGTACAGGATGGTGGAGGTGGGGGGCACAGGTTAAGGATTAAGGAAAGGACAGGACAGGTTGGGGGGCAGGTATGTTTGCATCATTCTACTAAGCTTGCATAATTCTATTAAGCACACAATGTCCATCTAGGGTCAGTTCTGACAACCCAAACATCACTCAGGGCAGACACCCAAGATTGGTGAGTTGCCCAGCACTGGAGGAGGCTAGTGAATTGTTCAGTGTGGGAGGAGTTGAGACATTTTGAAATCCAACTGTCAACCACCAGAAGAGGGGATAGTCAGAATGTGAATAGAGGAAATTCTGGAGAGAAAAAAAATGGTTAATTACCAAAGATCTAAGAAAGAATAAAACTCAAAGATCTTGAAAATAAGCAGATCGATCAATCAACATGGAAAACAATAACAGCAGAAGGAAATATTGCCTCCAGATCTAGTAACCTAGTTCATCCATCTTTGAATAAATACTGCAAAACAAAGAAAAATAATCCAACTTGAGACAGATGACTGTGAAATTCAAGAAGAGCATGGAACCACAATACATTGTTCCTGAGTAGTTCAAAAGAGAAATAAGAATTATGAGAGCAAAATTTATGTCTTGCAACCCCCAAAAAATGGTCAGAATAGAAAAACTAGAATCTGCAATGTTTAGTCTCATGAAAAAAGCAAGAGAGAGCAGTAGATTTGGAATGCAAATATACAGAAATGAAGGACAATCTAGAAGAGAAACAGAAAAATCAATCATGTTATAGAAAATACATTCACTATGAAAGCAAAACATGCTGCTCTCAAAAACAGGATGCACAGTGACAATTTAAGGATGATATAGATCTTCCAAAGAAATATGACAGGACAAAAAAACCTTAATACTACAATAAAGGATATATTAGAAGAAAACTGCCCAGAGCTTCTGAACATAGAAAATTAAATACCAATTGAAAGAATTTACAGATCACCTTTAGAAAAAAAACAAAACAAAACACCAAATCTGCAACTCCAAGACACATGGTAGTTAAATTTAACAACTCATTTCAGAAACAACAAGTTCTGCAAGCCATCAGGAGAAAGACTTTCTAAATACAAAGAAAAGGAAATGTAAATAACACAAGACTATTCTATACTTCCCAGAAAATGTAGGAGAGAATGGAATTACTGTTCCAAAAGAATTTCTGAAATTAGTAATGACAAATTTCAGCATTTTATTATCAGGCTTAAGAGCAGCCCAAAGTTTGCAATTCAGTTAGATAAAACAACTGATATTTCTTACATGGTCTTTTTCACCTAGTCACACGTAAAAAAAGCCAATCTGGGAGGGGAAGACCCTCAGGGTTTCTGGCCAAAACAGAAACAATTGCTATTTATACTCACTCTAAGCCATCAAAACCCAAACAATAACCAAGTGAGGTTGGGGCTGGGCCCTTTTGGCCAATCAGAACCACAGTGATTTGGTTTAAGGCAAAGTTTTTAAAAATGATAGTATTCTGGGTCAGCTAGGTGGCACAGTGAATAGAGCATCGGCCCTGGAGTCAGGAGGATCTGAGTTCAAATCCAGCCTTGAACACTTAACACTTACTAGCCATGTGACCCTGGGCAAGTCACTTAACTCCAATTGCCCTCCAAAAAAAAAAAAAAGAAAGAAAAACAAAGAGAAAAAATGATAGTATTCTATCTAGAGAAAAAAAAGAAATTTGGCCCATAAACCCCAAGATGTCTTAGGAGTATTCAGTGGTCAAAATTTATATTCCTTTGGCCTAAGCACCCACAGACAAGGGTGTGATTCCCTATGTGGACAGAAGGAAACCAGGGGAAGAAAAGAAGGAAAAAAGAAAGGAAGGAGGGAGCAGCATTGCCCAGTTGAACTTGCCAGTTGGGTCCCCAGTGGGGCAGCTACTACTGTTCACAGATTATTGTTTGTCCTTCATTCTCTAATTGTTCTTTGTCTTTCATTCTCAAAGAGGACCCATGACATCAGGAAGGAGATATCTTCACTTGCAAATGAATTGGTCTTAAGTGAGACAGGGCTGTGTAAAGTCACTAGCCTTGCTTTCTGCCGTCTGGGTCCAGTAGCAAGATATAGATCTGATGCCTGGAGATGGCCCTGGAAGCAGTGGGGACTAAGGAGACATTGGGAGGGGTTGGCCCAAGTGAGAAGGATAACTTCTTCATTAGAGACCACTGTAAAGAGGAGATGATGTCAAGACGTTTTGAGATAGGGAGATAGAGATTTGCTCATGGCAAATTTTCTCAGTAAAATAAGATGGGACCCTTAGCTAAGAATTTGGGGAAAGGGTTCAGCATGAGAGTTTTGAGAAGAGATTTGAATAAGCCTCCATGGGGAGAGGGATAGAGACTCAGTTAGGGAAGAGTAAATACATTGCCTAATAGTGATAAGGTAGTTGAGGTTAGATAAATTTCTAGTCAGCTCAGGTGTGTGTCCTTCTCCAGTTGTGTTCTGCCATTCGAGGTTCTGACCTAGACATCTTGCCATTACATTATAAATTTAGAGCTAGACTGGACTTCAGGGACCATCTAGTACAATTGCTCCATTTTATAAACTAAGACTCAGAGAGGTTATGTGGGTTATATGAGGTCACACAACTAATCATTGATAGAGCAAAGATTTGAAACCAGGTCCTCTGACTCTGAACCCAACACTCTTTATCACTGCACCACACTCCCATTTCTCCTGTAGTCTTTGACATGACTCCCTATTTTGTATAGCACCATTTCCCTGCTGTTCCTCAAACCCATAGCGTCAGCAAATTAGATAATGCATGTAAAATACATTGCAAAAACTTAGAGAGCTCTAGATACATATCGTCTACTACCGTTAGAAACACTGTGACAAGTAACCTGGCAAGGTAACTTAGCATAGTGCATGATGACCTGACTTTGGAGTCAAGGATGCTTGGGTTCAGGTCTTTTCTGTCTGTGGCATGCACTGCTTGTGTGAATCAGAGCAAGTTAGTTATCTTCTGAGTGCCCCAGACAACTCACTAAGACAAGTTTTCTTAACCTTTCTGACCCCCTGGGAAGTCTTGTGATACCCATGAGCCCCTTCTCAGAATACGGATTTGAAAAATGTGTAAAATTACATAATAATAATAAATAACATTTATAGTGCACACTAAGTGCCAGGCACTGGGCTGAGTATTTTACAAGTATTTTCTCATTTGATCATCACAATTCTGGGAGGCAGGAAGAAAAGAAATATTTATTAAGCACTTGTGCACTGGCATTGTGCTAAGTGATTTATACATATTATCATTACACATATCATTTGATCCTCACACCAACCCTGGGAGGTGGATGACATTATTATTCTCATTTTATAGCTAAGGAAACTGAGGCAGACAGAGGTTAAGTGACTCACCCAATGTCACAGACCTATTAGTTGTCTGGTGCTGGATTTGACCTTTGTTCTAGTCTTTCTAACTCTAGCCCTAGCATTCTGCCCACTGAACTACATAGCTGCCTTCATAATATGGGGAATTACTAAGGAAACCAATTATGCAGAAATCCAGTGACTAAAATATTAAAAAACAAACCAGGTCACAAATCATAGGATGACACCTGCTTCTAAGACTACAAATTGCAGAAAAGGCATTGATTTGCTATCTCAGTAGAAGGAAGTCTTTAAAAAGAGCTTCCCTACACTCCTAGATCTAGGTTCAATTAAAAATAAAATAAAATCACCTGGGCCCATAGCCTAGCTTATGCCAGGTGGAGGGGATATGCAACGTTTTATTTCTGTAGGATTGAGTGCTCAAGTATGGAAGCTTAGACTTTAGAAATCAATATACTCAGTCACCAAAGAATACTTCTCTCTTCAGTGTTTCTTAGACTTGAGACTTTGTCTTCATTTTCACAGGAATCCTCCTTTTCTCCCCCTTCACATTCCAGGCTCCATTTCCCTCCTACCAATGCAAAGTAACAAACATTTTTAGAGTACTTTTTTTTTTGCCAATTACATGTAAAGAAAGTTTTCAAGATTCACTTTTATAAGATTTTGAGTTCCAAACTTTTTTCTCCCTCCCTTCCCTTCTACCTCCCCAAGATAGAAAGCAATCTGATATAGCTTATACTTGTAGAATCATATTAATCATATTTCCACATTAGTTATGTCGTGAAGGAGGAATCAGAACAAAAGGGAAAAATCAAAAAAAAAGAAAAAATAACCCCCCAAAAGGTGAAAATAGTATGCTTCAATCTGCATTTAGACTCCACAGTTCTTTCTCTGGATGTGGATAGCATTTTCCATCGTGAGTCTTTTGGAATTGTCTTAGATCATTGTATTGCTGAGTATAGTCATGTAAAGCCAAGTGCAGCTTTCCAGAGGATTGCTACTGTGAACAGCTTTAAGGTTCTGATCACATAGAATAGTGAACTCTCTATTTATTTAGTAATAAACTAAGACAAAACATTCACAGAAACCAAAGTCCAGAATTCACAATGTTATACTATAACAACTTATCACTAAAGTGGCCACATAGTTTTAAACAAAAGATATCATTCAGTAAGTCCTTAACTCAATCTTCCTTAAGGAGCAAGGTACAGAGTACAAAGTTTTCCCACCCCTAGGCCACAGTAAATCATGATCTCAGTCAACACTGTGTGGGACAAAATGTCCTTTTGCCCAAATGAAATAAGCACAGACTTCTTTAAGTAAAGACAAGAAGGATTTATTATACAGTCTCACAAGAAGGTGATGTCATCACAACCAGGAGTAGTCTGGTAGGAGAGCTTGAGATACAGAAAGCAAAAAGCTGGTTTATATACCCTAAATTCCCCCCAGGCCTTCCCCCCCCTTTTTGTCCTGTCCTGTTCCCATTAATTAGGAACCCAGGCTCACAATCTTAAAACCATAGGAATCTGCTGGCATTGCAGGTAAAATGTTAATAATATAAAAAAAGCAGAAGGTACATGTCTAGAAGATATGGAAACAGACAAAATATATCATCAGTATCATAACATATAAATGTTAACTACAATAATAGTCAAAATATAGATATGAAAGCAGATGAAGAATATCAACTTTGTCAATGCAGATGTGAAAGCAGACAATGTCTCATGAATAATGGGGATGTTGGGGACTTTGGGTCATGGTGACCCTCCTACTTGCAACAGGAAGGTAGAAGATATTTTATGAGTCATGGGGATTTTTGGAACATGATAACTGGTTCTTATAGCAATCTTTCTAAATTTGTATTTGTATAGGTCAAGGGGAAACTAAGTCTGTAGCCAAGTTTGAGGAGGATGTACTTTTCCCTCCTACATATTAGCTAAGCTCAGCAAAACCTGCAACTCATGACCAGGGAAGTAAGGCAAGGGTCTCAGGCTGCTAGGCCTTTGGTACTTTACTAAAATTCTATTAGGATTTCTGAGATGTTACCTGAGAAGTTTTCACCTGTCCACACAACACTAAGTACCCAAGGAGAGGTCTTTCCATCTTGACTCGAGGCTGGCTCTCAGATTCCATGGTTCCTCTTCCATGCTCCCAGCTTTTGCCTGAATTTACCCAACTGTCACCTGGATTCAAAGGTAGGCAGCTCTCAGCTCCTCATCCAGTTCCATATTCCTGATCTGCCAACTTAGTAACCCTACCCCAAATGGAAGTGGTATGTTCCTGTGAAAATACAATTTAGGAACATAACCTAAAGCTAAGCAGGAATGATGTTTACATTAGTCACATCAAAGCAGAATTTGGCCTGATTTTGTATTGCCAGTATCAAGTTGGGAGTGACTCCAGAGTAGAGCAGTCTGGGAGGACTAAGACATAGCATTTAACTGGGCCAAAAGTAACAGCTGGAAAGCCATATAAGTGGGGTTATATCTGGAGCATTAGCAGAGAGGTTACTTTGAATTTTGAGGGCAAAGTCAAAGTCAATGACCAGTGATTTTTCAAGTGTAACATTGTAGAGGGGATTTCTAGTCTAGAGCTCTAGCCTTGGAGTAAGGAAGATCTGAATTCAAATCCTCCCTCAGGAGGATTCTGTGACTCTGGGCAAATCCCTTAACTTTCCCAACCTCATTTTCCTCATCCATAAAATGCCTCAGGGTTGTGGTAAGGATAGAGATAATACCATCATCAATTCACTATCTGCCTGTGAAACCACTACAGACCCACAAACAAGGTCTGAGAACTCAACACAAATCATCAGTACAGTCCTCTGAAACCCTCCTCTAGGACTTCTGTAAACAGACAACAAGAAAATCCTCTTTCAGGGCTTCCAGTAAGGTCCCCAGGGCTTCTGTACAAAGTATTACAAACACAAATCAACACAGACAGAACAGACAAACAGAGTGCTGGGACACTACAAATTTTCTCCTTCTCAGCTCTGCCACCACGAGAGTTCCCTTCTCAGTTCTGCTCTCTCCCAGCTTGTGTTCAACTTTTTATTTGATCATTAGCTCCTCCCTGTTCTGCCCACCTCTTACTTACTTCCTGTTTCTGTCTTTGGCAAATACTTCCCACTGTGGGCTTCGCAAGTTCTGTTTCTTAACAAAGATTTGATATAATCATGATCAAGGCTTAAAAGAAACTTGAACTGAAACAAGGTGCTGAATAATTAAATAGCTGAAACAAGGCACTAAGTACTTGTTCGCTTGCCATTGCAATCCACAACTATCAAAGCTGGTCATGGCACAACGTTACTGTTACTATGTACAATGTTCTTCTGCATCTCCTCAGCTTCAATTTGCGTAATTCTTTCCAGGTTTTTTTGAAATCTTATAACACAATAGTATTCTATTATATTCATATACCACAACTGTACCAAACATTTACTAGAGCAAGGCATTGTGCAATGTTCTGGGTACAAAAAGATTAAAAATAAAAAAGAAGCCTCTGCCCTCAAGGAGTTTATATTCTATTGGAGGAGATATAAAATACATACCACTTTGACCTAGTTGGATTTCCTACCTGTCATCTCTCTCTAACTTGGCATATTTTCCACTGTTCAATGTAATTCCCACCAAACAAGTCGCTATTGTTATTTCCTTAGTCAAGAGCCTAGTTCACTATAGTTGACCAAAAACAATTATACATTTTCCAACATAATTTTTGTTAAAGTGTGCATATTAATGGCCTTGAATACTGTAAAGTATCCTCTGGCCAACCTTTAGCTTGATTCAAATGACCTCAGGTGCTTCCATTTTAGCACCTTCTTTTTTGTGCCAGGCTCCCACCATTATTTCTTAAATCCCTTCAGACTCCTCTTCCTGTGCCATCTTGAGCTTTACCTTTCTTTTTTCCTGGTCTTCCTTTTTCCTCTGCCTGCCAGTACCAAGTGCTGCCTCCTCTTGTTTACTTCCCTTTCCCTTAGTCCAATCAAAATTACCTTTCCCTCAGCACCTCCCACCTGGGCCTTAGGTGTGAAGGATTCTAAACCAGTTTAATCACTTTTACTTCTTAACCCAAATCAGGAGAATCTGAGCAGTTACTGAGACAAATATTTGAGCAATGGCACTTACCTTAAACCATTCTTCACCCCAGGCTGGTAGTATAGCATAGCATGAATAGGACTTAGAGTTATAAGGCACCTTAGAGTTCATCGCTTCTACTCCCCTTCATTTGACAAATTAGGAAACTGAGCCTCAAACAGGTTGAAAGACTTGACAGAAATTAAGCAAGCAAGGGAGTCAGGATTCAAATCAGGAACTTGGATTCCACGTCCACCCCTCTTTCCACTCTGCTATGCAGTCTCTCTATGTACAGCTCACAGTGTTGTTTTGTTTTATTTTCTCACTTCTTTTTTTTCCGATTTTTTCTCATATAAAGCCCTGAGGTCCTTCATCTCCCCTATTTGTTTTTCCATCCACAAGGACAGGGGGCAATTCCCTCTTTAAAGGGAGAGCAGCTAACCCAAACTAAGCCTAATGTTTCTCAGCAATCTAGTATCATCTCTATCCTGGCTCCACTCATGGAGGACTGGATATAATGGGCAGTCAGGGTCTCTGGTAATACCTGAGACCTTGTTGCCCTTTATTACCCTGTCTCTTATCTTATGAACCTAGAGGTCTTTAGAAGTGGGAATGAACACAATGTGTAAAGAAACTAGACCAGTTAGGACAGAAGGGCCGTGTTGGGGAGCAAAAAGAGGACACAGGTTAGTGCAGGGGTGGGGACTGGAGTGGATAAGGGAGGAAGAATTACTTGCTCTCACCTCGGATGTCTTCCTTCTCTGCCTTTCCCAGCCACACTAAAAATACTTAGACTGGCTATGTGAAAATAATGCTCATTATAATAACTTACAGCAAAGTAGAAATTCCTTGAGGGCACGTATTTTTGTAGCCCCAGGCCTTGCACGTGAATGCTTTCTGAATGGTTTGGGGAGCTTTGCATGGAGAAGGGGGGGCAGCAGCAGGCTAGCTCAGGAGGGCAAAGGAGCCTAGA
>CM053581.1:372473427-372509143 GCA_028627135.1 Pseudochirops cupreus
TGTCACCTGTGAACCATGTCTGTATGTGTGTATGTCTATGCATATGTGTATACATGCACAGAGTCATATGACCTCAGATCATATCTATCCATGCTGCCTTCAAGAGGACAGCTAGATGGCACAGGGAATAGAGAGCACCAGCCCTGGAGTCAGGAGGACTCGACTTCAAATTCAGCCTCAGACACTTAACACTTACTAGCTGTGTGACCTTGGGCAAGTCACTTCACCCAACTGCCCTGCCTTCCCCCTCCAAAAAGCAAAAAAAAAGAAAAAGAGCGAGGCTGACAACCTAACACAATTCTACCTCACTTAAATTCAATTCACAAACAAATCAAGATCTTACCCTTGTGATGTCTTGGTCCTCTTTGAAAATGATGAACTACAAGAAGAAACCATGTCTATGTATATGTGGACAGACAATCAGACAGAGAGACAGACACAAAATTAGAGTTGCCATAATAGGCTGCAAAGTTGAGCTTTTATCATCTGGTGACATCCCTCCTATGTGACTGTTGGTAAGGGGATAGCAATGGTAGATTCCTCTAATCCCTAAACATTTCATTTGTCCAGTTGGTCATTAGGAAAACACCTGGGGGGTGGCTAGGTGGCACAGTGAATACAGCACCAGCCCTGGAGTCAAGGAGGACCTGAGTTCAAAACCAGCCTTGGACACTTAACACAAAATGAGCCATGTGACTTTAGGCAAGTCACTTAACCCCAACTGCCTGCGCTCCCCCCTCCAAAAAGCAAAAACAAAACAAAACCAAAAAAAACAAACAAAAAAAGAAAACACCTGAAAGTCCTTTGCATCATTTAGGCTGATGAGGCTGGCCATGGCAGAGTACAGCTTCCAAGAATGGCAAAATAATTATAATTCCACTAGGCTTCTATGCTTTTCTCTATAGGGGAGCAAAGTCTATGACCTCTTCTGCCTTCTATCACTAGATGCACAAGGAAAATGCAGAATGGGTCTTGGGTTCTTTATCTGCAAAATAAGGGGATGGTACCAGATTACTTCCAAATTTCAAGCTCCAAATTGGTGATGCTATGCTCCTATATTCCCCTATAACAAGTAATAGAAAGGGGAGAACTGTTTAAAAATCATTATCCCTTTCATTTTAATTGGGATTTTTTTTTCTTGAACCATTTCCAGATTCGAGGGAAATAAGAGACTTCTTTGAAGAGTATGTAGGAGTAAGGACTAGATTTATGATTTCACAGGTTTGGGGAACTCCTCCGTGAAGAGACTCCTTCTGCCAATGGAGGTAGGTATCCTTCCTTCAAACTTTAGTCTCAGAGAGTGGCCTAGAGTAAGTATTGAGAAGTTAAGGGACTTTCCCAGTATGTGTTAGAAGGCAAACTCTAACCCAGATCTTCCTGTCTACATGTAGGGTAATAGACTAAGAATAAACTATACTGTAGTGATTCTTTTGTACAATACTATGGGAGCCAGCTCCCTCTCTCTGCCCCCCAGACTAAATTGATTTTTAATGATGAAAGTAAACAGCTGATGGTAGAATTGCATCACTGATATATGTCAAGTGCATGTTTCTCCAAAATAACCATGTAATAATATGCTTTACTTAATGTAGGCAGATAGTGAAATCAATATCCCTGACATACGACAGAACAGTATTAAAATTCAAGTGTTCATTCATTTTTGTATTTCCTTACTGAATGTACTCTACATACACAACACATGGATTTCATGTGAGTACTTTAAATGAAATATTTATAAATGAGTAGTAATACAATATTAATTTCATAACTTTGCCATCTTTCTTTTAAAAATGTCTTTGTATTTTACATTCTCTACTTTATTAAGTTGCTCATCACTTTTAAACAAAATCAAAACAACCATCTAAGGTATTCAGGAGGGGAATTTCTGGCAAGAAAAGAAACCCTTGTTCTTTGGCTTGCTTTTTGCAGCTTATTATTAATTTGTGAGGAAAGTGCTTTATAAACCTTAAAGAGCTATGCAAATGTGAGCTATTTTATCCATATTCATTATGATGAATTATTATCACTATTATTTTGAAATGCTAACATAACCATTCAGGTGTCATGGACCCTCTGGCAGTCTATTGAAGGTTATGGATGCCTTCTCAGAATAATATTTTTAAATGCAAAAAAAATACATAGGACCATAAGAAAACCAATTATATTGAAAGTTATCAAAATATTTTTAAAAATAAGTTAATGGACCTCTTGAAATCTATCCACAAACTCCATGTTACCTACCTCTGCACCCCATGTTAAAAACCATTGCTTTAGGGGAAGGCAGTGCTGATATCTCTACCAGTAATTCTAGTTGTTTCTGTTAACCTTTCTCATTTTCCCTTTAGGGAGGTACAGTCTAGTCAACCAAGATCAATGCTGTTATTTTGTTAGCTGCAATAATCATTTACATAGACTTGCATCATTCATTTATTGCAAATGAATTTATTTACAAAGCATTGACTAATTATGATAACTAGGTGCTAGTGAGGATATTTAAAAAGAGGAGCTCCCTTTGCCCTTCAGGACCTTATAATCATACATATCACCAACAAAAGTTTCATGTTAATGTTCTACTGTAGCTGAGAAGACGCAGTAGGGATCATAGTACTGTCATTGTAGTAGCTGCCAATCATGAAGAAGGTATTGGTCTCGGTAACCAAAATGCCTAATCACAAAACTAACTTCACTGAGTATATTTGTACCAGTTCATTGCTAATTCATTCATATTCATTGCTAATAAGTCCACAATATTTGCCTTTCAATTTCCCTTCCTTATGTCTAATCTCTATTTGTCATACTTGAGAGGTAGAATAAGAAAGTGGAAAGAACACTGGCCTGGTATCAAAGGACCAGTTTCCTATCCTGCCTTTGATAACATATTACCTGAGTAACATTGGGCAAATAATTTCCTCCACTGTAAAATGAAAGAGTTTGATTAGATGGCCTTTAAAATTTATTGTAACTCTAAATCTATGAGCCCATGACATCCTTAAGTAAATCACTGGCTTTCAAATGATATGTATATACGTAATATGTATAAAATACAAAATGATGTTCATACATAATGCTATATATGAATGTTAACTAAGTGCTCTGAGGTTCCTTCCAACTCCAAATCTGTGCTCCTATGATATCTTTAAACAAAGCAATGGCTTTCAAATGATATTTTATATAAGTATATATATATATACACACAGGAGTATGGAACAACTAGGTGGCACAGTGGATAGAGTGCTGGGCCTGGAGTCAGGAAGACTCATCTTCCTGAGTTCAAATCTGGCCTCAGACACTTAGTAGCTATATGACCCTGGGCAAGTCACTTAACCCTGTTAGCCTCCGTTTTCTCATCTGTAAAATGAGCTAGAAGAGGAAATGATAAAAACCACTCTAATGTCTTTGCCATGAACACTCCAAATGTGGTCAACAAGCATAGAACACAACTGAAAAATGACTGATTTTTATGTATGTATACATATGTATATGCACACAGATGGTCCTCTTATAAATGTTAGTGATTTCCTTAGCAGTCCCTTCCAATTCTAAAGCTATGTTCCTATGACCTCCCTAAGTAAATCAATGGTTATTAAATGAAATAATATAGTTAAGGAACAACATACATTTTAGCTATAATTATTATAATAATGTGAATAGAACACGTACTAGTTGCTAATGAAAGAAGTAGGAAGAGAAGATTTAGAACCACATACTCTCGAGATGCAGTCTCTAAATATATTTGAAATGTGCTAATTAAATATTAACCTTATCTAAGACTCTAAGCCGTTTAAATATAGAGCAACCTTTCATGTGAGTTCAGTGAACTAAATTCTTAATGTGCAGAATTAAATGCCATGTTCAATTTCTTTTTTTCCCCCTTCTTTTATGCAAACATGAATATTGCCATTATTCATAAAGCCAGGAAGATCTGGCAACAGTACAGGGCTTCCAGGCTTGTAAGACAGGGAAGAATTTCAGTTTGCATTAAATAAACAGCAAAATGACTTTTAAAAATTAAACACAATGCTGAATATTTCATGGAGAATCAATTTACTAAATGAATCTGAATCATTTCTCACTAGGACATAGGGAAAGCGACCCCTAGTGGAATTCTTATAAAGCATTTCTCTAGAGTCAAACTTGGATTTTAAATGCCCCTTTTTAATAATTTTATAATTTATATTTACCATATATAAATATATATAAAATTATATTATTTAGAATTTAATAACAATGATGTTTTTTACAGAGAAAGATGATACTATGGAGACACTATTATTAGGAGGACATGCCAAATGAGTTATATTTCTTGGAGCAGTGATAGATTCATGATAAATCTATCATTATTCTCTCTCTCTCTTTTTTTTTGGAGGGGAAGGCAAGGCAATCGGGGTTAAGCAATTTGCCCAAGGTCACACAGCTAGTAAGATCATTCTCTCTTTAGGATGACTCTGGAGGTGAAAGTGAGGCTGATGACTTTTTGTAGCTCTGCCTCACTTAAATCCAGTTCTCACCCAAGTGAAGACATCACCCTCATGATGTCATTGGTCCTTTTCAAGAAGAATGACCAACAACAGCAAACAATAATCAACATTCTTTCACTGGTCTTCCTTCAGATCAATGGCAAATATTTGTGAGATGGCAACCTGGATTAGGATGCAGTCTGTGGTCACAAAAATAAAAATAGGGCTACACTAGATCAAAATCATGGAATCATAGATTTAGAGTAAGAAAGGATTTTAGATACCATTTTACAGGTGAGAAAACTGAGGCTCAGAAGTGGCTCATTACTACCACATTACAACCAATGAACTTAACTACATGTATAAATATGCAAAGTGTTAGTGTAGCATAGTGTAGAGGGGTATAATACCACCTATAGTCCTGTCCTAGAGAAGTAGAGGAGTATGGGGAGCTGACCATAGAGTCAGGAAGTTCTGGGTTTAAGGTGGGCCACTGACACCTACTGGAACACAGGAGCCTGGTCAAGTCATTTAATATCTTTGGGCCTCAGACAATGCTCTAAGACTAAATTCCAGAGCACGTGCTGATCTCTATCAGTAAGGGGAGTTTCTATGGAATTACAAACCCAGAACAAAAACAAAATACCAATATTACAGTGTTACCAATTTATAAGAGAGGCAATATTGTATGCAAAAATGCTTTACAAAATTTGTTTTTGCTTTTTTTTGGAGGGCAATTGGGGCTACGTGACTTGCCCAAGGTCACGCAGCTAGTTTTTTTTTGTGTTACTGTCTGAGGTTGGATTTGAACTCAGGTCCTCCTAACTCCAGGGCCAGTGCTCTATTCACTGCACCACCTAGCCACCCCCTTTACAAATTTTAAAGTGATGTTTGTGTCTTTGCTTAGGAGACTATTCCATTAAATCTATCCACTTGTATCTCTCCCAGAAAAAGAAAATGAGGGGCAGCTAGGTGGCTCAGTGAACAGAGCACCATCCCTGGAGTCAGGAGGGCCTCAGTTCAAATCTGGCCTCAGACATTTGATGCTTACTAGCTGTGTGACCTTGGGCAAGTCACTTAACCCCAAATGCCTTGCTTCCCAACCCCCCCCCAAAAGAACCAGTTTGTGTTTATATGGGAAGTCACAAGGAGTACTAACAAAGTCAAATAGTCACTCTAATTAGCACAACAGAAAATGAAGAACTCACGAAGTGGTGTAGCATAGGGGCAAAACTTTCTTGACAAAAATCTCAGGAAGATCTTAGTTCAAATCTGGTCCCAGACACTCAAAAGCCTATAACCCTGGACGAGGCACTGCACCTCTTCTGCCTCTATTTCCTCATCTGTAAAAGGGGATAACAATACCACCTACCTAAGGTTGTTGTAAAGATAGAAAGAAATAATAATTGTAAAGCACTTAGTCAAGTGCTTGGCATATTTTTGTTATAAAAATTGTCATTATCATTATTATAAGTAGATTAGACAAGATGGTTTCTAGCTCTAGATATGAAGCTATGAAACAGGTTACAGAATGAAGAATGTTGACACATTATTTCATACAATCCTTTACTTTAAAATATACACTATCAGGGGCAGCTAAGGTGGTGCAGTAGTCACCTGGAGTCAGGAGGATTGAGTTCAAATATGGCCTCAGACACTTGGCACTTACTAGCTGTGTGACCTTGGGCAAGTCACTTAACCCTGATGACCTCATTAAGAAAAATACACACTATCAAATAAGTAAAAAGGAAGGTCTCAACACAACCTGTATGCAATAAAATTATATGGAACTGCTATTTTATATAGTGACTGCTTTTTTTTCTTTTTTCTGCTTTTTTCTTTCTTTCTTTTTTGTTTATAGATCTAGAGAATTTGATCTTAATATTTTGAAGTCCATTGGACATGGCAGATTTTTTCATTTATTACTTATGCACAATTCATTCTTTACATCCTAGCTATGCTAAACAAGCCCGGAATTAAAGTTTTTTTAAGGTTAATAAAATCTTTACCTACTTAAACAAAAATAATTTAGAGATTCTTGCTGTGTGATCTTAGGCAAATTACTTAAACTCTTTGTATCTCTGTTTCCTAATGTATAAAATAGGGAATTGAACAAGATAATCTCAAGGTCCTCTCCAGTTTGCTAATTTTAGAGTAACAAGTTTTTTATAACCATACTGAAGACTGACTGCAAAAACTCAGGAAAGGGCAGTGCCTTCTGAATGGGCACGACTATACCCATTCCATTCCCATTCTGAACATCCTCATTACTATTAACCAATCAATCAATAAGCATTATGAAGTACCTACTATGTACCAGACACTGTGAAGCTCTGGAGCTATAAAGACAGAAATGAAACCGGTCCTGCCTTCAATGAAACATCCTGCTACTAAATATTCCATGCTGAGTTTGACTTTTCTCTCCCCT
Organism: Pseudochirops cupreus; assembly: GCA_028627135.1. Classification (NCBI taxonomy): domain Eukaryota; kingdom Metazoa; phylum Chordata; class Mammalia; order Diprotodontia; family Pseudocheiridae; genus Pseudochirops; species Pseudochirops cupreus. Next base: position 372,480,313 of record CM053581.1, read on the forward strand.
TTGTTTTATGTAAAGAAACAGGAAGAAGTGTAGCAACCCTCTCACTGAAGCTCACAGCACTCTCATGTAAAGTTTTCTCTATTCTTCTCTTAGACTGACACCTTAGATTTACTGGGAGTGGTGGCCTCTGTCTTTGCTGCTGGTAATTTCTTATTAGTCCAGAAGAGCTGAGGAAATCTATACGCCAAGAGGTCAAGCAGGGGCTGCTTATTCTATTGAACAATTTTATACATGACTTGGATAAAGGCACAGAAAGCATGTGTATCAGATTTGCAAATGACATAACGTTGGGAGAGAGAGCCAGTACACTGGATGGATGAGTTAAGAATTGAAAAGGTTTTGACAGGCTACTAGTGGACTGTGCTGAATACATCTATTAAGACTGAATTTAATAGAGATAAAGGTAAAGTCATGCTTAGGTTCAAAAATTTACCTTCACAGGTCAAATATGGGGGAAGGCATAGCTAGACAGCAGTTCTGAAACTAAGAGCTTTAGTGGACTGAAAACTAAATGTGAGTCAATAGTGAGATATTATCGACAGAAGCTAAAATAATTTTAGTCTACATTGAGAGATTTATAGTGTTCAAAATGAGGGAGTTGATAGTCCCACTGTACTCTGTCCTGCTCAGGCCACATCTAGAATATCACATTTAGTTCTGGACACTCCATTCAAGGAAGTACAATAATAAATTGAAGAGCTGCAATAGGAAGGTAGAGTAGTTAGGTGGCCCAGTGTATGGAGTGCCTGTCGTAGAGTCAGGATGACTCATCTCCCTGAGTTCAAATCTAGCCTTAGACACTTACTAGTTAGGTGAGTCTAACAAGTAACTTAACTCTGACTCAGTTTCCTCATCTGTAAAATGAGCTGGAGAAGGAAATGGGAAACCACTCCAGTATCTTTGCCAAGAAAACCCCAAATGGGATCATGAAGAGTCAGACACAATTGAAAAATGACTGAACCACAACAAGTAGGAAGGAAAGTAGAACAATGAAAGACCTTACATGAGTACAGGTCATATGAGGACTGGTTGAAGCAAGGGGTGATATTTAGCGTGGAGGAGGAGATAAGACTTATTGGGGATGTGCTAAATGTTTTTTAAGTGTGGCATCCTACTCTGGGCTAGCTGTCCCAACTTACTATTGTTTTCAGTGGTTGGTTTCTAGAGGTTGGCTGCTACAGCTAGGCTCTAGGGTACCCTCTGGGTGGATACTCCTCACACTATAGTTTACTAGTCTTCAGTGGTGTGCTTCTCCTTATCAGTCAGCTAGTAAAAGGCAAGAAGACACTTATCAGAACTCTCTGGTTTTTTTTTTTGGAGGGGAAGGCAGGGCAATTGGGGTTAAGTGACTTGCCCAAGGTCACACAGCTAGTGTGTCAAGTGTCTGAGGCTGAATTTGAACCCAGGTCCTCCTGACTCCAGGGCTGGTGCTCTATTCACTGCACCACCTAGCTGTCCCTGTAATTTGCCGTTAAAGTGACACTGTGCCATGAAAAAAAAAATTAAGAATTCAGAGCAGCACGGGAAGATTTATATGAACTGAGAGAAATGGAAGCAGAACATGGAAAACCATATAATGACTGCAACGATTAAGACAAAAACAGCTACAGCAAATCAAACTGAACTTTATTAAGTAGCATTTATTACGTGCTCATTATGTGTCAGGCATTGTACTAAGCACAGGGAATGTGAGTACAAGCAGAAAGAAGGAAATGCAAGCGGGACACTTCAAATTCATCAAATTAAATGTCTTGCTTAACTTTGCCAAACTGCTTTTTTTCTTGCTTTTGAAAATTTGTTAGAAGGGATGACTCTTAAGGTGAAGACAGGAGGACTGTATTTGGCAGTATGGAATATATTTGGAATATGTGGAAGGTGAGCTTAAAAAAAATACCAATATTGGGGTGGCTAGATGGCGCAGTGAAAAGCGCACTGGCTCTGGAGTCAGGAGGACTTGAGTTCAAATCCACCCTCAGACACAACACTTACTAGCCATGTGACCTTGGGCAAGTCACTTAACTCCAATTGCCCTGCCCTCCCCTCTCCAAAAAGCAGGTGAAAAAAAGAGATACCAATAATTTTTTTAAAAGTTTTATGTGGAACTCCAGTCTAGATTTTTAAAAAATGGTCAGAACAGAAATCCTAGTCATTTAGGTTCACTTAAAATATCATGCCATACTAATTTCCTTTATTTATACAGTGTAAAAGCTTGAAGGTGGGATAGTAGAATGAGAAGAGGGCCATTTTGGAGTGTGGAACATTCAGGTTCAAACTTTGTTTCTAAGATACTAGTTACAGTGTAACAGGCAAATTATGTAACTTCCAGTGTCCCAGGCAATTTTCTAAAACAGAATGGTGGAAGGTGTGGTTGAAGGATTAAGGCTCTTACTGGAAACTGTTGCAAGGAATGTGGTTTCCTTGGGAAGAAAACAGGCATTTATGAAAACAAGGCAGTATAGGTAACTTCTGCATGCTGCTTGCACATAAGACTATTTGTCTAGGATTCGGTAGCCATCAAAATGGAAGGTAAACAAGTGTGACCTACTCCTTGGGCAGATCTTAATCTGCATAGGATTTAAAGTGTTAACATGCTCCAGAATTCAAAATAGAGTTTGGAATGTTGGTATTTTGGAGAATACAAAGCCCTTCCCCAAAGGAAACAGCAGGTTTCCCTTTGAAGGGCAGAGCAAGTCCTTCTGGTTTCCTGGAAGGAAAACAAGGTAGAAGAATGTCCCAGGAGCAGCTCTCCCCCTGTGGCAACCAATGTCTCTGGATCTCACCTCATGTTCCTCTGCTGTTCTTTTTCCCATGAGGCACAACTAGCCTCAGGGACTACTCTGAGGGTCCAACTTCCTCTCCAACATCTGTCGGGAGCAGTCAGACCACCTCTTCTCCTAATACAGCAACAACTCTGGTTTTTGCCTTGGGCAAAAATATTCCTAGTTATGGCCCTGAGGACAGATGTACAATTATGAGAGGATTTTCTGTGATTTCTGATCTGTACTGATTTTGTGTAAATCATCTTTTTGACTAGATTTTAAAACCAATATAAAATAACCATCTGAACCCAGATCTTCTTAACTAACCAGAATTGAGTCCTTTTCTTACTGATTTCTAGGGAAAGAAATTATTGAACACAGATACCTTGGAAATGTATTCTAGTATCTTAATTTCAATAATCTTTGGAAAGATGACAAATGTCCCTGTTTTGTTTAATCCATTAGATTCTGAGCTCCTTGAGGGCTTAGCATAGTTGCCTGTGAGTGGAGTACGTTCTCTGCACCCTTTGTGAAGACTCCTCAGAATGAGAAGGGAGAGAAACTATCTGGAAACCAGAGATAGACTTTTGTAAGACTGGACAGACCTGAGTCCTGGGTTTATACAACCTAGGACCCTTCCCTTGTTGTCATCAGCATTAGGCCCCTTTCAGGAGTTTTAGACTTCCACCCTTGCTTGTGACCTTTTCCCCTCCCTCGCTTGGCCTTTACCAAATAAAGACATGGATGATACCTTGGCTTCCTGTTCCACCTCCCTGCCAATAGGAGATAGCGGTGGGCTTCTTTGTTATCCACCATTGGGTTAGATTTCGTGCCAAGATTGAGAGCCCACCTCCCAGCCTGTGGGAGAAGGGACAGCCAAGGGGAGAGGGCTTGACTGCATTAGGATATAAATTCTTGTTCTGCCTTTCAGAACACACCTCCTCTCCTTGATCCCCACCATGGAGAGGACCACCCTCTTCCTATGGGGGAAGAGAATAAAACTTCCTGTTCCTTCCTCAAGATACCTCCAACTTTTGATTTTTCTTGGGTAGGGGATTCTTTGGGTCTCCATACCCCACACAGCTGACACATAGTAGATACTTAATAAATGTTAACTGATTAAAAAAATTAATATAGTCAAATTCTATAGAATTTGGAACTGGAAGGTACTTACCTAGTCTAGTGATTCTCTACCTATTGGCCCAGAAGTCACAGGAGGAGCTACAATAGTATTGCAAATGGTGCTAGAATCCATATTCAAATCAGCATCATTTTTATTCAGTTTCAATAAAATAAGAATTGTGATTCAGTAAAATAATTGGAGTACTTGGGCCTTCTGCCCTGCTGAGAGTCATCCAGGGTCAAGGCACGTTGAGGTATAGATTAGTATCCACTCAAACATTGTAGTGGCAATGACCCTGGCATACCCAGGATGGCTGCTAGCACAGGTTCTTAGATCTGCTTTACTGGAAAAGATAGCTGCTTAAGGGGTCAACAATCTTTTAAAATTACATTCACTATATATAAATACAGGTATATGTGCACATGCTTATATATACATTTAGGTGAATTATTATATAATATGTAATATGTATGTAATATTATATATAATATCATATATTATCAGAGGAAAAGTCAGCACCCTGAACTTCAGAGAAAATATAAACACAAAATACAAGCAGAGAAACAAAGACCAACAACAGACAGGGCTCTGACTATCTGAATCAACTACACACTTTACATACATCCCTGGATCGAGAGAGCCTTTACATCTGAGCAGTTGGGGAGGCCTGAACATACAACTACTCAGAATCTTGACCAGGGAATCACAAGGTCCTTCTCATAAGTGAACCCCTAAAGCAAAATATCAACTCAGAGTATATATACACTTCTTAGAGCCAGAAGGCATCACCACCCTTGTGACTCAGTGCCTGATTAGAAATTAGGAAAAGGTGTGAAAGCCTTCCTACAAGCAAGCCTCCCCTAAGCAAGCTTCCCTTAATGGACTCCACAGTGAGGCCTATTAATGGACAGGGAAGATCTTTTTTTTTTTTTGCTGTTTTTTTGGAGAGCAATTGGGGTTAAGTGACTTGCCCAAGGTCACACGGCTAGTAAGTCTTAAGTGTCTAAGACCAAATTTGAACTTGGGTCCTCCTGACTTCAGGGCCTGTGCTCTATTCACTGCGCCACCTAGCCGCCCCTGACAGGGAAGATCTTAAATCCCATTAACAAACATTACAAATATATATCACTCAAGCTTCCAAAATCACCAGCCACCCAGATGACATAGTTGCTCAAAACAAAGGCATTTAATTAAATGAAACAGCAGGAAACATGAAAGGTTTCCCCTCATTCACATAGAGATGTAATGCCCCACCATTAAAACCACCCATAGGGTAAGGAGGGAAGTGCAAGCAATACATATAACCAGGGAACCTGCTTGATTGGACACATATGTAGGGAATATATATGTCCAGGGCAACTCATACTTCTAAGTATGGCCAGACCAGCTAATACCTCTGACACTTGGATATCCTTTGCTTAGATTGTGTGAGAGTTACTTTGCTCTTCTGGACTGCTCTCTACTGGGCACCTCTGTTTCTGGATCTATCTGCTGCTGGAGTTTTCTCATGGATGTCTCCAGGGCTGTCACTGCTCTTTTCTGTCCTCTATTAGTCAGTTATCAGCTCACCTTCCTTCCACAGAAGACAAGGTGTGCCAGGTCCTTAGCTTGATAGCCCAACAGGCCACATTTAGTCTTTGTTGTGCTACTAAACCCCATCCAAGTTCACCTAGCCAATTAGCCGTGAAGCCCTCCCTTGGACATCTTCAAGTCTATTCTTTGAACTATTTTTCCCTTTTGCTGAGATCTGGTTTCCTTTTATTTTGGAGGCAATTGTGGTTACACGAGTTGCCTGGGGTCACACAGGTAGAAAAGTGATTAAGGGTGGATTTGAATTCAGGTCCTCCTGACTCCAGGTGTTCTATCCTAGCTGCTCCTGAGATCTGGTTCCTTGATCCAAGTCTCCTTTCTGATGAGAATAGAAAATTCTTTTCAAGCTTTGTTATACTCTTCTGCGTATTACATACACTAGAGGATTCCATTTAGCAAAAATGCTAAAGAGCTATGAGCAGCTGGGATGGCTTGTTCTTTCAGGCTCCCATTATGCCCTCAGCTGCTTTGGGAATCAACCTGAGCCAAAACAGATAGGACCAAGACCTGTACCCTACTTCTTTCTTTCTATGTTCCTGACTTTGTTATGCGTTCCTAACAGCCATAAAATCACTGGTCTTCTGGGGTCTGCCAGAGCTAGACATTTTCAGTGTGCGCATTTTTAACTTTGGAAATTGGCAAATGCTACAGATCAGGGCTTGATTGATTGTTTCGTTGATTCCATAGACTCAGGAAGGCAATGAAGAAAATGTTAATAATGTAGGTTAAACCTGAAAGTGTGTACTGTGAAACATTTGCCAGAACACCCCTGCTGGTCTTCCTACATTAGTCTCCAAGCAGATCTTTTGAAGACTGAGTAACTAACGTTTCACACATATATGTAACATTATTTTTAAAAAGCATACATAGATGCTAATATGATTAATTAAGTACAACTGCATTTAAAAGTTGCTGATTCATAATAGTTTTTGTCATCCTATATTTACTTGATAAATACTAGTAGAACAAGTACTAACAGATGAAGATACAGATTTTTTTTAACATTAAAACAGTGTTCTCATATCTGAAAAGATTGGCAGTCACCAATCTAAGTCTCTCATTTTGCAAAGGATACTGTGGTCTAGAAAGGTAAAGTGCCTTTTCTACCCAGCAGTGGTCAGGATTCAAACCCAGGTTCCCAGATGCCCAAACTCCTACTCACTCTATTATACCATACTTCCTTCTTTTTTAAAAATTTTTTAATTTTAATTTTTTTTTTTTACCATACTTCCTTCTTAACCAATTATTCCAAACCCTTTCACCAGTCAAAACCTTTAAAGGAGGGCTGGAGGGATAGGGCAAGGGGTGTCGTGGGAAAGCACACTAGCAATTTTTATTTTCCTTGTCTCTCCTTCCCTGGATAGCAAGGCTAAATGATCAGTGAAATAACCTAGTGTGGGACAGCGAATGCAGCACCAGCCCTGGAGTCAGGAGGACCTGAGTTCAAATCTGACCTCAGATACTTAACACTTACTAGCCGTGTGACCTTGGGCAAGTCACTTAAACCAATTGTCCTGCCTTTCCCCCTTCAAAAAAAAAAAAACAAAAAAGAAATAACTTAGTGAAATGTGATCAGACTGAGAAAGCACTGGAATAAACCATAACAAGATATCCAGGGGTATGTGGGATGGGGTGGGGTACCAGCATGGTGTATAGTAAGAAGGGCTCTGAATCTGGCAATTTTAAAGGCCAGAATTCAAATCCCACCGCTGCTGATTACTAATTATATGACATTAAACAAATCACTTAACCTCTGGGCCTCAACTTTTTCTTCTATAAAATCAGGTGTTAGATTAAGATATCTCTAATATTCCTTTCAGCTCTAAATCTATGAACCCATGAACCAGTTCTTAGTAAAGTTCATATAATTATAACCATAATTAAGAACTCATGGCCCAGTGATTAGTTATTTACACAAGAGGAAAATAAACTTGAATTTGTCTATTCAGAATATGCACTGAGGGAATTCTACTAAACAAAAAAATATGTCTTCAAAACTTCATAAAATCAGACTTATAAAAAAAAAAACCTGCCCTGTAAATGGACTCTCTTTTAAGTGGAAATGTGTCATTGATTTGGTCCAAATGGAGAAAAATGGTAAGGGACAAATCAAGTCCAGCTGAAATGTATGCTCATTTTATTTTAAACTTTTTTTTTTTTTGCTTTTTGGAGGGGGAAGGTAGGGCAATTGGGGTTAAGTGACATGTCCAAGATCACACTGCTAGTTTTTGTGCTAAGTGTCTGAGGCCAGATTTGAACTCAGGTCCTCCTGACTCCAGAGCCAGTGCCCTATTCACTGTGCCACCAGCCACCCCATGTATGCTCCTTTTAAAGGATATCAGTTAGAAGCAGCATGAACTAGCAGACAGAGTACTGCACTTAAAATCAGGAATACCTGCGTACAAATCCTACTTGAAATACTTATAAGCTGTGTGACCCTTCAGAAGTCACAGCCTCTCTGTGCTCCAGTTTCCTCATCTGTGAAACGAGGACTAGAGTCAATGACTTCGAAAAGTTCCCCCAACTCTAATCTATCACCTTATTATGATTGTTAACAATTTAAGTATGAAATTACCTGTACTTGGGATGCAACATTTTATTTTTTAAATAATAATTTATTTTTTCCCAATTACATGTAAAGACAAATTTTAACATTCATTTTTTTAAAATTTGAACTCCAGATTCTCTCTCTCCCTCCCTCTCCCTCTCCCTCTTCCCCCCTCCCTGAGAAGTCAGGCAATTTGATACAGATTATACATGTGTAATCATGCAAAACATTTCCATATTATTCATGTTGTGAAAGAAGACACAGATTTTTTTAAAAAACACAAAAAAAATAAAGAAAGTGAAAAAGAGTATTCTCTGATCTTCATTCAGACTCCATCAATTCATTGTCTGGATGTATATAGCACTTTTCATCATGAGTCACTGGAATTGTCTTGGATCACTGTATTGCTGAAAATAGCTAAGTCATTCACAACTGTTCACCATAAAATATTGCTGTTACTGTGTACAGTGTTCTCTTGGTTCTGTTCATTTCATTCTGTATCAATTCTAGATTTTTCTGAAATCTGCCTGCTCATCATTTCTTATACCAAAACAGTATTCTATTACTTTCATATACCACAACTTGTTCAGGCATTCCCCAATTTATGGGCATCCCCTCAATTTTCAATTCTTTTCCACCACAAAAAAGAGCTACTATAAATAATTATGTACAAATAAGTCTTTTCCCCTTATTAAAAATCTCATTGCTAAACAGACCTAGTAGTGGTATTGCTGGAACAAAGGTAAGAACAGTTTTATCACCCTTTGGATATAGTATAACAACATTTTAACAAACACATATAACAAAATAATGAAACAGAGAGAAAGGCAGAAGACCAGCTGAGGCTTTGAGAAAACTTGGCCTTGAAAGTTCCAATAGGAAGAGAGAAGAACCAGTTTCCATCCTTGGAGTGGTTTGCTTAAACTAGAATTCCCCAATCTGAATGAGTTTGTTGTTCAGTTAATTTTCAATCATGTCCAAATCTTTGTGACTTCATTTGGGGTTTTCTTGGCAAAGATACTGGAGTGGTTTGCCATTTCCTTCTCCAGCTTCTTTGACAGATAAGGAAACTGAGGCAGAGTTAAGTGACTTGCCGAAGGTCACACAGCTAGTTAAGTGTCTGAGGTCAGATTTGAACTCGGGAAGAAGAGTCTTCTTGACTCTATGATAGACACTCTATCCACTGTGCCACCTAGCTGCCCTCCTGAATGATTTTACATGGCCCTAAATATATCTCTCTTCTCTTTTAGTCTGGCAGAAGTTGAGGCAATTTTCAATGCAACTCATGTTTTTTTTTTAAAGCAAAAAACCAAAACAACGACATCCCCAAAACATAAACCATACTGAAAAAGGTAGGACCTTGAAAAATCCAGTCAATATAAACGGTCCAAATTCACCAGATTCAACTCTTCTCTTGGTATCACCTCTGTAAACATCACTGGTTCCTTTCAAAACAATGGTTTATAGTCATCACTATGTAGCATTTGCCTCATTTTTAAAATCTGGTGGTGAAATATTTTTAAAAGTCATCTCTTTCCAATTTTTCGTCTTTATTCCTACATATTTCTGAGGAGGAGCTAGGTTCTACTAGCCTGCTCAGAACAGGACTTCTAGACTCTGAGGAAAGGTCCATACTCATAAAACAAACACTTGAGTCCTGGGGTGGAAGTGTATGGTCTGATGAGAAGTTGTCTTCCTGGGGAGTCACAGGCACTTTGGAAACATGAGCCTTTTCTTTACCCATGGCCTTTCTGTCAAGGCCCAGAAAGGTGACTTCAGACTGGCTACACTCTAATGGAGTTTTCTGAGCAAATCTCTCTTTATCCACTTTTTCATGAGGAGGTGAGCAAAAATCTTGACTTTCATCATTTTCCATGGGAACACTGGGTAAGTGATCAAAGAAAAGAGGAGAAGGAGACCTGAAGGATTTCAGTGATTTGGGAGGATCTTCGGCAAAATGTAAGACAGGGTAAGTACTTTCAAGAGCAATCAGTACCTAATTAAAAACAAACAAACAAACAAGAGTTTAAGAACTGATATTCCTTTTTAAAGTAAAAATAATTTTATTAAATTTCACAAAATATGCTTACTCAAAGAATTTTAGAGCTAGAATTTGTCTAAACTCTTAATTTCACAAATAAGGAAACTGTGGCAGGAACTGGCTCACCCGAGTTCAAACAGTGGAAAATCCCATCTCTTCCTCTATACCATACAGTCTCTTCCATCTTCTGTCACTTTTTTTTTTAAGGTTCCAGATCTCTGGATGTCTCTTTGTGTTTCATTGCTGGAAATCACTCTCTGCTCACCTCCACCTCTTAGAATTCCAGACTGCTTCTAAGAACAGCTCAAATGCCACATTCTATATAAAATTTTTCCTCTCTTCCAATTACCTTGTAATAATTTTGTGTATGCTAATATATGTACATGTTTTCTCCCTCAATAGAATCTGTTTCTTAAGAGCAGGGATTATATATTTTTTTGCTTTGGTAACCCCAGTGCCTAGTACAGTGCCTGACTCATAAGTGGTTGCTGTTATTCAGTCACTTCAGTCACATCCAATTCTTCGTTTGGGGTTTTCTTGGCAAAGACACTGGAGTTGTTTGCCATTTCCTTCTCTAGCTCATTTTACAAATGAGGAAACTGAAGCAAACGGGGTTAAGAGACTAGTCCAGGGTCATCCAGCTAGTAAGTGTCTGAGGCCAGATTTGAACTGAGGAAGAGGAATCTTCCTGACTCCAGGCCCAGCACTCTATCCACCGAGCCACCTAGTTTTCCTGACTCATATGAGATACTTAATAAATGCTTATTAATTGACTGATTCATGCAATGTAACAAATTATTATAGCCTTGTGGCTTTAGGTAAGTTATTTATGCAAACTTGGGTTCATTTTCATCTATGAAATAAAGTAAATGGAATTAAGATTATCTCCAAGATTCTTTCCAGACCTAATGCCCAAATGCCATATTAACTTACTATGTTAATTTAAGCATCCTGTTGCTGTTTAACAAATGGCTGCTACTATAATAAAATTAATAATTTTTTTTTACCAGAAAGGGACTAATTTACCCTTATTAAGTGAGCACTTTCTGTCTAGAGGATATTTAACTGACTTCTCTCTAATAAAAATTTCAATTTGGATACATATTTCCTCCATTTGAGTCTTTTTTTTTTCTCCCAAGGAGAGATAGTATAGTGCATAAAACTATCATCTTGAAGGCCCTCTGAGATTACCTTCTCTCTACTCTGCATGTATCTCATATGCACATTATAGTTTACATGTTGTCTCCCCATTAGAATGTCAGCTCCTTGAGGATGAGAACCAAGTTTTTGCCTTCCTTTGCATCCCCAGAGTTTAGCACCATGCATGGCAAGCACTTAATAAATGTTCGTTGACTGACTTTCTTATCAATAAAACTGTCCTAATAATATGTGCCCTATCTAACTCAATAGGATTGTCCTGAGGATAACACTGCAAATCTGGTCTAGAGATGTGAGGTATTTTTATTTTCAACAGTTCTATGCTCTATTTTGAATCAAAGCATCATGAGAATACTCACTTCATCCATCGTCGGTCTTAACTTTGCTCGGGAAGTTGCACATTGGTTTGCTAAAGTAAATAATTTCCAGGAGAAATTCTGAGGACATGGATTTATTTTTTTATCTAATAAGGAGAGACATGACTCAAGGCCTCTCTTCTCCATCAGTTCCACAAGGAGGTCCCTCTGGGGGAGAAAAAAGGACACAACAATCTTTTGCAGGACTCCATTAGGAACATGACCAACAGAGAGATATACAGGCAGATGTGACTCTTACCAGCCGAACATATTTTGGACCTTCCAGCACCACTTTATAACCTGTCAGAACTTCCATTATAACCTGGAGGAGGACAAATTTAAATCAGGCTAGGTTCTAATGCCTCACGAATTATAATCTGTGACATATGTAATTAATTAATATAATCATTAATATAATTATATTATATTAATATAAATAATATTAATATATAATTAATATAATATATAATATAATTAACTATGACATTATTGACTACATTTTTAGTAAAGTGGTTTATGCTTTATAACTCAAGTGAAATATTATACCAAACACTGTTCATAGCAAAAGCAATTAGCTTAAAGTGAAAGTCCTTTCTGTTTTTCCCAAGAGGTTAGAAAATTATTGATGTGGTTCCCCTTTTCCTGGAAGCTAGGAAAATTTAATATGAATGTCAAAATATATTTTAAAAATGAATTCACAGGCCCCTGTGAAGGGAGACACTCACAATTCCGAAGCTGTAGACGTCAGTTTTAGTGGACAGTCTTCTTTGTCTTATATATTCTTCTGGCATGTACCACAGGTATTTATTCCTACTGCTTTCCAGATTTATGGTGGAACTCTGTTTTTCCAGGAGAGGTCGGAGGTGGGCCGTGACAAAATTTTTTAGTTTAGGTTGAAACTGGTCGTCCAAAAGTATGTTTGAACTGAAATTGGAATGAAGGCACAAATTAATCTAAAAAATTCAGAAAAGTATATTTAGTGACATGTAAACAATATCTCACCAAACGTAAGCAAAGCCATGTTAATTATAAAAGTGTCCTCCAGCAGATAAGTGTTCAGAGAACATGAACAAATAATTTCCAAAAGATCTGCAAACTCTAAATGATCATGTTTCTATATGCTTCACATTACTAACAGTAGGAGAAATGCAAATTAAAACAACTTTGAGGATTCACCTTTTTCTATACAAAACTGGAAAAAATGAACAAAGATGGGAAGAGTTCATGTTGGAGAGGATGTGGCAAAACAGGCACACAGATGCACCTGGTGGAACGGTGAAGTGGTTCAACCATTTTGGATATTAGTCTGGAATTATCCAAAAAATAATAATAATAGCTAGCATTTACCTAGTACTTTAAGGTTTGTAAAGAACTTTTAATATGTTATTCCATCTGATCATCACAACCACCCTGTGAGAAAGGTACCATCCCCAACAGAAATGGAAAGAAATTAAGCGTAGGTTCACATGATTAGTCTGAGGCAGGATTTGAACTCAGTTCTGCCTGACTCTAAATCCAGTACTCTATTGCCTATACCATCCAACTGTCAATAACCTTTGAATCAATTATCTCACGACTGAATGTATATCCCAAGGAAGTTAAAGGTGGAAAGAAAAGGCGCTCTTTGTTTTAGTGAAAACCTGAAACAAAAGTGGGCACCCATTCATGGAGGAAGGGTTGTGTGATTAATACAAATTTCTTCATCTGAGGACTTCTTATACCAATGAAATTATGGGTTCAGAACCTATCCCTAAAAATGTGTTACGGTTCTTACACATAAGGACATAAAAACTTGAAGAAAGCACTCTTTCATCTGAAACTAGGCATGTCCCAAATGCTCCACTGTGGTTAGGGATTCCTAGGAAATATTTTGTGCTTTTTGAAATGGTCAGTTCACAATGACAATAAAGCCTGCTGTAAAGGGAGTTACCAATTTTGTCAACAGAAAGAAATGGAAAAGTTAAAATTTAGTCCAAGCAATTTTCCATGTCCCTTCTCCTTGACTTCATTTCTGTTTAATTTATGTGCCCAGAACTTAATCATAGGACTTGACCTAACCAAGGAATGCAGCAGGTCTCTATTTACTTGATGTGCATGGAGCAGCCACTAGCAAGTCCCCTGGAAACAAAATACCAAGTCCATACCTGTCATTCCACCATTACATCTATATTCCTTTGGACCATCTTTAAAATGAAGACTCCTAGGAAAGATCAGTCTTACATCATTCACTTCTGTTTTGATTATCAGTTGCTATCTTACTGGGGACCTACTACAAGAGTGCACTCCTGGAGAATGGCACTTGCGAGGAGAAAAAAGGTTACAGGAAAGTTGAGAGGGCACCAAAAACAATTTAACTCAATTCAACAGGCATTGAATTAAATACCCACTATGCACGAAGTACCACGCTAGGCATTGAAGATAGGAAGACAAAATGAAAACCAAACCAAACCAAAGAAAATTTTAGTTCACAATTTTGTCTAGGGCTAGTCTTTTTCTTGGTCACACTAGCAGCAGAATCTCCTTTGCTCTGTTCTAACAATATTAAAATAAGAAAAATAATCTGAATTCTATTTAAAGGCGTTTTTTTTTGTGTGGGATCCTTTAAACCAGCAGTTTTCAACCTGTGGATTGTGACCCCTTTGGGGGTTGAATGACCCTCTCACAGGGGTCACAGGGATCACCTAAGACCATCGGAACACACATATTTCCAATGGTCTTAGGAACTGAGACACCGCTCCTCTAACCGTCTCCAGGCAGGTCCGCCCACATGCAGATATGCCCACATATGAGTATTGAAGGGTCGGGAATTAGGAAGGTTGAGAACCACTGCTCTAAACTAACACTGCTTTACTGTTTAGCCACTTTCTTTTCCCCAAAAACAATTTCTTGGTTTGCACCCATAAAATGTAGAGAGGGATTTTGATAGTACCATCCATTAATTTAAAATGAATGGACTCCTGGACAAGTCCTAAAAATAATGGATCCTGAAATCATCAGAAGCCCTTACTATATAGAATAGGCAGTAAGTTAGGACTCTGAAGATCATACCCCCCTCCTCCCCCAAAAAGCTTCCATTTAAATTTGTAATCTATAAATGACTGAAATAAAAATTGTTCTATAGAGAAATCAAATTAAAATAACTATCAAGTTTCTCTTGATACTGGCAAAAGTGGTTTTTAAAAGGGAGTAGGTAGGGGAATAATTGTATTAGAGTTAATAGAGCTGGGAAACTGGTCCAACTACTCTGGAAAACAACTTGGGATTTTGCAATAAAAAGGAGGTATCTTGGTAACTCAGCAGATGAAAGCTAGGCCTGAAGTTAAGAAGACCTGAGGTCAAATCTGGCCTCAGACATATACTAGTTGTGTGATCCTAGACTAGTCACTTAACCTCTGTTTGCCTTAATCCACTAGTGAAGGAAATGGCAAACCAGTCTAGTATCCTTGTCCAGAAAACCCCATAGTATGGTCCACGGAGTCACAGTCAGACATGACTAAATGACTGAACAACAATGCAAAAAAAATTTACTAAACTATTCATATGCTTTGATCCAGCAATTCCACTATATGCCCTAAAAAGGATCAAAGACAGAAAGGCATCACGTATGCCAAAATGTTATTGAATTAATTCATTGTTGTGGTGGCAAACAACTAGAAACAAAGGGTCTGTCCACGGACAGAAAAATGATGGGACTAATTATGGTATACAAATGTAATGATATTGTGCATTAAGAAATTATATTCACATATATGAGGAATTCAGAGAAATATGGGAAGACGTGTATGAACTGATGCAGAACAACATAAGCAGAACAAGGAGAACCACATTCACAATGAATACAATGAACGCAAATGAAAAGAACACAAGGTAATACCAAGCTCTGGGTAATTAAATTATAATGATCCTAGACCAGGGGTGGGGAACCTGCAGCCTGGAGGCCACGGGTTAACTTCTAGGTCCTTTTGGTGAGTCCGGGTTTTGCAGAACATATCCTTTTGTTAAGGGGATTTGTTCTGTGAAGTTTGGATTCGGTCAAAGGACTGCACTTGAGGACCTAGAGGGCCACATGAGGCCTCAAGGCTGCAGGTTCCCCACCAGCACATGTCTCTCGCCTCTCAGCGAGGAGGTGGGGAAGGAAGCTGACAGAACGTTGCGTAAACCGCCAGGCACGGTTGTTCTTTTGGTTATTTTTGCTGAATTCATTTTTCTGGGAGGGAAGGCCTGCTATATGCAGAAATGATTAGTAATGTAAAACAAAAGGCATCCATTAAAAGTCATTTTAATATAAGTTTATAGGAGGCTTCCCAGAAATTTGAGCATGATGCTCCTATAAATATACTCATCGAGTTTTCCAATGGTGACTGTTTTCCAAATAGAGCAGATATAAAATTTTATGTAGTAAAACTCAGAGCAAACAGAGCCTGTGAAATACTATTCTTAGAAATGTAGACTGAGATTCCAAAATTGTTCCAGGGCATTGTATTTCTACTTAGAGAGATGATGTTTGGTGAAAAAGATAAGTTGGCCCTAAGCACACTGCGCTGAACAGCATAAATTCTGGGTCTTGTGATTTACACGGTAATAAATAAGGGCCTTGGCATCTTAAGGAAGAAAGATGTTTCATTACAGCAATATGGGAATTGCAGAAGCCTTTTTGACCATCAATTCCACACCAATTTGTTCCCTTGCTTAAAGCTTAAACAGTGTTCAAAGGTATGGTGACCACAGTTTTCCTTGGGCAGAGATAGGCTAGTTGTATAGTTAAACTAAAAAAAGTTTATCCTATGGGAAAAATGCCCTGGAAAAATACAGACAACTTAGGATAATTAAACAAATAACAACACAGTATAAAAGGACAGCTTGCTGGCTTTTGTGGGTCCAAAGGAGACAGGTATTGTATGTTTGATTCTCCGCTGCTCCCTGATCCATCTACCACACCTCACAGCATGACTGTATTAGGTTAGATTCCCTGGTGGTCAGTGATGAATCTTCTGGCAACTCATTGGTACTTCTTCCCTCTGATTAGAGAGGGTGGACATGGAGAGCTCCTCCCCAAACCTCCATTTAAAGAGGGTTCCCAGGCCAGTCACCTCTTTATTTCTCACCATCCATCATGACCCTGCACCTGACACCTTCCTTCTCTGAATATCTTGGATCCCAACACTGATGACCTATGTAAATGCTTACTGCCTCTGGCTCATACTTGCTTGTGAGCTACTCTTGATAACTGACCGGTTTGCCTACCTCAGGCTTTTGGCCACTCACTATCTGAAGCATTACTCTTGAGGACTGCTATACCCATGCCAAGCTGGCCTGTTGCCATGGCTAGTTTCATCATGGAAGTGTCTCAGCTTTAGTCACGGTCCCATTTCGGGAGTATGAAAGAGAAGTGCAGATTTGAAGAGAATCAAACTGATAAATGTGAAAAACAAAGATGGTTCCCTATCCCAGATCTCTGATGGAAAAAGGTAATGGGACTTTGATTGTACTAACCAATCCCAATGTGAGGTTATGTAACAACAGAAAGTATATCAATGTACTCCTCACTCAACCTGAATACAATAGAACATGCCCAAGTGAAATCAACAGTAGATGGCATCAAATCTGAACAGATATCCATGGACCCATGCTCAGTTCAAATATCCCCCAGACTAATTATTCAATTATAAGATTTAGGAGGAAAACGCATGCTACTCCTTCACATTAGAATGGCAAACTCAGACCTTCCTAGGGTGTGGAGCACAAGGGAGTGGAACAAATGAATAGATGGGATCCCTTTGGGTGGCCGGAGTTGGTTTATGGTGTCCCTAGACCCTAACCCCAAACAGCTCTTTATGTAGCTGTAATGGTAATGGGAATTAGAAGACCTTCCCTGCTTTGAAGATAAACTCTGCCTCCTGATAGGCTGAGTGTAATCACATGGAGCCCTGCTTTGAAAATATACTCTATCCCCTAATGGACTGAATGTATTCAATGTAATCACATAGAGCCTGTGGTGGGAGGAGTTTGCTGAAAGGTAGAACAGAGCCCACAGGAAGCTGGGAGTCAGAGCTAGATGGACTGGGAGGAGGAAAGCCCATATCCCAGGGAGAAAGTCAGGCTTGTGAGTAAAAATATTGGTTTATGGGAAGGATAAAGGATGCTGTGGCTCTCTGAGATGCTATGGCTTATTGACTTTTTTGCTACTATGATGGAATCAGTTTGCTGGTTTTGGGATTTGGTTTTCCGGTGTCTGAATAAATGTTTTGCTTCTGTCTTCTCTATGGAGAGTCTGTTACATTTTATGATCGAACACCATGCAAGTTTATTTATAGTGATCATGGGCACTGTGAATATTGCATTGGCACTATAGTAGCTCAGCAAAAGCTCTCAGTATCTACTCTACATGTTTATTTCTTTAAGTTCATAAGCACCTGATGGCACAATGGTTAGAGTGCTGGGTCTGGAGTCAGGAAGACCTGAGTTCAAATCCAACCTCAGCACTTATGAGGTATGTAGACTCTGTTTGCCTCAATTTCCTCAACTGCAAAATGAAAATAATAATAATAGTATCTCCCTTGAAGGGTTGCTGTGTGGATCAAATGGAATAATATTTAGAAAATGTACTTAGCACAGTGCCTAGCACATAGTAGAAGCTTAATAAATATTTGATTAATTGATTTTCTTCTCTCTCTATCACCTTATGACCTGGAGGTATGAAACTGATCTCATCCACTGAGACTAAGAGGGACTTAGCTTCTTTTTCTGTACTAAAATGATTTGTGTATGTATCTCATTTGCCCCATCTACAAGGTAAGTTTCTGGACAGAAGAGGCAGGTGGGTGCTGCAGGACAGAAGCCAAGAAAACCTGAGTTCAATTCTGCTCCAGACACTTATGACCTATGAGGATAATAATGGTACCTACCTCCCAAGGTCGTTGTGAGGATAAAATGAAATAACATATAAAGCCCTTTGCTAACCATAAGTTATATATATATGTATATATATATATATACATATATATATATATAAATGTTAGCTGTTTTTTTTTTCATTTTTGTATTCACTCATTCATCCACTGAACAAATGTAATAGACAAGGCACCTCATACATAGCAGTCCCACATAGTTACTGAATAAATGTCTCCATAAAAAGATGTTATCATTTTCCCACAGGCCCTCTCATCTCTAATACTGACTGGCCCAAGGTTTAACAATGTACTCCCAAATCAGAAGTAGGCCTGGGGTTAAGAGGTGCAGATGGGGAGTACCCAACAAGGTTGGCAACAGCTATCAATGATTACTGCAGAGGGTTTCAGCTTTGCTTAATGGTCCAGATGCATCTCACTGGGACTGACACTACATCAAACCCACAGCAAGCCATTAAGGGCCATCTGGTAGATACTGGTTTGTTAGTTTCTTAGTAACCATCACCAATATCTCAATCTTTCAAAAAGCTAAAAAACAAAAACAAAAACAAAAACACAACCCAAAACAAATTCCATCCATTTGCTCAGTTTCTCTCTCAAACCACTTAGCAGCTTGTTATGCATTTCAAAACAACTTGTTTCTCCCTTCCCTTGTGCTATATTCCTTTCCATAACATTCTCTCATTGTGTTCAGCAAATGATTATCAACAGCTTCATTTACCTGGGCATAGAAAAAATATTATATATTTATATAATAAATATTATATTAATTGAGCTTTCATTGCTTTGGTAAGAATTATAGGAATGCGTACACCAAAATGAAGTCTAAATGGGTTCATGATCTAGATACGAAGGCTGATAATGTAAGCAATCTGGGAGAGCAAGGAATAGTTTACCTGTCACATTTATGGAGAAGGAAAGAATTTATGACCAAACAAGAGACAGAGCGCTTTACGAAATGCAAAATGGATAATTTTGATTACATTAAATTGAAAAGTTATTGTACAAACAAAGCCAATGTAACCAAGATTAGGAGGGAAACAGAAAAATAGGAAAGAATTTTTTACAACCAGTGTCTCTGATAAAGGCCTCATTTCTAATATATAAGAATGTAAGTCATTCCCCTATTGATAAATGGTCAAAGGATATGAACAGGCAGTTTTAAGAGGAAGAAATTAAGATATCGATTAGCATATGAAAAAATGCTTTACATCACTATCCCAGAACACTGATGAAGCATGCTACTCCCCTCTTAGAGAGGGGATAGACTCAGGATGCAGAATGAGATACAGATTTTTAGAAATGGTCAGTGTAGGAATTCATTTTGCTTAATTATGCAAAATTGTTGCAAAAGCTTTGTTCCCTCCTCCAATGCAGGGAGAAATGTGGGATGGAGAGAAAAATAAATGTTCACTAATTGAAAAAAATGGAAAAAAAGACTTCTCCATTGATTCATAAGGATACATGAGTTTAGAGTAAGAGGATCATGGAGATTACCCCCTTTCCTTTCATAGATTAGGTAAACATCCCAGGCTTCCTTTTCATCCAGTGTTCTTTGTACTACACTTGCTTGAGTAATGGAATTTTTTCTTCTTCATAGACACACTGGAAGACCAACAAATTATTATAAAGTTGGAATTAGTCTAATCTATTAGACTAATCTCCTATTGTCTTTTAATCAGCCAAAATGTAACTTTGTTTTAGGTGGAGTGTTTTTCCACTAGAATGCAAGGTGAGGTGGGTAGGTATTTGTGTCATGAGCAAAGGGCGGAAAAAAACTCCCAACATTAGGGAAATGAGGAAGTGTGGGCAGATCTGGTCTTATCTATAAACAGGATAGTAAACAGCCTGGGATTCTAGGGCTACTAGAAGGATCGAGTCACCAAAACACCATCCTCAAACATACCAGAAATCCTACCATTTAGTAATTCATTACTTTAGTGTAGGCACAGACATCTTACCAGACTCTTTTAAAATACATTTTTTTTTTTTGCTTTTTGGAGGGCAGTTGGGATTAAGTGGCTCGCCCAAGGTCACATGCCTAATTTTCTGTGTTAAGTGTCTGAGGCCAGATTTGAACTCATGCTCATGTCCTCCTGACTCCAGGGCCAGTGCTCTATTCACTGCACCACCTAGCCTACCCTTAAAATGCACATTTTAAAAGGAATTAGCTGGGAGATGAAAACACAGTAAGTTTCTAACATCTTAATGAGAACCAAAATGTCAAAGAGTAAGATTTTTCTCCCTGTTTTGGGTAGGGCCTAAATGCAAGTTCAGGATCTGGAGTCAGTAAAGGAAAATGTATTAAGCTCCTACTATGTGCAAATGGAAAAAATGTACTAAGCACCTACTCTGGGCCAGGCGCTGATTGTGTTAAGCACTGGATACAAAGAAAGGAGAAAAAAAACCAATTCTTACCCACAAAGGAGCTCATGGTCTAATAGGAGAGATGCCATGCCAACTATTTACAAACAAGCCACATACAGACAAATTGGAAATGTATGGAAAAGATCAAACCAATGAAATAGGTAACAGCAACAAACGATAATAATATTTAGTAGTGGTTTGTTAAATGGATAAACTTGGCAAGACCATCGCCACAGGCAGCTTTTGAAGGAGCAAAGCTTGGTGCTCTTCTTCATGTCCCCTGCACACAGGGACACTCTTGAGTCAGTAATGTCAACAATCCCACAGACGTAAAAAAGGGAATCTGATCCGACTAGTGACAGCCTTTTAATACAAGTTTATATGGGATTTCCCAATAATTGGGAAATAATTCATTAATGATTGTGATTTCCCAATAGTTGGGCCTTACTACATTTAGATTATTCTTCCTGTAGGTCTCCATGACTAAGGGTTACTAAGGAGGCTAGTCAGTTGCTTTAGGGCCAAGGCATGGGAAGAATAAGTCACACCTGAAATAATTCCTGTTACTTCTACTCATTTGGTTCCAGTTCTGACTTTTGGAATTTATCATGTGATTCCAAGATTTCTATTTATTGCATTGAATCTATTTATCGATCACTGATGACTCAAGACTTGGTCACACAGCCATGTGTAGTAGTGGTGTGTTGAGAATGCCTGCTTAGCCACTTCTGTTGGGCCTCCCTCACTATTACTGACTCAATGCCAAGATTTGGAGTTGTATTAAAGGATCTAATTCTCTGTTTCTCTTTTTTGGCATAGAGTCTCATGATAAAAGGGCACCTTAGTGCTAAATCTTCCAATATTTTCTGGGGTTGCTCTCCTATCTCAATTGCTTTCTTCTAAATGCATTGCAATAAGTATAGCAAATGTAGGTGATAAACACTGTTCATAAAGACAAAGTAAATTTTCACCAAAAAGAAAGGTAAACAGATTTTTCCCATGCCCAGAGGGAATGGTTACAGGATTCTAAAGGGAGTCTGAGGAGAGAAAGGCAAGGCAGGATTACCACCTTGGGATGGGTAGTGGTGGACAGAGGCACAGAGTTCAGCACCACAGCATTAGTTCCAATCTTTCTTTTGCCCAATCAACCAAAACAGTTTCACTTGAGTCTTGGCCTCTTTCTTTATGGCAGCTCTGCTTCTGTCCTCCCATTTCTCATGCCCCGCCCCCTCTGTTCTAGCCCTCTGCCTTTTATATTTCTCTCATCAGGAGTAGGTTCCTTTTTGAATCTGATGGTATGGTTTAGAGTGAGCCCTGAATGTGGACTAAATTACTTTCCTCTGACTACACTGAATGTGTAGTGTAACACATGAATGTGCAGCTATTGAATATAATTTTAGAGCTGACGGAGACCTTAGAGTTGACCTAGTACTCCTTTCTCCTTTCCCTTAATTTTAAAGAGGAGAAACCTGAGAGCTAGACACTTTAAATGACTTTTGCAGAGTCGCCTAATTAACTAGAAATAGATTCAGGACTAGAACCAATTGAATGATGCCAAGCATAAAAATAGGGTTCTAATTTTTCTGTTTGCATTTAAGTTTTTTAGATCTATCAATATGGCAACTGGCTAACCTAAAACTGTAAAATCCCTGGTCTAAAGGGTTCCAAATTTGATTTTCTAGTAATAGACATAAAGTTTGAGCTGACTTTGATTATTTGACCTGATTATTGGCAAAGTAAATTTAAAATAATGTTAAGACCAATTTTGTAGGAAATTTTTAGCAGAGAAGAGAATTTCTACAAGTGACCTGAGCCAGTGAAGAACTACTCTAAGACCACACTCAAACCACAAGACTATAGCAGATATTATTCAGAGAACCCGACAGCTATAGGAGATGAGACTTCTGAGCCTTAAATGGACAATTTTATTTTGCTCTTTACTTTTTCCCTTTGTGTCTTTTGTCTGTAAGGTCTACTTGTCAAAGGTTGTCCCTTTTCCCCATCACATTGTCTCCTCTCATAAGTCCCATAGTTAGAAACCCTTGATGGAGTGTTTGTCATATCAGTTAGTGATTCACTGAAAGGCTGCATCTCTCAATAGAATCAAATGAGGGAATGAGAGAAATGATTAATAACTAATAATTTGGGGAGATTCAGAGCTCTCTCTTGCAAAGTCCTGATTTTAAAATTTCAGTCTCTTGAAGGACGTTGCTGATAATGAGATTGCACTAACATTCTTGTTCAAGACCCCACCCTGGTAGAAGCTACAGTGTTCTGCTCAGGCTTAGGTGGGGTATAGATTTCTTGAATAAATAGCCCAAAGCTGTGGGTGGCTGGGTATAGAGAAAGCTTCTCAGTCCAAGGGTGATATGACGTCACTGTCAGCTCATCTTCCATTGTGTTGTCCAATCAGAGTTGATTGCTAACCCTCAGGTATACCTATTCTTTGAAGGGTATATAAACTGTGAGCTCACCCCCATGATTGTCCTTGGTCTAAGAGAGATGGTCAAATGACCATTCTTTCATTAATAACATGCTGGCCTTATTAATAAAATTATTAAGTTACGCCAAAACTATATCTCTCAAACTTTTTAATCATCACACAATGTTTCCTTAATCCTAAACCAATCCTCTCTCCACTATCCTGGGTTGGTTCTTTTCCTGGTGCCCTACCTGTAGAGACCCAGTCAAGGTGTCTTCGTCCCAATTTTAGGACTTTTATGGTGAATATAACCTTCACTTAAACAAGCAATAACCTTTTTTCCCTGAAAGTACTTAAATGATAAATTAAGCAATTTAAAAAGTCATCATGTATCAAAGTAGAGTATATGTATTACAAATGAAAAAATTTGAGAGTTTCATTCACCAATTTGGGATACCCATTGCCTTTCCTTTTCTTTAACGTGGCTACATATTTTTAAATACGATGGGAAGAGTTTGCTACTGAACAATCTCCTAAAGATTTCCATAACACAGCTTAGTTTATGGATTTAATCGAATAATTTATTTTAAAAATATAAATGATGTTACCAGTAATGCTGGCAGAAACCTCAGAAGTCATTTAGACCAATTCCTTCATTTTATAGCAAACTCAGGCCCAGATTGGTTAAATAAGTTGCCCAATGCCTCACTGATGGCAAACAGCAGAGGTAGAATTTTAATTCAGGTCCTCTGACTCCAGAGCCAGGTTATTTCCACTGGTTCCTTCATATTGCTTACTTACTCGGAAAAAGTAATACTGTTCAATGCAAACCCCGACCTTCTAGAACAGCAGTTCTCAATTGTTCAATGTTCAATTTGTAACAATGAAAATACATCCTGCATATCAGATATTTACATTACAATTCATAACAGTAGCAAAATTACAGTTATGAAGTAGTAACAAAAGTAATTTTATGGTTGGGGGTCACCACAACATGAGGAACTGTGTTAAAGGTTTATGGCATTAGGAAGGTTGAGAACCACTGCTCTAGAAGAAGACCTAGGCTGACTTCATAGCATATGATAAGAGCTGTTCTTTTCTGTTTTAGAAAGGATTACTCTGGCTGTATCTGTCCGCAAAGGGTAACTAGGCGGTAATGAAGAGGTAGGGAAGAGATGGGTATAAAAGGGATATTATTGTTTATTATTACACTGACTTTGCAGTGGGCAGGAGAAGGGGGTAAGGGGACCTGCAAGTTGACAGGGATCTAAGGCAAAGTTAAAAAGTTCAATGTCATGCTTTGCAGTGGGCAGGAGAAGGTTAAGGATAGCCTGCAAAGCGTAGGGGTTAGAGGTACAGTTTTTATAATGATAAAGCTGTCAATTAGAGGTTAATTATGCTAACTAGGTAGGTAAGGGTGGAGTTAGGGAGGAGTTTGGGAGGAGTTTAGGCGTGGTCAGTGCTTAAAGGACATGCACTTTTTGTAGCAACTGCGCAGACATATTGCCCATAATTCACTGGGAGAAAGCCCAAGGTGGGGCTACCAGGAGGTGTGGTTTTTGCCTCAACATGTCACTAGGTTACTTTTGGTCAAGGATGAATGAGATAGGTCAAATATGGCTGTTGGGAGGATAGGTTTGATTGTCCAAGTTTGGAGGCTAGACTGATTAGGAATTCAGGAGGTACTATATTGGGAGGGAATTATCTCTCCTGATAATCAAGGATCTTGGGTGCAGCTGGCCACTTAGAACAAAGGAGCTCTCTAAACTAAGGGTTTGTTTATGATGCTTGGGTGATGTATTCATGGGTACTGTATCTAGGCAGACTGCTAATTCAGGGAAAAGACTTAGGCTAGGGGCAGGGGAGAGGCAGAGTTAATGCCTTTATGGCTGGGGGAAAGTGTAACTTTTACAACTTAATTATAGAGGCTTATTACAAACTGATGTTACATACATAGGTGCCCAAACACAAGTGAGATTTTACAAACTGAGTTTGTTTACAATTTACAGTTTACAGTTACAGTTTACAAACTGTAACTGAGGTTACAGACAAAAGAATACCAGACCCCATCAGTAACACAATGCATAGACCTGGAGTCAGGAAGACTCCTCCTCCTCCTGAGTTCAAGTCTGGCCTCAGACACTATGTGATCCTAGTCAAGTCACTTAAACCCTGTTTGCATCAGTTTCCTCATCTGTAAAATGAGCTGGAGAGGGAAACGGAAAACCACTCCAGCATCTCTGCCAAGAAACCCCCAAAATGAAGTCACAAAGAGTTAGACACAATTGAAACAACTGAACAACAGTAATCTGTCCCCAAAACAGTTCTGTCCCCAAAATCACTCTTTGACAGGAAAGATAATACAGGCAATCTGAATATTTCCCAAGGTGTTAGGCTGCACATGGAGATGCCTAAGAGAGAGGGAGATCCAGGCTTAGAGCAAAATGAGGGAATCACTTAAAACAGATTCAGAAGACTAATATGGGTTACCCAATACCCAACTCCAGCTCAGCTGAGACTGTGGATGATTTAAAGTCATTACCATCTAACGGACGTTTAGTGGCCCGAACAAAATAAGATGGTCTCATTCCAGTACCCAGTGAACAGGTGTCCACATCTCCAAACCCACTGTCACAGCTGACGCTAATTAGCATGCTTACTGGCAAGCTCAGCAGAAAGGCCAAGAGTGGAATGGGCTTTGGAAGGGGAATTGTCTCTTACTCTTGAGAGAGGAGTCACCCTCTGGTATAAGGGTGCTTATACCGATAGAGAAGCAGACAGGGAAAGATCAGCCTATGTTTGGGGGCTGCTGGATGAAATCATGATTGTGTTCCAAATAAACTCAGATTCATGCCTAAGGATCCTTCTTACTACAGCTAGCTGACATTTTGGTTTTTGAGTCTTCACTCCTGGGAAAATGAAATTGGGACAGCCAAGTGTAGTGACACACGCCTGTATTCTATGCTGCTAGGGAGGCTGAGGCTAGTGGGTGTCTGGAGCTTGGAGATTCTGAGCTGCCGCAAGGCCGAAGGCTGATGGGGTGTCTACACTAAGTCCAGCACCAATAAGGGTGGGACCTCAGGAGCAGGGGTGGAGGGAAGGACCAACAGGTTGCCTAAAGAGGGGCAAACTGATTCAGGCGAGAAATGGAGCAATTCAAAGTCTCTGTATCAACAAGTTGTGGGGTAGAGCTGGAGAGTGGTGCTTGTGCTTCTAGCCTGGGTGAGATAGAGAGATAGAGGAAAGGGATGGGGAAAAGTGAAGAGGGAGGAGGGGGAAGAGGACAGAGAGAGGGAAGAGGATGAGGGATGAGGAGAGGGGAAAGAAGAGGAGAGTGAAGGAGAAAAGGAGGTAGGGGATGGGAGAAGGGGGCAGGAGGAAAGGAGGAGCAGGGAGGAGAGGGGAGGAAAGAGGAGGAAAGGAAGAAAGAAAGGGATGAGGGAAGGGGGGAGGGGAAGAGGAGGAAGGAGGGAGGTAGAAGAGGAAGAGACAGGAAAATGGGAAAGGGAAGAACTGGAGAATAGTTAATAGCAACTCCTTTCCACAAAAATTCAAATGCTGTGTATCAACAGCCACATTTCTAGCCCAAGTTGCATCTCTTTGATGAAGCATTTCTTGAAGTGCTTGATGGACACACCATCTCCATGCCTTCTAGTTGAAGGGCAAAGCTAAGGGCTTGCAAGACTCCATTTAAGGAGGGGCCCCAGCATGGTCTTCTCCCCAGCTCCCACCAACTGAACTGCATTGCCTTAGGACTTCTTTGGACTTGTCCATCAAGCCCGAGCCAGATACCTTCCCCTACCCTTAGCTTTTCAGATTCCTTTTGTTTGTTGTCTTCCCATATTAGAGTATGAGCTATTTGAGGACAAAGACTGTCTAGTGCCCAGCACCTAGTAGGTTATTAATAAATATTTATCGACTATTGGTTGGCCACCTCTCCCCCAGGTGCCATCCTTTAGAAACAGAAACTTACAGAACAAGGGAGCTTGGCTGGACTCATAATTCAGATAAGCTGTACTAGACAGAATCTGACTTGACAGCCTTCCTCATTCTCCATTCAATAGGGATATGTACTGAGAAGTGAGGAGTATACTATAATAGTAAGCCCTACTCCTGTGCTTACCACACACTCAATGAACATATAAGAGAGAGATATGTAAGGGAAACAACATGGTGCCCAAGGATCACAAGCTCAGCTCTCATATTAAAATGAATACTTCAGATCACAGGATTTTAGAGCTGGATATGATCACAGGATCCTAGTTTAAAGTAGAGATTCCCAAACTAGGGTCCGCAAACTTAAAAAAAAATTAAAGATTTTTGATGATTGAATTTCAAAATTGATATTTTCCCTTATAATTCCATGGATTTTATTTTATTCATTTCAAATCATTTTTCTGAGTTTATATCCATAGGCTTCACCAGCCAGGTGAAACTTCGCCATAACACAAAACAAGTTAAAAAACAATGACCCACTTTAAAGAGAAGGTCACATCCAGGGGACATGAATGTCACGTTCTCGGTGGTAACTACATCCCTCAGAAGACTGCACGTGAACTCCTCAGGTGGTAACATTATCCCGTCTTGACCTGATTGGGTGTGTTCTGTACGCCTGGCATAAAAATGCCAATGGAGGCTTCACAAGGCAATATGCAAAGGTGAGTGAGCATGGAAAAGAAGAGAGACACAGAGAGAGAGAGAGAGAGAGAGAGAGAGAGAGAGGAGATGAAAAGGAGATGCATTTGCTGATCATGCTACGGCTCTGCCGTAGAGGTAGCAGTGGGAGACTTTCTTCCCTCAAGTCCCTCAGAGCAACCAGACTCTCACCAAGTGCTCTGTTCTTGACCCAAGATATTTCACTTTCAAGACACCGAGACTCAGTCTAGCTGTTAAGTCTTATACCTTTTCTCTCCTCTAACTTGGAAGGCTTTGCTCAGAAGCCACAATAGGGAGAAGATATGAAAGAGAAAGAGGAAGTAATCCAACAGAGATACTTGTGAGGGTGAAACTCTGTAATAGATCTGTCCATGAGTGAAAATACCTGTTTTCTCTCTCACTGTCTTAAAGGTACAGGGATGGTGGATAGAGAATAGACCAACAGTATCTCGTTTCTGGGGATGAAACCGTGATAGCCTTGGGGAATGAGCAGAATGCTTGCTATCTGATTTAATTCTTCGTTATTTACCTTTACCTGTGTGGGGGGACTGGTGTTTGGGAGGCATTTGGGGTCAAGTGATTTGCCCAGGGTCACACAGCTAGTAAGTGTCTGAGGTCCTAGTCACTAAAGCCACCTCGCTACTTTTTAAAGTAATAATTTAAGCTGTTTTTAAAGTAATCAAACGTCTATTGCTACGGTAGAATCTCTTCTAAGCCTATGGAGGTGCACTGTCCAGATCATCCATCCAGGTGGGGCAGTGTTGCCATCACCATTAGATAGCCCAGACCTTGACTTCTGAAACATGGCCTCAGGTAGACCTTGATCATCCATGCCCTAAGCAATTAAAGGCCTTGTTTGGCCTTATAGGAGCAGCTAGGTGGCACAGTGAATAGAGTGCCAGG
>CM053581.1:372509643-372523418 GCA_028627135.1 Pseudochirops cupreus
TCTATCTATCCATCTATCTATCCATCCATCTATCCATCCATCTATTTGTCTATCTATCCATCTATCTATCTATCTATCTATCTATCTATCTATCTATCTATCTATCTACCTGTCTCACAACTGGATTTATCCATTCATTTGTACAAGTAATTCTAGGTGGAAGAAATTTCCTCTCTTTATAAAGGAAGGAAGCAACCAAGTATTTATTAAGTGTTTATTGTATGGCAGGGGCTTTACAAATATTATCTCATTGATCCTCAAAACAACCCTAGAAGGTGGGTAGTATTATTATCCCCATTGTACAGATGAGGAAGCTGAGGTAGCTTGAGATGACTTGCCCAGGGTCATACAGCTAGTTAAATGTCTGAAGCTGGATTTGAACTCAGGTCCTCCTGACTCCAGGGCCAGGCCAGTGCTCTATTCACTACACCACTTAGCTGCCCCTCTCTCACTACTTTCTGGACTTTGATTCCCCAGTTTTTGTGTCATGACAATTGATGGGGCTCCTTCCCCACTTAGGTGTCTTCTTTAGGTATGTTTTCCTTTGTTCTTTGACGGCCCATTCCTTTTAATCTATGAATAGAGGGTAGCCTTTGTTTCACCCTACTAGAAACAGAAGACATAAAAGACTGACAAGAACTTATGAATAGATACATAAAACATTCACACTTGTTTTCCTCAAAAGGAACTGAAATTAAGGTTGACATCTAGATAACACACAAATATCCTGGTGAATCGCTAGCTTCCTCCACAGGATCCTATAAAGTCTCTTCAATACTCCTGGTGGCCCCTATACTTTGGATTTCCCCCCACCAGAGGGCAAGCACGTTTTGAGGTTGTTAGACTGGCAACTCCCTTCCTATCAGATCCACAATGTCTGAATAATTTTCTTTAATAGCCAGGGATGACATGATCCAAATCTCTTGTCCTACTCTCCGTATCATGGCTCTGTTCTCTAGCTCTAGTGGACACAAGGGTGATCTTTTTTGCTTTTCCCCTAAATGCATGCTGTTCCTGAAATCTTTCTCTCTCTAGGTTCAACGCCTGAACTCTCAAATTTGGCAGGACCCCACTAGGTAATCCCCAAGGTTGGTACAGCCCAGAACATCTCCCTTCATTGACTAGAAGGCTAGATTTTAATATTGCACCACCTAGGAGACAGAAATTCCCCTTCTCTATACAGGATGTTGGTGTTTAAAAGGATTGTCTGTGAACTCACCTCTCAGGCTGAAGTGGGTATGCACATACGCTTCCATCATGGGCTTCTAAAGGAACTCTATCATTACCCTAGCTTCTGATATCTTTTGGCATGTTAGAATCCACTATCAGTCCGTGACCTGGACTCAGAATGCTATGGAGGAACATATGAATTCTGTTTTCTGCCTTGACATTACCATTAAGGGTTTCCAGAGGGAAGAGACTCCATAAAAGTCCCTCCCCTTTCTTCCCTTCCAGAACACAGGTCTGTTCTGCAGCTCTCTGACCTGTCCTATAGGGGGGATAAAGGCAAAAAGAGGTGCCTATTACTTCTCCAATCTTCTTCATCCTCTTCACTTGGATCCTAATACATCTACTGGATCCACTCTACCATTCTAAATGAAATTGATGCTAATAAGAAATTCTTCTATAATTTACCCCAATGAATATACCCAGACAGGACCACATTGCCCATTGAGACAGTTTCTTTAGTTTAAAGTCAGTAGTTATCAAATCCAAGAGCTTGCCTTAAGTAAAATTGTCAAAGAAAGGACTACAAAAGTCCTGCTGCTTTTAGAAGAAAGTCTGCACTAGGGTAGCCAGAAAACTCAAATGAGACGATGTTATGTTACAAACTGGGTAAATTATAAAGCACTATGAGACTATAAGCTATTATTGTCATTAGCGTTGCTAATGCTGCAGATTTAAGCAAAAATAAAGCTATTGAGGCCATCTCACATTTTCTGCCAGCTTTCTAATTCCTATCCACTTCCTAATTCTTTCTCCACATTCACCCAAGGGCTCATAAGATCCCACTCAATTTAAGCCCCCTAAAACAATGCGGAAGAAATAGGGTATTCTGATATCTATGAATACTTTGGCATATTCATATGTAAGGGAAGGGACAGCCTAGAAAATTACCCCCATCTAACTTAAAAAGCAAATGACAAGATTCTCCTGATGCCTTAACCAGGTGAGAACATAGCTGGTTCACTAAGGTATGAACACGGGTTGGCACTTCAATTAGGTCAATTGACCATAGACCTTAGACAAGTGCGAGAGGTCCTTTATTAATGGAGATGTCTTTGAAAGCTACTGAGGCAGAGCCGACAACAGGGGCCACAGACCGCCGCGGGCCCCCACCTCGCGCGCCCTCTCTCCTGCCACCCCCGCCGCGCTCTGCTCCTTCGCCTTTCAGGCGCTCAGGCCAGCCGTGCGCGGACCGTGGGGCGTCGGCGACAGCGACAGCCCCAAGCCCAGGCGCAGGCAGTACTGGCCAGCCCGCGAGCGAGCCCGGACTCCCCCCGCCCCGGCCCGGCCCGGCCCGGCCTGATCTGCATCCCACACGCTCCCCGTTGTCCGCTGCTGCTGCTTCCGCGGCCGCCACTGCATAGAGAATCGTGGCACTGGTAGCAATGTCTACGGTGTCATTCGATGACAAAGAGTCTTCAGAGAGCAGAATGGTGGTCATGTTCTTCATGTCTGCCTTGAGTCAATGTGTAAAGAGCTCGCCAAATCAAAGGCAGAAGTAGCCTGCATTGCTGCATATGAGACAGACACGTTTGTTGTTGGCACTGAACGAGGACAGGCTTTTGTCAACACCAGGAAAGGTTTCCAGAAGGATTTTGTAAAATACTGTGTCGCCCAGGGTGAAAAGGCTGCAGAGCTTCACAAGATGAGGGCCACGTCCCACCCAAATAGGATGACTGTTGATGCCGTCAACATAGAAACTCTCAGAAAAACAGTGGAAGACCATTTCTGCTTTTGCTATGGTAAAGCCGTAGGCAAATCTACAGTGGTACCTGATCCATATGAGAAAATAGTAAGGGACCAGTCAGCTGTTGTGGTGCAGGGCCTTCCTGAGGGAGTGGCTTTCAAACATCCAGAGAACTATGATGTCACCGCTCTGAAGTGGATTTTGGAGAACAAGGGTGGGATTTCTTTCATAATTAAGAGACCTTTCCTGCAGCCAAAGAGGCAGCTGGGCAGTCATGTATCTGTCACTGACTCAGAACGCTCAAGAATATCATCCCCAGGTGGAAGTTGTTCTATCAAAGTGAAAACGGAGCCAACTGAAGATTCTGGCATTTCCTCGGAAATGGCTGCTGTTACAGTTAAAAAGGAAGCGGAAGACTCTGACTACTACCAATACAGCCTTCAAGGCCCTTCTGAAACTGGTGGTGCTGCTGAAAAACTCCCCTTTTCCGAAGTCTTTTCAAGGAAGCCATCAGTCTTTGGAGAGCAATGAAGGAACAGAGATGGAATTACCGGTGGAAGATGACCACTATACACCACCCAGCAAGAAACCAAAGAACACTGAGCTAGTCAATGAGGCAGCCAATGCTGGAAAAAGGAAAGTGAGGGAATTCAACTTCCAGAAATGGAATGCTCCAATTACTGATTTACGAAAACAGGTCAAAGAATTGTTTGAAAGAAAATACACTCAAGCTATAAAAGCCAAAGGCCCGGTGGCCATCCCTTACCCCCTCTTCCAGTCTCATGTCGAGGACCTGTATGTGGAAGGACTGCCTGAAGGGATTCCTTTTGGAAGGCCATCTACCTATGGAATTCCTTGTCTTGAGAGGATATTGCTTGCAAAAGAGAGGATTCGGTTCATGATTAAGAGACATGAACTTCTCAATTCAACACAAGAAGACTTACAGCTAGAAAAGCCAACTTCAGGAGTGAAGGAAGAATGGTATGCTAGAATCACCAAATTAAGAAAGATGGTAGATCAGCTGTTCTGTAAAAAATTTGGGGAGGCCTTGGGAAGCACTGAAGCCAAGGCTGTGCCTTACCAGAAGTTTGAGGCACATCCTAATGATCTGTATGTGGAAGGGCTCCCGGAAAACATTCCTTTTAGAATCTCGTCCTGGTATGGGATCCCAAGGCTGGAAAAAAATCATTCAAGTGGGCAACAGAACTAAATTTGTAATCAAAAGGCCAAAGCTGCTGACTCACAGCGCCTCAGAAATAACTCAGCCCCAACCAATACCCCAGTGAAAGAAGATTGGAATGTGTAAATTACTAAACTACGGAAGCAGGTGGAAGAGATTTTTAATTTGAAATTTGCTCAAGGTCTTGGACTTACTGAGGCCATCAAGGTACCATATCCAGTCTTTGAATCCAACCCCGAGTTCCTCTATGTGGAAGGCTTGCCAGAAGGAATCCCCTTCCAAAGTCCCACCTGGTTTGGAATTCCACGGCTTGAAAGGATTGTCCGTGGAAGTCATAAGATCAAGTTTGTGGTTAAAAAGCCGGAGCTGGTTCTTTCCTACTTGTCTCCTGGAATGGTGAGTAAAGTCAACACTAAAGCTTTGCAGACGTCGAAGAGAGCAAGGAGCCCTGGCACCAACTCCAAGGTGTCGGAGATTGAGGTGACCCTGGAAGGTCCTAATAATAAACCACAAACTACTGTTCGAAATCCTACCCAAACTAATGGTTCCAATACTCCCTTCAAACCTGGAGGTAGAGAATTTCCATTTGAGGCCTAGAATGCTAAAATTATAGACCTCAAACAGAAGGTTGAAAATCTCTTTAATGAAAAATGTGGGGAGGCTCTTGGCCTGAAGCACCCTATGAAGGTACCGTTTGCATTGTTTGAATCTTTCCCCGAAGATTTTTATGTTGAAGGCTTACCGGAGGGCGTGCCATTTCGATGACCATCGACTTTTGGCATTCCAAGACTGGAGAAGATACTCAGAAATAAAGCCAAGATCAAGTTTATCATGAAAAAACCTGAGATGTTTGAAACTGCCATTCAAGAAAGCACTTCCAAAAGCCCTCCAAGAAGCTCTGCAATGTTCTCGGGCTTGATGAACTCTCTACAATGTCACCCACAAAAAGGACCAATCTGGAGGACTTCACCATCTATAAGGAGTCCCTCTTTGACTTTAGACTCTGTGCTGGATCTCCTCCATAACACTGGAAAAATGAATTCAGCCAGTGTCACCACCACAGCGGCAAGGGTGGAGGAGCTCAACATCATTCAGGTGACAATTCCAGACAATGAGAATGAAAGGCTGTCCAGAGCGGAGAAGACCTGCCAACTGCAAGAACAAGTGAATGACCTCTTCAGCCGCAAATTTGGTGAATCGATTGGCATGGGCTTTCCTGTGAAAGTCCCGTATAGGAAAATCACCATCAATCCTGGCTGTGGGGTTGTGAATGGGATGCCCCCTGGGGTGGCCTTCAAAGCTCCCAGCTACCTGGAGATCAGCTCCATGAGAAGAATCTTAGATTCAGCATAATTTATTAAGTTCACTCTCATTAGACCCTTTCCAGGACTTGTCATTAATAACCAGTTGGCTGATCAAACCGAATCAGAAGACCCAGTACTACAAGAATCAGCTGATCCAAGCCAGTTGGAGGTTCCTGTGACAGAAGTCGATATAAAGGAAATGGAAGGAAGTTCTCAGATCAAACAGGAACCAGACACGATATAGTAGACCTCTTCATTCCTAGGCTTAAAAGTGTCAGTGGTTGAGAAGAGCTTGCCGGAACTGTTACAGCCGAAGCTGTGTAATATAATTGTGTAACAGAATTACTTTCTATACAAACCTTTTTTTCTACTTTTTCAGCAGTTCTGTGAATTGAATTAAAGAGCAGAGTAGATCTGGAATGGCTGGTTTACTTTGGAATCTATTCTAAGGATTTTGCAGCAGTGCTAGAAAAAAGACCGGATGAATCTCACTGGTGTTTTTTTTGTTTTGTTTTGTTTTGTTTTACATAATATGCACAGACTTGAGAAATGGTGTCGTTTTCCAGACAAGGGAAGATGTCTCCAGCTGGACCCCCTCAGCTTTGCAGTGAAGAAAACACCTCCTGATGATCATTCAGTGCTTTAGTTTTTCTATTTGAAAAATCATTTGAATGATTTTTGGTTCCCATTTCTCCTTTAATGGCTGAGTGGACAATAGCATATGTACATTTGACTGGACTTTTTCCTACACTATCTATCACGGTTCATGTTTTTCATAAATTAAAAAATCCATCTGGTTCACCTAACAGTAAGAGGTCAGTATCTCAGTGTGTGGATAACAATGAACCCTCTTCCCATTTTACTTATTTGTCCAAATAAAGAGTAGATGATGTATCTGAATAGTAGCACAGTTAAAAATCAGGTATGGAAATTTGGGCAAGCTAAGTTCCACGCTGGAGCCTCCCTGTAGCAAGTATAGCATGACCTCCTAAGGCATGGGACTCAGTAGCGTGGCAGGGTGAGTGTCCAGCTTGGATGGGGTCTTGTTCTCAGGAGCCCTATGTTAGAATGCCATGCTCTCCTCCCTAAGGTGGCGGCTGAAGCAGTGCTAGAGGGAGGCTTCAGTGTCATGTTTAAGAGGTTTAAAAGCTAATTACATATCCTCTGATAGCTTCCCCACACTTTGTAGGAGAAACTTTAAATGTGTTGAAATTTCACAAACAAAAACAAATTGTATGATACCAGCTCCATGAAAAGCTAGAAGATGTGACAGTTTAGAGTTTTCCTTAGCTTTGCCACAATATTCACAATGGAAAATTATATGACATGGTAGCAGAGTAGACCTTTTAATGTGTTGCTTATATTTTCCCTCAAATGAAATTGTAAATATAGGGCCATAAATAAAATTTATCCATGCCTTTCACACACTAAAAAAAAAAGCTACTGAAAGAATTGGAATGAAGTTGAATAAGAAGTCTGTCAGTGAGCTAGCTGAATTAAAAAACTGGAGTGAGGGGTGACCTAAGAGAGAGCAGCTGTTCTTGAGGGAAAAAGTCACTTGGGAGAGATTTGAGCACCTCAGCCTTGGTCTCTTCCACCTTCCTCCTTCCTCCTAGAGGAGGATCCTCTGATCCAAGTCCTCTGGTACCTCCTTATGAACTCTGGGAGATCTGGACTTTTGCATCAGCATCCTACCAGTATCCCCGGGACAGTGCTCACAAGGCAATGAGAATCTGGATATGATGAGAAAAGGCAGATTCAGGGCCGTAGAAGGAGCCAACAGAAAAACAATGCCATGTCTATGAAGAAAATCTTGAGGATTCCAGAAAGACAACTTCCAGGAACTTTAAAAAGTCTCCTTTGCTATATTTGCTCTAAGACTGATCCCTACTTTCCTTTGGAATCTGTAGGTATTAGTAGGAGTGTGTTTACAGAATTTTATGGGAGGATGTTTTGTACCAACTGTTCTAATTATACCACCTAAGTAAATTTTGTTGTTGTTGAGTTGTTTCAGTCGTGACCCCATATGGGATTTTCTTGGTTAGAGATACTGAAGTGGTTTGCCATTTCCTTCTCCAGCTCATTTTACAGATGAGAAAGCTGGGCCAAGAGGGTTAAGTGACTTGCCTAGGGTCACACATCTAGTAAGTGTCTGAGGCCAGACTGGAACTCAGGAAGATGAGTCCTTCTGCCTCTATACCTCGGGCTCTATACACTACACCACCTAGCTGCTCCCCTTAGTAAATACCCTTGTCTAAAAGCTAATTCAGTGTGGCTGATCAATTGATATCAGCTAATAAAGATGGAGGGAAGCACCACAGGGGAGGTTTGTGAGCTACATAGCATTAGAAAAGATCCTCTAAT
The DNA here is from genome assembly GCA_028627135.1 of Pseudochirops cupreus. Classification (NCBI taxonomy): domain Eukaryota; kingdom Metazoa; phylum Chordata; class Mammalia; order Diprotodontia; family Pseudocheiridae; genus Pseudochirops; species Pseudochirops cupreus. The sequence continues at coordinate 372,517,406 of CM053581.1, forward strand.
CCTGCAAGGCTAACCTTAGAGCCCTCAGTGGATAAATAATAGCTTCATTTTAGAGACCTGACTTACAAAAGGAGGTGGGGTTGGAAGACTAAGCACTTGCTAAAATATACCTTCATTTCTGAAATTAAATTTTTTTTAAAAAATCGAGTAAAGGAAGATAAATATGGCATTGTAATATGAAACATGGGCACGTAAACTGAAACAATTTCATGTTGAAACAATTATAAAAACTATGTGATTCTTATAATTCTATTCCATACCTGCTTAAATAACTTAACGGCATATGTTCCATTTTGAAGGCCCACTTTGAATACTTTGAAGAGTTCCCCTTCTCCAATTAGCAAATCTTTATGGAAGTTTTTGGTTCCTTCTATGATGTTTTTAAAGTTGAATGAAGGTTTTACGCTTATTCCTTAAGACAGAGGGATGAAAAATTAAGTCACTTTTTCTCTATGAGATTCCTGATACAATTATTACAATCTACATTAATATACTGGATCTGAACTTAGGTCAGGAAAGCAATACTTGGAAGGCAAACTCCACATATGTATTCTCTACATGTATAATGGGCTTTTGGTTCCCAGTATTCCATAAAGCAAAAAAAGTAATCTGCTACCTATGACAAGTAGAATAATGATATCCTCGCCATTCCTCCCCCAGATCCAAATCAACCAATTGTTGGGGAAGGAAATCTTTATTTGATGAAAACTGCTAGAAAAACTGGAAAGGATTTTGTTTTCTTTTTAAAAAATAGATAAAGATCTACCATATGCCACAATTGATTCCAAATGAATAAATAATTGAAGTATGAAAATCACACCATAAAAAGATGAGAAACACATAGAAGATTATCAACAACAATTACATAGGAAGGAGAAGTTGCACATAAGATTCAAGATGAAAAAGATCACAAAAACAAAGAGACAGTTTTGATTATAGGAAGTTAAAAGACTTTTGTACAAAGTTAACACAGTTAGAATAAGAAGACAAAATATTAAGTGGGAATTTTTTTCATTAAGGAACACTGATAAAAGTCTGACACACAAAAATCTATAAGGATTCATGCAAATCACTATAATCAAGAGTCATTTCCCAATAGGTAAATGGTCAAAGGTCATAAATAGGTTTCAACAGAATTATCAACTATCAATAACTACCTAATATTAAAAAATAATTAATAATGAGAAAGTGCAAATTAAGATAACCCTGATGGATTTTCTTACACCCACCAGGCTAGCAAAGATGGTAAACAATGAGAAAAATTATTAGCGGAGAGATTGGGAAACACAAGAATATTAATTCACTGCTGATAGTGCTGGAATTGGTCTGACTGACTGCTCTCGAAAATAATTTAGAATTATGCAAGAAAAGTTACTAAATCATTCATACCCTTTGGTCCAGAGATTCCTTTATTGGAACTGCATCCAAAGGAGGTGAATGACAGCACGAAAAGGCTTCCATATGTGGAAAATATTCATAGCAGCATTATTTGTGATAAGAAAAAGCTGGGAAGAAAATATGTGCTCAATACTTGGAGAATGGGTGAACAAAATATTACATATGAATCCAATTGGATATTACTGTACTATAAGGATGACAAATATGAAGAATTCAGGGAAACATGAGTATGAAGTGAGGCAGGAGAAAGAAAGCAGAATTAAAAGAGTGACATTCACAGTGGCTACGGCTGCCCAAATAAAGCCAAAATGGCAGAACAACAAAACTCGGATCAAATACAAGAGTCTTTGTACAGAGTTAAGTACACATTGCTAAAGCTAGTGGGTCCACACAGCTTTATATCTTTTAATAATGGAGAAACTGGTGTCTGAAGAATGTACTTGTAGGGGTTTTGTTTGGATGTTTGCTTTGGAATTGATCTTGTTTCTAAAAAATATATTGATATTTTTTTAAAGGAAAGAAATTGATTAGCCTTACCAAAGGGAATTTACACAGATTCTATGTTGAGATTATTCGATTTCCGTTTTCTTGACATTGAGACAACTAATTTATTCGCTGATTCACACAGAACATAAAACTAATACTGAAACTAAGCACTAAAGTATGCAAACTGAGATCTTGGAAACTCTCTGAGTCAACTAATTAGAAAACAATCTTCCATGTAAGTGATTAAATTCTTCACAATCAAATTCTTGTCACCACAATTCAAGCAAAACGGAGAGTTCTTTGGCTATGAACATTTAATGTATCAATAGAACTCATTACTGAAAATACAAGAATTTTTCTTTAATAATTTTTCTAATTAAGCTTTAGAGGAAAATAAAATAAGAGCAAGAGTGAAATCTGCAGGATAATGGAAGACAGGTACAATATGAGACAATAACAATCTTTTAAGGTCATTGATAACTGATATTTCAATGGTCCTTTAAGTCTTGCCGTCTTCTATAAACATTTTCTCATTTGGTCCTTGTAAGGACCCTGTGGAGTAAGTATTGTTATGATCTCCGTTCCACAAATAGAGAAACTAAGGTTTAGAGGAGAGGGTTAGAGTTTAGAGGGTTAGGGTTTAGAGGGTTGTTCACCCACCATCACTCAGTAACTATACAAGATGAGATCTGAACACAAGTTTTGCTCAGCTCCAAATGCAAAGCTCTACCATGTAAGGGATTCCAGTGGTAGTAAATTATTCTCACTACTAATGAAATTGTAAAGTGAAGACTGACATGGAGAATAACTGGATGTAAACATTGGCCCTAAAGGGAACCATAAGGACCAAAAATGTGAAAAAATTCACAAGCGTTATTTCAAAAGCGTTTCCCCTCTACTAAAAAAAAAAATTTGCAAAATTTTAAAGCCAAAAATAATAGAAAATCCTCCTAACTAAAAAGCCTATGTTTGGACTTTACAAGGGCTAGTGAGACATTAACATTAGCTGAGTAATTTTTATCATCATTTTAAGAGTCAGTCAAAATTTCAGGCCTCTTACTTTGTCTTTCCTATTTGCACAAGGAATCAGCATGTTAATGAGCTTACATAAATATATTGTACTAATTGGACTTTAAAAAAGGAAAATGTTATCCCCTCCCCAAGCCCTTTCAAAAAAGGTAGATACACCCTTTCAAAAAGTTCTTTTTTTACCTTTCTGATATTCAGGCATATGTCGTACATTATCAACTGTATTGTCAGTTGTTACCTGAAAGAAAATATATTACAATAATTTAGTCTTCTAACCCTGGAGAGAAAACCTCATTATGAACATCAGAAGTCCCACTAAGGGAGGAACCTCTTCACAGAAGAACACCTTCTGAGGGTGGCTACTACATCAGGCCAATTTTCCCCCTTTTGCTCTGGGGATAGTCATTAAATCAATGTTACCACTGCCTCTGGAAAAGGCGTGTCCATCAACTCTCCTTTTGTGGCACTCCCCTCCCTGTAACTCTCCAGACCTAAAGACTCATCCCTAACCACCAATCCCCTATGTGTGTAGTCTTTCCCTTATTAAAAGAAAAACTCCCTTAGGACAGAAACAGTTACTTTTGCATTTCTATTCTGAAAACCTAGTACAGTGCCTAGCACACAGCACACTGTGTAAATGGCCTTCACTGAGTCACTGATTCATTCAAAGACCACAAGGGCAATAGCTGGTTGGAGCAGTCCCATTTCTGTACTCTAAACAGCTTGGTACCTGAGGCTGAAACACCTGCTGAGAAGATTAGAGGCTTTGGTGACAGAGACTTTGTTGAAACAAGACAGGTGAGGCTTTTTGCCAATCCTAGAGCAAGGATTTTTTGTGTTTTTCTAAAACATCTGGGGAAAGTGTATAGGCTTTAAGTTTAAAAAACATGGAAGCTCCCATTCTTCCCTGAAGAAGAGATGACCAAGGATTTTAGTTAAGTCAAAAACTGGGAGTGGTGGAGGTCACAGCCCAGGGCACCTGGCAGACTATAAATGGGAGGCTAACTCCAGGAGGGAGTCAGAAGAAACAAATATACAGGAAAACAAGGAAATGTCATGGTGATGACTTTAATAACTGCCAGCCCCAATGCTGAAAGACTGTACCTAATACATACTTCATGCCTTCTTACTTTTGCTTACAGGGTTCTTAATGCCTGCAATATTGGTCTTCATGCCCCATTTCTCCCATAGCCCCAATTTCCACTTGTTTAAATCTTACTGAGCTTTTGAGACACGTCTCTAGGCAGCCTTGCCTGATACCCCAATCAGAAATTATCTTTTTTTTCCCCAAGACTTCATAGAGTATTTTGGACCTCTCCAATTATCACGTTCCATTTTCTATTTCTATATATCATATCCTGTATATATCACTCCAGGGTACCATTATGATAAGGCAACTGACTTCCTTATTTTTGTTCCCCCCATCCCCTTCCCAGCACAATGCTCTGAACAGTCAGTTTGTGTCAGAGGCAGCATTTGAACTCGGGTCTTCCTGACTCCAGGGGTAGTTTTCCATCCATCATGCCAGATTTCCTTTTATGAACTCAAAACTGTAGAAAATGTAGTTGGGGATGATGTTTCTGCATATCACACATCAGGATGTAGATGCCTGCATATCAGCACACGTGAGAATGATAATCATTTAAGAACAGACGAGCCCATCTTTGTTCTCTGAGTAAACCCAGAGAATGCCTCTTCCAGTGTCAGCAACTACAAGGCCAGATGAAGCTCCATTAAGGAGGAGGCACCTTAACCCAAGACACTACCTTGAATAATGGAACTTTTCTTATGTGAATGGTAAAAGAAACACAGATAACCAGGGTTGTATTTTCAATTGCTAAAAAGTATTTAAGGCTTGTCATTCTTTTATTAAATAAGGTATAAAGAAGATAAGGAGAAGGGGGCATGGAGATGTGGGGAATGGTCGATGTAAGCAGGGCAGAGACTCACATGGGCGGTTTAGATGTTCCAGAGAGGCTGTAAATCCAGTGGGACCCAATCAATGGGGAAACGGGGGAGGGAATTGTGAATTGGGAATAGGAATAAAAGACAATGTATTTGTTTTAAATGGGTATGCCTACTTGTGGGCCACCTGTTCTAGCAAGAAAATAAAATAAAAGTCCTTCCTGATTCATTATTGGTCACGTGGAGTTCTTGGTAAGACACTTGTTTTTTACAAAAACTCTGGAATAGTAGTGAATAATATTAAGGCCTATGGTCTTAATGATCAAAGACATTTGATAAATTTTGGGTAAATTGAATTAAATTATCAAGAGGAGGAAGTTCTCAAGTTCTCTATCCCCCCATATTTAAAATCCTCCAAATTCTTAAGTTCTCAACTGGAAGTGAAATAACATAAGATTTTCCTCTTACAAACTTAAAAAAGAGTTGTATCAAGCCATCATTTTTCTTTTCTCTGATATCTACGGACCAGTTTCTTTCTTTATGCTCACTTTTAAATTCTGATTTGAACTGCCCTTACTGAGGCATCCTGTACTATACCTGGGAAGAAATATTTGAAAATCCAGCTGTCTGCTGACTCTGCTTAGACGAGGCACTTGAGGTCCTCCCTGGAACAGAAGTAAGAGAGGCCAGATATGAGAAACTGAGAGTGGAAAAATAAGAGAATTTTTAAGATGGGATCATTCCTGGGGTTTCTTGGTTTGTTTTGTTTTTGTTCAGACCTGTGGTTTTGAAGTGGTGCTGAATGGCCTATGTAATATATTTTGGGGTGATTTTATAATTTTATAACATTGTTGTAACTTCAGTCTTGTGTATGTATGATCAGTTTGTGAAATCAGTTTAATTCTGTTTCCTTCCCTCCCCCCAGTTGTAAAGCATTAACTGTTTCTCCCCTTCCCCCAGCTGTACTGTGTCTTTCCCTGCCCCAGCCTAGAGGTATTTCCTCTCCAACCATTAATTCTTCATTCAAGGTACTATCTCCTTTTGTCCTAGCAAACAAAACTCACCCACTTGCAAATCTGGATGGGTACATCTCATTTAATTTGACCTCAAATCTGACCGATGGTTGATATTATGACATTTCAGGGCTAAAACCACACCTCCAAGCCCTGGCGCCCTGCTGTTTGTCCCAGTGAAT
>CM053581.1:372523518-372542632 GCA_028627135.1 Pseudochirops cupreus
GGTAAAACACATGCGCAATTGATGTCAAGGGTGCATGTCCCTTTAAGTATTAACCACTCCCTGGTCCCCCTCTAACTCCACCTTTGTACACCTCATTAGCCTAATGAATCTGTGATTGACAGTTTTGTCTCTTTAAATTCTGTGTCACTATCTCCTGCCCTTGTCAGGATTTTTCTTAACTCTCTCCTGCCCTGATAAGTGTAATAAACTTTTATAAATCTGCCAAGGACAGCTGAGCCTGTAATTCTTTTCAGATGCCGAACCTAGAAAGGATTTCTCATTAGAAATCCCCCCAAAACCTATCCCTCATCAGTTTCATCTGTGAAGGGAACTCTCCAGTAAACAATTATTCTGCACCTTCTACCAAGGCTTGTCTACAATTGTTCTACCAATCATAGTCTTAGAGAGTTGACTGAAGGATTGTGAACTTAAGAAACTTGCCCTAGGTCACAGAGTCAGCATGTATCAGAGGTGAGATTTGAACTCAGGTCGTCCTGACTCAACCAGTTCTCAACCCATAAAGCCAGACAGGACTCTTATGAACTAAAAACCTGTAGTATTTAATCATAATGATGGGGATGGGATCTAAACTCCTGAAAGGAAAAGACCATATCTTTGGGATCTGGACCCCAAAAGGAAAAGCCCCTGGACTTTCAGAGTGGCCTGGGTCCCTGGTGTTCCCTGGGGACACCGTGTCCTTCCCAGTCAATGATCCTTTCCTCTCTTAGTCTGCACCTGATCCCACCCTAGACTGCCACTCCTTCCTTGATTCTATCTAGACCCCTTCTAAGTGGTCTGGCATTGGCCTGGGGCATCCAGCCCTTCCAGGTCCTTCTCTGTTACCAGTCATCCCAGGCTACTTGGTCACTCCTAGTTCCTTCCCATAGTCCATCCTGGCCTCCATTAAAATGCTCAAATTCCTTTAGAGTCTGACCAATGCTCAGGTTCCTTTTGAACCAATGGTTCAAATTCAGTCTGACCCACTTGTCAATACAAGTGTCAAAGTAAGGTGGATTCTTAAAATCTTGACCACCCAGACTAGTGTTCTAAAAAAAAAACCAACAAAAAAAAACTTATCTCTGACTGAAAGAAGGCTAGGATTGAATTCATTCGAGGCAGGACCTTTGCCTTGTTTGCTCTTGAATTTCGGGGTCCCAGCACCCCTAGACCTCAACAATAAGATCAATGATATAAGTACCCATGGAATTATTGCTGATTTACAACATAAATATGAGTTAGAAAATAATTACCAAATGTTTATTATTAGGCTAAGGAAAAAAAAATGAAAACCAAAGAAGAAATGAATCAACTTTTCCATTGGGTACTTGTACTTATATTTTAAGACTTGGCAGATTTTAGATTACATGTAGTGTTTTAACAGTCACAGGTATTCTCCAACATGCCCCAACTTCACACTGCCTCACTAATCACACAAGTCTGGTAACAGCCCCACCCTCCCTAAAATGGGAGGTTTCATTTTCTACCTGAGCTGATAGTCTGAGTAGCTTCCTTCTTTTATTTTTTTTTTGTACACGAAACTGCAAATCTATTGTGTATCACTTGCTATTCCTTTTAAATATATAACAAAGTTATCATGTAAATTTCTTTTTTTCTTCCCTTTCTCCTTCCCCCCACCCTAGAGATGGCTATTATTAGACAAAAATAGGTATGTGCATGTACATATTACATATATACATATATGTGTGTGTGTATATTCAATCCATCTATTTAACAGTCCTTTCTCTGGATGCAGATAGTCTTTCTTCATATATCCTTTATTGTTAATTTGGGTATTTATACTAGTCAAACTGACTTATTCTCTCAAAGTTATTCTTAAAACATTGGTGCTGTTACTGTATACAACATTCTCTTGGTTCTGCTCACTTAACTCAGCATCAGTTCATGTAAGTCTTTCCGTGTTTTTCTTTGATCACTGAGCTCATCATATCATATAGCACAATAATATTCCATCACAATCATATACCACAACTTGTTCAGCCATTCCTCAATTGATGGGCATCCCCTCAATTTCCAGTTCTTTGCCACCACAAAGAGAGTTGCTATGAACATTTTTAGAACATATAGTTTCTTTTCTTTTCCCCCAATCATCTGAGTAGTTTCCTTTAGAGAGGATAGAGAAAATGTCCTGCATTAACTCACTTCTGTCATTTTAATTCACCATGAATTAAGAAACCATTAACCTTTTAAACTTGTAATTTACCTTCCTTTCTCTCATTCCCAGAAGACAATCAACCAATTATCAAACAGGTTAATAATGAACACCCTACAGGGATGGGAGAGAAGGGTGGAAGCATGGCCTCAAACTAGCAATTTTCATGCATTATTAGATCCAAAGTATAGAAGTTCAGTCAATTTCAGTTATATGAGTCTTGGGATATGCTTTGGGCTAGGTGTGGCAGGTATTAGTAGGAAGAGGCAGTGCCTGGCAAGTGGTTGGTTTGAGTTATATTCTGAAGCAATGTACTAGGGAGGGAGCAGAGGGGACCAGTAGTGGGAAGTAACAGAGATAAAATAAAGGAGAATGAACTAATATCAGCAGGAACCTAGGTGGACTTCGAAGCCATATTGTGAGAATACAATGAGAGAAAAAGAAACATGGGGAATACAACTGGAGTCTGGATAGACTTTAAGGTTGTAATGATTTTATATTATCACAGAATAAAAGGAAAGGAACACAGAACAGAAGAGGCAGCCAGAGTCCAAGGCTTGTCCCTCTACTTTAGCTGCCATGTAAAAGCAGTTGCTATGCCAACAGGGTTGGGGGAAGGGTAGCTCCTCCTGCCACCCCTCATGGGCAAATTACTAGCTGAGAAATGAGGAATACATCGAGCTGGAAGTTGTCTCTCCTTTTTAACTAATCTAATACCCTGCACAATGCCACTGTCAGTTAGGAAAGAAACAAGAGATCAATCAAATTTGCTGCATCTTATCAAAATGCCAAGTTCTTTTAGCCCTGAGTCACATGTAGTTGGATGGAAGCAGGCAGGGCATCATACCATCTCTCATTATGTGTCTGATTCTACAGAATAAAATCTACCTTGTTGGTTATTTTTACAATATTTGCAATATTCTCTTCATACATCAATATTATTTAAGACTCCTTGGAAGATATAACAAAAATAACCCTTTTCAATTACTCACTGATAATATACATCAAGGCAAGGCATAAACCAGGGGGTTCTGTGTTTGCCAAAGGTGTTCATCACTGTGACAGAGGAAATCCAGTGCAGAATTCAGATGGAAAATGGATTCATTGTGAATAGCGGGGTCTTTCAGATGCTCCCCTTTGTGAATGACATTGTACTTTTTGCATCAAGCCCCAGAACATTGCAGAGCTTTGTGGAAAAGATCTGTTATCATTCAAAGGAGTCTGGCCTAACCATCTACACAAGAATGACCAAGTGGATGAAGAATATAAATTGCACAGATTTCAGTGTACCTTTGGATAGGCACCCTATAGAGCTTATCTATAAGTATGTACAACTAGGACAGTCAGTGTAGATAGACAATGAGTGGGCACCAGAGTTGAATTGGAGAAAGAGAACAGGTTGGACGGCCTTCAAGAAAGATCAAAAGGTTCTTTACTGTCTTCAAGATTCCCATCAAAGCAAAGACCCATCTTTTCAATACCAACATTCTACTCATGTTGCTACATGATAGCAAGATGTGGAATACCACTGTCTCCAAAAAATTAAATATGAGTATTACAAAGAAGGCAATGGAAGGATGCATGGTGTCTCTGCTTTGACATATAACCAATGAGGAACTCTGAAGAATGCAAGTAAAAGATACCTTCTGGGGATTTTATAATAGGAGCAGGGAACTTGATTGCTCTCAAACTACCCAGTAAAATCTCTATGTGTAATGGATGAGATGAAAGTTGTCTGACACAGAAATTGGGGATTAAAGACAAAAGACACCATTAGTATGGGTAATCACTGTCAAAACACTCAGAAAGTAACCAATATTTTTAAGAAAGATGAAGCCTTTCTGTATTGCAGAGTTCCATCACTCAACATTTAAAAGCAGAAATGCATCTGTGTTCTCACAGATGGGGATACTCCTTGCTATGCTTTAGTCATAATGACCCTGTGAGGTTGATAATGAAGCATTATTCTCCCCATTTTACAGAAGAGAAAATTAAGCCAGTGGGAGTTTAAAGGGCTTGCTTAGGGCCCCATAACAAGTACCAGAAGCAGGAATCAACCACTTATCTCCTAACTCAGAGTCAAGCACTATCTTCAGGGCACTATGCTGTCACAGTTCTTATATTTTACAAAACTCATATATTGTAAAATTTGCAAAATACTTTCCTTACAACAATTCTAGTAGCAAGGATAGGTAAGTACAATTATCCTCACTTTACATTCAGGGAAACTGAGGCTTAGATAGCCAAAGACCTTCATTTCTGTTTCATTTTTTGTCTTTATGTCTTCAGCTTCTAATATAGAGCCTAGCACACAGGAGGTACTTTCAAAATGCTCACTATTTGACTGGTTGACTTGCCCACCATCACACAGCTATGTAAGTGTTAGAAGCAGCATTTAAATCTAGCTCTCCATAGTAAATTCAGTACTGTATTTACTATACTACACTGCCTTTTTCCCCCTCTGTAAACCTGACCATGATTTTAACCAAATAGGACAGTTCCTTCTTATACTTACTTAGCTGGTCCTAACTCCTAATGATAAACAACCAGTCATGAAGAATACTCATCCAGCAGACTGTATTTTTCTCCCCAATGAATCAAGTCTGTTTCTAGTGAACTCTGTGTTCAAACAGATTTAATTCTGCATTATAAAAGAAATTCCAATAGTCACAGTTAAACAATTCTATCTACCTTAATGAAGGATGCAGCTTCAAAATCTCTATTCCTTTCTGTCTCAGGCTTTATTTGTCACCTTGCATTAGGCACATAAATGAATAAAAAGGGTTTATATGAATTCCCTAACAAGCAAAACTGTTTTTCTTTAAAAAAAAAATACTTGTTACATGGACTGCATAATAATAGAGCCAAGTGAGAGGCCAGAATTGATGCCTTGTCCTAAGCCAAATCAGCCCCTTCTGCACTGACAAAATAACCCAGAGGGTGAAAAGTCATGCCAAAATCTGTTTGAGGAAAGCAAAGCCCTGTGTCCAGTCAAATCTCTGTGCATTTATATCATGAACAGCAAGTCATGTGAGGGCTTTAGAGGCCCAAAAGGGTTCAGATAATGAAAAGGCATTGCATTTACTACTCCAGGGGACCCATTGAACTTAACTTGATCCGTCAACTTCACAGAGCTACATTCTGCTGCCTAAGCAAAGAGGGGGGCGTAGGGGAAGCACAGAGCTGAGAAATGCAGATGATATCATGGCAGGAATCCCATGGGAATTAAGTCTTATATCCCATTAAGGGAATAACCTACAACAACCAAAGTCATTCAGAAGCTATTATTTTCAAGTTCAACTCTCAAGGTCTAAATCTTTGTGTGTTCAAAGCTTCTTTGGGTAACAAGCTGGAATTGTTTGTACGTTCTGTTTCATCTCAGAAGTAGAGTGGTAGGAAGCAGAGATAAAAATACACACCGATGAAAAGAACCAGAGAAAAGATGCTGAATCTGAAGAGCTTTTAACCTAAAAGCTCTAAGTACTGTAATATAACACAAAAGGTGACAAGGGATCAGTATCATTTGTTTGTTTCCATCCACAAAGGATAGAACAGGTTTAAAATTGGCATTGAGTAAGTACCACATTCCCTAGTCCCTAATCTGCTAGATGCCAAGTCACTTCTGGAAAGACATATATTTACGGCTCAGTGCTGAAGTACTTAGGTTTGGGATGAATCAGCAACACCTTATTGGTCCTCATAGACTTGTACTTTGGGGCTATGAAGCCATACCCTTTTTTCCCTTGTTGCCCATGGTGAGAGGGCTACAACAAAGAAACTGTCCACTGAGCCAGGAAGGATGGCCCACTCAGTAGACTTTATTTATTTTTTTTATCTTTTTTTAAGGAGGTAATCAAGGTTAAGTGACTTGCCCAAGGTCACACAGCTAGTAAGTGTCAAATGTCTGAGGTTGGATTTAAATTCAGGTCATCCTGACTCCAGAGTTGATGCTCTATCCACTGTGCCACCTAGCTGCCCCTCAGTAGACTTTAAAAGAAATGACTTCACCCTCACATTCTCAGTTTCTTTCCTTGTCTGTTAAGTATGTTGAGATTATTAGAACATCCCTTTCAGTCTTCCATCAAGGGGGCAAGGGGACTTTGCTCCCTTCACCTCAGTAGCTACGGTAGCTGTTGAAAGTATGTGCTCGTCTACCACTGGACCTCAAATTGCTGGCTGTCTCTTCTGCTTTGTGTTTCTTTCCCTGATCGAAGTGACCAAACAATAATGCTGAGATGGACATTTTCTACCTTTGGTGATAGACACATGAGTTTAAAGATGTGAGGAAACTCCTGGGTCCAGGTGCTTGTTGGGTGTCCAGTAGGAGGTGTCATCAGTAACAACTTCTCAGAGAGGATGATCAATACCAGGGAAAAGAGCCCATAGCCCTGGCTTGATCAAAGATATGGACCTTGAGTAGGTTGCTTGATATTGCAGAGCTGTGGTTATGGTGAAATATCTGTTTAGCAGTCCCACAAAATGTTTTGTGTTCTAACGTTTTAAATTTCAGCCTCCTTGGAGAATATAATAGGAGTGATGAGTTACTGTTTCATATTTCCAGTAATTTGCCAAAGCACGCTTATTGGGTTTCATGTTTTAACATTTAATGTTTGAAACATTTCTTTTTGGGTAGATGCAGTCAATAGTTGCCTGATCTGCTTTAGATGGAATACTTTTTAAAAAGACTTTTTATTATAAACTTTATGCATATCAACTAAATGAACATTTTAATATAAAGAAAAGAACAGAGGAAGATTATAGAAGAAACCATGAATCTCTATTAGCTGTGGCTTATTTTTTTTAGTACATATGAAATTTTTTAAAAATTTATTTCTTAGCATTCTTTTTTTAAAAATTATGAATTCCAAACTCCCTCCCTCTACCTCTTCTCCACACACTGAGAAGGCAAGCAATATGATATCAATGATACATGTGAAATCATGCAAAACATATTTCCATATTAGCTATATTTCAAAAAAAAGCAAGAAAAGTAAAGAAAGTGAGAAAAGCATACTTTGATTTGCACTTAGAGTTCATCAGTTATTTCTCTGGAGGGGAATAGCATTTTTTTTCATCAAGAATCCTTTGGAATCTTCTTGGATCATTGTAGCCAAATCTTTCACAACTGGTCATCATAACAACATCGCTGTTACAAGGCACAATGATCTCCTGGTTCTGCTCACTTCACTTTGCATCAGTTCATATAGGTCTTACCATGTACTTCTGAAACCATCTTCTTAGTCATTTCCCATGGTACAATAGTACTCCATCACAATCATATGCCACAACTTGTTCACCCATTCCCCAACTGATGGGCATCCCCTCATTCTCCAGTTCTTTGCCACCACAAAAAGAGCTGCTATAAATATATTTATACATACATACCGGTGCCCTTCCTTCTTCTTTGATCTCTTTAGGATATAGACCTAATAGCCAGTATTGCTGAGTCAAAGACTATGTAGTTTTATAATCCTTTGGGCATAGTTCCAAATTCTTCTCCAGAATGGTTGGACCAGTTCACTATTCCACCAACAGTTCATTAGCATATCTATTTTTCTCTCAGCCCTTCCAGCAATTGTCATTTCTAATAGGTGGGAGGTGGTATCTCAGAGTTGTGTTAATTTGTCTTTCTCTAATCAGTAATGATTTAAAGCATTTTTTCTGACCACAGATAGCTTTCATTTCTTCTTCTGAAATCTGTCTGTTTATATCCTTTAACTATTTAACAACTGGGGAATGGTTCTTGTTTTTATAAATTTGACTTAGTTCTATACTCAGTATATATTTGAGAAATATGGGCTTTATCAGAGAAATTTGCTGTAAATTTTTTTGATATTACTTTATTGTCTATGATACCTCTTAGCAAAATGTAGTTTCCCCAATTGTTCCTTTAAATTAGCTCTGGTTTTGCCTTTGCTTTGTCTGAGATCATATTTGCTACCCTTGCCTTTTTTCTTTTTTTTTTTAGTTTAGCTGAAACATATTAGATTTTAAGATTCCCAGGTCAAAGAGAAAACACTTCAAACATCCAGAAAGAAACAATTCAGATATTGTGGGGCCACAGTCAGGGTCACAAAAGACTTAACAATTTCCTCAAAATAGCAAAAGACTTTGAATGACATTCCAAAAGGCAAAGGAGCTATGATTGCAACCAAGAATAACCCACACAGCAAAACTGAGCATAATCCTTCAGGGGAAAAATGGACATTTAATGAAACAGAGGACTAGAACTGGAACCTAGCTTCCAGCCCTTTATTTTTAATTCTATGTGTGTCTGTTTCAATTGTATCTCTTGTAAACAACATATTGTGGAATTTTGGCTTTTACTCCATTCTGCCATTCACTTCCATTTTATGGGTGAGTTCATCCCATTCACACACATAATTATGATTACTGTGTTTTTTCTTCCATACCATTTTCTTCTATTTCTTCTCCTCTCTCTTTCTATCCTGTCCCTCAAAAGTGTTTTGCTTCTAACCACTCTCTCCCTTAATCTGCCCTTCCTTTTATCATCCCCCCCCCCTTCTCTTATTCCCTTCACCTCCTATTACTTTATCGGGTAATTTATATTTCTATATACAACTGAGTGTGTGCACATATTCTTCCCTATTTGAACCAATTCCAATGAGAGTGAAGTTCAAGCATTGCCTACCACCTCACCATTTTCCCTTCTATTATAAAAGTTCTTGTCACCTCTTTTATGTAAGAAAATTTTCCTCATCCTACCTCTCCCTTCCCCCTTTTCCCAGTGCACCTCTCTTTCTCCCCCTTTCATTTTTGTTTTTGGATTTTTTTTTTTGCAGATCATTTGAACATAATTCACATCTTTTCCCTCTGTCTACATAAATTCCTTTTAACTGCCTTAATAATGATAAAGTTCTTAGGAGTCACATTTATCATCTTCCCATATAGGAATGTAAACAATTTAACCTTACTGAATCCCTTATAATTTCTCTTTCATGTTTACCTTCTTATGTTCACACAAATGTCAAATTTTCTATTCAGCTTTGGTGTTTTCATCATGAATGCTTGAAAGTCCTCTGTTTCATTAAATATCCATTTTTCCCCTGAAGGATTATGCTCAGTTTTGCTGTGTAGGTTATTCTTGGTTGCAATCATAGCTCCTTTGTCTTTTGGAATATCATTCAAAGTCTTCTGCTATTTTTAGGAAATTGTTAAGTCTTGTGTGACCCTGACTGTGACCCCACAATATTTGAATTGTTTCTTTCTGGATGTTTGAAGTATTTTCTCTTTGACCTGGGAGCTCTGGAACTTGGCTATAATATTCCTGGAAATTTTCTTTTGGGGATCTCTTGCAGGAGATGATCAGTAGATTCTTTCAACTTCTATTTTACCTTCTAGATCTAAGATACTGGGGCAATTTTCCTTAATAATTCTTTGAAATATGATGTCTAGGTTCTTACTTTGATCATGGCTTTCAGGTAGACCAGTAATTCTTTTATCTCTTTTATCAAGAATCCAATTATCTCTTCTTGATCTATTTTCCAAGTCAGTTGTTTTTCTGATAAGATATTTCACGTTATCTTCCATTTTTTCCATTCTTTTGACTGTTTTATTGTTTCTTGATGTCTTATGGAGTCATTAGCTTCTACTTACCCAATTCTAATTTTTAAGGAATTATTTTCTTCAGTGAGATTTTATACCTTTTTCTCCCATTTGGCCAATTCTGTTCTTAAAGGAGTTCTTCAGTGAATTTTTGTACCTCTTTTTCCATTAAGCCAATTCTATTCTTTAACTGTTTTCTTTAGTACTTTTTGTGCCTCTTTTACCAAGATGTAAATTCTCTTTTCATGATTTTCTTGCATCACTCATTTCTTTTCTCAATTTTTTTCCCTACTACTCTTTCTTTAACTCTTCCAAGAATTCTTTTTGGGCTTGGGTCCAATTAACATTTTTCTTTTGAGGCTTTTTGTAAGCTATTTTCACATTGTTGTCTTCTTCTAAGCTTATGTCTTAGTTTCCCTGCTACCATAGTAGCTTTTTCATGATCAGATTACCTTTGTTACTCGCTCATTTTTTCTAGCCTACTTCTTGACTTTGAACTTTATGTTAAAGTTGGGCTCTGCTTACCTGGAGGTGAGGTATTATCCCAAGCTTTAGGCTTTTCCCATTCTGCTGTTTTTAGAGCTAGTTCTGAGGAATCTGTCCCTTTTTGCTGCTTCCAAGGTGGTGTGATCCTGGGAGGAGTGTGGTGATTGCTCTAATCGTTACCCAGGAAGGGCCCCTGGTCTCCTGCAGCCATATGCACTAGCAATCTCTTTGCCTTGGAACTGCAACCAGGGCCCCTACTCCCTTGTGACCAATCCTCACTGCTCCTCTTTGCCCTGGTCCTGCAACTAAGAACTATGTATGGGCAAAAAAAGTTGTCAACCAGTACCAGCTGTAGCCAGTGCCAGCAAAGGGTTCCCTGTAATCTCTTTCTGACCATTTATCTGATCCCCTTATAGTCTCTGGGCTGAGAGTTCCCAAAGCTGCTGCTGCTGCTATTGTAGCCACTTTATGTATATACTCTGGACAGACTTGCACCCTATGCTTTTCCTCCTGACCTTCTAAGTTCTCTTAGGCCAGAAAAATATCTCATCCTTACCTTTTGATGGCTGTGCCACTCCAAAATTTTATTTGAGGCAACATCTTAAAGTTATCTGGAGGGGAATGTTGAGAGTTCAGCTAGATTGGTTTGTACTCCACCATCTCACTGGGCTGAATATTGTGTACATGTTAAATTTAAGGTAGTAGTACTAATGCTGCTTTGCTTTTCTACTTCCTTTGTTTCTATTCTCTTCTGTGTATTTTTATAAAATGATTTTCTTTTCTCCTTTCTTCTTTATTTTGGTACCTCTATCACTACCTGCTTTGTTCTTTCCAATAACTAGTTTCCCTTCCTCCATGCCCCTCAAAAAGCCCTCCCCGGTAACAAATAAGTATAGTCAAGGAAAAGGAGTCCATATCTTCTCAGTATTTGAAAATGTATTCCTCATTCAGTGCCTCTAATTCATGACTTCTCTGCCAAAAAGTGTGAGGTAGGATTTATTGTGCGTCCTCTGGAGTCTTGATGGGTCTTTGCATTGCTCAGAGTCCTTAAGGCTGTCAAAATTGTTTTCCTTTGCAATTCTATAGTCATTGTCTTCTCTTCTCCCACTCCTCAATCACTCATCTTTCCCCTAATCCCGACTCAGATCACCACTTCTTAATACTCTCTTTTTTCCTAGAGTTTCAATCATCAGTGCTGCTCTGAGCACCTTATTTTTAAAATTCTTTTTTATTATGAATTTAATAAATTTCAATGTAAACATTCAAATGTGTGAAGAAAAAATGAAAAGGGGAATTGTTTGTGAAACTGTAAACCTCTGTTATTACAGAGGGTTTGTTGTTGTTGTTGTTGTTCATTACATATATGTTGGATCTTTTTGTATAAATTCAAATTTAAAACGGCATATCCTAGACTTCCCTCTATCTGTGTCCCCTTCTGAACTTCCTTCTGTTCTCTTCTGGTTTTTGTTGTTGTTTTTAATTATTCATTGACTCTTTCCTTTCTTCCCCTTTTGAGTGTTCTAGTATGCCTTGGCGCTTTCTTCGGGAGCCAGGGTGCTACATTTGCTCTTCAGGGTTCTAAAGGGTAACTCTGAGGGGCTGGGGGGAATCTCTTTTTTTTCTATCACTCTCGACTTGAGCCCCCATCAGCTATATTCCTCCCATTGTTAGGGGATAGTAACTAACTAGTGCCTCAGCTCCATTTAACCACTTGACATTGATTAGCTTTTACAAAGGGATATTTACTTTAAATATATAGCAAGAACAAACAAATTAACATTGTCTTCCCTCAACATCTCAAGGGGCACACATTCCTCTATACCAGCGGTTCTCAATAAGTGGGTTGTGACCCCTTTGGGGGTCGAATGACCCTTTCACAGAGGTCACAGGGGTCGCCTAAGACCATTGGAAAACACATGTTTCCAATGGTCTTAGGAACGGAGACACTGCTCCTCTATCCATCTCCAGGTGGGTCCACCCACATGCAGATACGCCCACATACAAGTACTAAAGGGTTGCAGCATTAGGAAGGTTGAGAACCACTGCTCTGTACCAACTCAGAATCTGGGACAGTGGCTTACAATTTAGTTCAGTTTCTCATAGCATTGGTTTTACCAAGTTCACATCCAAAGGTAGCATTTCTGCCAAATGAGTCACCATCTCAATAGGTATGAGCCTGTCTAGAAGGTTGCTCTTTGCTCCTTAGGGCAACAATGCTGGGAAGGCTGCAAAACCCAACCTAGAACTTGGGTTGTTGAATTCACAAGGTCAAGAAGGCTCATTCCTTTTACCTAGAATGGAAAAGAAGAAATAAAAAGGGCAAGGCCTCTTTCTTGAGGCCATAATGGCATGAGAAAGGAAAACACTCTACACTTTCTCTCCTTATGGCATCATCTCTCACTAGACACCTTGAATGACAGAGTCTCTGAAATCGTCCAAAAGACTGAAGCAAAAGAAACTATTGTTGATGCTGACATGCCTTTCTGAATGAATTCAAAACCCAGCAGAGAGTTTCCCTTCCACCACTTGGTTAGCTGATCAGAATCACTTACAGAATGTCTATGCTTAGCAGTCTCTCCAAGATACTTCCCTTGCACATCATAATGGTTCTCTGAGAAACAAGCTCCCTAGAATCCTCCACACAGAAAGGTTGTATCAACACAGTAAGTTGATAGAGTCTGTGCCTATGCCAGGACACCATTAAATTTTTAAAAATGCCCTATCATTCCTTAAATCCTCCCCCAAAAAGACAAGCTCTGACAACAAATATAGTTATGCAAAACAAATTCACAAACTGCCTATGTCCGAAAATGTATAATAATAACAGCTAATGTTTATATAAAGCCCACTATGTTCTAGGCCAGGAGTGGGGAATCTGTGACCTCGAGGCCACATGTGGCCCTGTAGGTCCTCAAGTGCAGCCCTTTGACTTAATAAAATGATTTGTTCTGTTAAACTGGGACTCAGTCAAAAGGCCATACCCAAGGACCTAGAAGGTGACATGTGGCCTTGAAGGCACAGGTTCCCCCCATCCATGTTCTAGGTACTGCCCTAAGTGCTTTTCAAATATTATCGCATTTGCTTCTCACAACAACCCTGGCAGGTAGGTGCTTTTATTATTATCCCCATTTCATAGTTGAGGAAACTGAGGCAAACTTAGGTTAAATAATAATAGCTAACATTTATATTGTACCTACTATGTGCAAAGTACTGTAATAAGTGCTTTATAAATATTATCTCATTTGAGCCTCACAACAACCCTGGGAGATAGGGTTATTTTCATATATATATATATATGAAAAAAAAATATATATATATATGTGTGTGTGTGTGTGTGTGTGTGCATGTGTGTGTGTATACATATGTGTGTATGTGCATGTGTATATATATGTGTGTGTGTGTGTATGTGTATATATATGTGCGTGTGTGTGTGCATGTATGTGTGCGTGTGTATATGTGTGTATGTGTATGTGTATATATATATATGTGTGTGTGTGTATATATGTGTATATATATATATATATATGTTTAATTTAATTTAATTTATTTTTTTCTATCACCCTCATATTATTTCCCCAATTAGCAGATAAGGAAACTAAAGCAAATGCAGATTAAGTGATCTGCCCAAGGTCACACATCTTTCCTAGAATCTAGTATCTGAGGCCACATTTGAACTCGGGTCTTCCTGATTCCAGGCCCAGTGTGCTATCCACTGTGCCACCCTAGCTGTCTCTGTGTTTTATTCTTCACCTCTGTTCCTTCATCTCTATGCTAAGAGGTGAGAAGCATCCTTCATTGGTCTTCTGGAATGGTGACCGGTCATTGCTCAGTAACCAATAGGAGCTGGTTCTCTGTCCCCTGCTGCTGTTCCAATTTGTCCTTATTCTGAGCTCTCACTCTGGCTTCCAGGTATATCCCTGCTCGGAGCGTTGAACTGGCTTTGGCAACAGTCCTCGTGCCATCCCTGCTCAGAGTGCCCTGCATGTTGAAGCTGCTTCCTGGAATTCATTCTGGTTTCTGCTTTTTTTTTTTTTTCTTTTTTGGAGGGCAGAGGTCACATGGCTAGTTTTTGTGTTAAGTGTCTGGGGCTGGATTTGAACTCAGGTCCTCCTTACTCCAGGGCCAGTGCTTTATTCACTGTGCCACCTAGCTGCCCTGACCTTCCTGGTCACATTTTTTTCTTATAGTTTTTAAATTAATTTAATTTTTTTCTTGGTTACATTCTTGTCTGAGTACCCACAGGCTCCTGACTATGTGCTTGTGCAGCCCTGAACTGGATGGAGAAGCTCACTGCTGTTTCCCTTTGGTTTTCTGGATCCTTGGCCTTCCTAATCTCATAGTTGCTGGAATGTCTCTGTTTCCTCTATGACTTCTTGCCTAGAAGTGTTTTTCTCGAAGAGACTCAGTTAATCCCATTTGGAGAAGACCCTAGACATGAGTTAAGCTTAAGCTTTAAAATTTTTCCCTTTGGGTCTTGGGTGGGGGCATAATGAGCAACAAGGATGCAAGAACATCCCCATGCTTTGGAATCAGATTCCTCCAGGCCTCAACTAAGCCAGCATGAGTCCCGAGATAGAATCCCTCAGTGTTAGAATCCACCTCCTTAGGCCACAGGCTTTGAAGGGAGTGAGGAAATATTATGTGCATTTATTTATTATTATTACATCATTCTAGATCATATGCTATCAGAAGCAGGGGAGAGAAAGGAAATGATTAAAGCCTTCTACAGAAGAAGGCAGAGTTTGGGGTGCAGCAGAATCCAAAGAGTAAAGATGAAAGAAAAATCAGTGAATCATTCCAGCAGCATCATTTGGATTGCAGGAAGAAATCTCATTATATTCCTAACATTTAATTATTATGATAAATCATGGCATAAAATTATCTAGAAATTAACAGTGTGTTTCATTTCATCTTACGTGTGGACCTCAAAAGTATTCTCAGATTCTTAGTGGATAGATAACTGAATTGTTTTGCTAAAAATCAGATTTGTATTATGTGCATCAGAGAGACATGAAGCCAGGGAAAGAATAGAGACCAGGTGGAAGGAATATGATCCAAGAAGACACTGTGTGTCTTCTCCAAATAGAATCACTAGGTGAAGAGGGGCCTCTGACACAAAAGAATGAGACAATGCCATGTGAGGAAATATTAACTGTTTAAAAAGGAATAGTGGAATATTCCTTTTTTTTTTTTTTTGGTCTCAACACATGATTTCATCAACTCATGGAACTCACCTGGCAGATTAGAAACAACAATAACACAAGTAGCGTTTATATAGGGCTTTAAGTTCTGCAAAGTGCTTTACAAAAATGACCTCATTTCATCCTCCCAACTACCTTGGGACCACCAAGATATTTCTGTGAGACTGCGGCAAACAGAGGTTAAGTGACTAGCTCAAGGTCATTCAGGTAGTGTGTGAGGCCACATTTGAACTCGGGTCTTCAAGACTGCAGACCCAGTGCTCTATGTCTGTAGACAGGCAATTCATCCATTAAGTATAGTCATAGAGAGTTACCTTGGGGGCACTGAGAGGTCAAGTGATTTGTCGAGGGTTGTACAGAATTTAAACCTAGGTCTTCCCAACACCTCTGCTATGCCACCTTGGCTCCCCAAACTGGTCACAGATGCAGCAATATTTAATGCCAATGACATCAATATAATCAGAATAAGGCTTACCATGATTCACGATTAAGTTAATTGCTCGCTCATGGCCCATTTCCTCCAGTACTTCCAAAAGGTCACCGATAGTCTTGTTTTTCTGTGCCCAAGACCAGAGTAATTCCCTTGTTCCACTTTTACCTTGCTCAACATACTTTTCAATGTGTCGAACTTCTAGCCAGCTGCTGGAAAGGCGTTCAGCTGTGGAATTGGGTGGAGAGGGAGAGGGGGAGAGGAGAGAACAAAGAGAAGGTAACATATTATTTTCGTATCAGAACAAAAGCAAAAGTCACTGAGTAGCTGTCCACAAAAACCTTAGAGGAAGTAAAAAGTAATGTTGGAAGGGAAAGAGGGAAATGTTCACCTGAGATGGGTGGTATCTGTATAAATATGTAAATGGAAAACAATTCATAGACAGATAATTTTATTTTAGTGCTACAAAAATCCTCTCTCCATATTCCTAAGCATTTTTTACACTGTACCATGCTGCTACGAAGGTTTGATTTGATTCTGAAGTAGGCAGGATGGCATCAAGCTATGGAGGCCCTTAATCAGTAAGGAGACACTGGAGAATCAGTGACAGACTCCTGACAGATCTCACTACCTAAACACAGCCTCTTCAGTTGGTCTCCAACCTACCTGTCCAGCTTTATTTCTGTTTCTTTGTACTTGAGGCAAACTGGTCGACTATGAATCTCCTGCTCTATTTTCCGTCTCCACATCTTTGTTAAAGCTCCCCCATGGCTGAAGTGGCCAAACCTCATCATCTGAATAAGTCCTTTCTGTGCTTCAAGGCCCATCTCATGTGGAGCTTTCTCCATGAAGCCTTCCCTGGTCCTTTCCTTCCTAAATATCTCAAAATACTTACCTTGGACCTTTCCTCATACATAGGATCAAAAGATTATGGGATTTAGAAAGCTAGACAGAACTTTGGAGGTCACCTGGCATCATTTTCCTGTATCACAGTTATTTGGACAGTTGTCCTCTTCACTCATTTAATCACAGTCTCCTTGAGAGCATATCTCCTTAAATATATATTCATGATGCTTTTCAAATACTAGATGCTTAATGAATATTTCTTCAATTAAAATTCATGTTTAAAAATCTAATGCTGAACTGAAAGGTGATGAGTTCATATACTATCATGAATTAAAAGATACAGTAGTTAATATGTAGATAGGACTTTAATATATCTAACATATTGTCTCATTTAATTCTCACAACTACCTCATGAGAGTACCTCAGACAAACTTTATATGAATTGATTCAGAGTGAAGTGATCAGAACCAGTCAGTCAATCAATATGCATTTATTATAATGTCTATGATGTGCCAGACACTAGGTTAAGTATTTGTGATACAAAGAAAGGCAAAAGTCAGTCTTAATACTCAAGGAACTTACAATCTAATGGAGGAAACAACATGCAAAAAGCTAAATGCAAACAAGGTGCATACAAGAAAAAATTTTTAAATTACCAACAGAGGGAAGGCCCGTAGAATGAAGAAGAATCGGGAAAGGCTTCCTATAGATGTTGGGATTTTTTTTTGGGGGGGGGAGCTGGGAATTGAAGAGAACCAGAGAAGACAGAATACAGAGATGAGGAGGAAGAGCATTGAAGGCATGGGGTACAGCCAGTGAAAATGTTAAGACATGGAGTGGTATGTTCAAGGCAATCAATTTATACAACAGTATTATAAAGAAAAAAAATCTCATTTAAGAAAAATGATCAAAGCAATGACTAACCATGATTTCAGAGGACATGACACTTATTCCCTGATAGAGAAGTGAATGAGCTTAAGGTGCAGAATGGACCATTTATCTTTAGGCATGGTCAATGGCAGGTCTTGTGTTACCTGACTGCGACTATCTGATATGAAGGGTTTGTTTGTTCTTTCCTTTCAGTTTGGAAAGGGGTTTGATGGGAAACAAAGAAGAGCGAAATTACCGAAATAGAAAAAAATTAAGAAAAATAAGAGGGTCAGTAAAGCACTTTTTATATACACAGAAAAGAACAGAAGGAAAACTAATAGGAAAGAAAGACAAGCACAAAATAGCATTCTGATTTTTATTATATACTTAAAAAGAAAACATGCTATAATAAGTATTAGATTCACAGCTTTATGTGCAATTCTATTTTCTATGTCCTACTTTGTATATGGAAATGCTCATCTTATTTGGTGTTTGTTGAGTTCAGGAGAAAAACCAACACATTGATGGAAAAGTAAAAAGCAACAAAACACCACCCAAATCCTTTATGATACACTGTTATTATTTTCATGATTTAAGAGATCAGGAAATCAAGGTTGATAGAGATGAAGGATAGCTAGTCAGCTTACCCTGCAACCCTTGTGGATAGAGTGCCAGCTCTGGAGTCAGGAAGACTTGAATTCAAATCCAGCCTCAGACCTTTACTAGCTGTGTGACCCTGGGCAAGTCATTTGGCTCTGTTTGCCTCAGTTTCCTCATCTGTAAAATGAGCTAGAGAAGGAAATGGCAAACCACCCCGGTATCTCCACCAAGAAAACCCCCAACGGGGTCACAAAGAGTTAGATAAGACTGAAACAACTCAACAACAACAACAATGACAACAAATGAAGGGACTTATCCAGGGTCACACAGCTAGTATGTGTCTGAAGCAGGATTCACACTCAAGTCTTCTTGACTCCAAGTCCAGAATGCTGTCCACTCTTCCACCTAGCTGCCATGATATGTTATAGCTTTTCAGCATGAGTTTCAAATCTTAAGTGTATTTTAAAGGACAGTGGGGGTGACAAAGAAAACAGCCAAATCCTTGAATACGTTTGTGGAATCTGGCATGATTTCAGTAAAGGATTTATGCTAGTTAATACTAGATGTCACCCTTCCCCTCTGCCTATGTACCATGGGTCTTGTGCTTCATATCAAACTTTAGGACTGTTGATAAGGCCATAGAAGTAAGCTTCATGATTAGGTACTGAAACCAACCCCAATTTGAACAAAAGGTTTGTTCTCTGTCCACCATGCAATTGCTGTATTCCCAAATTCACAAGACCCTAGGAACCACCACTGTCAAAAGTCATAGTAAGAGGTAGGAAATTCACAAATTCCATAGGCCTTGGTGGTAGGACTGATGAAAAACACTTGGAAATCCCTGTCTGCGACAAAATGAGAAAAGCTCCTTGGGAAACTACCCCCTAATGGCCATTGACAGTCCCCACAAAAGCATTTACTTTACTTTTCTAAATTCCAGAAATA
>CM053581.1:372542732-372568238 GCA_028627135.1 Pseudochirops cupreus
CTGTGGTAGGGAGATCCATCCTGCCCCACTGGAAAGTCAGAGGGGTGATGGGGAAGGACATAGGAGAGAATAGATTGGGGGAGGGGTTATACAATGGGATGGCTGTTTTGGGGTGGTGGGTAGGGGAAAGACAGGGAGAAAATTTGTAACTCAAAATCTCGTGGAAATGAATGATGTAAACTAAAATAAATAAAAGTTTAAATTTAAAAAAAAAAGGAAGCTGAAAAAGAAGGGAAAGGGGGAAAGGAAGTACTGTTGGAAGAGGGATGAGATGCTGCTGGCCTGGGGGCCTTCTTAAATAATGGTCCTGGGAGGAGCCCTCCAATCAAAGGCCATATGCTCAGATTAGACTTTTCATGTGT
Organism: Pseudochirops cupreus; assembly: GCA_028627135.1. Classification (NCBI taxonomy): domain Eukaryota; kingdom Metazoa; phylum Chordata; class Mammalia; order Diprotodontia; family Pseudocheiridae; genus Pseudochirops; species Pseudochirops cupreus. Next base: position 372,543,095 of record CM053581.1, read on the forward strand.
GAATTCCAGGGCTGCAGTCAGTTTCCAGGGTGGTGAGGTTTTTGGAGCATGGTGGACAAAATCTAGAATGCAGCCTAGAAAGGAATGAACATCATGACCTCCCTCTACTTCTTATGGGTTCCCCAGACTTCTCTGCATCTTTCTCACCTCTGTGCCTTCTCCAGCCATGAGTGGCTCATCAGAGGTCCGAGCCCTCAGTTTTATTGATCTCTAGAGATATGTCAACATTGAGCTTAGCAGGATGCTCTGGCACATAGTAGGTGTTTAATAAATGTTCATTGATTGACGAATTAAGTATGATGAAATCCTAAAGCTGCCCCCAGCCCCAATATTCTAATCTCCTTAACTTTATTTACTTTTAGTTTACAAGATTCAGTTCCACAATCCCTTGAGTTTCAAATTTTCTCCCCCCCCCTTCCCCTCCCCCTTCCATGGCAGTGTGCAATCATGTATAGGATCTGCAATATTCTAATCTCCTTATGGGCCACACTGAACAATATGCCCACTGCCCTTAGCTAGCCACTGCCCCCAAATCCAATCCACATATTTGAACAGGTGTGTTCTTGTACCCACTCACAATCACATCATTTAGCTCAAGACAGGACCACAATACCTAACTATCCATCTTAACCACACAGGACCACAATGGCTGGCCAACCAGAAGGCAGCATGACCAGGATGTCTGACCACTGAACCACAGAAGGGACCCTCTTCCCTATTACCTAATCCCTTAACAAGCCCCTCCTGTTTTTCTAATATGGATCATATTCCTATATTGTATATAAATTTTGATTGTGTAATCAGTATCATATACTCTATAAAATTATCTGTTTTACCTTACTGAAATTGCAAGTTCCTCTTAGGAACGTAGCCACTCACCAGAGCATGAAACCACAAATCCACAATAAATTTCTCTAATTGGCTTGGAGTCAGCCCAAGTCTTTGAAATTCTTTGAGACATCCTGCCACATCGCAACCTGACCCTCATCAAGTACACTATCTGAAATGAAATGCCCTTGGAAAAGCACAATGCCTTGCACATAGTAGGCCCTGAATTATTGTTTGTAGGATAAAATTAAATTAAATCAGTGTAGCATCTTCACATTATCAATTCTACATGTGAGTAATTTCATTTGCTTAAACGCCAAGCAAGCAATACACAGATTTCAACAGGCAAATTTCCTTGCTTTAAAGTAATTTTCCGTTACAAAACAGTCCTGGCCTGCTTTTCCTTGTAAACTGAAAAACCACATTATGCTTTACATGTTTTCATTGTGATTGCTGCCAAATATTGTGCAAACAAAATTGAAAGGTGGAAATGAAAAATGTAGTCGTGCAGAAAGGGGGTGCTGGGCAGAAAAAATTGGGAACCAAGGACTAATCTAACTTTGAGTGGCAGCTCTCTTTATTAAAAATGAAACATATACACACATTAAATGAGGATGATGGATTCGATTCAAATGCATGGTTAGGCTGCAAAAGAACAGCTACAACTAAGTATTTCATGTCAGTGAATTGGAATGTCTCTATCCTTCCCTGGCTTTTCAAAACTCTGATAAAGAGGTGGTCCTTCTCCTTGCCAAGGCCAGTCCTCCTTTCCAAATCCCTTAATTCCATTCCTTCTGACCATCTCCAGCAAATTTCCTCTACTATCATTCCCCCTTTTTTCATTCTTCCATCTCTCCTTATCTATTAATATCTTCCCTGATGCCTACAAGAATCCTCAAATCTCCTCAATCCTTAAAAAATAATCTACCAGATTCTACTAGTAATGAACCTTTATATTTCTTCTTCCTTTTTCAATTAGCCAACTCCACTCAATCACTTCCTCTCCATTCATTCCCTTCCAGATCTCTATAAATTGGCTTCTGATTTCATCATTAAATTCTAATATTCTCTCCAAAGTTACAAATAACCTTTTCATTGCTGAGTCTAATTTTTTCTCTCAATCCTTATCCTTCTTACTCTCTCTTTGCAGCATTGACCAACATGTGTTGACCAACTTCTCTCCCTGAAACTCTTGCCTCTTGGGACTTTTGTGACATTGCTCTCTAGGTTTTCCTCCTACTTGCCTGACTGCTCCTTTGCTCTATTTTTATCCATGCCATCCCCAGTAATTTTGTACCTCAAGATCCCATTCTGGGCCCTTTTCTCTTTTCTTTCTATACATTCACATAGTGATCCCATCAGCTCCTATGGGTTTAGTCATCATCTCTATGCAGACTACTCTCAAAGCTATATATTCAGCCCTAGTCTCTTGAGCTCCAAGGTCACATCACTGACTGCCTGGAGACTCCACAAGCATCTCAAATTCAGCAAGTCTAAAACAGAACTCATGATTTTCCTCTCAAAACTCATCCCTCTTCTGAATTCTATTACTGTTAAGGTGCCACCATCCTTGGGTCACTCACTAGCTCAGTGTCATCCTCCAACCCCCACCTTACACTCTCTCCAATCTTGTTTTTATCTCTATATCATCTCTGGTACTGTTCCTTTCTCTCCACTTTGGAGACTTCCTTCTACCACTATCATTCCAATTCAGGCTCTCCATCACCTGTTACCTGGCTAATGCAACAACCTTCTACTTGGTCACCTTGCCCCAAATCCCTCCCCACTCCAAAACGTCCCCCAAAAGGTTGCCATTTAACTATAACATCCTACTATACTCTCTCTCTCTTTTTTTTTTCTCTCTCTCTCTTCCCTATTTAGCTTCTTACTTATTACCTCTAGGATCAATTATAAACACCCATTCAGCATGCAAAGCCCTCTACAACCTGGCTCCTCTGTCTTTCTAGTATTCTCTTTCTTTCTCTCTCTCTCTCCCTCTCTCTCTCTCTCTCTCTCTCTCTCTCTCTCTCTCTTTCTCTCTCTCTCTCTCTCTTTTCTCCTCCTCTTCCTCCTCCTCCTCCTTTTTCTTTCTTGTATTCTTACACATTACTCTCCTTCACAAACTCAACAGTTCAAGGATATTGGCCTACTTGCCATTCCTTATAGACAATACTCCATCTCTTATCTTGGTACCTTTGTACTGTCTGTCCTCCATGCCAGGAATGCCCTCCCTTCTCACTTCTTCCTCTGTGAATCTCTGGCTTCCTTCCCAACTCAGCTTGAGTCACTTTTTGCAGAGAGCCTTCCCTTATAAAATTACATCATACCTACTCCATATGCATCTTGTATTTATGTTCAAGTCTACCACATGAGAATGAAAGCTCCTTGAGGGCAGGAACTATTTTTCTCCTCCTCCCCTCCCTTCTGGTTTAGCACTATACCAGACTAGTAGTAAGCACTTAATAAATGCTCATTCAGACTTGGTTGTCCTCAGAGATACAATGATTCAATACAATTCTGATAATGAAAAAAAATGCTCTCCATCTCCAGAGAAAGAATGGATGGAGTCTGAATGCATATTGAAGCATATCTTTATTTTATTTTTCTTGGTTTTTTTAATCTGTCTTTTCCTTCACAAGATGACAAACATGGAAATATGCTTTGCATGACTGCACATATATAACTTATATCAAATTGCTTGCTTGCCTTCTCAATGTAGGAGAGGAGGGGAAGAAGGGAAAGAGAATTTGGAACTTGAAAAATTGTTTAAATGAGTGTTAAAAATGGTTTTTACATGTAATTGGGGAAAAGAAAAATTTAAATTATAAAAAAAGAAAAAAAGACAAAAAGACATGCTCATTCATTGACTGTAAAGATTAACTAACAAGAATGTATGTTTTCTTCTATTTCCCTGAATATCTTTGTATTCATCTCCTGTTTTAACGTAGGAGGTAATAGGTAAGGCATAGCAAACATCTAGAGATTTTTAGAATACCTACCCATCCAGTATGCCATAAAAGTTCTGCTTCCTAACCTCCTCCTGACCTGGAGGTTATCCTGAATTCTAGAAGATTAAGTCATTAATTACTTCTGTCAGGTCCTACCAGCGAGGAAAAGCTTAGTGCACCAAGTCCAGACAGCCATGTACTTTTTGGCCAAAACAGGGCCAGAAGACTTTCTAAGTCCTAGAGGAAATATGTTCTAAATTGATAAATAACAGTGATGAAATAACACATTAGTGATGAATGCTTATACATTTCTATGTGTACTGAACAATGGCATTTAAAGCAAGTAGGATTGGAGATATGGCTTTTCTTCCACATAGATCTCTTTCTGATCCCTTAACTGGCCTGTTTGGTTAAGGTTCATTTTCTAAAGCAACATTAACCACTTGGCTAAATCTCTTCTCTCTGTGCATGAGGCTAACATTGCAGGGGACAGATTAGTTTGGGGGCAAAAGTTATCCTAAATATAGGGTAATGATAAGGGACTGGCCAGTGATCTCACAGGTCTAGGAAACTTCCAGATGAGGCAGCTCCCTCTAAGAACTCAGATCAACAACTTAGAGTCTTAGAGAATTGCCTAGAACAGAGAGGTGAAGTCACACAATCAACATTTGAATCTGGAGCTTTTTGGCTCCTAGGTCAGTGATCTATGCACTATAGAACACTACTTCTAGTGTACCTAGCATGACCAGTGAAAAGTCTCAGCTTGAGAAAAAAAAAATATGTAGTAAACATTTAGCTCTTAGACCAGCGGTTCTCAACCTGTGGGTCGCAACCCCTTTGGGGGTCAAACGACTCTTTCACAAGTGTCACAGGGGTTGCCTAAGACTATCAGAAAACACATATTTCTGGTGGTCTTAGGAACCGAGACACTGTTCCTCTATCCATCTCCAGGCAGGTCCACCCACATGCAGATACACTCACATATGAGTATTAAAGGATTGTGACATTACAAAGGTTGAGAACCACTGCCTTAGACCATAGCATCTTCTGGAGAGAATTGTCAGAATTAAAGAAGCACCAGAGAAGCTTTATGTACACACACACACACACACACACACACACACACACACACACACGCAGTATAGTATAGCATATATGTGTATGTACAGTATATATGTATGTGTGGTATAGTATAGTATATGTGTGTATCATATGATACAATATATATATGTGTGTTGTGTAGTATGTGTGTATAGTATAGTATATATGTGTATAGTATATAAATATTGGCATAGTATAGTATAGATATGTGCATAGTGTATGTGCATATCATATAGTACAGTATATATGTGTGTGTTGTGTAGTATGTTTATAGTACAGTACATGTGTGTAGTGTGTAATATGTATATATATAGTACAGTTTATGTTGGCATAATATAGTATAGCATAGCATAGTACAGATGTATGTATATAGTACAATATATATGTGCATAGTATAGGACATATGTGTGAGTATATACATTTGTTGTTCAGACTCTTCCATGACCCCATTTAGGGGTTTCTTGGCAAAGATACTAGAGTGGTTTCCCATTTCTTTCTGCAGCTCATTTTGCAGATGAGGAAACTGAGGTAAATAGCGGAACAAAATCCCCAAAGGGTGAGACAAATGAGGTTCTTGCCTTTAGCCCACACAAAGTGTGTGTGTGTATATGTGTATATATACACATGCATACATACACACACATACACATACATATACACACACAAAGAGGCTTAGTGACAGTTGTGTCCCAGCTGTTATGGGGAAGCGTGAACAAGCCACTTAGCCTTAACAGTCTCAGTGTCTTCACCCTTTAAAGCAGTGGTTCTCAACCTGTGGGTTATGTTCAATTTGTAACAATGAAAATATATCCTGCATATCAGATATTTACATTACGATTCATAACAGTAGCAAAATTACAGTTATGAAGTAGCAACGAAAATAATTTTATGGTTGGGGGTCACTACAACATGAGGAAGTGTATTAAAGGGTTGCAGAATTAGGAAGGTTGAGAACCACTGCTTTAAAGGGTGTGTTAGAGAAGAGGTAGCTAAAGACTTGAACAGCTCATATCTTTTGAAACAAAATGCTAAATTTGTGTCTACCACATCCAATCAATGGACAGATGCAGGCTTCACTATTATGGCATTTACACATATTCCACAATATCTAGATTTCTTGGGCCATATATTAAAATCTCAATGAAAGCAACACAGACTCCATATTTTGATTTAGAGTAAATTTGAATTACAAAGTCTATTTCTTCAATGGATATTTATAAAATGTCCACTCTTTGTAGAGTGTCATGCTAGGCAATAGGGGAGATACAAAATTTATACAAATGTGAGTGTGTGTATAGATGTGTACATGTATACATAGACAGAGGGCACAGGATCAGTTGAATAGGAAGGGATGATATCTAAAAAATAAAATTGAGAGGTGGGAAAGGAATATAATGAGAGGAGACAGGGAGAGACAGAATGGGGTTAATTATCTTATATAGAAGAGGCAAGAGATAACTGTTACAGTGGAGGGGAAGAACAGGAAGGCAAAAGGGAATGGGTCACCCTTACTCTTATTGAATTTAGCTTAGGGAAGGAATGACATACACACTAAATTGGGTATCTTACCCTACAGGGAAGTAGGGGGGATGGGGAAAAGAGGGGGGATGATAGAAGGGAGGGCAGCCCCTGACTCAATGACACATTTTAAGAGGAGGGAAATATGCAAACCCCAATAATTAAAATATACATTATTTCACAATAACACAACATTATAGATGTGAGGTCTAAACATGAAACTGTTATTAACCAGGAGGATAAGACCATATGGGGAGTGGAACAAAACCCCCCAAAGGGTGAGGCAAATGAGGTACTTGCCTTTGGCTCACACAAAGCTGAAGGGGTGGAAGATGCATGGTTCTGCTTGCCCAGGCATACCATGACGTTAGAAGAGTGAGTACGAATTGTACACCCTTGCTTCATGTGCATTCCTAGCTAGTTACTGTCCCATGCCACAGAGGTACTGATAGTTGAGCAAAATTTAAAGAACGGATAGGAATTCAAGGAAGGAGGAAACATTCTAGCAACAGGGAACACTGTGAAAAGAAGTACAGAGGCAGAAGAGTCCAGTTCACTTTTCAGGCACAGGGAGTTAGTTTTCCAAGCTAGAGCACAATGTATAAGCAAAGGTAGACCTCAACACGAGATTGCAGAAAGCCTTGAATGCCAGGCAGAAGAGTCTGAATTTACTCAGAAAGAAGGCGAAGGGGAACCACTAAAGACTTTTGAGCAGAGGAGTGACGTGACCCAACTGACAGAGAGGGAATTTCATTCTGGTAGGAGTATGAACAATGTATAGCATATGCTCTGGGATTTTTCTCTTTTCCCCTCCCTGCACTGAAAGGATCTTCTCTCAGTGGGTAGCTGGCTACTTATCCCCTCAAGGACCCTAAAGAGTTTGAAGTGGTTTCTATAGTTCATGAGCCCTCACTGGTCTGCTACTCCAATTGATTATGACTTAATTTCCATCGATTGCGATTTAATGTCAATTAGCCACCCAGATAATTTTTAGGAATGGGTATTTACTAAGGTTGTATAGTAACAACAGAACAAAACTTTCTCCATATCCCTCCAAAAAGTCTGCAACACACCTTCCCACAAGTGCATACAGAGTCCAAGTTGGTTCAAGCTTAGGGAGGAAAGGGTAATTCATAGCTCCTAGTTACTGGAAGTCCTTTTTTCTTATTTTGGGGGTACTCATCAAGTTATTTTTAAGCATGGCAAAGCTTTTCTCCTTTGCAGAGTTTGGAAGAGCAGCTTTGAAATTGCTCTTCCTTGGCATCTGTCTCTAGGTTGTCCTTGGCTGCCAGGGTAGACACTATCACCAGCTGCTTCTGTATTAAAGATATCCTCAAACAACAATGAATCCAATTCTTCTGATCTTCCAAAGTTTCCACCATCTTCCTCTGGTCAAGTAAGGTGAAGGTAGGGTGGAGATGAAGCTGAAGGTTTTCTCCTTTCTTTCCCTCAAAGTGATTTCTTCTCAAAGCCTTGGCTGGAGGTTTCTACCCACTAAGCTGCCAGAAATCTGAATCCAAATTCTAAACTAGATTTCCACTTTTATACCCCCTCGCCCCCACCAATCAAAACAGATTTCTTGTTAACACTTTCTTGGATTGCCTTTAGTTGACTGATTCAATGGAGGTTTTTATAATTTGGGTGAGATGATTGACTCAATCAACCCTCCCTCTTACAAATGAATTAGAAGAGAGGGAGTAGAGGTGCAACAGCCTTCAGAAAATTTAGTCTGGTCTTGAAGAAAAGATAAAATGAAAATCAAAAGAAAAGAAAATTTCTGGAACAACGGAGAGGCATGAAGATGACCTTCCATGGGAGGAAAAGAGGGATTGGAGAGAAAAGGGAGTATATCCAGTGAGCAATAAAGGTAGCAATGAGCATGTTATATTCAAGGGATCAATGATTAGAACAATTTGCTTAGAGAAAAGAATTCATATAAAGTCATCTTAGTAGATAGGATTAGAAATGTAATGCAAGGTGACTAACATGGAAATATGTTTTGCAGGAGCGTACATTTATAACCTATATCAAAATTGCTTACCTTCTCAATGAGGCGGGGGATGGAGGGAAGGGAAGGAAGGGAAAGAAATAATTTGGTATTCAAAAACTTTAAAAAACAAATGTTAAAAATTGTTTTTACATGTAATTGTAGAAAAATTAAATTTTAAATGAAAAAAAAGGAAATGTAAAGTCAGAATATAGAAAGCTTTGAATGTTGGTCTACTGAATTTGGCTTATTCCATAAGCAATAGGGAGTCATTGAAGGTTTTTGAGTGGAAGGACAACATCATTAAAACTCTATTTAGAAAAATTCTGGTGATGTGTAGAACCTTTCACAGTGTACATAGGTCAATGGACCTGCAAACTCACTGATGCTGGTTTACTCTTCAACAGTGCTACCAAAGTATCAACTAGAGACATTCTCCTCCCCTATCCCAGCCTACCAAGAGGTGGTCAGAAGATAGACTCCATGACTAAAGGGATTCATGGACTTTTCCTTTCCCCAGCCCAACCACTACCACCCAGTAACCACCAGACAGAGGATGTCCACTGTCAGATGGATGCTGACCCCCTACATTACTACTTTTGCTGCAGGTATTCCAAACCCTATTCCATTCTGATCCTTTGACCTACTGTCTCCTGTTGAAAGGCTACCTGCTCTATCTTCAATCCCTAAGCTCCTTCTCACCTCTGCCTCATCGAGTGAGTCTCTCTTCCTTCATGATTCAGCTTAAGTACTTTCTGCTACATGAAGCCTTTCCTGACCTCTTCAACTGCTAGGGCCCTCCTTCTCAAAATACCATGTATTTAACTACTCTGCATTTATTGCTTATATTTGTTCTGCATATACTTCTATATGTCCTTGTCTCTTCTAATGGAATGCCAGCTCCTTATGAATAGGAGTTCTCTTATTAACTATATAGTGTCCCCAAAGCCTAGCAGTGACATGGGGTTTACAGATTTAGAGCTAGAGGGACCTCAGAAGCCATCAAATCAAACTTCTCATTTTTATTTATTTGCTTTTTGGAGGGGGGAAGGCAGGGCAATTGGGGTTAAGTGACTTGCCCAAGGTCACATGGCTAGTAAGTGTTAAGAGTCTGAGCCCGGATTTGAACTTAGGTCCTCCTGACTTCAGGGCCAGTGCTCTATTCACTGTGCCACCTAGCCACCCTGAAACTCCTCATTTTTATATGAGGAAACTGGGGCCAAGAAATGCCGAGTCAATTACCCAAGGTCACCCAGGTAGTAAACATCAGGGCCAGGATTTGAACCTAGGTCCTCTAATTAAATCCAATGCTTTTTCTACTCAACCACTTTGCATGTAGTAACTAACTCTCTCAATGAGGAGTGAAATTGTGAGTCACACAAAATTCACAAAAGTCTCTAGGTTGGACTACTTTTAAAGAAGAGACTGTAGAAAAAGCACTGGAGCCCGAAAATCATAGCTCTGCCAGCTCTGACCTCTGAGACTTTGACAAGTCACTCAATCTCTCCAGGCCTCTGTATCCTTAAGGAGTGGGGGGTGTTGGATAACCCCAAAGGTCTCTTTCATTTCTAAATCTATGATTCCATGAAATAAGTTCAATTTAAAAGGCACCACTCCAGAACCAAGATTTTGTGCTCCCTTTCTCTGATGGCTTACCCTCCAATATTCTAATAGGTTTTTCCTTTTCCCTAATGATGTTGTTGTTCAGTCATTTCATTGTATCTGACTCTTTGTGATCTCATTTGGGGTTTTCTTGGCAAAGATACTGAAGTGATTTGCCATTTCCTTCTCTAGCTCATTTTACAGAGGAGGAACTGAAACAAACAGGGTTAAGTGACCTGCTTAAGGTCATGTAGCTAGTAAGTGTCTGAGTTCAGATTTGAACTCAGAAAGATTAGTCTTCTGGACTTCAGGCCAGCAATCTATCTATTATACTGCTGCCTAGCTGACCCTCAAATAACAATTAAGGTCTGTTATATCATTCACGGAAGTTATTCCCAAAGTACAAAAGACTCTAAGAGATATAATTAGTATGCTGAAAATTTCATGCCCAATTCACTTAGAATCATCATAGAATGAAAGAGTTCAAAGGATGCTTAGAGACCATCTAGTCCAACTGTCTCATTTTACAGTCAAGGAAACTGAGGCATAGAGGTTAAGTAGGTTTTCTACAGTCAGTCACAAAACAAGTTAAAGGCAAAGCCAGAAGTAAAATGCAGGTCTCCTAATTCTTAGCCGCAAGCTTCCTCTTCCCCCATTATGTCATATTCTTCTTGTTGTTTTTAATTCCAAGACTGGAAAATAAATCATTCATCATAGTGATGTATGCTACAACCTCTTGACCAAGATAATCCTGAGGGTATGTTCTTGGACATATATAACTTTCTCTACTAGTGTTTCAGCCTGGGCTTGCATGTGATTGATTGGGTATGTTCTTAATACAAAACAGATAAAAATAAATCATAAAGTTCAGCATTAATATTTGGAGTCAATATTAGGAGAACAAGTATTTAAAAGATAAATTAAGGACAGGATGCCTCTCAGGAAAGCTCAGCATATCTCTTGGGAGTGGGAGTCAGAGTCAGGGAAAAGGTAAAATAACATTCATAGCATTCCTGGAAAGAGAAGTTTTTGCTGGGAATATCCCTTCTCAACAAACCATGAACCTAAATTAGAACTAGTTTAAAAATATTTCATCAAATGATCCTGAATGGTTCAAAATCATTCGGTATTCAGGAAGGAAATCAAATTTAACATATTTATACTGAACACTTTCCTAGGTCGTGTTAACCACTGGGGACTTAAGTTCAATAAATCACATGTCCGTGTATGCAAATAAATGCCTGAAGGGGTTTTTTCAAATAATGCAATACAACCTTATTTGGTGTGTTTTTGCATACAACCCCAGGCAAAATTCCCTAAGAAGTTAAGATAATATTTTGACTGTTTGTTTCATGATAAGTTAATGCTTTCTCTTTTTTTTCTCCAAAGCATACCTGGGAGAAAAAACAAAACAAGAAAATCAACAATTCAATCATCTCTAAGTTTTTAATTCCTGAAAAAGCAGAAATATTCATAATCACAACTCAGCCACATTGCTTATACGAAGCAATAACACCAAAATCAAATGACGATATTTTTGTTCTATTGTAAGTATACCATGTGTCACTCCTTCAGAGACTTTCCCAACTTCCACTCCCACTTGAGGGGTAGGTACCCAGAGAGTAGGTGCTATATTGCATTCTAGAGATAATCCTTTGAGGAAGTACTTCTAACACTGTAACTTCCAAGCCTCCATTAATGGGTTTTCCATTTGCAATCAGTGAATGGGCTTGATTAGTTCTTAGCAAAGGCAAAATGAGAACAGTAGTGTGTATGTGTGTATGTATTTATATCTCTATATATGTATATACACATACACATATATGTATGTATATATGTGTGTATGTTATGTGTGTATTTCTGCCATAAATCTAGGGTTTTCTCTCCCACAAATACCAAGAGCATCTGTGGAAAAAGTGGGCTCAAAGTTAGAGCCCAATGGCAACAAGGTACATTTGTAGCCGACACATATAGAAAAGGTTAACTTATAACTTCTGTTCCTATAGAATGCTAGCTAATTTCATGGGGCTCATCTCCAGTTGGCCCCATCTATATCTGGCCACCGGACCCAGATGGCTCTGGAGGAGAAAGTGAGGTTGGTGACCTTGCCCAGCTCTCCCTCGCTTATATCCAATTCATTTGCAAGTCATGGCACCACTTTCCTGATGTCATGGTCCTCTTCAAGAACAAAGAACAAACCACAAAGTTATTCTCATAGATCCTGGAAATCCTTTCTATATTCATTGGGTACTCACGTAACCTCTTGGGTACAACATCTCTCTTGGGTTCTTGGGTTGGCCTCACTCTGCCACAAGGGGTCATGCTCCCTACATCTGCTTCTTCCTCTGGGGGACTGTCTCTCTATGTCAGGGTCTATTCTCGAGGGCCTGTCTCTACCCTTGGCTGGAGGCATTGTCTCTTACTGGTCCAGGGGCTTAGATGACATGATTCATTGAAAAGGTGGAGGTAGATAAAGTCCCAAGGGTCTTCTCCACCAAGCACACGCCAGCCTAGATTCCCCAAATGCTGAATATATGTATCTATAATTTTATCTCATATATTTTCATACATATGTGTCTATGTATGCATATGTGTGTATGCATACTCACACACACACACACACACACATATAATCTCCCAAGTACATGACTGATTCTCTAAGTATCTGCTAATTCTCTAAGATACTTTCTGTCAGTTGTGGAGTCAGTTGCCTTTATACAATGGCCAAGGCTCTATAATCCTCTTAGATGGCTTAACTACTTATTCACTCATTATTGTAAGGTTATAGGAAAACTCCTTAATATCTCCTTAATACACTGTAATTACTTTCTAAGCTAGGTGACTACACCATCTGGGGTGGGGAGGGATTTCCTCCCTTACACACAGACCAAAATATTCAAGGAAACTCTTTGCTTTTTCTCTTTATGGATAACTGAATAGAAATTCTTAAGGGGGAGGAGGAGACAAGCACTAATTAAGTGCCTTCTACATGTAGAACTATGCTAAGTGATTTACAAATATTATCTCATCTGATCTTCATAACAAACCTCAAGGTAGGTGCAATGATTATTACCCCCCCCTTCCCCATTTTACAGGATACGAAACTGACAGTAAATGACTTGTCCAGGGATCCACGTGGTATTGATAAAAAACACAGTTACTCGATTTGTAATGAAGAAGAAAATTAAATACAAATTGTTATGCAATACATGGAAGGAAGTATATTAGTATAGAGCAGCAGTTCTCAACCTGTGGGTCGCAACCCCTTTGGGGGTCAAACGGGGTTGCCTAAGACCATCAGAAAACACATATTTCCAATGGTCTTAGGAACCGAGACACCAGGCAGGTCTGCCCACATGCAGATATGCCCACATATGAGTATTAAAGGGTCGCGGCATTAGGAAGGTTGGGAACCACTGGTATAGACGTAAATATATCATTGACTACTTGGACAATTTTGAGTAAAACTTGCAATGTTGCTCAAATATCCATCTACTGAAAGATCACTGAAGAGGGCTTGAAACTCTGATTTTCCTAGAACACTTGGTTACATCTGTAAAGGTGTTTAAAGTTAAAGAACATTTGCTTATTTGTAACTTTCAATTTCACTCCAAAACCCACCAAAAGGACACCTTCTGTCATTTGCCCTGGGTAAAGACTGATTAGAGGATACTTTTGTACAATGTTTTGAAGATTGTAGGATCACAGATTTCAAGTTGAAAGGAACCTCAGGGGTCCTTTAGTTCAGGGGTGTAAAACTAGAATGGAAAAGGAGGCCACTAAACCATACGTGAGGCAGCCAGGTGGCTAAGTGGATAGAGCCCTGGGCCTAGATTCAGGATGACTTGAGTTCAAATCCAGCCTTGGATACTTACTAGCTGTGTGATCCTGGACAAGTCACCTACCCTCTGTTTGCCTTAATCCACTGGAGAAGGAAATGACAAACCATTCCACAGACATATAATCTCCCAAATACATGACTGATTCTCTAAGTATTGGCTAATTCTCTAAGATATTTTCTGTCAGTTGTGGAGTCAGTTGTCTTTATACAATGGCCAAGGCTCTATAATCCTCTTAGATGGCTTAAATACTTATTTACACATTATTGTAAGGTTATAGGAAAGCTAAAACAAAAACCAAACAAAACCATGAACATTATAGGTGTGATATGGTCCATGGGGTCATGAAGAATCAAACACAATTGAACAACAACAAATTATATGTAAAGATCTCTTGGTCATACTCCAGACTGCATATTGACTTAGAAAACCACATACTAGCATTATCTATCTTATGTTGTACTTTTGTTTATTTTGTTAAATATTTCTCAAATACATTTGAATCTGGTATGGCACACACTGGGGAAAGTTGTGACTTTCATGCAGGCTGTGTGTTTGACACTTCTGATCTAGTCTAACCTCATTTTTCAGATGAGGAAACTGGGTCCCAGGGAAGTTAAGCTATTTACCCAGGATCACCCAGATAGTACTAAAAGTGGGATTTGAATCCAGGTTATCTGACTCCAGAACGGTGCTCTTTCTACAATGCTATTATGCTACTATGCCACCAGAACAGCAGACTATGATAGAGACTTGAGAGATAGTGTGGCATAGCGGACCCAGGTCTGCTTTAGAGCCAGGAACACTTGGGCTCAAATCTTGCCAATGACATTTACTATGTGATCATTGTGTCCAAATCATTTAGCCTCTCAGTTATCCAAGGTAACACCTAACACAACATGTTACAGATAAACTGACAATTTCCGTGGGTAGAAGGATTTTCCAAACTGACAGTCTTCTATATTGATTAAATAATGCCTACCACACCTTCACATCAGCACCCCCAAAAGTGATAAAGGCTTTTAAAACCAAATACTGTTAGGAATAAAGAGGATTTGGCTAAAATCATCCAAATATAATTGAGAGAATGCCCTTCAATTGGAGGATGGTTGAACAAGTTGTGGTATATGAACGTAATGGAATACTATTGTGCTATAAGAAATGATGTGTGGATGAATTTCAGAAAAACCTAGAAAGACTTACATGAACTGATGCTGAGTGGAGTGAGCAGAACTGGGAGAACATTGTACATGGTAAAAGCAACATTGTGTGATGATCAACTATGATAGACTTAGCTCTTCTCAGCAATACAATGATCTAAGACAATTCCAAAAGACTCACGATGGAAAACGCTATCCACATACAGAGAAAGAACTGATGGAGTCTGAATGCAGATTAAAGGATATTATTTTCACTCTCTTTGGGGATTTTTCATGTTTTTTTTCTCTTGTGCTGTTTTTTATTTCACAGCATGACTGATATAAAAATATGTTTAACACAATTGCACATGTATAAGCTATATCAGATTGCTCGCCGTCTTGGGGAAGGGGGAGAGAAAGGGGTGAGGAAGGAGGGATGGAGAAAATTCCCAACTCAAATTTTGTGAAAATGAATGTTAAAAGCTATCTTTACATGTAATTGGAAAAAATAAAATCCTACTTACATAAAAAGAAATTTTTAAAAATCATCCAAATACCAGCTCAAATGTTTTGACAAAGGCTTCTTCAGTATAATTTATTCAATGAAAAGAACTTTGGTGTCCAGAAGGCATCAAAAAGCAAAGGATCAGCTTTAAACCGTATTCTTATTATGATTGTTCGCTTTTTTCTCCAATAATATCTCCACTCTCTCCTTAGGCCCTAAGTCCTCCTGAGTATTAAATGTCAGTGAACTTCATACATTCTATTTTTCTATACTCTGAGGCCCCTCTCCAACTTTCTCCTTGTTGGCCAAGTTTGAGTCTCCTGGAATGTAAGGCCCTTGCTTCTCTCTTTAGGACAGATATTATATAAGGGGTACTTGAGCTTAGCTTCTACGGGCAGATACAGAGTGGCTGAAAGGGGGAACTGCCACTGAATCAAGGTGGGTTCTTTCATTTTCTTATGGGGCTACCAAGCAAAGGAACGAGCTGTCAAGAGAGGAAAGCTGGGGGCAAACCGTATTGGTTTCAGGAATCTACAACTGGAAAGGACCTCAGGGGTCGTCTTGTACATGAACATGAATCTCCTTTACCACCTTCCCCCAAGGGAATCATCCAACCTCTATCTGAAGACTTTCGGTGATGGCATTCCAGTTGGTTATATCCATTTAGGAGCTGAAGTCAGCTTTTCACAAAATGGCCAGTCAAACCAGTGATGTAAAAAGCAACAGCCATTTCTTCCTGAATTCATTAACACACTCAAGAGAAGGCCTGAGATTTATTGGAGAGCGTGGAGGAAGACAGGGGCAACACTGGCTACTACAAAGAATGTTGCCTGAATGTAGGACACTAGGGTCTTCAGTCCATAATACAGAGGTACATGGAGGCAGGGAATTAGCAACAGTCCTGTGATAGGCTACTCTCAGGACTGGCACATTCAGCTTCTGCTATGTTCTCATGTCTTAGTGAATGTATAGGGTGCCTGGGAGATATCTTGTCTTTAAGTCAGGGAAATTCACTGAGGTAGGCAAAGTCATGTATTTTATCAAGAGGGGACTGGTCCTTGCTCAGGACCACATTTTTAGTTCCCCATTTCTAATGTCCTAGGCAGGGAAACTCTAGGAAATGGTGGTCAAGGTTCTATCCGTAGAAGCATGAAACATAGTATTTCCAGGATGAGGTATGTTTGTTTCCAGAAAAAGGAAAGAGGAGAGTCAGGCTCAGAGAGGACCCCACCCCCACCCAAACCAGAGAGATTTTTTGGACTGTTATGCTCTAACCCTCAGGAAGTTAACTAAATCTCGACTAGAAATGTAGGACACATTGGACTCTGACACATAAGAACTTAGATTCTCCTGAGCCAATCCTTAGCATTTTTTTGTGTGAGAAATTTTTTCATGATGTTAAGAGATTTTGCTTTTTCTATAACTTCTACCTGTTTCTTTCCACCAGCACAAAGCAGAACAAATCTAGTTCCTCTTTTATGCGATAGTGCTTTCAAAACTTGAAGACAACAATACAGTGAGTGTAGTGGCAAGTCTCCTGGATTTGGAGTGAGAGGATCCAAGTTCCAATCTCAACCCTACTACCACTTGCTGCTTTAGTGACCTTAGAAATCACTGGACTTCTCTGGTCTTTATCTGTAAAATAAGGGGGCTGAACTTAACTCTAAGGCCTCTTTTACCTCTAACCTACAATATGATGTTGACCATGCATGCTCTGACCATACACTCCAGTGTATCTGGAAAATATGGCAAGTCAAGAAGACAAATGCAGGAGACTCCTTAACAATGATATCTCCACTAAAACTTCTGTTCATCAGGCTACTTAGCAGGAAATGTTCTTCAGCTTATCTTTGAAATGCATCATCTCCAGTCTCCTCTATCTATACAAAATTTCACAATTTCAAAGGCAGAGGGAGCCTCAGAAGCTATCTAATCTTATCCAACTCTACAGGAATATGCTTTTACCATATTTCTAGCAAATGGTCGTCCATGTTTTGCTAGATCTCTGATGGTGGTGCTAATAAAAATTCTAGTAGTTTTTCTTTTAGGTAACACTGTTTCTTAAGCTCTAATGTGCTTATGACTTTCAGAGGTTGGATTTCAAAGGCATTATGTGCCAAGGAAGTCACATAACCAGAGTCCTATAGTCTATCATATCTCTGCTGTAAATTGGGGATGGGTAGGGCGTAGAATCACAGAATCTCAGAGTCAGAAGAATACTCAGAGGTCCAATTCATAACTGAACCAAAATATCCTCTTACGACATACCAGACAAGTAGTTATCCACTTATTGCTAGAACACCTCCAATGAAGCTGACAGTTAATATTTAGGTGACTCATTCTACTTTTGAATGACTTTACTTGTTAGGAAAGCTACCTTCTCATTAAGCCTAAACTTCCCTCTTTGAAACTTCTACCATTGATCTTTGTTATGCCTTTTGGGTCCAAGCAGAACAAGACTAATTGCTCTTAGATACTTGAAAGCATTTCTCCCCAGAGCTCCAATTGCCCAAACCAGGAGAATGAATTCAAATGTACAAGATGAATCATTCAATGAAAACTGTATTGTACTGAGGAGAGTTGAACTGGGGATTACTGATCACCTGACTTCCCTCCCAGCAGAGTTGGTGAAATCACAGAATGTCAATAGGCAAGGAACAGAGACAAAAAGAAGTTAAAATCTTAAAGGAAACGTACTAGGTGCCAAGGGCTTTGCAAAATGCTGGGGACACAAAAAGAAGTCACAGATAGTTTCAGACTTCGAGGAGCTTACAATCTAATGGGGAGATAAGTAAACAGATATATACAAACAAGAATAAGCTATATACAGGGTAAGTAGGAAATAATTAGAAGGGGAAAGTCACTAGAATTAAGAGGGATTGGGGAAAGCCTCCTAGAGAAGATGAAATTGTAGTTGGGACTTAAACAAAGCTAGTGAGGCAGTTGCTGGAGATGAGGAGAGAATTAGAGGGTAGCTACTGGCTGGTTGGCCAAAGGCTTACTATGCCCTTAGTGATTTTTTTAAAAAAAGTAAAAATAAAAACAAACTCACTTAGAAAAGAATCAAGGAAGGAAAAAAATCACTCCTCATTCAGTTGAGGACTGATTCCCCACCCCCACCTCCAGTAGCAAAGATAGTCAGTCATGGATTCACGAATGAATTGGCCTGGGCAGTTGGGAGAGATGAAGACCCATGAGGCCTGTGGAGAGAACTGCCCATCAGTGTTGCTTAGTCCAAAGAAAGCAATGGGAGGATACTTCAAGAAAAGAATGGATTCTAGGACCTTGCAGTGCCAGTGATTTGAGTTGCTTAGCTACTTGTGTTCCCTATGCGTCTCTTTACTAGCACTATGTTTCTGCTCTTTGTGCCGACTCCAGGTGCAGTAGTGGGAGAGTGCACCCTGGGTTTATAGAAGAATATTTTATCACTATTGCTCTTCTGATACCATCTCATTGAATACTTTTGCTTTGAGCTACTGGCTGTCTATTAAATGTAAGTGCCCTGCTAGGGGCTCATGAACAATGGTTTTAAGAGTAAAGATCCACAGAATACCTTGAGGATAGTTATTCCCTTGGGGACCCAACCTCCAAGAGTACATAGATGGGTAGTTCCAGAAGAAATGCTACATATTAAACTACTCATTGAGACAAAAGATGATTGTATCCAAGACAGGTAGAATAATGAGTGGGGGTAGCGCAGAGGACATAGGACAAAGAATAAAGAAGCTTAAGATTTAGCCCTACCACCAACTAACTATTGGGTAAGCCTCTTCTAATGTCTTCAGTTTGTCTGTAAAGTGACAGACATAGAGTTGAAGCAACACAATCTTTACAATTCCTTGCAGGTCTCAAACTCTGTGGTTTTATGAGATCTTTGCTTCACACAGTCCAAATGTGTGCTGGTAAATATTTAACAACTGGCTCTCCAGAGGGGCGAAAATACATGTATGAGACTTTAAAATTTGATCTGCATTGACATTTTTCACCATTACTTTCTTAAGACTAGACAATAAAATAGATCAGCCTTGATTTGTAGGCATACTGATTTCTGAGATATAAACGTTCATGTTGAAAATTTTATTATCATCTCTTCTTTTTTTATTATTATCATCTGTTAAGAGTTAGCAGAAGCTGGCTCAAGTAGATCTCTACAAAATTTCCATAGTGGTGATCCTAGGTTCTGTAAGACTATACCTGGGAAATATAAGTTTTGAATACTGGCCAGGATGCCTGTTAACTGAGAACTACCCTGGCTAATTTCAGACATACTTATTACCAGAAGTTTGGCTACAACAAACAAAATAATTTTGTACATATCAACCCACAAAGGTCGCCTGTTACAATGTGGAAGGGGCTGGCTTCAACCTGTATTTATATTGCTTTTTCCACTACAGATGAAAACAGAGATCCTTTGAAGTATTACTATTGAAATCCTTAGGTAGAAATATTGTCCAAGCCACTGTCCACTATAGGAAGGAGATGGTAGACCAGAAAAGGAAAGGAAAGTCTCCATTTTCATAGAAATCTGTCAGCTTTATAAATAACAAAAGATCCTTGTCTGAGATTTTTACTAGGGGATCCAGAAATAATGCCTCTATTCACCAAGTAGGCAATTTTCCCCATGACTCATACCCACCTGTATATAAATTTGTTAGGTATTACTTTAGATAATTCAAATATATTCATATATGTATACATATATTTAATTTTAACTATGTTAACTGGGAACAAAATGACTGTCTACACAAAGTAGAAACAATGATGTTGCCAAAAAGATGCTATTAAGGGAAAAACTATTTTTGACCCATATTATCTACATTGACGGAACCACACATCTGAATGTGTAATTATTCTACTTTCCACATTTTCTTTGAAGCAAAGGACAAAAAAATGAATTAGTAAGATTGAAAAGTTAAAAGCCTTTCTTTGAACTGAAACCTTCATTCGATCCTGGGATCATAGATTCCAAAGTGAAAGATATCTTAAAGGCCATGGAGTCCAATCCCTTCATCTTCAAGATGGAGAAACTAAGGCCCAGAAAGTTGGAATGATTTGACCACAGTAACACAAGTAGTAAGTACCAGAGTAGGACTTTGATCCTTTGTCCCCTCAACAATGCTTTTCCCACTCTATCAAGGTGAATTAAGTATTTAGTAGCTAAAGGAAATAAATTTAAGAAATGTTGAAAGCCTACATACTTACAGTTATAAAGTACATACAGTTATAAAGCATATTATAAAATATATAATTATATATACATACTAGAATTATGCACACAAACGTACAATTATAAAGTTTAAACATTTTAAACTTGCCAAAGGGAATTTAACTTGTATGATTTGGGTAGCATTGGAAACTTCAAAGAGTAAAGGAATTTGGCAACAGTAAAACAAGTTAGTATTATCTGTGAACCTCTTACAAATGAGATTGTTCATAACGGAGAAAAAATGAAAATAATGTTTTGAGGAAATTGTTCCTTCTGACTTAAAATGCCACTTATTTTGACAGGTAGGGCAAGGCAAGAGAGTTTTTTTAAAAGTGTGCCTTCTGCCAACTTAGCTCCCAACAGACATACCCCAAGGTTATTCTGACCCATGATAAAGGGTTGAGCTGCTCTCCTAGGGAAGACTGAAAATTCTTTCAAAGAGAAAGAAAGGGACACGATTTTTGGTATAAATGAAACGGAACTCCGAATCACCTGCACCGTCTTCTGAGCCCCAGAGCGCAGGCTGGAGAACGATCTCAGCTCTGGCCAAGCC
This sequence comes from Pseudochirops cupreus, assembly GCA_028627135.1. Classification (NCBI taxonomy): domain Eukaryota; kingdom Metazoa; phylum Chordata; class Mammalia; order Diprotodontia; family Pseudocheiridae; genus Pseudochirops; species Pseudochirops cupreus. The sequence continues at coordinate 372,564,321 of CM053581.1, forward strand.
AATTTACTTCCCCAAATGCCTCCTACCGCCTCTGCCCGCGGGCCCCAGCTCCCCACTGGCGGGACAGCGCCTGCACTCACCCAGTCCCCGCCAGCCCAGCTCTCCGTCGCAGGAGTCCAGGATAGAGCAGAAGCTGCCCAGGAGCGGAGGGGGCAGATCAAAGAGAGGCAGGCTAGCTGGGAAGGCTGCGGGCTCCCAGCGCCTTCTCCTCCCGTCCGCGGGCGCCCGAGCCATCGCTCCCCAGTGCCTGCGATCCCCTGCTAACCGCTGCCTACTCGTGCTTGGTTGACAAGGGGAAACAGGGGTGGAGAGTCTAGAGGTTCCTCCACCCCTCTCCCTAGGCGTACTCTTTCACAACTGCGGAAATCCTTGCGGCTGCCATCACTCCCGTCGGAAGAGCCGCGTACCTTTGCCAAGGCCAGAAGTTGAACCGGCGTCCGCTCCATGACGCAAACTGGAGTTATTGCTCCATTTAAGAAGCGATTCCCAGCTGGAGAAGGCCGCCCCGCCTCTGAACTTCGGAGGACGGAGCAAATCTTCCCTCTCATCCCTCCCCTGTCTTTCATTCATCTCCAGCCTCTGGGTTGGTGATTTTGGAGACTTTGTGTTTTGGTGGGGCCCAGGTAAGAAAAGGCAGGAAGATTTTAGCTACAACTGGACCAAAAAATAATTGGAGAGTGGGCCAATACTGATTAGATTTGACCTGCCACCTTTGAATTTATGAAAAATCATAGATCTTAGTAGATCCTGGTGCTAGAAAGAACCACAAGGGATTACTCAGGTCCAGCCCCCTGCCCTCAGGCAATTACAAAGGCCCACCTAGTTATGTTTACCTCAGTTCTGAGGAGATGGGTTTAAATTCTTTTTTTAGAATGATTTCCGGCAAAAAAGTAACTCAAAACAAGGCATTCAGAAATGCATTGGGTCACTTCTAGCTCTAAACCTGATATCTTACATCTTACCTCATCCTCCTTGCATTATTTAGTAACTTTCCATTACACTTCCCTCAAAAGTTTAGTCTTTCAGATATGGATGAGTGATCAAACAATTTGATATGGACATTTTGCAAAAGAAAGACAGATGACTGGGGCAGCTAGGTGGTGCAGTGGACAGAACACTAGCCCTGGAGTTAGAATGACCCGAGTTCAAATGCAGGACTCAAATATTTGACACTTACTAGCTATGTGACCCTGGGTAAGTCACTTAACCCTGGTTGCCTCTAAAACAAAAAAATTGCAGATGATTAACAACCATATGAAAATGCTCCAAATCACCAATAAGAAAACCCATTTCACCTCAATCCCAGTAAAATGTCAAAAACAATAAAAGACAAATTAGAAATGCTAGCAGGGGAAGTGAGAAGACAGATGTATTAATACATTGTTGGTGGAGCTGTGAATTGATCCAACCATTGTAGAAATGTGGGGGGGGGGGGAAAGTCACTAAAATATTTATACCCTGTGACCCAGTGATACCACTAAGGAGTGCTTATCCTAAGGAGATCAAAGACAGAAAAAAAGCTTTGATATATTCATAGCAGCCCTTTCTCTGGCAGCAAAAACAAAAAACAACAAAAATAACAACAAAGGGGCTGCCCATCAATTGGAGAATGGTTGTATACATTGTGGTACGCAAATAGAGTGTATTCAAATGCAGTAAGAAATGAAAAAACACGAGGAATTACGAGAAGTATAGGAAGACGTGTATGAACTGGTGTAAAGTGAAGAAAGTAGACCCAGAACTCTGGACAATGAAGGCAATAATGTACATGAAAACTTAACAAGCAGCCACTTAAGACTGAAGTTTCAGAGGTATTAGAGCCAGAAAGAAGCTTAGAGGTAATTTTGATCCAGCCCACTTATTTTACCGAGGAGGAAACTGAGTCAAGAAAATTGCAATAATTCGTCCAAAGTCACAAAGGTAGTAAATAGCCAAGATGGGATGTAAAGCCAGGTCCTTTGGCTACAGAGCCAGTATTTTGCCCACTGAACCTCACTGTCCTTCAGGTTCAGAGCACAGATGAAACACATATCCCTCCTCAGCAAAAGTGTGCTGAACACTGCATCCTCTGAACTGACGGATTGATTTGGTCTGTTGATTGGCTCCTCTTTGCTATAAGGCTCTTAGCACAGAGGTTGGCACATAGTAGGTCCTTAATAAATGTTTACTGACTGACTGACAAGGGAGGGATCAAAGGAGAGAAGGCAAATGGTATGAGATGAGCAATTATATGTGTATTTATGTGTGTGTGTACACACACACACACACGCAGATACACAGATTTATACTTATACACACACATTTTAAAATTCAAACCTTGTTTTGGAAACAATTTGGCTTCAACATCAAAACAACACCCTACAGGATTATTTCAGCACCCACTTAAAAAAAAACCATATACTTGAACCTTGATTTTTAAAGTACATAGGTACTTTCCTCTAGAAGTCTAGCTTTGTGGTGGTGTTTGTTAAGAAATTTGAATCTGAAGTGGAGAAACTTCTTACCAGAAAAATGTGGCTCATTTTATTTGCTAACAGTTCCTGGGTCAAGGACCTGTTTTGCTTCAGGAAATGTTGGTCACTGTCCCTTGGTTCCTATTGTTGACTCTTTCTGGCAGGAGCTCTGCTTTCAGTAATGTCTGAAAAATGCTTACTTCTCTTCTTCTCTAGGAGCTCTTTGCCCTTTGGCAGGCTATAAGCGTAAATCTTTAAATAAAAAAAAAGCTACCACTCAGCTTTCTTCTTCCCATGGATTTGGAAACTGTTTCCCCTGCAAAGTGGATAAATCTCCCAAAGAAACCATTACTTCAAGATGTGAATAAGTTCAGCCAGGCCTTGGAATGTAGGTAGGCCTGTCACATTACATAGCATGAGTATACTGTATATACAACTGTTGACAATTATTTAGTAAATAGTTATACATATGTGGCAGTTCCCTGGTATGTTGGGTTTTTCTTTTTGGGAATGGATTAGAATCTGGATATCTTTTAGTGTTGTTCTGTACTCTTAAAAACAATCTTGAATCTCTTCCCCCACCCCTCTCCCTTTCTCTCTCTCTGTCTCTGTCTCTCTCCCCCCATTCCTTTCTCCCTCCCTCCTCCTTCCTTTCTTCCCTGCTTCTCCCTCCCCACTGTGAGGGATAATTTATAGCGAAGTTTCCCCATTTTGAAAAATCAAATCTAGAATGGCTTCAGTATTCACTAGGCCTAGGGTTAGGTCACTTGACCTTCAAGCAATCTGGGGCTTAGAGCAATGGAGACCCTCCCTAGAGCCACCTCAGCACAAGATATGCCCAATAAGATTAAGACTTCTTTCATTGGACACCCACATGTTTCCAGGTCCTTTGTCTCAGAGAGATTCCTTCACTTAGGTTGTGGGTCAGCCCCCCTACCAATAAGAGTGAAGGCCAATGGGGGGGGTTAGGTTTCTGCATTGGAAGATTATATAACCATGGGCTGCCTTCTACCTGTTGCTCTCTCCCTGCAGATGCCATGTTGGGCGACAGGGGCAGAGTCCTTTCTCATGAGAAAGAATAAAGACCTTTTCTGACCTCAGATTCAGACTCTGAACTCTTTCATCTCACACACTGTCTTCCCCTCCTCCCCCCAAACTGGCCTCCCTACTTTTTCTCTCACAAGATGCTCCATCCCTGATTCTATGCATTTTCATTCGCATTTTCCCTATGCCCAGAATTCCTTTGTTCCTTATCTCTTTCTCTTCTTCTTAGCTTGCTTGACTTCCTTTAGGTCTTGACTAAAACCACACTTTTGCAAGAAGCTTTTCCCCATCCTTTTTAATGCTTGTGTCTTCTTTCTGAGATTATTTCCAGTTTGTCCTGTACATTTGTTTGTACACAGCTGCTTACCTGTTATCTCCTCCATTAGATATCAAATTCTGGGGGGCGGAGCCAAGATGGCGG
>CM053581.1:372568738-372590053 GCA_028627135.1 Pseudochirops cupreus
TAGGAGAGAATAGACTGGGGGAGGGGGGAAACACTGGGATGGCTGTTTTGGGGTGGTGGGCGGGGGAAAGACGGGGAGAAAATATGTAACTCAAAAAAAATTTAATAAAATAAATTTTAAAAAAGATATCAAATTCTGTGCCCTTTTTATAATCACTAGTACTCAGTACATAGTAGGCACTTAATGCTTACTGATTTGACCTTGGGTCCTACATAGTAGAGAAAAACAAAAACCCTGGGAGGAAACAAAAAGTTGTTTTTTTTCAATTGAGGAAATATCTAATTGCAAAACCTGATGGCCTGTTTCCAGTCCTCAGACTTTTTATGGTAACATTTGACACCACTGACTACCTCTTTCTCCCTGAAATTCTCTTCTGTCTTGACCTGTGTGACAATGTATTAGTGTGATTTGTTTTTATCCTATCTCTCTGACCACCTGTCTTCTGTTTCCTTCGCTGGATCTTCTTCATGTAGCACCCTAACTGTGGGCACTCTTTAAGATTTCATTTTAGGATCTCTCTTCTCTTCTTTTTGTATTCATTTCCCTAGCAGAATTTCATCTACTTTCATGGTTTTAACTATTAGCTCTACTTGGATGATTCCTAAATTCATATTTTAGTCCTGGAGAGGAGAAAGTAAGGCTGGTGACTTTGCACAGCCCTGCCTCACTTAAATCCAATTCACTTGCAAGTCATGGCATCACCTTCCTGGTGTCCTGGTCTTCAAGAACGAAGAACAAACAACAACAACAACATTTTACTCCGGACATCCCTCCCCAACTCCAGTCACAAATCTCCATCTCCATTCACTTGTAACACCTCTACTTCAAACTAAGCATGTTTATAACTGGACATGATCATCACTAATTCTCTATTTCATTTTCTCAATTATATACACTAGAAACTGAATCTTTGACTCCCTACCCTGGGACCATCTATTGTGTTGTTGGGTTTTTTTGTTTTGTTTTCTAAAATTTTTTTTTTTTTTGCTTTTTTGGAGGGGGGAAGGCAGGGCAATTGGGGTTAAGTGACTTGCCCAAGGTCACACAGCTAGTAAGTATTAAGTGTCTGAGGCTGGATTTGAACTCAGGTCTTCCTGACTCCAGGGCTGGTGCTCTATTTACTGAGCCACCTAGCTGCCCCTATTGTGTTGTTTTTGTCTCCTCTCTCAGCATCTGACCATGTCACTTTTCTGCTAAAAAAGTTCTAGTGCATTCCTATTGTTTTGTCATTTTTCAGCTGTGTCTGACTCTTCCTGACCCCACTTGGGTTTTTATGTTTTTTGTTTTGGGTTGTTTGTTGTTGTTGTTGTTGTTGTTGTTTTTTGGTAAAGATATTGGGGTAGTTTGCCATTTTCTCCTCCAGCTCATTTTACTGATGAGGAAGCTGAGGCAAACAGGGTTAAGTGACTTGCCCAGAGTCACACCACAAGGAAGTATCTGAGGCCAGATTTGAACCCAGGAAGATGAGTCTTCCTGTGATTCCAATCCCAGGGCTCTATATATTGTTCCACCTAGCTGCCCTGTGAATCCCCATTACTGTCTTTAAGATCAAATAGAAGTGCTTCCATTTGGCATCAAAAATCTTTGCAGTCTGGATTAAGCTAATCTTTCCAAATTTACTACAAAATACTTCCTTTCATTATCTGGTCCAGCCATACCAGCATACTTACTGTCACATATGGCACTGCATAGAGCAGGGCTTCTTAAACTTTTTCCACTTGTGACCCCTTTTTAGGGTTTTTGGTGTTACATGGCTTGAGGGCATGCTTGGTACAAAGTGCTCATGCTTTGTGTTCAGAACCAAGGCTGAAATGAAGTTGTCCTATGTAACATGGGCAAGTGCTGGCAGAAACACCTTGGATTCATTTTGAGTTTGATTTTGAATTAATTTTTGGGCATTGTGCATTCAACAACCTTTTACTGTTGCTGAATTTTTCACGACCCCATATGGGGTCACAACCCACAGTTTAAGAAGTATGAGTTGAGTTTAAGAATATGAGTTGTGTGCCCTAGGAACTGCTGGGGACCTGTTTGGATGAGTCATGAAGGACTTGCACTTTGAGATGAGAAGGAGATCCCTCAGTTGGACAGTGACCAGAAATGCTCCTTGGCCCAGTGCACCTTCAAGACTGTAATTTCCCCTTTTGTTTCCTTCTTTCACTCTCTTATGTGGCAAGAAACTGCCTCTCACTAAACTTCCCAGGAGGGAAGAAGGTGTCCTGCCTTTTCCCACACTCCAGTAGCATGATGGTCTTGAGCAGGGATGTGCTGGATCTGAGAGAAACAATTTAAATTTTCAGTGTGAGCATTTGTACCTTGGAAATCTGCAAAGAGGATGAGTTGGGATTTTACTTACTGTTTTGATCAGACTTAAGGAAGAGATGGAAAAAATATTTATGATAGAGATTAAATTTAAAAGTGTGTCCTGTAGACATCTTTCCACCCAGAGAGCTGGTTGTTAAACACTTACTAGCACACTGCTGTTTGTGGCATCTCATAGGCTCAGGAAGACAAGACAAGGACAGGCCTGGGGCTGCTTGGCTGCCTTTTCTACATTCCCCTTACCCTCCCCCACCCCCTGACCACAAGTGACTGAATGATGATCCTGAGGTCTTGAAGGTTTCATTATTCTGAGAGGTCAGAATTCCTGGGTCTTTCAGTCATTGCTCTTGCTGTTTATCTTTCTTTCTAGGAGAGGACCATGACATCAGGGAGGGGATGTCTGACATGCAAATGAACTGGATTTAAATGAGGGGGGGCAAAGTCACCAGCCTCACTTTCTCCTCTGAGCCATCTGGGGCCAGTGGTGAGATACAGGTCAGGATGACTGGAGATGGCCCTGGATTTGGTGGGAGCACCTAGTCTTTTTAAGCTTAGGGTCTTTAACAGGTCTCAGTCAGAGATCCACATCAGAGAGTAAAGACAACCAGCCAAGAGAACGGGCCCAACCCATCTTGGCTTATTAGAAGACATAGTCCTGGAAAGAACCACTTGGAGAGTACAGAACGGAAATGTGAAATGTTGATTCAGCAGTCCAACAAAATACTTAATCTTCTAATATTTAAGTCTGAACCTCTGAGGAGAACAGTTATAAATCACTGCTACTTGTTTAAGATTTTCTGTTAATGCACACTTAGGAGTCTTCTGTGCTTAGCATTTCTTTTGTGTGTGAAAAAAAAATAACCCTCCTCTACCGACTTACATTGTACCTTTATTGCTTTTCTATTCCCTCTTTTCAGGAGACACTAAAGCCCAAGTTCTAGATAATTTTCCTCCAGGTGTTATAGATGGGGTAGAAGGGAAAGGGAGAGGGAAGGAAGGAGGAAGAGAAAAAAGGGGGAGGGAGACAGGGAGAAAAGGAAAGAGGAGAGAGAGAGAGAGAGAGAAAACCCAACTTTTCTCTTTAGAGGCTAGGTTGCCTCCCATCCGCATGCATGGGTTCAGACATGAGAGGGGTCATTTCATGAAGGAGATGGCAAGTGCTTTAGCCCCATGGGGTTCATTGTTGTCATTGTCGTTATTCAATATAACTATCTGAATGCAAGGACTCTTGTTTTTGTCTCTGAATCTATAGTTCATGGCATTTAATAGCAGCAGGCTTTAATATCAATTGATTTAGCACAGTAAAATGTATACTGTAGGTGATATTGTGGAAAGAACTTAAGACGACTTGTATTCTAATACCAGATCTGCCGGTAAACTAGCTGTGACTTTGGTCAAACACGTGGAGATAATAAGCCTGCATCCTCTGTTTCACAAATGCTTTTGTGAGGAGATGAAAAAAATGAAAGTAAGAGTAGCTTGAAAACTTTATAACCCTAGAAGATATATCAAGCAAGGCATAAAAGAGGGAGTTGTGGGAAGCAGGTCCTGTAAAAGGTCTAGATCTGACAGGGATTCCCTGTAGATGGTGAGGTAGGCCCTCCAGATGCTCCTATTTGCAAATAACATTATATAAGTACAAGAAACCCTAGAACTTTGCCAAGCCTCCTAGAAGACATCTATCTATAAGCCATCCAAAGAGTCTGATCTGTCCATCCACATGGGAATGACCAAGTGGATACATGATATATATCTCCTGACCAGAATTTGACATGCATTGGTTGGATATACTATAGAGCTTGTCCATAAATAGTAAATGTTGCTCTTTTGGCCAGCAACCCTAAGGGTCTTCCCCTCCCAGTTTGACTTTTTTTTTTTTATTAAAGGGGCCATCCCTAGACTCACTTCTTAAAAAGGTGTATTCACTAAAGGGGCATTGCCTTACTCAAAGTAAGACCTTGAAAAGACCTTAGCTTAAAAAGGCCAAGGTCTCCCACTACATCTTGGGCCATCTCCAGTTGTCCTGATCCATATATGGCCACTGGACCCAGATGGCTCTGGGGGAGAAAGTGAGGCTGATGACTTTGCACAGCCCTTCCTCGCTTAAATCCAATTCGATTGCAAGTCATGTCATCATCTCCCTGCTGTCATGGTCCTCTTCTAGAATGAAGGACAAACCACAACCACAACCATCACTATATATATTCAGTCAGATGATACACATGGACAATAAGCTGGGCCCAGAGTGAAACAGAATGAGATTAGTGAGCTGAATTGCCTTCCAGAAATTACAAAGCTTTACTGGCTCCAACTGAGAGCCAGTAAAATGAAAGCAAAAGGTTTTTTTGTAAAAAGTAAACATTCTACCAGCACTGAAATATGGCAGAGAGACATCTAATTGTCTCTGAAGAATTCAAATGAGCCTCAGACAGCGGGCAGTGGAGAGATATATAGTAGGTTTGTGCAGGCTGCAAAATATAACCAATGAAGAACTCTGAGGAATAGAAGAGGCTAATTATCAGAGAACTGTATGAAAGGAAGGGAAAATGGGCTGATCACATGGCAATAAGGGATGGCCAGAGTGTTCCACTGGCATCTAAAAACGGTCAAAGGAAAGTAAGGAAGGCCTTCGACATATTGGGTAGACTCCCTTTAGGGAACAAGGACAAATGTCTCATGCTGCTACTGGCAAGGATGGGTTGTGATCTGCATTGTGGGAGGGGCCACCAAAGCAATCAGAGATTGATTTGATAATACAAGTGAAGCAAGGATGGCCAATTCAGGGCATAGGAAGTGCTCTACAGTCTGAGAAGTAGCTCTGAGTGAGTGGAATAATCCTGCCCAGCTACTGCCAGGGAGATTCCAAGGGGCCAAAGGAAAAAAAATTGAGTGGAAATTGGCGTGTTCCTTTCAGTTCCTAACCTGAGAGGGGCTTATAAAATTCTGGCTGGCTAGAGCTGGAAATGTACCATCTGCCTCCAGGTGGGGAAGTGTTGGGGGAGGATATATAACAGCCTGTGAATTCACTTTGACCCAAACTGATATTGGGGATAGAGACCCACTTGAAATTTGTGAAAGGTGCTGTGCTCCAGATTCCTAGGAAAATAGATGTTTATTTAATCTTTCCATAACGGAGGCTTGAACAGGGCATAATTCCTTATTCAGGCCATGCTTGGTGGATGATAAACTCCCCAATTGCTTCTTGCTGACTATGTGTGACTCAATAATCTCGGTCCCTTGAGGTGAAGGAAGTATCCTCTTATTGGCTACTGAGCATGAAGAACTAATGAGTCGGTAAATCTTTAAAAAGTGACTGACTATATCTCTGGTACCCTATTTCTTTGATTCCCTAATGGCGGCGGACACAGCTAGCTTTCCCTAGACTTCCCATGCTGGGGAGGAAATGGGAGAGGTGATGGTATTTCTCCTCACCAAAGCTGCCAGGCAACCTCGGATGTCTTTTCTGCTTTATATCTCCTTTCCTGAACAAGTGACCAAATAGTGTCCTGGAGGTGAAACTAACTTCTAAGTAGGACACTCATATTTTCACAATATTGATCCATACTTTCAATATTTGAGCAATGAGAGAAATAATCTCTTTTGTATTAATAACTAATTATTGAATTAGGACCAAAGTTTTCCCCCTTTTATACTTCCTTATCCAGAAATCAATCAGTCTGGGAAATCTTTCTCAAAGACTTACCCAGGCTAAAGATTTAATCAAAGATAATAAAAGAAATTCTAAATTTAGGCTACTGGGTGGATTGGTACCATCAGGAACACCTGCTCTTCTAAGGGCATATAAACTGTGAGCCCACTGCCATGAGAGGTCTTTGGCATTCTGACCAGTTTGCTACTGACCTCTTTTATTAATAACATGCTAGCCTTATTCATAAAATTATTAAATTACCCAGAAATTAGCTCTCTTGAATTTTTTAAACATCATTTTAACCATCAAATGGTCATTTACTAACTAGTCAAGTAAGGAAGTAAAGCCCCCAAACAATGAATATGCTAGTTACTGATATTATAAATCTAACAAATACAAATTAAGTGAAAAATTAAATATTCAATAATTTTCCTCATGAGTAATCAATGTAGGATTAAATTCAACTTTAAAGGAAAAAAATGAATCATCCTTAACTGTGTGCCTGGCACATAGTAAGAGTTTGTTTAATAAATGCTTTTTCACTGATTCATTTAGTCGTCGGCAAGCATTTATTGGTCTACTATGTGATAGGCACCATGCCAAGTGCTGGCGATACAAAGAAAGGTCAAAATAGTCTCTGCTCTCAAAATTTTGTAGTACAGGTAACATCAATGCATATAGCATTGATGCAGGAAATTGTATTTAAGTGGAAGCAGAAAAAAAATTAAAAATAGAATCTAAATTTTCAAAGCAGAAGAAATTACATTTATACATATATATATGTAGGTCTGTATGTGTGTGTGTGCACACACTTGTATGTATGTTGTTGTTTGTCCTTTATTTTGGAAGAGAACCAATGACATCATGAGGGTGATGTCATGACTTTCTTGTGAACTGGATTTAAGTGAAGCAGATATGTACAAAGTCATCAGCCTTGCTCTTTCTTCCGGAGTCACTGAAGTCTAGAGGTAAGATATAGGTCAAGAGGACTGGCAATGGTCCTGGATGTAGCAGATGACCTTGGTATTTTTGAAGTCTGACCAAGCTCTAAGGCTAGCATTCCACAGCTCCTGCTTTAGCTGCCTTCATCACCACTGGAACAAATTGTTCTTACCACCCATTCCACTGGAGGAAATCTTCACATGCTTTGGGTAGACATCCCCCTACCTCACCAATGGGTTTGAGGCCTTTCAGTTACTCTCAATCTGGTTCAGCCCATCTACTGAGATGGTTTTACCAGGGTGTAGCCACTGCTTATGCTACAGCTTCCTGGAGTCACAGGTGAGGGCTGGGTGACAGGTGAACACCAAAGGTGGATGAGCAGCACCAAAAAGGGTTCAACATACCGTCATACCAGTGATGTTAGTCCTCCCTGAACACCCTATCCACCCTTGTGTGCATATTTGTGTGTATGTATGTAGGAATGTATTATGTAAGTATGTATATCCCAGACAAGTCCCAACCTGTAAGCAGTGGATGATGCTGTCAAACACGTTTGTCTGTATGGATGAAAGACTCCTCTCAATGGCTCCCACCTTTGGAATGTAGGCATGTTTATTCTTTCCTCAGCTCTTCTCCTTAGTTGGCTTAGTCAACAACTCTATTTCTCCCCTCACTTTGGATAGACTAACTTCAAAAGTAAAGAGACAATGAGAGAAGTGAACTCAGCTGAGAAAAGCATTCACCTACTTTCCCAGTCTACACTACCTAAGTCTGTTGATTAGACACTGCAGACTTAATCTAGGGAATAGGTACCTGCTATTTCCTGTACTAAGTATGCTGAGACTACAAGAATAGATACATCATAGGCCCTGCTCTCAAAGAGTTTACAATCCAGTGAGGGTGGGGGGGTTGGAAATGATAACACATGACTATGATATATTCAAGGAAAGATTTAGACAAAGGTCTATGAGACATTCGAATGTGGAAGACATTTATCTGTTGCCACATGGAAATTCTTACAGAACAGGTCTAACCCTGCAACTTCAATGGCTCCCCCACCCACTTTGGGATAAAATACAAACCCTTCTGTTCCATATTTAAATTCCTTCCCAAGCAGAATCTAACCTCCCTTGCCCGCATGACTTTTCTTCAGTACTGTATGTTCTAGAGAAGTAGCTTACTCTCTGTTTTGTAAATAAGAACTTCCATCTGATATCTCTGAGTCCTACAAACTCTCCCCTCTTCCTGGAAAGAATTTCCTTTTCACCTCAACTCACAAACACCTACCTTTCTTCAAGGTTCAAGCTCAAGTTCCACATCCTACTATACAATACTCATCCATACAGTGCCCTCTCCCCTAAAGCTGTTTCTTATTTACTTTAGTCAAAGAAAAAAAAATGAATACTAGCACTGTACTCTGTGATTTAGGCTAGAGTTTGCCAGAAACAATTTTCCTTAACATTACTTAACACTACTAGCTTAAGAGTGAAAGATATCCAAACTCTCAAGGTTTCCCATGTTCTCTGACAGACTTTCTGCCCCAAAATGATTGCAGGTAACATTTATAGGAATCTTAAAAAAGTAAAAGTATATAATATATTAGAATATAAGTTTTGGTGTTACCATTCCAGAATAATCACCATTCAATTCCTTCCTTGAAATCTCCTCTTTAGGATTAAAAGGAGTTCCTTTCCATTATAGTGATGGATGCCAAAAAGGATACCACTACCCTGCTTCAGGTTGGTAGTAGTCCAAATCACTTCAGGTGGGTGGGGAAACAAGGATCTTATCTAGACTAGAGTTAAAGTTGGGTTATATACATTAATTCATTTCTCTAAGAAAGATCTTAGCTTTTTTTCTAAGCATTTTTCTTTCATTTTTTTTTTGGAGGGGGGAAGGCAAGGCAAAATTGGGGTTTAGTGACTTGCCTGAGGTCACACAGCTAGTAAGTGTGTCAAGCATCTGAGGCTGGATTTGAACTCAGGTCTTCCAGGGCTGATGCTTTATTCACTGCACCACCTACCTGCCTCTGGAAAGAGTTTTAAGCTGGAGGAAATATTTCTTAAGAAACTAAAAAGGTTTTTTAATATGCTTCCACACTTTGTATATATTTAATTTTTACTTCTCTGTATCCATGTTGTTTCTACCCGATACAATGAAAACACCTTGACAAGAAGGATCTTCTCTTTGTCTTTGTATCTGAGCACTGCTATTTACATAGATGATTCATAAATGCTGTTTATTAAATAAATGAATGAACAAGCTGATCTCTGCTACCATCTGCTGGTCTTCAGCTACAATGCAGCTACTAGAATCTCAGTTCCCAAAAGCTCAGTACCTTAGGTATTTTACTTAACTGGTGCCTTTTGTTTATACATCACACTTATTTTCCCCTCCTCCTTTTTTATTCTAATAAACATGCCAAATCTGAAGTAGCAGGTAGCCGCCTTCCTCTAGGAAGCCAACTTGTGAGTGCTATTGCATGTTTGGAGGATGGTGCTCCAGAAAGGAATTGCCATTTTGCATTACAGAAGTGACCCTATAAAGCTGCACTTCTAATAATGTAGTACATGAGCCCCCATAGATGTGCTTCCCATTAGTAGTAAGTCAGTAGATAAGTAGCACTTAGCAAAGACAGCTTCTTGACCTTCAGCTGGTTGTCTTCTCATGATGGCAATACCTCTATCTCCGCAATCTCCTCTTCTGGTTAGCTTATCTCGGGACCCTCCATCTGAAGCTTACATCAAACCTAGCTCAGCCCACCATTCCCCAGAGCATTTCTCAACTTTGCTCACTTGAGGGTAAGTTCCCTTAACTCCCACTTGTAAGGTCCATTGAATGAGCTGTCTTCCCACCAGAATATCAATTCTCTGAGGGCAGGGACTGTTTTGCTTTTTGTTTGTTTTCATGTTCCCAGAACTTAGCACAGTATCTGGCACACACAAAGCAGTAATCTAACATACTATAGTAGGAAGGAGTAGTATGAAACATTTCATAATGTGGGGCTCACTCTCACACAAATATATATAGTAAACATGGGAACAGAGGGCTCAAACTTAGACTGTGATTATAGTGAGACATACATGTAGAATACATATTCAACAATGGTCCCTTTTGAAGAAAGGCCACCCCCCCCCCAAAAAAAAACACAGAGAAAACAAAACACAAAATCTTGCCGGCAAAAATAAATGAATAAAAGAAAAAGATTAATTTACTAAGTTCTTACTATGTTTGTACTCTCTCTCTCTCTGTCTCTCTTTCTGTCTCTCTCTCTCACTGTCTCTCTCTCCCTCCCTCCCTCCTTCCCTCTTTCTTTCTCTCTCTCTCCCTCCCTCCCTTCTTCCCTCTTTCTCTCTTTGTCTCTGTCTCTGTCTCTCTCTGTCTCTGTCTGTCTGTCTCTGTCTCTCTCTGTGTCTCTCTGTGTCTCTCTGTCTCTGTCTCTCTCTGTCTCTGTCTCTCTCTCCCTTCCTCCCTCCCTCCTTCCCTTTTTCTGTGTCTCTGTCTCTCTGTCTCTGTCTCTCTGTCTTTCTGTCTGTCTCTGTCTGTCTCTCTCTGTGTCTCTGTCTCTGTCTCTCTCTCTGTGTGTCTCTCTCTCTTTCTCTCTGTCTGTCTTTGTCTCTCTCTCCCTCCCTCCCTCCTTCCCTCTTTCTCTCTCTCTGTCTCTGTCTGTCTCTCTGTCTCTCTCTGTCTCTCTCTCTCTGTCTCTGTCTGCCTCTCCCTCTCTGTCTCTGTCTCTTTCTCTCTGTCTCTCTCTGTCTCTGTCTCTCTCTATCTCTGTCTCTCTGTCTCTCTATCTCTCTGTCTCTGTCTCTCTCTCTTTCTCTCCCCCTTTGTCTTCCTCCCTAGAATCTAGGGTCGTTATAAGTAAAACTTGTTTCATTCTTTGTGCTTGTGTCTTTGAGAGTACCTAGCACAAAGTTTAACACATAGCAGGTACATAATAAATATGGTCAGTTCTGCCATAACACCACGAATGTGCTCCTCAAAATTCCTGAGCTATTGAAGAATAAAAATCACAGTGCTTATGGGAAAAAGGCAGGTAAGGGATAAGACTCAAAGATTTCATTAGTGTCACGTTAAAAAATAAAAAGACAGAAATCTAATTAAAGAACTGTAGCAGAGTTTTATACCTCTTAAATAGTTAAGAAATACATAAATACTATAGTAAGTAGTGGTGGTGACCCTGGCCTCAGACTTCTCGGGCCAGTACCATGGTTTTCACTGGGTCCTTGCTGGCAAAGATGGTGACTATGGCCTTGACAGAAGGTAGTGGGCTCTATGGGTGCAGAGTAGCCCTCCTCTGCTCACAACTCCTACTGTACGAGAAGTTACACAATAAATGTTAACCTTAACAAAGACCTTTGCTTGTGGAAGTGGGATGTGGCTTTTTGTCCTATCATATCTGTGGAGGAAATCTCATACAAGCAAACAGAAATTATACTCGTTAGGCTTAAGTTGTTCCATAATATAAACATCTCGTTGGAACAAATTAATGTTTTCAAAACAAGGTCATATCAGATCTAACCACACTTGTTCAATGATTTCTTGGTTAAAAGAAACCCTTGTGTTAAATCTGGGAGATAGCAGTAGAAAAGTGAGATACTTAAGGAAACTCATTCAAATGAAAAAGATAACAAGTATAAGAGGATATCAGATGGGAAGGTCTGATAGTCCTTAGGATACATTTATTAAACAGACTTCTTTAAAGTAATTTCCACTGATAAAACAGCTAGTTTTCATGTACTGTCTTAAAGTTTGCAAAGTGTTTTCAATATGTTATCTAATCTGTTTTTCCACAGTGACCCTGTGGGTTCAGTACTATTATTATTATTATTTTTTTACAGATGAGGCTCAGATTTTCACAGCTATAAAACTGAAGGCAACAGAGTTCCAGCAACGAAAATAATAATCAACCATTCCAGAAAAGGACCTGTTATTGGAGCCCTATGGCTAAGGATGCTATGCTATCCCAAAGACTTCTCTGGCTACCAGGCTAACCATTCTCTAATATGCTTTATCTTCTATTAGAATGTAAATTCCTTGAGGGAAGAGACTGTAGCCACTGGTAGTACAGTTACCCCTTCCACACCCAAGGGATTAGGGGTTGGGCTGCCCTCCCCCACCCCCTGAACTAGTAAAGTCTGAATTATTATGGTTATTAAAAGATAAAATATTTGATACTATAAAATACTCCACATATATTTTATGTATTTCTGAGCTTCTAAACTTTTTCTGTATCGTTTGTACCTTCTGCAAAACTCCAAAAATAATTCCCATTTAATTTCTTATGCCACTCCAGGATACATGGAAAAGGAAAGCCGCGAAATGGAAGGCATAACAGTCTTTTTATCCTCTACTCTTAGCACGGTGGCCGGCATGTGTCTACTATGTGTCACGTACTAGGTGCTGGTGATAAAAAGAAAACAAAAAACAGTCTCTCAAAAAATTCACGGTCTAGTGGGGTTGGGGTGGAGGGGAACATTTAAAGAACTCTGCAGACAAAAAACATGCAGGATAGACTGGAGATGATCGCAGAGGAAAGTCTCTAGCATTCAGTATCTCATAGTGCGTACAGGATGCAAACAGCTATATGCAAACAGAGTATTTGCAGGATAATCGGAGACAATCTCAGAAGGAAGCCTTTAGCATCCTGGCTTTCAAGTGCACAGTCTAATGGAGAAGAGACAGGATGCAAACAATTTATATGCAAACGAGATATATACCAGATCAACTGGATATAATCTTGGAGGAAAGCCTCCAGCAGCCAGGTTCTCAAAGAGCTCACAGTCCAATGGGAGAATTAGTGGAGAGGAATAGTTATGTACAAACAAGATATATTGAGGATAATTAGGAGATAATCTCAGAGGCAAGGCAGTGGCATTAAAGGGGACTGGGAACGGCTTCTCGTAGTAGCAGAGCCTTGCAGGAAGGTGGGAGGCGGAGGTTAGTGTTAGAAGAACATGAGGCTGTAATTCAGAAATTCGTAAGTAAATCGGGTGCTACTTATAAATGCACCATTTGAACCGCGGTCTGACTGCAAACCCAGCTCTATTCATTGCACCACTTTGGTGTCTATAAAACCGTTTCTCTTTTAGCTTTTGAACCACTGGTTAAGGTTAATGACTGTGGGAAAGCTTGATGGTCCTGCCTCCTGGGAGGTAGAGGATAGACCTCTCTCCCAGGGCGTCCGAAGAGAGGGGAAATCGATTACCTCGGGGCTAGATTAGCCAGGGCTCCGAGGCTGCTTTTACCCGGAAGTAGGAAGTGGGACGGAGGCCGTTGGGCCGCGGTAAGCACCGCCCCCAGAGTGGGCGGGGCCGGGCTCGGGGGGCGGTGGATTGTGCCGGACGCGGCTGAGCTGTCTCTCCGTCAGTGCAGCCGCCGCCGCCATGGCCACCTCGGAGCCCAGCTACTCCCTCTTGTCCTTCGAGGATGACTTCAACTACGGCACCAGCGTGGCTTCGGCTAGCGTCCACATCCGAATGGGTACGAGCGGTGGCCCCCGGCTGCGCCCGCAGGCGAGGGGAGGGGGTGGCCTGAGGGGGAGGAGCTAAGGGAGGGGGGAGGGGCGGGATTCGGGCCTTGGCCGGGCTCCCCCTGATGCGCTCCCCGTCTCTCGGGTCCCAGCCGCCCTGCCCCCTCCCCGGGCTAGTGCCCGCCCTCTGTCAATTACCTCCTGCGTATCCTGGGTATGGCTGGTCAGAGTAAAGGGTTTAGCTGGTTGTCTTCCCCGTTAGACCGTAAGCGCCTTGAGGGCAGGGGTTGACTTTTTACCTTTCTTTGTGCCCCCCGCGCTTAGCACCAAGGAGGCGATTGGCCAGTATGGATTGGTTGATTTTCCCCGGCTGTCTCCCTTGCCAGGAATGCCCTCCCGACTCATCTTTGGCTCTTCCAAATCCCACCTTCTGCTGGAAGTCTTACCCAGCCCCCGCCCCATTCATTCTGAGGCTTTCCTTCTCTTGAGTATTTCATGTTTTTTTATAACGTATATAATTCAAATACACAAGTGTCTGCGTGTTGTCTATCCCGGGGACCGTCTTCTGCCTCTTTTTGTATTCTCAGTCCATCAGTAAACGTTTATGTAGCGCCTGCTGTGTGCCAGACACTGTGCTACACATAATGCTTATAATTATATGTAATTATATATTAATATATAAATATGTGATGTATATTACATAATCATATAATATTTATATTTATAGCTGCATGGGTAGATGCATTTACATAACATGTATATCTACATTACATGCGTGTTTATAAACTACATATTTATAAGTACCCCTTTAGATGCATACTTATATGCACATGTGAACTGAGCTGGAGAAGGAAATGGCTAACCACCCTGATATCTTTGCCAGAAAATTCCAAAAGCGACTAAACAACACACTTTTCTAAATCCAGGATGGTTTCCCCTGCTTTCTCACCCCAGGCGGTGTCGGAATTTGCATTTGAACCCAGGTCTTCCAAGCTTTGAACTCTCCACCTTGTCACACTGCCTGACATAGTTAATCTCTCAGGAAAGAAGTTCTTGGATTTTTTTCCCCCTCTATCTCACTTAGCCCTTCTCTTACTAACACAGTTTAATCAGATTCCTGAATCATAGTACATAGTAGTTAAAGGCACTTTTCTTCACGTAGGTCAGAAAGAATGAGAAGACTGCCTTGGGAAGAGAGATTTGTGTTGTGGCATACTGGGAGATGAAGAGGAGATTTTTGAAGGCTCTGTGGTATATTAGCCAAGGAGTCCTAGTGTTCATCCTTAACTATTCATCTTCCTCACAGCAGGAAAAGTTGTGGTGATGACTGGGAGTTAGTGGTATATCTGGAACACATTTGCAGAGAGAATCTTTCACAGACTCCTTTGAATTTTAAAGGCAGGAAAGTTTTGGTTTTGGAAGGGAGTGAAAAAGTTGCTGACCTGTTTGTATGTTGAATTATTTGAAGACTGGAGGCAAGATGGAAAGGAGAGAGAACTGTGATTTTTTTTTTTAATAGTAGAGGGTGTATAAGATTTTAATGACAGAATGAACCTTAAACATCTAGTCAATCCTTAAGGAATTTGCCCAGGGTCCGAATTAGGACCTGGGGCAGTCAGGATTCCAGCACAGGACTTTTGCCTCAAATCAGGAATTTTCCAGCTGAACCACCTCCCTCTCCATCGAGGTGGGTTTGGGGATTTGGAAGCTGAATTGGGGAACTATTTTTCTTTTGTAGGCTACTGAACTCACTGGAGGCAACTTGGGTTAGTGGAAATAGCAGAAGTTCTGGAGTCAGAGGACAGAGTTCACATCCTGCCTCTGATGTTTCCTGTCTCAGTGATCCTGGGAAGTTATTTAACCTCCCTGGGCTTCAGTTTCTTTGTATATAAATTAATGGTTTCTTTCTGTGTCTAGATAGATCTATGATCCCAATTTAAACTTTTCCTGAGGCATTAGGATCATCATTACAAACGTTAATTTTTCTCTCCTGTAACAGAATTATCAGATACTCCAGGGCTCACAAAGGAGAGGCTATCTGAAGCTCCACTCCATTACCCCTTGGTTGGTATTTGTTTATGGCACAAAAAGCCCTCAGGGGTTCCTGGGGATGGGAAGCAGAGAAGAAATACCAAGTCATGGAATTTTAGATTTGGAAGGGATCAAAGAGATAATCTAGCTCAGTCACAGCATTTTATAGATTAAGAAATTGAGGTTTAAAGAGTTTTAATAGGGTGGCTAAGGTCAGAGAACTAATTAGCAGAAGAGCTGAGTCTGGATCCCAGGATTTCTATATCAGGCCAGAGCTAGCTGCTGCTCAGGTGTGGTGGTTACTTTACATCTCTGCTGTGTCTGTGAATTCCCACCTTTGTAAGAGTGGAGGGTTCATCACCACTGTTGCATTCCGAGGACCCTAAGAGATTTCTTTTTGCCTCCATGCTGACTTTATTTCGTTTACTAGTAGCTCTCTTCTGATTAATCAAGGTACTATCTGTAGAGTGCTGTGCAAACTTAGCATTTGGTCAAGTTGGCTAGTACTTGGAACCATTTTGAATTCCTCCTCTGCTACTGCCACCATTCATAATTCTGGACACCGATTCATTCTGCACTCTACTATTCTTGTCCTAATTTATTTTCTTCTTTCCTTGTCTCTTGTCCCCTTTCTCTGCTTTTGTTTTTCTCCGCTTTTGGATAAAGTTTCCTTCTGTAATTATCAGCAGTCAGTAAGGGCTCTCCCTTTTGTTTAGTTGTTCACACAGTGACAATGCATCATGTGTGCTGTTTAAGCCTTTGGTTTTCTTCCTTGTTCAGAGCTCTTTTCTATGTCATCAAAAGACCTAAAAAACTTTTGACTTTCCCATTTGACTCTGTCCCAGATGCCCCTGTAATTCTTGTCCTTGTTTGTCTATTAATCCTCAATAGAGGGTCAACTGGAGTTGCTGATGGTCAGCCTCATCAATACTGGTACAGTTCTTCAGTAGATATTTTATTAAGCATCTACTGTGTGTGGGGAAGGTATTGCTGTTGCCATCAGAAAGCAATGAGCAATGATTTGGTTGTTTTTGTTTTGTTTTTAATGTGAAAACAAAAATCGTTATTGCTACATGTATATTTCAACATATAACTTTCCAGGCTGCCCTGCTTATTTATGCCTTCTTCTGAACTTCCTTCAGTTCTCATCTGTGCATTTTTGGGGCGGGATGGGGGAAGGCAAGGAAGTTGGGGTAAAGTGACTTGTCCAAGTCACATAACTAGTTAAATGTCAGGTGTATGAGGCCCCATTTGAGCTCAGGTCCTGCTGACTCCAGGGCCGGTGCTCTATTCACTGTGCCACCTAGCTGCCCCACATCTATGCATTTTTAAAAAGACTTCAAAGACTCTTTTCTCTTTTTTGGGGGGGGGAGTGGGGCAGAGAGGGAGAGAGGCAATCCTGTTGGCTAGCTCGCTTCCCTCGCTCCCTAAAATCTTCCACTTGTTCCTAAGCAAATAAATGAAGGCAAGTACAGTTCCTGTAACAAATAACATAGTCTAACCCAGAAAAAAGAAATCTATACATTTGCTGTGTCTGCTTTTGTATTGTGAGTCTACCACCCCTCTGCAGGAGGTGGGGAACATGCTTTATTTTCAGTCCTCTGGAGATCATTGCAGTGATCAGTTGTTAAGTCTTTCAGAATGTTTTTCTTTACCATGTTTTTGCCGTAATAATTGTTCTAGTTCTCCTCATTTTATGGCAGTTAATAAAGGCCTTTTGGGGTTCTCTGAAACCTTCCCTTTTGCCTTTTATTACAGGGTGATGATATTCTGTTACTTTTGTGCACCATAATTTCTGAGCAATAAGGAAGGTTGTCATTTTTTCCTCATCTTCTCTGACAGCTGATTTTGCCTGCATGATTCTTTGCACTGCTGTAAGATAAGGGCAAAGCAGTCTGCTCTATAGAAGATGCTTTGCTAAATGAGCTAAGCCCAGAAAGCCCTGATCTGTCCCCACCTGTTAGGTGCTCTTTCCTGAAAATAAAACTAAGGAGAACAGTTTTTAGCATACTGAAAGCCAAAAGCTATAAAGCAACATTAATAAACTGCTTGTAAAGCACTTGAAAGTTTGTGAACTTTTTGCACACATTTTCTCATTCGTGTTCAGTATCCTGAGGGATACAAAGCAGTTACTATTGGTAAATTGAGACTGGAATCATGGTTCTTTGAATTTGATGGTAGGAAAGTGAGCCAGCTTTAAGGGAACAAAGTACATCTAAGCCCAGCGGTGGAGAGCTAAACAGATAATCTCTCAACAGTTGAACAGAGGTTGAGGTCATGAGTCAGTCACAATACAGTCAAACCTTTGTCATACACAGCCCAGCCTTTGGCGTTTTCCATTCTCTACCACTGTTCTGGGTTTAGTAAGCAAAAAGAAATTCATCAGGGGTGTGAAGCAGAAAACAATGATGTACCCAGCAGTCCAGAGGCAAAGACATGAAAATTACACCTACACTGACAGCTTGCTTCCTTGACTAGAAGGAAAGGAGCCGCTCTGACTGACAAAATCTTCAAAGACTGGACACTGTGTTTTAGAAAAAGGAAGTGCCAAAAAGGATGAGAGAAACATCAGGACATGGAAAATACAAGAAAAAAGAAAGGAAGGCAAAAAGGGGGAGGAGAAAGTGGAAGCTTAGAGGAGGTGGTGGGGATAGGAGGGAGCCACAGGCCTCAATGCACTGGAGCAGAGTCTGTGACCAGCAGAGAACTGGAGAACCCAGGCCGGCTGACAGCCAGCCATACCCACCTCTGGCTCTGGACGCCATTTGCAAATGGGAAAGAATTTTTTGGGTGAAAATGGTGATATTCTCGACCCTCAAAGAGTTGGGGTTTTGTTTTGTCTTTTAAAGCTGAAGCTTCTCAGAGCTTTATATGTCAGTTAGAATTTTCTAATCCGTTTTGAAATTTGATATTGAAGAATTTGGTCAGTTATAAACTACTAAAGTAATTGGATCATAACTAGTGAAAATACATTTGATGAGATTCGGTTTTCTAAAAGAAAAGTTGTTCTACTATGTATGCTTTAGGGAAATAAAAATGTATGTTTTCTTTCACAGGTTTTCTGCGCAAAGTCTACAGCATTGTTTTTCTTCAAGTTCTCTTAACTACTGTGACATCAGCAACTTTTATGTACTTTGATAACATACAGGTTTTTTTATCGAAAAGGTAAGGCACCCTTGAACCATTTTGGGGCCTTTAAAGCATCATCTGTAGGGAGTGAAACTATGCTCTATTCCAGTCTAAATCCATTTGGAGAGGTTAGCTTGATCACCCAATACATCAGAGTTGGAATTTTTGGGGGGGGGAGGGGTTGTCAGTTTTTTGGGCTAATAACATTTGCTGCTATACTAATGAGAAAAGATCACCACAGATTTTTAAAATTAAAATTATTTTTAGTTAGTGATGGAGAAAGATGTTATTTTATAGCTCATAATGACTAACTATTAATACTAAGTAAAATGTGAAAGCAACCTTAACTTACCATAAATGTCCAACCCGTCATCACACAACTGAACCAGAACTTACTGTGAACTTGTACAAGTTCTCTTCTGAAGGGAGGATTCCTGGGATAGAAGTCAGCGACTCCAGCAGTTGCTTTAATGTATTCGTTTTTATCTCTCTCTAGTATTATAATAAAAGAACTGAATAATTTATACTTTTAACCAATCCACAAACATTCGTTAAGTGCCTGCTGTGTGCTAGGGCTAGGCTCTATGCTGTGCACTGAAAATACAAAAAGAGGCCTCAAGGAGTTTACAGCCTCGTTAGGGAGATAATGAGCAAACAAATATATAAAAAACTACATATAGGATGAATAGGAAGTAATTAAAAGAGAGACCTTACTAGAATCAAGAGGGCTTGAGAAAGGCTTCCTCTTATAGAAGATCGAATTTTAGTTGGGACTTAAAGGAATCCATGAGGCTGGGATGAGGGAGAACACTCCAGGCACGAGAGAGCCAGAGAAAACGAGTATCTCATTCATGGAACATCCAGGAGGATAGCATCAGGGGTTCAGAGAGTGTGTGTCACTGGGTAAGTTGTAAGAAGACTAGAAAGGTAGGAGGGGGCGAGGTTATGAAGGGCTTTGAATAACAAACAAAGCATCTTCTACTAGATTCTGGAGGCAATAGGCCTCCTAGAGTGTATTGAGTAGAAGGAAGTGATATGATCAGACTTGTACTTTAGGGAAAGTGACTGAATTGGATTGGAGTGGGGAGAGACTTGAGATAGGCAGACCCTCCACCAGGCTGTTGTAATAATCCACATATGAGGTGATGAGGGCCTGTAGCAGGGAGGTGGTATTGTCTTCGAGAGATACTGCAACAGTGAGATCAACAAGCCTGGAAACAGATTGTCTGTGAGGGGCGAGAGGGAGTGAAGAATCCAGAATGACTCCTCAGGTGCAAGCTTGAGGGACTTGGAGCATGGTGTTGCCCTCTAGAGCAGGGCTTCCTGAACTTTTTCTATTCATGACCCCTTAAACTGTGGGTCAAGACCCCATCCAGAGTCGAGACCCACAGTTTAAAAAACACTGGTTTAGAGTAATGGTGGTGTTAGAAGGTGAGGAGAGTTTTGGGAAAAGATGATTTCAATTTTGGACATGGTTGAATTTAAGATGTCTGCTGGCCATCTAGTCTGAGATGTCTGAAGGGCAGTTGGAGACGTGAGATTGGAGGTCAGCAGAGTTTGGGGCAAGATAGGTAGATTGGAGAATCATTAGTGTAGATAGGGCATTAAAATCCATGGAAGCTGATGATATCACTAAGTGAAATAGTATAGCAGGAAGAGAAGAGGGCACAGGACAGAACCCTGAGGGACACCGATGGTTAGACAATGTGATCTGGAGGAGGAGCCAGCAAAGGAAATAGAAGGAGATAGGAGGAGTTCCAGGAGAGGAAGTTGCCCCCAAAGCCTAGGGAGAAGAAAGTGTCAAGGCAGGGAGAGTGATCAGCAGTGTTAAAGGCTGCAGGATTTGTCAACTAAGATCTTTGGTAACTTTGGAGAGAGCAATTTTGGAGGAATGATGAGATCAGAAGGAAGATTGTAAGGGTTTTAAGAGAGTGAGAGGAGAGAAAGTCGAGGTATCTGTTATATAGGTGGCCTTTTCAAAGAGTTTAACCACAAAGGGCCGAAGAGATATAGAACTATATTTAGCAGGGATAGAAGGATCAAGTAATAGTTTTTTCAGGATGGGGGACTTTGGACATGTTTATAGGCAAAAGTGAAGAATCCAGTAGAAAAGGAGAGGTTGAAAATAAGTGAGAGTAGTGATGACTGAGGGGACAATCTGGTAAAAGAGCAAGGGTACAGATTTGTCCCAGGATATCTTTGTTTTCCCCTGCCAGAGGTCTACCGCATTTTAGAAATACTTCATTTTTTAAAGAAAAAAAAATTAAAAAGGGAAAAAAAATCAGCAAAACTGACCAAAACATTGTAAAAACATGAAAATATGTGCAATGCAGTACATCATACTAGTGGACCTCCCACCTCTACAGAGTGGGGCTGTGGATGGGAATATCTTCTCATTTCTTCTTTCAAGTCATGCTTGTTCTTTGTAATTCACTTTTCATTTTTTTAGTGGTCCTTTCTGTTTACATGGTTGTAATTATGCATATTGATATTTTGACTGCTTCCTTCACTGTCTGTTTATATTAAGTCTTTCTATGCTTCTCTGTATCTGTCACATTTGTTATTCACCAGGCTATGGGCCAGATGGTCTGTCCTTAGGAGTTACTTTTGGATAGCCATGAATCTCATAGGAGAGGCCCTATAAGTTTTGGGATCTGAATGTAACAAGCATAATGACATCTGTGTAGCACCTCACCATTTATAAAGGAATCCTTCTTCTGTACCTAGGACATATCCATAAAAATGGTACAAGTAAAAATTAGAAGGG
>CM053581.1:372590553-372612208 GCA_028627135.1 Pseudochirops cupreus
CAGGCTATGGGCCAGATGGTCTGTCCTTAGGAGTTACTTTTGGATAGCCATGAATCTCATAGGAGAGGCCCTATAAGTTTTGGGATCTGAATGTAACAAGCATAATGACATCTGTGTAGCACCTCACCATTTATAAAGGAATCCTTCTTCTGTACCTAGGACATATCCATAAAAATGGTACAAGTAAAAATTAGAAGGGTTCATCAGTCAAGTGGCAGGGGACTGCAGCCACTGTCCGGAACTCAGCAGACACCAGATCCAAAGGTGTTGGGCCTAAAAGATACAAATCTAGCAAAGTGAGTAAACAAACAAGAGCCTAGAAGAAGTAGGAAAATGACCAAAAGTAAAGTGAGTATGGGCTAGTATAATCCATTACTCAGACTGTTTAACTGTCCTTAATATCTCCACCTGCTACATAGACTAGGTGCCTCATAAAATATTTTTCACCAACATAATTGTAAACCTTAATTAAACAAAAGAGGTTTCTGACTTAAACTTCACAACTGAATAGCAAACATACATCCTTGTTTCACAAAGCTTGTCTATCCTCTAATTGGAAGAAAGAGATTCTTCAGAAATGGAATCTTTTACAAATACACTTAGTTACAAGTGTTAACTTTTGCTTGGTTCATAGAATAGCCACAAATCCATATTGGAGCAGCAAACACTGTTCTGCTTTACAACCTATTACATCAATTTAGCAATACTCAATTGAAAACTTTATAAACCTTCAGAAATTGTCACATAAGATTTTCTAACAGTAAGGGAGATCAAAGTAACACAGAGAGAACAACACAAAGCAATAATCTGAAGCTGTAACAGTTCCTGTGCAGGCCTGGATTCTTGGAGAAGCTGGAGATGCCATCTGCATCTGATGTCATCTTTGCCGGGTCCCCGGGGTCAGATGTTCAAGCAGAGGCAGGGACACTCAGTCAGGCCTGACAGGGGGCTCACAGAAACATGATTTAACACCAAAGGCACATAGAAATAGTTCAGTTTCCTAGCCCTGCAAGACTAGTATCACAAAAAGTTCAGTTTTCTTAGTCACACAAAGCTAGGCACATTACAATAAAGTTTCACAAACAGTTACCACACTGCATCAAAAAAATCCAAACTTTTAATCTTATTACCAAACATGCTCAAGGTTTGAGTTTCCATGATAGAGAAATTCTTGAAAGCCAACCCTATACACCTGTATATAGTTCTTAGAAGAATCCATCTGATCCTGTTGCTTTCCTCAAAATTTTAGAATCAACTTACAAATCTTTCTGCTTTCTAAAAATACTTCCTCACACCCTCTCAACATACTTAAACCTTTCTGAAACTGATATCAACTCTCTCAAGACAGGAGGGGCTTGGGATAAACCCTCATTTGTCCCCAAACCTTCCTATCTGTCTTTCACATTTCCCATCAAACCTATATATCTATCTTTCCAAATCCCTCAAAACCATTATCCTGTTTATTCTGCAATTCCTTACATTTGTTAACCACAAAACAAGATGGTTCAGATCTTTTACTGACTACTTGCTCTGATCATAGGAACTTGCTATAGAAAGGATAAGCAGGGACATGCGACATTCCAAATGCGACAGGGTAAAACATCCTTGGCTCTGTTTAAACTTAGGTAAAGTCACAGATATCCATCCATACGGTGTTAGTGCCACCTTGTCGCTAGACTCGGGAATAGGCGGACACATTCCCTTTTTAAAGGAATTTCATGGGCAATTTGCCAGAGGGGTCCTATCCCAGTTGAGACTGTGATTGCCCTTTTGGCCTTTACCAAATGTAGACTTCCACCTGTTAATAGTATAGGATCACACTCCCTCTGAGTAGCTTGTAGGGCATTTGATGCAGGCACTGACATGCAGACAACCATACCCGAATTCAAACTCCAAACAAAATTTAGTTATGGTCCCAAATGCCTTTTCCTCAAACAGCAAGTCCCATTAATCACAGCTTAGAGCCAGTTCTCTTATTTATTCATTTTCCTTATGGCCCTAAGGCCAAAGGCTCTATATACTTTAGCAGATGAGAGACCACACTTCGTCCTACACAGATATGAACAGGTAATCTTCAGAAGAATATCCAGTTATTAATAGACACATGAAAAAATGCTCCAGATCACTAATCATGAGAGAAATGCAAATTAAAGTAACTCTTATGTTCTACCTCATACCCATCAAATTGGCAAAAATGACAAGGAAGGGAAATCACAAATGGTGGAAGGGTTTTGGGAAAATGGGCACATACAAATGCACTATTAGGAGATTGTGAATTGGTCTAGTCATCAAAATGGAAACATTCCACACACCGGCAGTTGTGTGACGTGTCACAAGTTTGTCTCTGTGCCTGCTCTTACACAGCAGCAGAAAAAAGCCTTGACTACAGGCTGAAGGTTCAGACCCTACTCTCCCAGAATGTTAAATTGTTTCACTGAATGCAGTTTTATCTCTTGTGATCTAAGGCTGCAAAAGAGTAAAGGCGATCCCATTTGCTCTGTGTTCCTATACATTTACGGGTCTTAGAAGCAGAACTCCTCTGGCTAATGAGGAGGTAGGTTTTTGGACTTTGTGCTTAAGCTATGCAGATAAAAAGATAATTTTCTAAGGAAACATTTGGCTACCAAAGGCCTGACTTTAAATCCTTGCTTTCATTACCTGTATGGCCAACTCTTTGGATATCAGTTTCTTTACGTGTCCTTCAACATCTCTTCTGGCAACTCTAGATGTATGGTCCTTTGTAAAGAGTTTATCATTAGGGTGCAGTAGGTTCTTGAGTAAAGACATTCTTAAATCCTAGATGTGTTTAATAACATTTTAATTAATTTGATATAAAATTTCAATGCCTTTCATTTAAAATATTTTCTTTCTTATATATAGTCCTGCATTTATGTTGGTGTCTCTCATTGGATCTTTTGGTTTGATTCTGGCGTTGATATTAAACAGACATAAACATCCTATTAACTTGTACCTGCTCTTTGGATTTGTGAGTATTTTTGTACTTTTTATTCTTTTGGATAAGTAATTAAATTTTTAAAAAATTGTCTCCCTTTAGTCTAACTTTCAAATATACCTTTAGGAGAAAAAATGAATTCTTTGGTCTCTTTTCTTTGTTCCAGAATTGTTGCTATTTTAGTAGGTCACTTTAATTAACCTTTTATGCTTTGTGGGAAAGAACGCTGCCTTGGGCGTTAGGAGACTGGGCTCTGCTGCTGACAAGATGCATGACAGAGCAGTTAAACTCTTCTGGCCTTCAGTTGAGGGGGTAGGTCTGTACAGTCTCTCAGATTTTCCTTCCAGCTATGTAATTGTTACCATTCTTTGAGGGTGGAAATCTTGATAACTCTTCTTGCAGAGATTTGAGCCCAGATTTTTCTGGTTGACTTTCCAGGGCTCTCCATTTCTCAGTAAGTTCTCTTTTTCAAAAATCATTTTGCTGAGATGATGTGCCTTTACAAAAACATGGTTGGAGGGTTGTATATTTCTTTGTGGAGAAAAACAGATTTCTTAAAAATTTATTTTGAAGTGATGGTCAGGAAGGAGTACTACAGTTCAGGATAAAAATTTATCTGACAATATACATCGAGTTCTAAGCATTGGATTTAGATTTGCTTTATTGTTTTTTTTTCTTTTCCCTTTAGTCTTAGTACAAACCTAAGTTAATTTCTCGGTTTTGAACTGAAAAATTGTTTAAGTGTCTTAACCATGGGAAGTAGGGTGGTACAGTGGGAAAAAAAGGGGTGGCTCTGGAATCATAGGACATGGGTTCAAATCCTACCTTGGAACTTTACTCCCTATGTGATCCTGGGCAAGTCTCATAACCTCCCTGGGCCTTAATTATTTATAAAAATAATAGTAAAAGAAGGGAATAAGCAATGCTGTTCATAAGGATGTGCATGAATCACCAATTTATGAAGAATTGTGCTCCACAATTCAGCTCTTTTGAAACTACATTGTTTCTGGGAACAATGGCGTAATAATTGGTGTATAAATGGTGTAAAGAATATTGGATTCAAAAGTGATCTTGCCACTTATTAGCTGTGTGGTCTTGGCTAAGCCACTTTTCTGTACCTCAGTTTTCTCATCTATTAAAAAAAGAGTTTGGACTAAATTATCCCTGAGGGCCCTTTCAGCTCCAGGGGCAGAGGATAGAGCATTGGGCCTGGAGTCAGTTAGACTGAGTTCAGATCCAGCCTCAGACACTTACTAGCTGGGCGACCCTGGGCTATAACTTAGTTACTGTTTGCCTCCATGTCCTTATCTGTAAAATCATCTGTAGGCATAGTAGTGTTGGAATCATGGTACTAATCATTATTTCAGTTTAATTGTTACTCCTAGCCACTTGAGGTAGCCATCTCTGCATCATAGCCGAAAGTGACAGCATTGTCTTTGGTTCCATGTCTGTTACCTGCACCCAGCCACTGACCCCATCCTGGAGTCCAGGAGCACCCCCTTTTAGCAACAGGATGTTCCAAGACTCGCTGTGGCTACAATCTGGCTAGAGCTTTTATGAGAAATACTCTTTCCATGAAGTACAATGGCTAATGTCACAAGAAGATAGAGGAAAAAAAGGAAAGTATTAATTAAAGGGAAGGAGAAGTTGGAGGTATGTCATGTGAATTTTTTTAGTGTATTTTGCCATTCCCCATTTCAATGCAAATTACATTAAGTTAATCAACAGCTTAACTAGAATTAGAATGTAAATTTCTTTTAGTCTGATGATCTTTTGTTTTCGGGATGATGGACATAACAAAACTATACCCTTTTCAGGTTCCTTGAGGCTTAGTCTTAGAATAAATGAGACCAAAAATACTTTGAATTCCTTACCAAGCAATAGTTCAGCAAACTAGATAAACTTTGTGTGCATTTGTATAATTCACAACTTTTTATTTTTCACAGACACTTTTGGAATCTTTGACCATTGCTTTAGCAGGTAAACAGTTATTCTATATAATATTGAATCTTTTCAGTAGTAACAAATTCTCAGGTTAAAAAGGGTGAACTCTTGGCTCGACTTTAGTGCTTTCTATATAGATGTTTAATAAATATGTGGTAGAGCAAAACATACCAGGATATAGTGAATCAAAGGTTAATCATACACTTTAAACAGCAAATTCAGTTTTACTATGGGCTGTGAAGAATATAAGGAAATCAAAGGGATCAGAGTGCTGCATTTCCTGTGTATTTCCATATCTGTAGAATTAATGGTAATTCCTACTGATCCCTTAAACTAAGTGAGAAGGCTGTTAGGAAGACAAAGAACATACCTTTTTTCCTCTTAGACTTTGTGTTTTTCACAACATTAAAAATAATAACAACTTTTATGCTAGGCCTCACTAGTAATGGCTTGAGGAATAAATTTTAAGACCTTAGAAATTAGTTTCAAAATTGAATTCTACTGCCCATGTGTGAATTTTTTATTTTTTATTGCAGAAAATGAAAGGGGCTGGGGTGTGGTGGGGTGGGAATAATGCATGCACTTAAAAGAGAGCACAGGTTTCCTCAGGATTTTCTCTAATTGTTTTTTCCCCATTATTATTAATAAGTAACAAGTGACAGGCTTTCATTTCACTTCCTTTACTCTCTAAGGACTATATAAATTAGTAGTGAAATGACCAAAAGTCGTCTAATTGGAGAAGGCCAAAGAGCAAACATGGATAATTAATCCCTGAATAACTGAGAATTAGCTTTTATGTTTTTTGGTACAAACCACTTCATTTCATATTATACTCTTGCATCTCTATTCGCATGTCAGGCAGTTCAGATAGCTTCTGTGGGTGCGCAGTGGTACCTGTGTGAATATGTCTGTGTTCAAGGCAGAGTGGGGAGCATCTTTATCATTTTGGCTATCATTTGACAAGTGCAGAATGAAGCCTTGTGGGGGGTGGGTGTGGGTGGAGCTTTTCTTTATGTTAAATACCAGCTAGGCCTGTTTTGTAGTTGGTATATTTTATGTTCATTGTCCAATGAACAAATCAATGTTTTTATTTTACAGTGGCTTTCTATGATGTGTATGTTGTTCTACAAGCTTTTATGTTGACTACTGCAGTATTTCTTGGCTTGACTCTATATACTTTACAATCCAAGAGAGATTTCAGCAAGTTTGGAGCGGGGTAGGTTTTATTCTCAACTGTAAAATATATGCTTTTTTATTTCTTTTTTATTATTGCAGTCTATAAGCAATAGTGGGAAATATATTTGAATTTTTTATACTGAAAGCTCTGGATATTCTCTACTAGTTGAGGAAAGCATTATCGGGGAGGGGATAATGTACTTGTATGTTTGGGGATCAGGCCCTATTTTTCCAGAGTAGAGTATGGCAGAAAATGACATTAAAGAATTTGCCCTAACTGTTGGCTGGGTAGAGACTAGAGCTAACATGAAGGAAAGCACCTTCATTTATTTTTAAGTATCTGTTTTTCTTTTTTAGAGGAAAGAGAAAAGTTGGAGATCTGGAAAGTCTTGTTTGCTAAGGGTAATCAGCTTTATTAGAAGGATGGACAAAACACAAAAGCAATTAGGACCAACCAGGGATTTCTTTCATGGTGCGGAAAAGCAAATTAGTTAACTTAGTTGGTTAGATTTTAAAAAGCACATCACCTAGCCAGCCAAAAGTTGAGGTATTCCTAATCTTTAATCCAGCTGATTAACTACCTTCTTTACAAAATTAAACCAAAAAAAGAAAAAAGAAACCTTTTCATTGTTCCTTGTTTTATCACCATTTAGAACAGTGGTCTTTTATGGGCTTACCTTGGTTTATGGTAAGGCATTTTATTCTACTGGCCAGGCTCAGTACTTGTGCCAATTGGATGGATGGACTTTTCCCTGCTTTGACTTTTCTGGGAAAGCTGTGTATGTAGTTTTCATTCGAATGGAGTTTGATTTGATTCTTATCTAAAGTGTCCCCTTGTACTTTGCCTGGCCTTGCCACCCCCTAATCTGGCTGCTTTTCTTGCTCTTCCTAATCTTAACCCTTTAGTGAACTATTTTAACTCTGTACTATTCTTAAACTCTCAAATCTCTTGCTCCCTTGTCCTGTGGCAGCTCTATCCTTGACCAACCCTAGCCCAGAATTAATTCCACTGTCTTGCATCTTCCCTTTTACTTACAGTCCTGGGGGAAGAAGCCAGAGGAGGGCACTCAGCTGTGTTCACTGGGTCCACCACAAATTTATATTTTCCGGCTTATAAAAGGCACTTATTTAATTTCATTTGGGCCTTTACTGCAACCAGGCAATCCTATCTCTTCTAATTGATTCTCTTTCCCTCTTCACAACTGTTCCAAACCTTTTGTTTTATCCTCTCAACTGAGGTCCTTGCTTCATACTTATTGAAAAAATCAAGACCATTTCCCAAGATTTCCTTCTTTTTCCTACCTTCTTATGTTGCAACCTCTTGACATCACTTCTGGCCATTTCCTCATTTCTTTCAGGCTCTGATGAAGAGGTAACTCCTCTTAGTGAAGGCAAGCCCTCCTCAGGTTCCCTTGGGCTCATTTTTTCCTTCTTCTTTAGCAGATTGCCCTTGATGTCTAAATGTTCCTCCCTCTCTTATCCTTAGTCTCTTCCTTTCTAAAAGGGTGCTATAATACCACTGCCCACCCAGGGTGATTGTGAGGATAACAGGAGATATTTATAAAACACTTCGTAGACCTTAAAAGGCTATGTTGTAGTCGTAGTCGTCGTTGTCGTCATCATCATCATCATCATCTGTATCCAGCCCTCGACTCTGGTTCCATTCTTGCAAGCTTCCTATTGGGCATATAGCACTGGATGTCTCATAGGCCACTCAGACTAACCATTTATAAAATAGAACAACTTTCCCCCACAAATCCCATACTTCCACTGAACTTCCTTCATACTATCCAGGTCACCTTCCAGTCTTCCAGGTTCACATGGACACAGCATTCATGGGTAAAGGGGAATCAAACCTAGAGGATAATGAAGGGAGGCATACAAGAAGTGAACGCGTACTCAGCCCTCTGATGCTGCCAGGCTTTGAAGTCCCTTCTCTCCTGCAGGGTCTTCAGAGAACTTCTCTGCACCCCAATGGCCACCCGCCAATCACTTGCTCCTTGCTTAGCAGAGATCTCATAGTCTGTACCTCTCTCCAGCTCAACTTTACATTACCAGGGCTACCTTTCTGTTGAGTCCATATCATCTCTGCTGCCAAGTCATGCGTTGTAAAATTGCCTCCATCTTCAATATCCTTGGAAGTTGTTGGTGTTTAACAGATACGTATTGAAAATAGACGTTTAATATTGATGTAGGAATATTATTTGATACATTTTTAAATGATTCCTTGTTTGAAATCAAATATTTTTAAAATGTGGTTGTTGAATCTTGAAGAAAATTGATCCTGCATATAGAAATCATACTTTGAAAATATAATCTAACCTACTAATGCTTTTATTTTTACAGACTCTTTGCCGTTTTGCTTATTTTGCTCTTGTCAGGATTCTTGAGGGTAAGTTCTTTTATCACAGTAAGTATAAAAATAATTCCCAGTAGGCCATTACAGGTTAATCTTAAGTATCATGACATATTAATAAAATGATATGACTTATAATAATCTAGAATACTTCAGTAATTAATAGTGTTTTAGTAATCTCTTTAGAAAAATCAAAGCCTCATGTTAACTATTACTGTTGCTCTATAACTGAAGTATTTTATTTTAATTACAAGAAAATAATTTTAGTGATAAATTAGTATGAAATATGCTAGTTATTAAAATATTAGAATGTGTTGTGTTCACTTTTGTTAAAGTCTCAATTGATAAAGTGGGCTAAATGCCTTTCTTTATGCAGGAAGCCTGTGGTGCAGTTGATAAGAGCACCAGGCCTGGAGTCAGAAAGCCCTCTGTTCAGATCCAGCCTCAGACACTTACTGGCTCTGTGAAAGTCACTTAACCTCTGTCTGCCTGCTTCCTCATCTGTAAGATGGGGATAATAACAGTACTTACCTTGTAAGGTTATTGTGAAGATCAAATGAAATAATAGTCACTTTGCAAACCTTCCATCATTGTATATAATGCTTTATTGTTATTATAGACTGATGGTGATTCAACTGAGATAATACGGTTTGTTCTTTAGGTTTCTTGCAGGATCTTTAAAATGGCATATGCAATTTTTAAAAATTATACTTTAATCTCAAGGTATACTTTAATATTAGATATCTTTTATCGATGTGGATATGCCCTCCACAGGTATAGATCTCAAGCCCTCTGTATCTTAGGAGATAGTTTTCAAGAGTAGCTGTAGCCAAAAAACTTCATCATTCTGAGATCTGGTTATGGGCTTATCCAGACTTATCAAATTGAATAATAACTTATCCAAACTAATTGCACATAATCTCCCAAGGTTACTGTATCAGATGATTGTAAAGTTCTTAGCACAGTACCAGGCACAAAGTAAGCATTATATAAATGCTAGTCGTTGTTGTGATCAAGGCTAAGCCTCACAGGACAGGCTTTTAATCCATCACCAAGTTCTTGGTAGGGCCTACCAGGTTTGTACTATGTTGGCATAGCTTGTGTGTGAGACACACACACATGCACACACACACACACACACACACACACACACACATGCACACGCACTTTCAAGCATTTTTAAAAATTTTTACGTGTATATATACTTACATACACACATTTATTTATTTTACAGCTGATTAGATGAGAGGAGAGAGGTCAGAAGTAATAAGCTAGAGAATTTGTACATTCCATTGACATATTCCGTTCCATTCCATTGACATGATAATTCAGAAGAAATCAATCAGCATTTATTAAACAATATTATGAGCCAGGTAGTAGGCTAAACACTAGAGAGCTACAAAGTCAAAGGTAAAAGCATCCCTCCCTTCAAAGAGCTTATATTCTAATGGTAAAGACAAAGTGCACATGTATAAATATTTGTAGAATACATACAAAATGAATACCATGCTTTGGGAGGAAGGACACTAGCAGTTGCGGGGGTTAGGAAATGAATCAAAGAAAAGGCATTCAGTTAAGTACCAACTGTATGCCAAACAGTAAGCTAAATGCTGGGGACACAAATAGGAAAAAAACTAGTCAGTCTCTGTTCCTCTCAAAGATCTCTAATTGAGGGAGATAACACATAAAAGAGTTCAGCTGTGGTGCTCATGGAAATGCCCTGAAGTCCCAAGGCTATTTCAGAGAAGCAGAAGGCAAGGCTAGGAGTCCTTAGGTAAATGTTTTAACTACTTGTTAGAGGGGGAATGTATACATAGTATTTAATCTGCATTATGAACATTTTCCCCATCACTTTATAAAGTCTAGACAATCTACAAAACAATCAAGTCTTGATTTGTAGCATTTCCTGTTTTTCAGGGTATAAGTATCACACTGAAAATTGAACATTCGGCTCTTGCAAATTAGTGTGAGCTGGCTCCACAACACAGCTGTCTTAGGCTGTCAGGGTATCAGTGCTGAGGAACCTATAGAACATAAGAGGCCTCACCTTAGGAGACAATGGCAGGGCCTGGTGGGTCTCCATCTCACCCAAAGGAAGAATTAGTGAGATGGAGGTAAGGAGAGGCTTCATTGCAGGCATGGGACACAGAGATGAGAGCTTTTGTGTTTGGTAGAGCAAGTGATCCGTTATGGCTCCATTGCAGAGTTCATGGAAGGGAGTGTAAGAACACTAGAAAGATAGAAAGGGGCCAGGTTATGGAAAGTTTCAAATGCCTAATAGAGAAGTTTATATTTAATTCTAGAGTTAATGGAGAACTACTAGCATTTATTGAGTAGGGAGGTGACATGGTCAGACCTGTGCTCTTGGAAAATCATTTTGTAGCTGTGTGGAGGACGGATTGAACTGGGGAGACACTAAAAACAAGGGACCAAATGGGAGATGATTTAAACAATCCAGGAGAAAGGTGACAGGTGCCTGAAATGGAATGGTGGTTTGATGAGGAGAGAAGGATGTAAGAGACCAGTGCGGATATGGAAACAACAGGATATAGCAGCTGACTACGTGTGTGGGACGAGGAGTTATGGATGACCCTGAAACATCAGTTTTTCTATGTTGAAAACCTATTTGAGATGACTTAGTAGGCAGTTGGTGAGATGGAATTGGAGTTCAGGAGAGAGACCAGGACTGGAAATCAGGTACATGGAAATGATAATTAACTCCCATGTTCTGATGAAATCACCAAGAGTGGAAATGTAGAGACAAGGAGACTGAGATCAGGGAAGTTGGAGTATGAAACAAGGACCCCAGCTGAGAGGGTGGAAGATTTCAGGAGAGTGGACAAGGTTTGATACAACTGTTGTAGATAGAGACACCATATAGGGAGAAGTAGAAGGATTGCCTTACAGCAGTGAGGGCTCAGGTGAGATTAGATGTATAAATCTGTAGTGGACTCGGTCATCGCTGCATGGCTTCTTCCATTTGAATCCAGCACCATGTGAGTAGGAGCAGAAGAGGCAAGCTGTGAGAGTAATGCGGAGTCAGGGTTTGGCATCATGTGAACAGTAATAGAAGAAGAGAGCAAGAAATACAAGAATAGAGGACAGTGCAGAGTTGTGTTGGTCACCAAGGGGTGGAGATTTGGGAAGAGAGGCTAGTGTAGCCCAAGCAGGGGTCCTGGCCTGACAAAGTGCTGAGAAGAGCAGAGGGATCAGAGATTGTGTAAGTATAAAGAGTAGTTTTAGGAGGAGGAAGATTTAGGAAGAGGTAGAAATACAGGTGATTTCAACTAGATAAGATAATTTCAAAGTTCTTGACCTTGGAAGTAAAGGAAAGGTAAAGTAATGGTAGGCTCAAAGTAAAGGGTGACTGTCCCTGTGTGTAGCTGGTATTTGATCAGTAAATTATAGGAATTGAGTGAATTGAGGAGCTGGAACTAGAAACTGACTCACTGAGGAAGAAGGGAGAAGGACTTGGGGGTCAGGAGAGAGGAAATTTGGAGCATGTGAACTTCAGATGAGAAGAGGATGGCAGAAGAGAATAAAACAAAAATGAAGATAAATCATTTAAGCCAGTGAAGGTCTTGGAGAAGAGCTCATGAAACATCCTCTTGATGGCAGAGCAGTGGGGTGTAAGTGTGGTCACTATATCTGGTGTTTGGCTTGTTTTGCTACATTACAAGGGAAATGTTCAGTGTAGGCAGAGGAGGGGAAAATTTTTCCCCTGAGAAATAACTATGATGTAAAGATAAAATACATCAGTAAAACATTAAAAAACATAATCACAACTTTGGACACACGCAGAATATTTAGGTGGAGAGGTCCTTTATACAGTCTGAAATGTGAGTCTGCAGCTCAGAGACCTTAGAGTTGGGACTGTAGATTTGGAAGTCATCCATTGAAACTGTAGGTGGGATTGAAATTGCCAGGGAAGAGATTGTAAAGAGAGGAGGGCCAAGAACGGAATTTTCTGTCCATCATTGAGTTGTTTTGGCAGCTCCCCCTATTGGTTTCTTGCTATCATTGTTCTTATGCCAGTTTTCCCTCCCAGGGTTCCCTGTAGAAAGCAATATAGGTTTTCAATGTTTTCCCTTCCCCTATTGGCCCTGAAGTCAGCACACATCTTTTCCTCAGGGTCCTAACGTGTTTTTATCAGTCTTTATCATTAATCACAACAGGGAAATGTCTGTTTATCTACGTGAATAGATTTGTGATCTCATTACAATAGGTACTTCTTTGACTGGTTAGAGATCCCAGTTCATGCACTTATTATTCTTTGTGAGTCTTGTCCTTGTTCTTTTCCATAAATCCTCTACAAAGCATTTTTGTAGCAGTTTGGAGGCTTTTAATACAAAGTACAAAACACTGTCACCTTTGCCCCCTAGCTGAGAAAAGCACTTACTTATTTAGCCTCCAAGGATCTTTCCTCTTCCCGTCTTCCGTGTATTGACCTAGCAATAACCTCTTTTATCTTCCTGGAGGTCTCAGTGAATCTGGCCTCTAAAAGTCCAAATTTAGCCTTGGCTTATTCATTCTCTACCTTGTTGGTTTGCTTTATTTACTACTTAATTGTTAACATTCTACCCTTTAGGAAAAGTTTAACTTCTATACCTGCTGCCCTAGAGTGACATCAGAGATGCCTTATCTCTGAAGGCGATGTGTCTGGAACCTGGGCTGCCCTGATTCCTTTTTTGAAGCTTGCCTTTTCTTCCTACTTTTAGGAGGTCCCCACCTGACTGTCTTTCTCTTTCTGTTCAGAATGAGTACTTTCTGCTGACTTCACCTTTGACCCTATCACCAAGTTGCCAGTTTGGTTTTGCTCTAATCCTCAGCAGATTGGGGAACCTAAGTTAATAGACATTCAGAGAATCAGCATATGCCAAGTAATAGTAACAGCTAACGCACATACACATGCATAGAAGTTTTAAAGGTTTGTGAATGCTGTGAACTGAGTACTGTATCTCACCACATAATCATTGCAGATTTTATGTCACATTTTTTACAAAAAAGTGGGATGTGACCTTTATGTGAAGTTTTGTTTTTTAAATTGTGCTGGTATTACTTGAAAATCATTTATTACTAAACTGTCTTCATTGCAAGATTAAGATGCACAGAATACTTGTGAATATACATTAAAATTAGGAAGATGCGAGTTTTACCATATCACGTGACTTAGTCATGGCAGTTTCACCTGCCTGCTGGCTCCCCTTGGGCCCGTGGCTCTTCATTGGGTTGAGTGCAGTTAGTAATGCATCGCTCTAAACAAACCATTCAAGTTGGCTTTTGGAAATATACTGACAATGCCCATGTATTGAGAATTCTAGGCTTGCAGCTCCATATCCCTGAGAGATGAATATGTATCCATTTGCCACTGGTGAATACATTGCTGCTTTTTTTACCTTTTAAGTAGTGTGACTAACTGAGTTATACCATGTGATGATGACTCGATGAAAAAGTTTTAAACCAACTTTTGGACCAGAAAACCCACAGGGTGCAATGATTGTGCGGTGGCAACATTTATTCAGTGAAACACAGCACTGCTATTATCCCCATTTTACTGAAGGATAAAGATACTGAAGACAAGAGAGGTTAAGTGACTTTCCCAGGGTCTCATAGCCAGTAAGCATCTGTAGTCAGATGGGAATGGGAATTTAGTTCTTTTTGACTCAAGTCTGTTTATTATGCTGAGCTGTCCCTTCCCTGCCAAACTTATTTGTGACCTGTGTGTAGGGGGGAGGTTGATTTCCTTGACCTTCTCTAGTACAGTAGGAAAATACCTATACAACAACTGTATAAAAACAGAGAAACATCCCCCCCCCTTCAGTCTTTCTGACCCTCCTCCCAGCCTTCCAGAGGGTCATGTCACCTCGAAGTATCACGGACTTCCTTATTATTACTCAGTCTCCAAAATGTACCTCCCTTTCCCTTACCCTCACATCTTGTCGTTTCATGCTTTTTAACTCTCATATCTTTGCTTTTTTATTTCCACTGTCCCCTCATTCAGACTTCATTCCACTTTGCCTGCTTCTGTCACTTTCTGTTGAGCTAACTGCTTATGTCTCCTTTGCCCTCCACTTCACCCCTATACTCTAGTTCCATATTTTCAGTTCTCTATA
The DNA here is from genome assembly GCA_028627135.1 of Pseudochirops cupreus. Taxonomy (NCBI): domain Eukaryota; kingdom Metazoa; phylum Chordata; class Mammalia; order Diprotodontia; family Pseudocheiridae; genus Pseudochirops; species Pseudochirops cupreus. The sequence continues at coordinate 372,605,096 of CM053581.1, forward strand.
TCCTAACAGCCCCGTGCATTCAACATATTTCAGGCTGAACTCTCTTTTCCCAAGCTCATCTGGGTTGGTTTGGTTTCTAGGCCTTTGGATCCACCTTTCCCCACCTGAAATAGATACCCTTCCTGACCACCAGCGATATGGTATACCTACCTGATTAAAATCCGTTTCACTCCTCAAATTTCTCATTGCACTTTGGATGTATATTATCCATTCCATTTCATTGCCACCCTAGTTTGTGCCCTGATTAAATCTGCCTAGATGATTGCAATAGTTTCTTAACTAGTCTCCCTATTTCTGGTGTCTCCTTGATACAATTCATTAATATATGCCATAGCTAGACTAGTCTCTCCATAGTATCATTTTGTTTATGTCACTCTACTATCTGAAACCTTCCTTGGTTTCCCAGTGTCCACCAAATTAAGTATAAACCCATTACCTTGTTACTCATTGCCTTTTATCTGATCTCAGTTTCGCTTTCTATTTCATATTTTACTTCTTCACTGTGTATAATCACATTCTCCCCTAACTAGACTACTCATGGGTCCCTAAGCACAACTTACTTTCCCGCTTCTGTGTCTTTATTCTTGCCATTTTCTCTGCTTGTCAATACCTTGCCCTTAATATCTCGTGACCACCCTAAAAAGTCCAATTCTGTGCTCTCCCAGAAAGCCTTCTCTGATCAAACCCACACTAAGCCTCTATATACTTGTCTTGAACCTTCTTTAAAGTACTCCTCACATATGGTCTTAACAGTATGATTATTTTTATATTTATTTTCCCTACTTGATTTTAAGTGTCTTGAGAATAAGAGATTATTCTCTTTATCTTTGTATTATCTATCTACCTCCAAAACACCTAGCACAGGACTTTTTACATTGTAGGTGCTCACTGTATGTTTTATAAATAAATGGGTGAGTGAGTTAATAGAATCATAGATAATGAAGTCCTTTAACATCTGTTAGCAAGTCTCAATTGAATTGGATTGTCAGCTTTCAAAGGAAAAAATTTGGGATGCAAAAGTAAATTATTTCATTTCTGAAGAAGTTTTCAAATATCTCATTGATTTGGAGGTGACTAGGTTCTTGAAGACTATGCTGATAGAACATAAATTCTAATAAACTGTAAGGCTTCGAGTATGGGCTTAATGACAAAATAGGTGCATTGTCAGAAGACCAGCTGAGCTAATTGGAGAAGTTTTATCACCAGGTTGTTTGCAAGGTGTGGAATTTTTCAACTGTAGTCCATCTCAAAGACCAGTGTGTAGGGTTTGTGATTGGCATCTATTGAAAGGAGTACCCACCAAGACAGAATTACAGACTTTTAGAATAAGAAATACATTTGGGATGCTACTATAGAACTCTAGGTGACTTTGCTAAATCCCAGACAAAAAAGTAAGTTAATTGTAAATGTTCTTTTATACTGTTTTACTAATACTCTTTGTGGTCTAGTATATTTAGAATACTTTTTTTGGAATTTATTTGCTTTTAACATTTTGTTTTTAAAATCATGTTTTTATTTGCTAGTAGCGAGTATTTAAAAATAATTAGCTTCTCTTTATAACAGGTAACTTGTCTCCTGGAAATACTTTTTTAAACTATTAACCTATATATATTTCTTTTTTAATCTGTAGTTCTTCTGTAATAATGAACTGGTGGAGGTAATCTTTTCTGCAGTGGGTGCTCTTCTGTTCTGTGGATTCATCATTTATGATACTCACCAACTGTTGCATAAACTGTCCCCTGAAGAGTATATATTGGCTTCCATCAACCTGTTCTTGAATGTCATCAATCTGTTCCTGCACCTTTTGCGTTTATTAGAAGCATTTAATAAAAAGTGATCGAGAACAATAAAACGTTTGAGTAAATAATGAGGCTTGGAATATAGATCATTAAAAATTGTTTTGGTCTCTGATTACTCAGTATTTGTGAGATTGAAGCTTTACTATTTTTTTTATATCTACCTGCTACCAGATTTTTGATTTAGAACTTATGAATAATGTTTCATATTGCTCTCTGTTTGATTTTGGATTCTCCATCAAAATGTTATACTTTATAGCTCTAACAATATTTATTCTTGCAAAGGCTAGAATTAGGTTTTGCACCCAAGGAAATTCTTGATTAAAATTTTATGTTGTCTTTGATTTCAGTAATGAGACATTAAAAATCTTGTCTGATTTTTTTCCTGCTCTAAATTTGCCATAAGTTGATAGTTTGCAATTCAGAATTCAATCATGAATATATAATATAAAATTAAGGCTTTCTTTGTAGAGTGATTTAATTTTCTATATTTTTCCTTAAGTGCTACTCTGAAAATTTTTATTTGATTTGCATTGTATTTTGAAGGCCTTAGTTCCATTAATCTTAATCAGAAGGAAAATATTTAATTGAACATTTTGGAGGCATGCATCTGACACTTGCAGAATATGCAGTATTGTAATAAAAGATCTATTTTAAGATAAAGTATAAACAACGACAAATATTTAAATGCTGTATAAGTTTAACTTTAAATTCAGAATGTGTTCATGTATTTAGGATGTGCATATGCTATTAAACAAACTACATTTCAAAATGTAGGCAGAAAAATGTACGTTGTGCTTTTATTTGGGAATGCTGTGCTGAGTGCACACAGTAGGGATATTTAAGCCAATGAGAAGACAGGACTCATTGGGAAGGACTTGGAGATTGGGAAAGATGGAAGGCAAAAGGAAAAGGGGGTGGCAGAGGATGAGATAGATTAGATAGTGTCATGGAAACCACAAATATGAGCTTGGACAGACTTTGGGAAGTAGTGGAGGATAGAAGGGCCTGGTGTGATACGGGCCATGATATGGTCATGAAAAGTCAGACATGACTGAACAACAAAAATGTGTGTGTACAGTATGTAGATAGTAACGTTTAGGACTCTACTATAATTTTGGTAATTATGAAAGCTTTTCTTAAGGAACAGATAAGCCTTCCCTCATGTTGAGGCTTTGTAGAAACCTAAATGGGCTTCCTGATGGGAAGAAATGCCACTTGTGGTGACATGGCATAAAGATGGCTGGCAATAACCTGATGTAGTGCCGTCATCTCAGTTACTGAAGGGGATGACACTAGTGGATTACTTGAATTGGGGAGTTTTAAACTGCTATAAGGTTCTGTTAGGTGTCTAAACTTAGTTTAACACCAATATGATGAGTTTTCAAGAGTAGGAGCCCATCACAATACCTAAAGAGGGGCAAATTACCAAACTGGAAAAGGAGCAGGTCATAACCCTAGGGTGGCAGCTTGAGTTTTAGGTCAAAGGTGGAGGCTGGAAAGCAGGGGTATCTTGCTGAAAGATGGTCAGGAAGACATGAATCAGGTTTGTAAGATACCTTTACAGCTTGCCAGGTGCTTTCCCATAAATATCACCAGATCATCATTCCAGGGAAGAGGGTAGAGCGCTTAACTTGAAAATAAGGTTGTTTTAGGTACATTTTAATATTGCAATTGATATTTTAATAATAGTGACTTGTTTTGCTTTTACTGGTATACAAATGGTCTTGGCAATTCTGCTTTCTCTTAATTTGAAGGTCTGTGTATGCTAAGGAAAGTATTTTAAATTACAGAGTAAAAGACTTGGATTTATGCTTAACATAAAATGAAAATTCACTTTCTCTTAAGAATTTAATCTATTTAAATAAGGTGGCCATGACTGCTTTGATATGTCATATATATAGCAATATTACTTTCATAACCTCTTAAAATGTACTGTTGAAAATTTACTGATTTCATACTATTCATGGTCCCTGAGTTGTTTAGGAACATTTTTTATTTTTTATTTTTTATTTCCCACTTAATAGTACTTTTTTCTTAGTTACATACAAAGACAGTCTTCAATATTTACTTTTACAAGATTTTTATTTCCAAATTTTTCTGCCTCTCCATCCTCCTCCCCAATACAGCAGACAGTCTGATATAGGTTATACATAATCACATTAAAAATATCTCCACATTAGTCATGTTGTGAGAGAAAATCTGAACAAAAAGGAAAAACCATGAGAAAGAAAAAACAAAAGTGAAAATGGTATGCTTTATCTGCATTCAGACTCCATAGTTCTTTTTCTGGATAGTGTAATGCCAAGAAAAAGCAACTTCTAGGTTCAGAATTATGAGCATAGTAACTCTCCATATATTCAGTAACAAATTAAGGCAAAACATTCACAGAAAAGAGAAAATCAAAATACAGGGTAACTCAATCATTTAGTAGGTTCTCAATTCAATCACAAAGTATAAAGTCAAAGTACTCCACCCTTGGCTAGTACATTCATTTAGTCAATCACAAAGTCTCTCTTCTCAAGTAGAGATTAGTTTCCAATTATAAAGTACACTCATTTGGTCAGTCACAAAGCATAAAAATCGAAGTATTCCGCCCCTGGATCACAACTGAATTACAATTATCAGTTACCACAAAGCACTTTCTTGAAGGGCAGTAGAAAGCACAAAGGCCATCTACCCCTAAGACACAACACATCATCACAGCATTTAATACCCAAGGAAAGGTCTTTTCTTCATCTTGACCTGAGGCAAGTTCTCAGCTATCTGTTCCTGGGAAGACAAAGCTTAACAAAGCCACAATTTACATTGCCAGCATCCTCATCAAGTCACTCTCTGCCTGCAGAACAGTCCCAGAACCCCTGAAAACATCAGCAAGGCCCTCTTCCAGGATTTCTGTAAACATACAACAAGAAAATATTCCTTCAGGGCTTCTGAACCAACAGCAAGGTTCCAGGACTTCTGCAACAACAGCACTGTCTTACCAGCAGACGAATCTGGCAAAATAACATCAGAACAGACAGAACTCCAGCACTGCAGCCATGCCTCCTAAGTTCTTGGTAGCTCTGAGTGGCAGTTCTCAAAAGTCTTGGGCCGCTCCAATTGGCCCTCAGCAGTCTGGGTGGCTTCAGCTGGCAGTTATCTCTCTCAGCAACTCTGGCCCCCTGCAATTCTGTCTCTCTCTATGCTTCCACGATGCTGCTTCCAAAAGTTCTTCTGGCCTCTCTCTGCTTGGGCCTCTCTATCCCCAGCACCAGCTCCTGCCAGTTCAGCCCCCTCTCTTTGCGCCAACAAGTCCATCCCACAAGTGGGATTCCCAAGCTCTGGGTTTTAACACTTAACCTGAAAACCAAGCCAATACAAGGGGATCTTTAAATTCCATTAGCATTACAGATGGGAACAGCATTTTCCATCATGAGTTTTTTGGAATTGTCTTGGATTGTTGTATTGCTGAGAAGAGCTAAGTGTTACTAATTACTGTGTTGCAATGTTCTGGTTCTGCTCACTTCATTCAGCATTTGTTCATGCAAGTCTATCCAGTTCTTTCTGATATCTGCTTGCTTATCATTTCTTACAGGACAGTACATTCATATACCACAACTTGTTCAGCCATTATCCAGCTGATGGGCATCCTCTCAATTTCCAATTCTTTGCGACCATTTAAAAAAGCTCTATAAATATTTTTGAGCATGTGGGTTCTTTCCTTTTTTTTTTTTAATAATCTCTTTGGGATACAGACCCAGTACTAGTATTGCTGGATCAAAGGGTATGCAGAGTTTTATAGCCCATTGGGCATAGTACCAAATTGCTTTCCAGAACTCCACCAACAATGCAGTAGCTTTCCAATTTTTCCACATCTCCAACATTTATCATTTTCCTTTTTTGTCATATTGATTAATCTGATAGCTGTGATATGGTACCTCAGAGGTGTTTGAATTTGCATTTCTTTAATAAATGGTGATTTAGAGCATTTTAAAAATATGACTATAGATAGCTTTATATGGCTATAGATGGAATTTCTTCATCTGAAAATAATGACTGTTCATATCCTTTGACCATTTATCAGTTGGAGAGAGAAAGTGTTTTAAAGTTTTAAAGTTAAATCAAGAATTTCTTCAACAGCTTTAAAATATCAGGAATTTACCTGTCTCCTTTTAAGACTAGTTCCTTACCTGCTTTATTATTATAAATTTTAAAACATTTGTCATAGGTTCATAGAATCTAAAAGTAGGAAAGAGCCCCCAGGTCTAACTTAAACACTAAAAAATTATGAATCCTGTCTATAATATTCCTCCTCCCCCAAAGAAGTGATTATCCAGTTTTGGCTTAACCTTCACCTCCAATGACCTTCTTCCTCAACTAGTCTTCCAACAGATAGCTTTACTTGCTGAAGCGTTTTTCCTTATGTGGACTAAAATCAGCCTTCTTGTAACTAACACCCATTGGCCCTACTTTTGCCACTTGGGGCCAAAGAAATCCAATACTTGAAAGACAGCTCTTCTTACTCCTCAATGTGTGTGTGTGTGTGTGTGTGTGTGTGTGTGTGTGTGTGTGTGTGCACGCTCACACAACAAATTAAAAATTTTTATTCTCCAAAACAAGAATTGCATTTTCATTTTACATTATTGATAAGTGCAATGTTCACTTCTGTCCCTCTCCAAACATTCAAATACTCAGAATGCTCTGATTTACAGAAGTAGTTCAGATGTTATTTTTAATCTGCTACTGCTCCCAGCGTCAGCTACAAATTTGATGCCACTGGGTTTTTGAAAAGCTATATAGAATGCTTTCTCTTCCAGTAGATGAATCTACCTCTTCACTGATGGGTCCAGAAGAGGCTCCACCAGAGAAAGCTGCTCCAACTCTTGGGAATCCCCTATGCATGTCTTCTGGTAAGGCCCCTGCTCTCTGGCATAGCTTAATAATGATGGTGTTGCAGTACATCTTTCTGCTGAGGCTTAAATTCTTCCTTCTTGGCAGTCTGGTTCTTATTTAGCCAGTGGATTATTTCATTGCCTTTGTCAAGGTCTTCACTAATTTCCCCTTGGAGTTTCTCATCCTCATTGTAGATTTCATGGTAAGTACAAAATTCTAGTAAGTTCCTGGAAGATACCTTGTCTCCTCGCTCTTCTTTAGCCTTGTATTTCTCAGCTTCTGGGACCATACTGGGACCAATGTCTTTTTTGCTGAGACAGCCCTTATCCTTGGTGATGGTGATCTTTCTCTCTTTGCCTATGTTCTTATCCATAGCAGATGCACTGAGATACACTTGCATCAATTTCAAAGATCACTTCAATCTCTTAAGCACCGTAGGGAA
>CM053581.1:372612308-372643396 GCA_028627135.1 Pseudochirops cupreus
ACAAGACGGCAGCCTAGACAGCTACACCATAAGCAACAGCCTCATCAAGAATGATACTCCTGAGGGGCTGCTAGGTGGCACAGTGAATAGAACACTGGCCCTGGAGTCAGGAGGACCTGAGTTCAAATCTGGCCTCAGACACTAGCTGTGTGACTTAACCCCAATTGTCTTGCCTTTCCCCCTTTAAAAAAAAAATGATACTCCTGTTCAGCTCCTTGGCATTGAAATCTTGCAAAAGTTTCTGGATCTTGAGGATGTGAGTAGAGCCACTCACCAAAACAATGCCATGGATCTAGGATTTATCTTAGGGTGTTTTTCATCCAGTTTGCCCCAGAAGAGGTCAATAATTCAACTCTTCAAATGGGCAAAGGTGATAGAGGTATAGAAGTCAATACCATCATAGAAGGAGTCAATCTCAGTACTGGCATTGGTTCTGGAAGAGAGGGTATACTTTGCATATTCACAAGGGGTTGTGAAGGCAGCAGAAAGCCCTTTTATCCTTACTGGTGTCCTTCCTGTGCTTACACTTGAAATCAGTAATGAAATGGTTGAACATATGGTCACTAAAGTCCTCTGCACCCAAGAGGATATCCCCAGCTGTGGGCTTGACTTCAAAGATGCCAGTTTCAATGTGTACAGGATGGAGACACTGAAAGTGAAGTGTCACCTCCAAGGTCAAAGATCAACACATTTCTTTTAGCATCAACTTCTTTGTCCAAGTCGTAAGCTACAGCAGTTGACTCATTGATGGTTCAGCATACATTGAGATCAGCGATAGTTCCAGCATCCTTGGTGGTCGGATGTTGAGAATCATTAGCCACTGTAAATGGTGAAATGTTTCACATCTGACTATATGACTGTTATCATTCCATACTCTCTAGCAAATTTGCTATCCCTGCAGTATGGCTGTGGTTCAGGGATACAAATGGCTTTCTCATGTTCTCTTTCTCTCCTGGTTACCATGTCATTGTCAAGAAGCCCTGTCCTACCTTGAACATTAGATTGTAAACTTCTTGAGGGCAGGGACTTTTACAAACTCTTTTTGTATCGGCAGCCCCCAGCACTTCACACAGTGCCTGGAACAAAAACGTTTATTGAACTGAATTGAATGGATTACTTCCTCTGGTTGGATTACAGCTCTTTCCTTCCTTTTAGAAGAGAGAAGAAAGAATGTTTTTCCCCCCAAAGAACCACAACTTCACAGTCCCTTGGCTCCCAGAAATTCTTACAGATAAGCACTCATAACTTTATATTTGTCCACAGACTTTGTTGGGGCATCTAGGTGTCACAGTGGATAAATCACCAGGTTTTATCAGGAAGATCCAAGTTCAAATTTGGCCTCAGACACTAACTGTGTGACCCTGGACAAGTCACTTAACCCTGTTTACCTCAGTTTCCCCATCTGTAAAATGAATTGGAGAGGGAAATGGCAAATCATTTCAGTATCTTTGCCAAGAAAACTCCAAACGGGGTCACAGAGAGTTGGATGTGACTGAAACTGAACAGCAAAAAACAGACTTTGTCTCCAGTGATCTCTTACATTCCTTCCCAGCATGAGAAATTTTGCAGTCTCTGGCAAAATCAGCCGTGCTTCACTTATTTTCTGGAATTATACATCACGGCATCAAAATAAACAAGTACTTAACAAAATAAGGCTGATTAATTCAGTTTCCCATGTAATCATTTCAGGATTTCATTTAGAACAAAGACACAGGAACAATATGGGTAATAGACATAATATAGTGCAAATCAGGATTCTTAACTTGGGCTCCATAAACTTGTTTCCAAAAAAAAAAATTATAACTGCATTTTAATGCAGTTCGATTTTCAGAACAATAGTATTCTTTCCAATCTTAAATATTTTATTTTATGATTTAAAATTTTCTGAGAAGAGGTCCATATATCAGACTGCCAAAGGAATCTATAACACTAAAGAAATTTAGGAACCTTTATTAGGCATTCTTTGACTTCAGTGACTAATAATGACTTGCATTTATAAAGTACTTTAAAGTCAGCAAGGCATGTACACATACCTTCTTAGATTCTCACAACAACCCTGGGAAGTAGAAGCTATTATCCCCATTATACAGTTTCTGCAACTGTAAAATGAGTGGACTGAAGTCTCTTGCGGCTCCAAATCTATAATACTGTTATTCTTTCTGAAAATACCATGGAGGTGATAAAGCTGAATGTGAAAGTTAAAAGGAACTCATTCTTGTAGCATTATGTTGTTGTTCGGTCATTTCAGTTGTGTCTGACTCTTTGTGACACCATTTGGGGCTTTCTTGGCAAAGTAACTGGAGTAGTTTCCCATTTCCTTCTCCAGCTCATTTTACAGATGAAGAAACTGAGATCAATAGGTTTAAGTGACTTGTCCAGGGTCATACAGTTAGTAAGTGTTTGAGGCCAGATTTGAACTCAGGAAGATGAGTCTTCCTGACTCCAGGCCTGGCGCTCTATGTACTATGGTGCCACCTTTGCTGCCTAATGCTTGATCTCAAATGCCTCTTTTACTAAATGTATTGACATATAGATAGATAAGAAGAGATTTTCCCCTTGGGAGATGAGAGACACTTTTAGCTGAGCTGAGCTAGGAGACAGATAGAAGAAAGAGAAGCAAAGTGAAAGGATCGATGCTAGACTTGCTTAAGTCTCACAGAAACATCCAGGACCAAATATAGACAGATATATCTAGACCTGTCTTCTCTCCCTTTTGGGAAGGAAATCATGAGATCAGGAAGTTCACATGACCTGTAAGCTAATAGCCTCTTTTAGTCTGAGAGGTTTGTGGGCTTTGTTGTTTTTATAAGCCTCCCTCAGCATTTCAGGAAAACCTAATTCTTGGAGGAGAGCCGATGAGGGAGGATATTAATAACCCAAGCAGTATGCATAGTGTAAAGCCTGATAGAAAAGGCTTCCACTGAGCATGTGCAGTTGGCAAAAGTTACTAACCTAGCAACTCAGTGCCTGATCTTGCTGGGATCCTCTCTCTCTCTCTCTTTCTCTCTCTCTCTCTCTCTCTCTTTCTTCTTCCTCCTCTCCTCTCTCCTCTCTCACTTTCTCTCTCCTCTCCTTCTCTCTCTCTCTTTCTCTGTCTCTGTCTCTCTCCTTCCTCCTCCTCTCTTCCTCTCTCCCTCCTCCTCCTCCTCTCCTTCTCTCTCTCTCTCTGTCCTTCCTCCTCTTCTTCTTCTTCTTTCTTCTCTCTCCACTCTCACCTTCTGTCCTTCTCTCTCACTTTTTCTCCCTCCCTCTCTCTCCCCCTCCTCTCCTTCTCTCTCTCTCTTTCCGCCCTCCCCCTCACCCCCCCAGGTTAGGCTGTACACTTGAAAGCAGGGACTGTTTTTGCTTCTGTTCTCTCCAGAGCCCAGTGGAATATCTGTCACAGAATAGGCACTTAGCAAATGCTTGTTGATTTGCAACTACTATGGCTTGTGTATAATAAGTCAACCAGCATCTATTAAGGCCTTATTGTGTGCCAAGCACTGTGTTCAGCACTAGGAATACAAACACATAAAAGGTATCTGAAAAGCGTTGGGAGGGTGGATTGTGGATGAGGAAAAAGGGGAGGAAGGGTATTGTTAACAAAGTCCAGAAGAGTCAGGAGAGCAGCTGGCCTTGGCCTCCTTAAAATAGAGATTCTAGGAAGAAACAGCTGATTAGAAAGAAAGAAGCCTCAGGCTGGAGGGTACTTCCATTTTGTGAAGTCCAGGGATGAAAAAAGCTTCCGGGGGAGGTTCCTGGCTATCATTCTAGTATCAGCTGCCAGACAGCTTCAGTGAATAGATGAGGATGAGGGTGTCAGCTGAGACCTAACCTAGAGTCTGAGGTTTTGGACTGCGAGGAAATAATGGATTCAGAGCTAGAAGGGGCCTTGAAGGTCATTTCTCCAGCTGCCTCATACAATTGAAGAGAAAGCTGAGGCCCCAGGGAGGCGAAGGTCACTTATCTAGGGTCAGGACATCACAGGTTTAGAGTTGGAAGGAAACTCAGAAGTCATCAGTCTAAACCCCTCATTTTTCAGATAAGGAAACTGAGGCGCAGGGGTTTGGTCACTTGCCCAGGGCGCCAAAACTATAAATATCTGAGGACCACTCAGATCTGGGTTCTCTGACTCCAGACACTAGTCTTCCTCACTTAATGTCTATTGCCTCCCAGGTAGAGCTGGGATTTGAACCCAGGTCCTCTGACTTTTCATTAGCCTGTTATGTTATATATACACCCATAGATATGTATGTACATACACACGCATATCTATGTGTGTATATGTATATGTGTGTATGTGTGTGTACATGCATGTATGTGTGTGTGTGTACATATATGGAGGATAATATATATCATCTATATATGAGGATATATTGTTGTACCCAGACCCAAATCCCAGGTCACTACATACCATCTCATTTGTGGCCTACCATCAAGCCCCTTTATATTTTTGTCTTTGTCTCTATCCTACCCTGTAATAGCTTGAAACTGCTTAAAGCATGCCTGGGCATTGCGCAAGGAGTAGTCTCCTCACCCCCTCCTTCCTCAAATCAGCATTACTGTATATTCTCCCTAAATTAGCATACTGTACAAGGTTCATTATGGTGCAAGACTATCTTATGTAAAGACCACCCTGTTCCGCAGACTAAGCAGGGTCCCCCCACCCTTCACCCAGAACATGACCCTGGCCTTTTCTGGGGAATTCCAGTACCCCTTGCCCCATGACCCTCCACCCTGCTCTGGGAAGCTGACTATGATCCTCCACCCTGTGTCCTCCACCCTGTCCTAGGAGGGACCCCCATGTCACAGGAAGGTTGCACCCTTGTACCATATTCCCAAATTAACCATGAGCTATGGATCTAACCAATGGCTATTCTTGGCTTCTGTATGTCATGGCTTCTGCTAGCTCCCCTCCTTGATTGTGGTCTTAGTGGTTTTAGCCTTTTTAAACAAGGCCTGTACCCTAAATGGACACTACCAATTTGAGTGAACACTCTGGAAGTCACACGCTTAATCAATAAATCCACACCTAAATTTTACCTTGAACCCAAGTCTGAGCTCACTCTTATTCTCTGCACAATATATGAGGATAAGTATATATTTATATATTATTATATTTTTTTACTATTTATTTATTATTAATGTAATTGTTATATAATTATATGTAGTATATGATTATAAAGTAATTATCAAATTAATATTATTTTTAAAATTATATATATATAACTCCCAGGGTTATTGTGAATGAAATGAAAGCATGATTGTGAAGCTTCTGGGGCACAGTAGTTGTCCAATTCTTGGTGACCCCATTCTGGGCATTCTTGGCAAAGATACTGAAGTGCTTTGCCATTTCCTTCTCCAGCACATTTTACAGATGGGTAAACTGAGGCACACAGGGTTAAGTGACTTGCTCAGGGTCACAGAGCTAGTGTCTGAGTGCCATACAGTAAGCGCTACATAAATGTTCGCTATGATCACTGGTGATGTTTTACTGGAGAAATCGGAGCACCGAAAGGGTTAATCCAGCCGGATAACGGCAGGGGGAAAGCCACGCCCCTTGAGGTCGGAGACACGGCTTCCGCTCCCAGCGTCCACTGCGTTATTCACCGGGCGGAACTGCGGCGGCCGTGGGCTCGGGGGGCCGCGAGTTCCAGGTAAGTCCTACAGCTTGTGCCCGGGGCTTAGTGGCTGTAGCCCGGTACGGCGAGTCCGCGCCTGAAGGGGGCTCCTGGAGAAGCGCGACCAGGGCCCCCTCAGGCCCTGCTGAACAGCGCTGGGCCTGGCCGCCGAGCCCGGAATGAGGGAAGCCGCGCCGGCCTGGGCCTTCTCTGCCGATCTCCCTCCGGGAGCAGGCCCAACCCGTGCAGCTCACGTGAGTGCCCTGGGCGCCCCTCGCTGGGGGAGAAGCTTGAGCCCCAGAGGGGGAAAGGCATCCCCTGCAGGTCACGTGGCGAGCGGACCGGAAGCTCCCGGTCTGACGGCTTGTTTTCGCAGTCCCACGTGTCCTCTGGCCAATGAAACATAGGGAAGGGGAGGCTTCGTGGTGCCTTGGATGAGTCTTACTGATGTGTGTTAACTAATAGATTACGCAGTAAGTGTTTGCCACGTGCCAGCTGTGATGGAAGTACCCAGGCTGAAACAGCCTCTAACAGTGGAACAGAGAGACGGGAGCGAGGCACCTCCCGGGTGTGTGTGTGTGTGTGTGTGTGTGTGTGTGTGTGTGTGTGTGTGTGTGTGTGTGTGTGTGCGCCCCGAGGCCTTAGGGATCGTGCCTGGCGTGGGGGCTTCTGCAGAATGCACACGAACAGAAAAGGATTCCATCCATTCCAGCCCCCTCGTTGTATGAATGAGGAAAAGGTCTTGAGTGAGCCATACAGAGCAGGCTTTCGCTCGTGAGCTCTCTGAGGATTTGGCTTTCCTTGTGTATTGCCCAGTTCCTGAGGATACCAAGTGTCCAATAAATGCTTGGTGACTTGGCTGATGACCTAGTCCAGGAATTCGAGTGATAACTTTTGTTGAAGTTGGAGGCAGGCTGCTTAGGGCTTTTAAATGCTCAGCAGAAGAGCTTATATTTTATTCTAGAGACAATAGAAAGTCACTGGCGTTGGTGGAGGAGGGGTCACATAGTTAGATATGCCTTCAAGATAATTTTTAAAAATTCTATTTCATTAAATATTTCCCAGTTACATGTAAAACTTTTAAAAAATTTTAAGGTCCAGATTTTTCCCTTATCCTCCCCCCCTTCCCCCATTCCCTGAGAAGGCAAGCAATATGCTGTTTGTGAAGTCATGAAAAACATTTCCCTGTTAGCCACGTTACAAAAGAAAACCCACAAACCTCCAAGAAAATTAAAGAAAGCTTAAAAGGTATTCCTCATTCTGTGCTCAGAGTAATTTAGTTCTCTCTCTCTGGAGGTAGAGATAGCATTTTTCATCATGGGTCCTTTGGAGGAGGACAATTACTTCGGAGTAGAATGGACTGGAATGGTGAGAGAATTGAGGAATCAAGACCAATTGGGAGTCTGGATTGGTCATCTAAAGGAGAAGTGATAAGGCCTGAACTAAGGTTGTAACTGGAGAGAAGAGGTCCTAGAGGAGAGATGTGAAGTTAGACGTGGCATCTGATTGAATACAGGAGGTGAGAGAGTGAGGAGTTGAGGATGGTATCAAGATGGTGAACCCAAGCAACTGGGAGTGCAGTGGGAAGACTGCTGAATTTGGGGTCAGAAAACCTGGGTTTGAGTTCAGGTTCTGATACTTGTGAGTCTGAACCAGTCACTTAACTGCTCTGATTTCTCCTCTTATCTGTAACATGAAGGGTTTAGAAGAGAGTTCTGTCCAGTTCTCAATCTGTGATCAGGCAATCAGACATTCATTTTCTGTCCATTATGTGCCAGTTTCTGTGCCTTGACACTGGACATCCCTCATGCCTGAAGTCCTCTGCCCCCCTTACCTGTGCCTCTCTTTAAAGATGCAGTTCAGGGACCATCTTCTACCTGAAGCCTTTCCTGATACCCCCCCCCCTTCCCCCTACGGAAGTGACCGCCTTCCCATATTGACTTATATTAACTACTTTGTATCTGTGTATACACACACGTCTTTATTAACTTTATATCAGTATTGCACATGTATTTTTGTAAACTTGTCTCCCCCATTAGAAAGCAAGCCTTCTGCTAGTAAGGATTGTTTCCTTCCTTGTACTTGTGTATCCAGTGTGTAGCTCAGCTCCAGGTACATGGTAACAACTTAAGAAATACTTGTTGACTGATTGTATCACCACACCTTTCTTGTGGGACCTCCTTGTCTTCCCAAAGACATCTTTGCCTTTTATCTGCAGTTATCAAAATTCTCATTGATAAACTACATTAAAACCCTTCAAAATTTTGGGGGAGGTGTTATATACAGTTCTTGGCTTCTAATTATAAATTAGAATATTGGTCATCAAAGGTATATATTAAATAAACATAATGTCCCCAAGTCTCTTCCTTTTGAGTTAACATGAGCAGAATGTGAATTGTTACCTTTTCTCAGACCGTAACTTGAATTTATTGGCCTGGTTTTCAGATATTTGCTATGTTAATATAGTAGCAAACTTTCTAATTTTGGAAAAAAATAATTTGTTACTTTTAGGTAAAAATGGCAAAAAGCTTACGGAGTAAGTGGAAAAGGAAGATGCGAGCAGAAAAGAGAAAGAAGAATGCACCAAAGGAACTTAGTCGCCTAAAAAGTATCCTTAAAGTAGATGGTGATGTTTTAATGGAAGAGGTGAAAGACATAGCAACTGTGGTTGCACCTGGAAAAATCAAAGAGAAAGCAAATTCTGTGGGGAAAGATCCAGAGGGTAAGCTCGTGTGTGCCGTTTTTCCCCTTTCATTTTTCTTTTTCAGTTGATTCTCTGTCTCTCTGTCTCTGTCTGTCTCTCACTCTCACTCTCTCACACACTCATACACACACACACATACACACACACACTCCCACTCACATATATATGTGCACCTTCAAACACTCCTCGACTCTCCAGCACCCCATGAGTTCCTATGCTTAAGTATTTCAATACATCTGTGATCTTATCTGTGTGGCACTCTTTCCTTAAGTGCAGGTTGCATTTCCTCCATCCTTTCTCTTCCTGGGCAGTTTTGATTGATATATTCCCACAGATCCTTCACAGAAGATCTACTAAACCCACTGCCTCTTAAAGTACCTGCAGTGAGTGCCAGTGGAACACTGTGGTGGATCCTCTGTTATCTCCTTCTCTCATTGAATTTCCAGTCTGACACCTTTTTCTGAGCGCATACATACATACATACGTACATACATATATATATATATTTTTTTTTTTATGTTATCTCCTGTGCTGCTTATGTTGCCATTAGAAATCTGCAGGATTCTTGTGCTCATCATGCACCCTTTTCTTTACCCTTTGATTCTTCAGTATCTGCAACCAATAGATCAGTTCTTGAGGGTTATGTGCCTTCATGTTCTATAATAAAGTGCTTTGAGATAAGTCTTTGTCAACCAATATATTTATGGTGAAGCATTATGTATCTTGGTGATGTGTCACCAAAATTTGTGGCATTTGTATGAGGTAGCTCCATCATATGTACTACAGAAAGATTCCATGGTGATTTTATCCAGATAAGAGTTCTGTATATGTGACGGCCCTTTCTTACTTACATTCACATGTCCCGTCCCATTTTAACTCTGTAAGCTTATCGGAACTTGCAGAAGAATTTAGAAATTTTTTTTTTTCCTTTTTGGAAGGGGGAAGGCAAGGCACTTGGGATTGAGTGACTTGCCCAAGGTCACACGGCTAGTAAGTATTAAGTGTCTGAGTCTGGATTTGCACTCAGGTCCTCCTGACTCCAGGGCTGGTGCTCTATTCACAGTGCCACTGAGCCGCCCCGGAATTTAGAAATCTTAACACAAAGGATAAACATGTTTAACTTTGTATTTATTCTCAATATACTTAGGAATGAACATGTCACTTTCATGTAGAATATATATACATATATATATATATATATATATAGAGAGAGAGAGAGAGAGAGAGAGAGAGAGAGATGGAATATATATTTTATATGAAAGTAGCATGTTCATTCCCAAGTATATGTATATATATATAGAAAGACATAGATATGGAACGTGAGCTCTTTGGCATTAGGGCTTGTTTCATTCTTTGTATTTCCAGCGCCTAAATAGCACAGTGCCTGGTCCGTAAATAGCACTGAATAATTGCTCATTAATTAAGTTATTAATAACAGGGCATATTCCCTCCCCTACCCCATCCCCATTTGAGCTTGCCTTTATTTTCTCTTGGTATCCAATGTTCTGTGTCACACTTTTTCCCCCCCATATTTAACCATTGATTTGGCATGTTTTTATTAAGCCCTTGTTATGTTCAAGGGACTTTTCAAGGGAAGATACAGAGGTGAATGAGATATAGTCCTTACCATCAAGAGACCAATAGTCTAGTATAGGAGATGACTTACACACTATAGAATATAGAATAATGTAGAACGTAACTAAGAAAAGTAAAAATGAGTTATGTAAGACAGGTGGGATGGGCAGGTTCCCCATCCTACTGTTCCCCAGTTGGGAGAACAAGGAAAGCTTCATGGAGGAGGTGGTATTTGAACCTAAAGGATGAGTGAGATACTGATGGGCGGAGGGTAAGGATACTCCTGTCATAGCAGTGGGTTTGAGTGAAGGGATGGAGGTACAGACACATTGCTGCATGATCATCTTTTATCTCTGATGCTCTCCAACACTCTCCACAGCTGCTCCTTCAAACCTTTTTTCCCAAGTGCTCCTCTGGTCCTAGATACCCCAAAGTCCCCTTTCTCAGCAGACCGTCAGGTTGGTGGCTCTGCCCAAGTCACACTTGGACTGCCCAAGCCAGTGGCCTTTCTCAGCTGTCATCCTCTTTGGACTTCCTGTAGCATTTTGTGCTGTTGACATCTCCCCTTTCTGGATGCTCTCTCCTTCCTTGGTCTCTGTGATTCTGCCATCTTTTTCCTCTTTATTATTGAGTGGTTCTTTTCTGCTTTGCTTCTTTATCATCCTTCTGTCTGCGAATGTAGGCATCCCCTCTGCCTGTGTCTTCAGCTCCTTTTCCTCTCTGCGTTCTCTCTGTTGGTGAGTTCATTTACTCCGGTGGTTTTCATTATTTATTACCTCTGTGCAGGTGAATCCTAAATCTGCATAGTCTTATTTCCCCTCCTCTGAACTTCAGTTCCGTAGGAAGTATCTGCTAAACATTTCCATCTAGGTGTCTTATAGGCAGCTTAGATTCAGTATATCAGTTTCCTCCACCCTTAAGTTTACTCATCTCACTCCTGCATATGCAGTTTGAAAACATTGCAATCATCTTTGATGCTTCCCTTTCCTTTGTGCCTCACATTTAACCATTTGCCAAGACCTATAAATTCTGTGTGTGTCTTTCCTCTTGTAATGATGCTACCCTCAAGTTCAAACCCTCTTCACCTTTCATCTAGATCGTTGTTAATAGCTTCCCTGCTGGTCTCTTTGATTCTGAGTCTCTGTTCTCTCTAATTTATTCTTTATACAGCTGCCAGGTAATTTCCCCAATCACCTATCTGCCCTTGTCCCTTCCCCAAAAGCCTTCAGTGGCTCCCTATTGCTAATGTAAAATGCAGAGTCTTTAGCCTGATGTTTAAGGCCCTCCACAGTATGGCTTCTACTTGTTTTTACTCATTATTTCTTACTTGACATATTCTAAGCAAACCTGGACTTAATTGCCTTCTGCCTCCAAGCATCCATATAGGACAGCCACTCTTCTTGAAATGAATTCTCTTCTCATCCCTGCCTTTCATAATCTGGTATCTTCCTCTAATCTTCCTTTCAGGTCTCATCTCCTCTGGGAATTCTTCTTTGATACCGCCAGCTGAAAGTATTTTCTTTGCTCTTATTTTTCTTCTTTTTAAAAAATTTAATCTTTTTGGTTATATTTTAAGTTCTAAACCGTCTTCATGCTTTCTTCCCTCCCTCCTCACCCTGCACTAGAGAAAGCCACTGATTGACACAGATGTATAAATATATTTAAAACCATACTCTGCACGCTTCTGTTTATCAGTTCTTTCTCTAGAGGTAGATAACATCTTCCTTCATAGGTCCTCTGTTTCACACTTTAACATTCAATTGATATTTATAGAAACTAAAGTCTTACAATTTCATAAGCCATTTGCTTTTTTCCTGGATCTTACAAAATTTTGCTTGTGTTTTGCAGTTTTCATAGTAAGATTTTCATTACTTTTTCAGGTGAATCGAAAATGGAAGTGGATGTTAAAAGAAACAAAAAGAGTCTTTTAGATGAACACGGACAGTACCCAGTTTGGATGCACCCGAGGCAAAGGAAGAAACTAAAAGCAAAACGGGGAAAAGGAAAAAACAAAGTGAAGGCAGCAAAAGCAGCAAAGGGTCTGGCCTGGTAGCATCTCAAAGGCCTGGAAAAACGTCACATGGATGTGTTTGCTCAGAATATGTATTTTGATTCAATGAAAATCATTCGTTTCCGTATTTTACTTTCTCTGGTTACTTTTGCTGAAACGTGGAATATTTGCCTTCCATACTTCGTTTGATTCTTCGTTACTAAACATTCTTTTTGTTTGATTAGTGTTGTCTGACTGTCAGGGATTTATCTAATGCAGCAGTTTTCAGCAAATGAACTGTGTAATTGTTACATGTTCCTGCACTTTTGGCAAATATATTTGATAAAGATACGGCTGTCTGTTTTAGATAGCCCCACTCTAAAAGAAAGGCGTCATATTTTTATAATTTCCTAGACATAAGTGTTGTTTATCTAAAAAGAACTTGTGTTCCTACAGTTTTTTTGCTCTGTACAGAAAAATAAAAATATATATATATATATTCTGTGTCTGGATCATGAAGTGTGAAATTCTATATGTCATTAAGAAATTAATTCTTTGCCACTGAGGTCGATAACTGATACTTGCATTCTTTTACAAAATGCATTTTTATCGCTTTCCTTTGTTTTTACATTATTTTTATTCCCCACTGTATCTTTTCCTTCACCCCCTCCCAGAGAGCCATCTTTATAATAACAAATGAAAATTCAGCAAAACTCAAAATATAGTGAAAAAGTTCCACATCCGTGATACCTGACCTTCGCAAAAAATTGCCTTATCTTTTTTGAGGTCAAGTACAGTCATAATTTTGAAGCACCCAATTGTATTTATTTTGTTCTTTCCACTTACTTTAAGCATTGTATTTTTTTCTTTTTGGTTTTACCAAAAGGCAACTACCATATGCAACTATTTCCTTGCTTTTCAGTACTCGATACACTTGTAGTTAAGTATACACACAGTAATGTTCCGTTGCATTTATCTATCACAATTTATTTGACTCTTGCAATCAATGAGCATTTACCTTGTTTCTAATTCTTTGCTAGCACAAAAAGTGCAATACTCTGGTGCATATGGAGCTTTTCTTTTTTGATACTAATCTAGAGTTATATGCCTGGTAGTGGAATCTCTGGATCAAAGGGGATGGATATTTTAGTCACTGTCTTTGAATAATTCCGAATAACATGGCTGCATGGTCAGACTAATTCACAGCTCCACCGACAATGTATTTCCTTATGTTTCTGTAACTTTCATTGACTATTCTTAGCTTCTGTCATTTTTGCCAATTTGCTGAGTGTGAGGCAAATTCTCTTTACTACTAGAGATTCCGGGCATTTTTTTTTCATAAGGTTGTTAACAAAGTCTGTAATTTGTAGTTCTTTTGAGAACTGTTTGTGTTCCTTTACCACTTATCTATTAGGTAATGGCTTGTCATGTTTTCGTCTTGTCTGATACCTAAGTTTGCTTACAAAAAATTACTTATTTTAAAATAAATTTTTAGATTGGTTAAGTTATCCGAAGGGAAGACAATGTGGTGCAAAGGGAAGAGCATGAGTTCTGGCTTTGCAGCTAAGTCGATGGATGACCTTGAGCAGTGGGGTCTCTAGGCCTTGGTTTTGGCCTTTAGAATGAAGAAGTTGAGCTTGATGTGCTGCAGTGGAAAGAATTCTAGCTCCAGTGTCTTCTCCAGAGCAGGGAGCCAGGCAACTGGGACATTATTCTGGGCTCTTTGAACCCAGCACATTTATTGATTAATCATTAAAAAAAATATCCAACCCATTCAGAGCTTCTTTGCTTTAATGTGGGGTTTGCTTCTGCTATTTTTGCTTCTTTTTTGTGTATCCTGGCTTGGGCATTTTCACCCTGTCTGATATTGGGCAGTTCATTTCTCTGGTCCCCAGTTGCCCAGACAAACTTTCACATTTTACCATTCTGCCTGGGAATTTTCTCATATACAGTTGCCATTAAACCACCAGATGGAGCTCATGCCAAGTGCTAAATCATTCTCTTAGAGCATTCTGATTCATGAACAATACAGTGTATTTAAAAATAAAACACGCTTGCAATGATGAAGAATTAGCTGGACTGGAAAGGCACACCCTACCACTGATGTCTACTTTTACCTTAAAAAGTTCAGGGTCCTGGTTATAACGAAGTGGGGAAGGGAAAGAAAAAATTGAGCAAAGGAACTTGTCTCTTCATGGTTCTTTATTCCTTTAGCAGTGGGCTCCAATTTTTTTGATACTGTACCCCATCAGTAAAAGAATTTTGATCCTATACGCCACTGTATATTTACAAGTCATGTAATTACTATTAATTATGTTCGTTGTCAAATTGACATAAAATAGACCTTTTAAGAGAGATGAGCTAAAGATGAAATAGTGTTCAATCCTAGGAGCAATAGAGAGTCCTTGAAATTTATCGAGCACAACAATGACATGGTCAGACCTTGCTTTTAGGAATATCAGTTTGACTTCAAGGAACATAAAATCCTCTGCCAAAGGCCCCTCTCCTGCTTTACTTACGCCTTATACCCTGCCACATATGTGGTCCAGGGACATTGGCCTGGCTGTTACTTGAAGATATTCCTTGAACTTCTCTCTGTTTTAGGCATTTTCACTGGTTGTCTCCCATGTCTGGAATGCTGTCCCTACTCTACCTCCTACCACCTTCCTTTAGGTCTCAGTAAAAAAATCTTACTTTCTACAGGAAGCCTCCCTCTAATGATTATTTTCAATTTATTCTTTTTGTAGTTTTTTTGTAAATTTGTTCTTCAGTTGTCTTTCAGTCATGTCTGATTCTTGTGACCTCATTTCAGGTTTTCTTGGTAAAAATACTGAAGTAGTTTGTAATTTCCTTCTGCTTATTTTACAGATGAGGAAACTGAGACAAAACAGGGTTAAGTGACTTGCTTAGGGTCACATGGCTAGGAAGTGTCAGAGGCTGGACTTGAACTCAGGAAACTGAGTCTTCCTGACTCTAGGCTCAGCATTTGCCTTCTCAAGGGTGAGGCAAGGATGCAGCCCATCTCCTCACTCTCCAGTTAGTTTTCCTTTGGGGTCATGTGCCCTATTTTTGGAGAGCACTTTAGGGTTCTAGACTTATATAGGCCTACTTTCCAACTTCCTTAGTCTCAAAATATTCACAGAATCTTGATAATATGCAGACCCTATTGTAAAAGTACTAATAACAGCTTACATTTTAACTAGTGGCCTATTTGAAATTAGTTTGCATTTTATAGTTATGAAGTATTTTGCCTATATGATTTCACGTAGTTATCACTAGCCCTCTAAGGTGGAATGCAGATATCAACCCATTTTCCAGATGGTTAAACTCAGACTCAGAGATGCTAATTATTTGTTATGCTCATACAACTAGAAAATGGCACAAAGTGGACTTGTACCTGAGTCTTTTGGTTTTATGACCGTTGCGATCTTTCCAATGCATTGTTTGTACTACATCATTCTGTCTCAAGGTTAGCAGGATTTTTATTGCTACAAAAAGCCTTTACTGAATAAAGGATATGAATGGCAGTTGAAGCTGTATATTGGATTGTTGGAGTGAAGTTTGGTTACATTTGGTTTTGATACTTGTTTGTCTTTGGTTTTTGAAGAGTGATGACTTGCCTATGAATTGAATTTAAGCGAGGTAAAGTTGCACAAAATCGGCAGCCTAATTTTTGTTTTAGAGTCATCAAAGTCCAGTGGCAGAACAGAAGTCAAGATGATTGGTGATGGCCTAAGATATAGTGGATGACATTGGTGTCTTTGATGACAGCTCCACAGCACCTGCTACAGCTGCCTTCATGATCATTGAAACAAAATGTTCTCATCTACCCATTCCACCAAGGGAAGTCTTCACAAGCTTGGGGTAGACTCTCCTGCTGCCCCGGCCCTAAATCATTGACAGATCTGATTCTAGTTGGTTACCCTCAACCTGGTTTAGCCTATTTGTTGAGACATGTGGCTGCTGCACATGCTACAGCTTCTTGGAGCCACAGGTGAGAGTTGAGTAGACACCAAGGTTGGATGAGAATCCCTGAAAAGGGCTTGGCAAACCCTCACACCAGTGATACGAATCGTCCTTGGATATCCCATACCTTAATGTGACATTGTAGATCAGATTTTCCGTTACTGAGAAATAGAAGACTTTATTTCAACTTTTCTTCTGCATATGGTATTCAGTGAATGTAGAAAGTATTGGGAACTTTGCCTTTTGGAAACTAGAGGGGTCAGTTTTGTTAAGTATTTTTTTGGCTTATTAAAACCAAGCCTAAAGATTTAATGCTTTACTATTTAATCATGAAAATTTCTTGGGCACTTATGTTTATAAACTGTTGAGTAAGTGATGCTGTTAGGTAGCAATAATACAATGGCTTAGTTAATTATCCATTGGCAAACTTCTAGATAGAATGGACTTACAGGCCACAGGAATTAGAACTGAGAAGGACCCTAAGGATAATTTTATCTTATCCCTTCAATTTACAGGTGAGAAAACTGAGAACAAAGAGGTGAAGGCCAATGTCATCCCGAGTAACACCAATGAAATTTGGACCCAAGTCCAGGGAATCTAGATACAATGTGTTCCCCCCACCCCCATGCCTATGGCTGCTGCTGTATATTTGCCAACTTGGGGTGGGATTGGGGAAGGTAGCATGTTAGTGATTTAATAAATGAAATACTAGTTTCTTATCACTGTAGTACCCCAATTTGGAGCAAAGTAAAAACCCAAGGTGTCGCTAAGCCCTCATTTGATATGTTAAATGTAGTGTTTTAAAAGTAATGGACTAGACCAACTCTTGTAGATTTCTGGACCCTACAGAGGTCCAGAATTAAGTGTTTTACTGGCAAAAATAATTAAGACTGAAATCTTCTTAGGGTTACTGATGTTGTCTGGTATTCATTCCAATGAAGTTCCACTTTAATGTATGGAAAAATGTTATTGTCCATATGAGCCATTTGTAAACATCTGCTTTAAACAATGAATGGGGTAAAGTCCTTCAAATTTTAATTTAAAGAATAGCATAGTTTTATATTACATTAAGTTTATAAAATGCATGAGGCAGCCCTGCTGTAGTGAATAGAGAGTTGGCCTCATAGCTAGGAAGTTCAGGTCCCACCTCTGAAATACGCTGTCTTCCTGACCCCAGGCGAGTTACTTAACCTTCCAGTGCTCAAGGCAACTCTAAGACCCTAAGTCACAGAAAAGCTGCTGACCTTCATTGATAGAGGGAGTTTCCTAACCTGAGAATTTTCTGTACCAGATGAGATCACAGATCCAATCCCTATCCCCATGCCCTTATAATATGCCAAATGTATTTAATTTCATAAGATGATGAATTGTCTTGGCATCGTACTATCTTATGAAACACGTTCTCACTTTATGCCTTTATAGTTTTCAATATCAGCAAAACTTTTAAATGGTCTTAGTTGGGTGTTGTGTATCATTGTACAGTAACTGTTTGTACAGATGGGTACATATGGTATTTCTGTTCCATGTAATAAAGTACATTTGTCATGTATCTTGTGATCTACATACCTTTCAGCTGTTACTTCATAAATCTGTTCCATCAGAGAACTGCTTTGTACTGCAATGGTCGAAGCTGCTTTTAATAAACTAATATTTTGTGTCCTTTATATGTAATCAACAGGGAGTATTATAGACTTGTGCCTCTGTGGAGAAAACATTCCACTAAATTTCTTTGCTCTTGACAATAATGGAAAAAAAATATCTTGGGAAAAGCCCAGATAGATGTTCGTGAACATATGTTCTTTGCTCCTAAAAGTCAGCTGAAGATCTTTCCTATTGCTTTGGAATTTTTAGTATATTAGAGAAGAGACGGGTCTGTTTTGGTGATGTGGTAAGAGCCAAATACATAACCATAGTGCTGTAGTAGTGGGAACAATCAGAAACCTTGGGTTCTGTTTGCCATTGTTTTAAAATTGTTCTGTTTGGCACCACGTGGAAAGAAGATGCTTTTCTTGATCCCCTCCTCCCTTAAGTTCTAGTACCTTCTTTCTATTGATTATCTCCAATTTATTCGGAATACATTCTGTTTATATCTAGGTGTTTGTATGCTGTCTTCCTTGTTCGACTGAGACCAAGGATTGTCTACCCTCTTTTTGTATTCCTAGCACTTAGCACAGTGTATGGTACAAAATGAGCACTTTAATAATGGCCTATTGATTGGTTGACTGACTATTGGTTAGTTGTGGGTAGTTGTCCATATACATCAACTGTCTGGAAGTAGAATGGTGTGGTAGAAAGCTCTGGATTTGAAATCAAGATAGACCTCAGTTTGAATTCTAACTCTCACTGCTGTATGAGCAGTAGCAAGTCATTTAACCTGTTGTAATATAATTGGAATATGAAGATCTTCCCCATCCATTAATAGGTCTGTGTGACCACATGTATCCCCTTTTCCCTTGGAACAGGAGCCATGTTCCCAGGTCTAAAGGTACGCAGGTATTTCAATCACAGCTATGATATATTCTGAGTCACATAGACCCCATTAGGGGAGGAACTTGCCTAAGGAGGAGCTTGGTTAGGGGGAAGCTTGCTTACAGGGAGTTTTGCTTGTAGGAAGGCTTTCACACCTTTTGGTATTAAGCTAATTAGGCACTGAGTCTCAAGGGTTGTGGTACCTTCTGACTCTGAGCCTATTAGTTGAAAACTATGTGTACTGGAGGTTGGCATTTTACTTTGGGGGCTTGCTTATGAGAAGGACCCTTTGATTCCCTGGATGGGACTCTGAGTAGCCATTTTTTAAGAACCCCCTTGACTACTCAGATATTGGTGCTCTCCTGGTCTGGTGATGTATGTATGTGGTTGTATTATTCTGTTTAGACAGTTGGAGCCCTGTCTAGTGTATTCTTTTTTGGATACTCACTTCTTTCTACTTATCTGTACTTATCTGTCTATTAAAGTAAGATCATTAACCCTTTTAAAGCTGTTTTTCATTTAGAAAAGCTGATCAAAGAACCTGTACTAGCAGCCTACTCTGTGTGCTAGGGTGCTTGCTAATACACCTATCCAGTATCTTCTCATCTGTGGCATAGTGGTTCTTGTGCTGGACTTGGGATTAGGATGACCAATTCAAATCTTGCCTCCCATTAGGATCATAAATTTAGAGTTGGTAGGGACATTTGAAGTCATTGAGTCAGTGAAATTAATGAAGTTAAGTGATTTGCTTAGGTTCAGACAGCTAGTTAGTGTCTAAGGCAGGATTTGAATCCATACTATACTACAGTTTGTTATGTGACTCTCTGGGTAAATAACTTAATCTCTCAGGTTTAGTTTCTTCATCTGCAAAATGGGAACAATAATCTCTTAAGTATTTTCCTCACTGAATTGTGAGAATCAAATGAGATGATGTATATAAAGTGCTTTTCAAACATTAAAGCACTATCAAATTATCAGTTATTATCTGTAAAATGGAGAATCTGATACTTCTACTACCAACCTCACAGGATGGTTGTTGTTAAGAAAGCAATTTGCAAATTTTATTTGCACTTAAAATGTGTTATTTAAAAATTTTAAAATGTGTTATAAACTTCTAAGAAGGGATATTCTTCATTCTCCATCAAAAACATTCTGCCCCATCATGATCCATTGGTTTTGTTATTCTGATCCAAAGTTGAGATTAGTAGGGTTTTATTCAGTTAGAATGAATTACACCCAACAGGTGATTAATAATTGTTGATTGAATTAAGATGTAGTGGAAAAGTCTTGGAGTCAAATCACTCAGGTTCCAGTCTCTCCATCATGCTAGCTTCACAAAGCTGGGGGAAGTTACCTTAAACTTTTTAATCTTGTTATTCATCTATAAAATAGAGATCACAAGACTTGGACTACTTACTTCTTTTGAGCAAATAAATGTGAGTTATTACAGAACCAGTTATGTAGTGATTCAGGTGAAAGTGGATTCTTTTTCCCCTCCCTCCTCAATCCTTACTTTTACTGCAGAGAGTTGTTGTTTTGTTTTTGATGGAGACTGAAGAATATCCCTTTTTAGAAGTTTATGAGAAAGGTAGATACCTATTTAGGTAAAGTCTGCTTGAAGGTGGATTATGGAGGGCCCTTCTAAGCCAATGACTCTTAAAGAAAAGGTAGTAAGAAAACAATAGGAACCAGCTGTTCCAAATCTCTACTGAGGAAATGGGTCTTAACTCTAACAAGGGGGATTTAGGTTAAATATAAAGAAGAACTTCCTGACTATGAGGGTTCTTTAAAACTAGATACACCCAAGAAAGAGCTCACTTGGTATCAATAGAGCCTTACTTAGTTGAGGTGAAACATAGAATAGTTTATGAGTAGCCTTGTTGCCTATGTCCTAACAAGGGTCGAATACTAGCCTCTCAACTGATTGTAAATCATTCTATGATTCTTTACTGCTTAGCATTTGCTTTTCTCTCAGGGAATAAGACTCCTTCTTCCATACCTGATTCATGTTTGTACTCGTATGTATACTTTTTTACTTCCTTGCTGGGCTCAGACTAGAGCTTTGAAATCTGAGGTTGGGGTGGGATTGAAGCTCTAGGAATCTAGATGTACCACTGAGAAGACTAATCCCACATGCAAGGAACCCAGGGCAAACATTCGTGAATGTTACAAGCTGCTGTAGCCTCAGTGTGGCAGTTCCTGGCTAACCTCTATACCAGACATATATGGAGATCTTTATGTATTTTTTAAAATGAAATTAAATTTTTTTATTTTTATTTTTTCCTTTTTCTTTCTTTTCTTTTTTATTAAATTTATTTGTTTATTTACTTTTATTTTACAAGATTCAGTTCCATAATCCTTTGAGTTTCAAATTTTCTCCCCTCCTTCCCTCCCTCCCCCATGGCAGCATGCAATCAAGTATGGGATTTGCAAATACTTTCACATTGGACATTAGTCTGGTTGTATAGAAGGGTTGTAACCAATGGAATGAACAATGGGAAAGAGGAAACAAAACCAAACATAGAAAAGAAAGGGAGCAGGTAGTTTGCTTCAGTTTGTGTGTATTTTTTAAAAACTAATGGAGTATGCAGTAAAAATAAAAAGGAAAACACTGGCAGGATGGATTAAATGCTACACTTGGAGTAGTAAAAATGAATCAAATACCAATGCAGATTATATGGGTTATTGTTGTTCATGTCCAACCCTTGGTGACCCCATTTGGGGTTTTCTTGGCAAAGATACTGGAGTGGTTTGCCATTTCCTTCTCCAGCTCATTTTACAGATTGGAAAACCGAGACAAATGGGGTTAAGTGACTTGCCCAGGGTCACAAAGCTACTAAGTATCTGAGGCCACATTTAAACTCATGAAGATGAGTCTTCCTAACTTCCTAACCAGACCCAGCACTCTATCCATTGTGACACCTAGAGGTCCCATTAATATGAGTTACAGTCTGCTTTAGTTAGTATAGGGAGTTCCCACACTGATGAAATAGGTCCTTGACAAATTGATGGGGACTTGAAGTGATTTTTTTCTTTGTGTTAGTGACCCTTAATAGAAAAAAAAAGTGTGCCATTTTTCTGTTCCATTCTCTTTCTTTGCCTTTCCTCTTCTTTTCTACTCCTTGTTGTGTTTCTAAATTTCTACTATTGTTAATTGGCTATAATGCAGGAATGAGATATATTTTTAAGTGCTTATTATAGTTATTTATTGAATGAGGTTTTCTGTTCACTCTTCTTAATTTGAAAATCAGGTGGTGTTGGGAGAGATAAAAATTATTGTAAAAATGAATTTAAAAATATTATTCAGGATTCTTGTCCTCATGGTGCTTATAATCTAAGACAAATGTTGGTAAGTATAATAAATAGTGTTATATGATTAGGACCACAGAATTGTAGACTACAGTATGCTAGGTATGAAGGAGAAGAGAATAGGTTGTTATTGACCAGGGGTCATGGTGGGGAGGAGGTCATCGGCAGATGGAGTTTGAGTTGGACCTTAAAAGACAAGTTGGGATGAAAAAGGCAAAGATAGGGAGAGTAGAGATTCCAGGCATAGATGGTGAGTATTTATTAAGCCAGGCACTGAGCTAAGTGAAGTTATTACAAAGAAAGGCAAACAAACAATGCAAAACAAAGCAAAAACAAAACAAAAAACCAGTTCCTGCTCTCAAGGAGTTCATAGTCTAATGGTGGAAAAAATATGAAAAAAATCTGTGTATAAACAAGATATAGACAGGTTAAACTGGGAATAATCAAAGGAGGGAAGGCATGAATGTTAAGGGGAACTGGGAAAAGCTTCTTGGAGAAGGTAGGATTTTAGCTTAGACTTGAAGGAAGCTATGGAGGGGAGGTGGTAGAGATAAGGAGGGAGAGCATGGAGGACAGCAGTGAAAATGGCTGGAGTATGGAGACAGGGAATCACATGTGTTGAATAACAACAATGAGGCAAGTGTCACTGGATGGCAGAATATGAGGAAAGGAGTAAGGTGCAGTAGAAAGGGACCAAGTTATGAAGCCAAAGAGAGGACTTTCTATCTGATCCTGGAGGTAATAGAGGACCACTAGAGTTTATTGAATGCTATGGGCTACATAGTCAGACTTGCACTTTAGGAAGACCAATTTAACAAGTAAGTGGAGGATGGATTGGAATGGGGAAAGGCTTATGGCAGGCAGACCCACCAGTAGGCAATTGGAATAGTCCAAGTGTAAAGTGATGAGGGCCTGAACCAGGGTGGTAAGGGTGTCAGAGGAAAGAAGGGGATGTATTCAAGAAATGTTATGAAGGTAGAAAACTCAGGACCTGATAACTGATTGGATATGACAATCTAGGGAATGATATGAACATACAGGATGGTATGAACAAAGGTGGAAACGTAGAAGAGTTCCTGCCATGTTCAGGAGATGGTGGACCAAGATGGCTGGAATGTTAGGCAAATGGAGAGTAATGGGAGATTAAAGTTGGGAAGTTAGGTTGATACCTGATTGTGGAGGGCCTTGAATGTCAAGGTAAAGAAATTGAACTTTACCTGAAAGGCAATAAGAACCATTAAAAGTTTTTGAGCAAAGAACTGGTATCACCAGAGCTGTAAATAAGAACTTTTTTCCCCCAGCAACGTTATGATGGATGAATTGGAGTGTAAAGGAGATATAAAGTAATGACATAAACATGGGGATGTTCTATGACATGATTCTGAGAGGAGAGTATTGTTAAAATTTGGCTTTAAATCGATTTTAAGTTGATTTCATTAACATATATTAATTATTAGACTAAAATAGTGATAGAATGTTGTAGCTAGAAGAGACCTTAGTCTAATCCCTTAATTCCATAGATGAGGAATCTGAGGTCTAGAGAGGTTAATGGGGTGAGTATGGTCATATAGTAGCAGAATTTAGACTCCAATTCAGATCTTTAGAAGTCCAGTACAATACCTCCCCAGTTCCTATTCCCTCCCACATTGCAGTCCGGCTTCCTTCCTCTCCTATATACTTGTACTCAGCTGAATTTGCCCTAGGCAATGAAATTCCTAGCTATGGCTCTGATTAGATAATCACACAAGATAATAAGAGAGATGTGGCCAGACTGTCAAAGAGGGCTGTAGGAAATCAGAGGAGGAAAGAGTCACTGTGGACTGGAATGCTATGGTGGTGGTGGGGAGGGAGAACAACCTTGCTGTCATATCATACTGTGATATTTAGCTGTATGAATGTAAGAGTGCTGACATTAAAACATAAGCTCAACACTTTTCTGAACTATTTGTCCTTTTTAATATTAAAAACAAGTTACAAATGGTGGTAATATATGTGGGTATGGCTGAAATGACTATTGGTTATTTCTATGTTGTATACATATGGTAATTATCATGTTGTTGCCCTACAGAGGGTTACAGACCTCTTCTGTGTTCTTTCCTCATAGACTATATGTAAAATGCCTTTTTTATCTAAGACTTTATCACCTCATTGTATAGTTGCCCAATTGTGTCTGACTCTTCATCATTTGATTTGGGGTTTTCTTAACAGAGATAATGGAGTGGTTTGCCATTTCTTCTTCCAGTTCATTTTACAGATGAGGAAACTGAGGTAAACAGGATTAAGTGACTTGCCCAAGGTCACACAAATAATAAGTGTCTAATGCAGGATTTGAACTCAGGGAGATGAATCTAATCTAAAGTCTCATGACTTTAGACCCAATGCTGCAAGCTCTGTGGAGCCATCTAATGGCACTTTATACCAGGATTATTGCATTAATTATTCTAATTGCCCCTTCCCTTACTGTGGAATTATGTTGGTCTTGGAATCAGAAACTTAAGTTTAAGTTTCAGCTCTGCTAATTAATAATAGCCAAGTTAACTCAATAAGCATTTGTTGGGTCTTTACTCTGTATGTAAGTGAAAAGAAAGACAATCCCTGCCCTTAAGAAGGTTACATTCTAGTGGGGGAGGACAGTATTTAAAAGGAAATTGGAAAGGGGTGGGAGAGAATTGAAGGAAAGTCCAAAGATATCCTGGACAAGGATGAAGACATGGCTGTCCTCTGCCCCTTCCTTAAATTGAGGTTCTGGGAGAAGTCATTCAATCAGAGGGAGAGGCTACAGGAATACAGAATCCAATCCTGGGCTGGAGTAAGCTTTCAGGATGAGTGAAAAGTTTTCTGGGGCATGGCAGAGGAGGTCTGGAGTACAGCTTGGAAATGAATGAGGAGGTACAAAATTTAAAGAAGACACTATCCCTGAGCTCATGGAGCTTAATGTATGGTAGGCAGATAATGCATGAACAGAGATAGCTATAAGCCAGGGTAGTATGTACACGTATTAGAGAGGTTAGAAGGTTCTGATCTATTGGGGTATTAGGGACATCTTAATGGAAGAAATGTCATCTGTCTTGGGCCTTAGGAGATAGGCAAGGTTTCAAAAGATGAAGAGAGAAGAGGATATTCAGGGTGTAGGTTACATCAACTGAAAGAAATGGTTATTTCTCTCATATTAATAACCAATTATTAATTGAGATCAGGATTTTTTCTATTTCCCCATTAGGAAAAAACCCTTGTAGGTTATACTTATTGTTTGACTTTCATTCTTGAAGAAAGGAGGTAATGTCATAACATATAAGTGAATTAGATTTAAGCGAGGAAGGGCTGAGTAAAGTCACCAGCCTCACTTTCTCCTCCAGAACCAGCTGGGTCCAGTGGCAAGATATAGATCAGGATGACTGAAGATGGCCTTGGATGCAGATCTTGCCCAACAATTTACCCCACCTAGACCATCTTATCTAGGTGGAACTGTTACCCCATCTGAGAAAACCTTACAAAGAGAATCTAACCTAGGTTAATTCTGGCCCATTGTGTTCTGCTCAGACAGATTTGGTGGGGAGTAGTTCACTTTGTCTAGATTGCCTGAGGCTGAGGATGGTCTGGGAGTAAGAGTAACATGATCAAAGTCCTGTCCCCTCATTAGAATAGTCCACCTCTCATTATAATATTCATTCTCTCATTAATTGTTAACCAACCAGGGTTGATTCCTGCCTGTCTGGAACAGCCATTCTTCCGAGGGTATATAAGCATCAAGAGACCTTCATGAGAAGTCTTTTTGTTTAAGAGAGAAAGCCAAATGACAGTCCTTTTATTAATTATTTGATAGCTATAATTAATAAAATGATTAATTACCCAGAAACTATATCTCTTGAATTTTTCTATACATCAGCAGTATAGGGAACAGCATGGAGGTACAAAACCAAATGACATGTTTTGTGGTAAGAGTAATCCAGGTTTACTGGAGTTCAGAATGCAGAGAGGAAAGTAGTGTGAGATAAGACTAGAACGGTAGTGTCACATTGTAGAAGGTCTTCAATGACAGGTCAAAGTGCTTTAACTTTATTTCAGAAGCAATAGGGAGCCATTGAAGACTTTTGAGAAGAGGAGTACCATACTCCAGATTAAGAAACATTAGCCAGTCAATGGTATGAAAGATAGACTTGAGTGGGGAGAGAAGAGGGGAGGGAAATCTTGGTAAGAGGCTATTGCTAGGGGTGGCTAGGTGGTACAGTGAATAGAACACTGGCCCTGGAATCAGGAGGACCTGAGTTCAAATTTGGCCTCAGACAATTAACACTTACTAGCCATGTGACTTTGGGCAACTCACTTAACCCCAGTTGCCCTGCCTTCCCCCCTCCAAAAAGAAAAAAAAAGAAAAAGAAAGAGGCTATTGCAAGAGAACAGGTCCTAATAAGATTCTCTACTAGGATGTAGGAACAGGAAAAGAGTGGAGAGGTTGAATGCAAGAAATGTTGCAGAGATGGAAATAATGGAGCTTTACAAATGATTGGATATGAAAGTTTGGAGAAGAGGGAAATAAAACCCCAAGGTTCCAAACATGGGCAATGAGCAGAACAGGGTACTGCAGACAGATATTTTAGAAGTCAGAAGGAAGATTAGGGTTAGAAGGAAAGATAATAAACCAGTCACATATGTTGAATTTGAGGTGCAAGTGGATTATCCAGATGGAGGTTTCTATTAGGCAGTTGGGGATATGGGTCTCCGAACTCAGAAGAGAAGTCAGGAATAGAAATATAAATTGAGGAGTTGTCTGGGAAGAAAGGATAGTTGAAGCTGTGGGAGTGATTAAAATTGCTGAGGGAAAAACTACATGGAGAGAAGAGGACTCATCCTTGGGGAGAACCCATGATACCGACTTAGGAAGAGTATGATGTTGGTTATGTCAGTCTTTTAGCTAGGCAAAAATCAGAAAAGTTAGAATGAGTTTCCTGAATAATAGCGCCAGAGGCAGAGGAGTAATTTTCCATTTCTGCTAAAATTCTTATCTAATTTTATCAGTCTGTGGACCTGTGCTGTTTTGCATAGGTGGAATTGCATAGTAAGCTTTTTGGTAACTATTATACCTTAACTCTATGAATTACATCAAGGACAATTGGGATCTTAATACCATATTTCATTTCATGGGTTTGTTTCCTAACCTTAATATTTAATTATAGCTGCCATTCTATTCCTTTTAAAATGTGTTAATAAAAGACTTGCATTCAATTTGGCTTGGTTCCAAATGCTGATGTAGTCATGCTCTAAGTAAGTGATAAAATTCACTGTAAGATAGCACTCACACAGCCCTTGGATCCATCATAACTATCCAAGTGGGGAAACTCTTAGTTCCTCGTAGAGTTAAACTCAGGTCAGACCTGGTTTCCAATAAGGAGTTCAGATGCATTGGCAGATCCTTATGTTTGCATTTATTATGCTGTAATTTGGGGCTTAAAGAGTTATATCCCATTCATCCCAAACATCTGGATAGTGTTTATAAGGATCACATTTGATCCTAATGTAATTTTGTGGGGGAATTCACTAGAATTCCTCTGTTGGCTACATTACAACAGAGCATGAGATCTGTTAAAATATGATAAAAAAAAACAACGGTGGATGTAGATAGCATCCACAGAGAATACGAAAGACATGGAGTTAATTTTTTTTTTTTTTGGCCACTAATGAGCTTCGTTCCTCTATCTGGGTTTCATTTTCTCTATCTGTGAAATGGGGGTAAAGATGGACAGCAGCCAACATTTGTCCACAGCTTTGTACCTTGGTGAGCAGGCACCCAAATGTTTTTGATGATCACAATGCTGCTTGCTGCTAATTCTAACAATGTCTTCAGAAGTTACCTGCAACAATTGGTGATACCACCTTCCCAATGGGTTCTGGAGCTAGCTTGATGATGTTGCCATTGAAGAAGGGGAGCCAGAGGATAAGTTTTAATTGCCCAGTGAAGGCTCAGACGGCATTGAGTTCAGCCATTTGAAGGGCTGTAAAAGGAGCCTTTAATTATCTATGATTGAAAAGGTGGGGGGAGGAACCCTCAGTAAGGCAGTTCCAAGACCTCCCAGCCCTGCCGGTATGGAGATTGCTAGCATGTTTGCTGAAAGTTATGCATCAATCCATACCCTTCCTATGAAATAACATTTGAAAGAGACAGATGGGAAGAGAAAGAGACAGATAGGAGAGTACAGAGACTTTAACCCAGTCTTTAGAGAGGGAAAATTATTTCATTAAATCTAAAGAACATATGCTGTGTTGATCTATAGCATATGCAAGCCTATGCAAATTATTTAATAGCGCACTCAGGGTAATTTCCATCTCCTCCCCTCAGCGTATAGCAGGAATATTCCTTTTAATCAGATTATATGACATCCTCTACAAACTTTTTTTTTAAAAAGGGATGGTGGTATTCAGCTCAGTTTACCCAGGGTAAATAGTTAGAGTAATTTAAAATGAAACAATCAATGGACCATAAAAGAATGAAGCTAAACCTAATTTTAGTCTTTCAGAGGAGGGAGGGAATGGTGAGTTGTCTAAGTCTTAAAAGATCCCCTCGCACCCTTTGACAACTGCATAATGTTGAATGGTAAGTTGAGTTGCTCTGACTGCACCTTGTCAGATCTGGTTCCCATACATAATGACTGTGTGTAGGGTTGCATTCCACTAAAGTTCTCTTGACTCCTATAATTTATGAAGCTGTATTGAACACTGATGGAAAGATGAGGTATATACATATATACTCCTTTCACAAACTCTTTCACCTGGGTAGGTCATGGACCCCTCAAGATCTCTTTGAAACAATCCATAGGGAACTATCTCCCAGTCCTGATAGTTTTGGAGACCATTCTTTACGAAGAAGGATGCAGACCAGGCTGATGACTGATTCAAAGATTTGGCAACAGTTTGGTTTTGATCACAAAGTCCTGGGACAGAAGTCATGAACCAGACAGAGTCAGGAAAGTCATACCCATTGCAGAAACACTTTCCTTGAATGCATACAACAAAGAGCATGAGTCAACAGATAGCAATCATGAGTGGTTGCTAAAGTGCTTGGGAGCCCATAAAAGTAGGGGTCCCCAGGATGCATAGTGAGGATATCTCTGAGAATTGTGTGGGTTAGGAGGGATGCTAAGTGTGGGTGTGAGACATCATCAGATCTTAGTGTAGGATGAAATCTTAGAGGTCAATGAGCCTTCATGCAGTGTCTACACCAAATACATTCCTCAACAATCCAATCCCACTTTTAGGTTCATCAGTTCTCTGGAGAACTTCTCCGTAGAGTGGTTCTGTAGGGCCTCTTCTTGAATTCCTCCTATAAGGCAGACCTTATTATCTATTTAGCTGGCCTATTATATTTTGGGCAAGTCTAATTAAGTGTTAGGAGGTTTGACTTTCTCTAACTTCTAGTCATTGGTCCTAATTCTTTTGCTCTAGGGCAGGTTGGCATAACATATGGCGAAAGGATGTTGGGCAGCTGTCATGAGGCGTGGATGCTGGTTGGATCACCTCGGGTCACGTGACAGCCATCTGCATGTTGTGCAGGCCTGCTCTAGGATAGCACAATCATCCTAATACCTCTTAAAAACAAAATGAAACAATATTTTATTAATTCCTGCCTCAGACACTAGTGTTATGACCCTGGTCAAGTCACTTATTCCTTTAGGTCTCAGTCTTTAAAATGAGGGAACTGGACTCAGTGACTTCCAAGTTTAATCTAGGTTTAAATCCATGATTCTATTATCCTTTTATTGTATATGCCACAATAATTTTCTGGTACTCCTCCTCCACTCCTGAACCTGCCCTTGTAAAAAAGAGTTATGCTGAACCAACCAGCAAAGACATCTGACAGCATGCATCTTCCTTCTGTCCCCCACCTTTCTGCCCAGTTGTGAGTCATCATCTGGATTTCTAAAATCCGTCTTGGTCATTGAAATTAGTCTGACTTTGCCTGTATATTATTAATGTTATTTTCATTCACATTATGGTAGTTATTTGTGTGTATTGTTCTGGTATGTAGACCCTTTTACAGTTGAAAATTCTTCCAGTGTTTGAAGACAATGGACGTGGCCTTCCTAAATTATGGTGTTATAGGATTGAGAGCTAGAAAGGGTCTTAAGAGATGAGCTAGGGCCAAGTCCTCCATTTCACAGATGAGAAAATAGAGCTAAAGACTGTAGGCAACTTACCCAAGGTCACACACAAGGTCATGGAGCTAATAGTCAAAGCCAAGGTCTCTCACTCCGAACCCAATGTTACTTGTCTTTTCTGAGTCTGTAGTCAAAATTTGGTTTGAGTGTCCACAACGGAGACACACTACTATGCTTTTAGACAAGATGTTGCATTGAGTCAAGAATGACAGTGAGTCCTCTGGTTGCTTTTCAGCCAGAGTACGGTGGTAATGTGGCCTCCAGCATGAAGGATTCTCACTTCACCAGAATGGAGAACAGTAATTCCCCCAGCAATCTACTGTGACGATGGCAAGAAGCATCTGGAATTAGGGAATTGAGCCATATCAGACTTGTGCTGAATTGTGGCAGTCTTCTTGGAGATAACTAGAGGAGCATTGTGTCCTATAGAACCGATTAGTCTGTTGAATTCATAATAATTTATATGAAGGCCCATCATAGTCTTAATAATAGTCATAATCATAGTTTGTTATTAGTTATAATACTACTATG
Source organism: Pseudochirops cupreus (assembly GCA_028627135.1). Lineage (NCBI taxonomy): Eukaryota > Metazoa > Chordata > Mammalia > Diprotodontia > Pseudocheiridae > Pseudochirops > Pseudochirops cupreus. The sequence goes on from CM053581.1 coordinate 372,642,603, forward strand.
GGCAGCCAGGTGGTACAGTGGATAGAGTCCTGGGCCTGGAGACAGGAAGACTCATCTTCTTGAGTTCAAATCTGACCTTGAACACTAACTGTGTGACCTTGGACAAGTCACTTAACCCTATTTCCCTTAGTTTCCTCATCTGTAAAATTAGCTGGGGAAGGAAATGGCAAAACCACTCCAGTATCTTTGCCAAGAAAATCCCAAATGGGGTCATGAAGAGTCAGATATGACTGAAAAATGATTGAACAACAACAATGTTGAGTATCATATACCTGTGGATTATTTATTATTAATTTGACACTTGTTTTTCTGGTGCTTCTTTATTGTCAGTGAAGGTGAATAGAATTCTCTTTTGTTCTGGAGGATCCACAGCCATACTATTAACTAACAAGTGATTTGTTGGTCTAGTGTAGTTCATAAAGACCAAAGTCTATTTTGTCAGGGTCTTTCACGTAGGCCGTAGGTTAGTCTCTTAACAGTATCAATGTTTCCGACTATGATCCCTTCCATCCCTCGAATGCACTTAACAGGATGCTCTCTAAGTAAAGGAGATCCATGACTGTGATGAGAATTGGATTCACTTATAATTCTCCTAGAGCCTTGGTGCCAGAGACCCCATTCCCCCAGCCCCACGAGACAGGATAATCTTTTTTTTTTTTTTGGGTTAACAATCTTACTTTAATTAATCAAATACCATTTACCTAGTTCAGGGGAAAAAGTCAGCGCCCTGAACTTCAGAGAATACAAACAGAAGTTACAAACAAACAGAAAAACAGATCAGCAGACAGCTTCCA
>CM053581.1:372643896-372701594 GCA_028627135.1 Pseudochirops cupreus
CATTTACCTAGTTCAGGGGAAAAAGTCAGCGCCCTGAACTTCAGAGAATACAAACAGAAGTTACAAACAAACAGAAAAACAGATCAGCAGACAGCTTCCAGCGTCTGACCATTACATCAGTTACCTAGTCAGTTACCAGAGAGGGAAGCACCAACATCTGGGCTTTTCACAGCCGGGGGGCTCAACGGCTGCCCAGAGTCTCTTCTGGCCAAATCACACAACTCTTCTCAAAGTGAGCCCCCGAGACAGGATAATCTTCAAGAAACTCAATGGCATTTATTGAGATAACTATAGAGCACTGAACTGGGCGCTAAAGCTAGATCAGGAAATAAATGGTTTTGTAGAATCATAGAATCGGATTTGGGAGGGACTTTGAGAAGCTGTTCTATCCAAACTCTGCCTGACAAATCCAATACCTGATCATTTGCCTTCTAATGTAAAATCAATAAAGGGGAAGCATGGCTCATTTCACTTCATGAGATTTTTATTGTTCAAAATTTTTTCCTGATCCCCAGTGGTGTGCCAACATATATTTAATAACTGGCTCTCTGGGGAAAAAAATAAGTATGCACAACACATTTTAAATTTTTTTTTGAGGCAGGCAATGGGGGTTAAGTGACTTGCCCAAGGTCACACAGCTAGTTAAGTGTCAAGTGTCTGAGGGTGGGATTGAACTCAGGTCTTCTTGATTCCAAGTCCAGAGTTCTATCCACTGTGCTGCCATAATGGAGAATAAGACTACATACAGTCTGTCCAAGGCAAAGAACAGAAGAACCGTTGTTATGGGAATCTGAAGATCTTCCCTGCCCCTAGGCCCTTTGCTTAAGTGGCTTAAGTGGCTCTGAGAACCTTCCCTGATTTGAAAATATACTCTGCCCCCTAATAGGCTGGATGTGGTCACATGGAGCCTGTGGTAGGAGGCTTGTTCTTCAGAAATGCCCACGCCTTATTACTTTGTGATTGGGCAGTGGGTCAAGAGGGCTGTGCCGGTCTCCAATCAAGGAGAAGGCTATATATACGCCCTGTTGTGAGGTTTTGCTTTGGGGCTCACTTTGAGAAGAATTGTGTGATTTGGCCAGATGAGACTCTGGGAAGCCATTGAGCCCCCTGGCTTTGAAAACCCAGATGTTGATTCTTCTCTCTCTGGTAACCGATTAGGTATGGATGTAATGATCAGATGATTGGAAGCCCATCTGCTGATCTGTTTCTTTGTCTGCTTGTAACTTCTGCTTGTTAACTTGTGTTTGTACTCTGTTTGCATTTTCTGAAGTTCAGGGTGCTGACTTTTCCCCCTGAACTAGGTAAATGAACTAGGGAAATGATATATGTTTGATTGATTAAAGTAAGATTGTTAACCCACTTTGAGTTGCTTTCCTTTAGAAAAGCAGATCTAAGAACCTGTGCTAGTGGCCACCCTGGGTATGCTAGGTTGCTTGCTGATACAACCATTATGCCCCTTGTTTTGGAAAAACACCAGGGTAGGCGTTATTTCTTGTGTGCCCCAACATTTTGCCATCATTTTTTCAAAATGGCTTTCCCTTGAATTCCCTGTGGGCTGTCTCTGGTTGTCTCCATTACAGCACCTTACTCAGTCCTGCCCTCTTTACGTGTGCCCACTTCTCCAACTTCCAAGATTGATAGTTGACCAAAATTTAAATTCTGTGGTCATTCCTTTAGGGCCTTGAACTGCACCATTTATGAGAAAGGAGTTTTTTTTTTTTTGGTTTATTATATAAATGATATTTAATGAATTGGAATGGGGGCTCAGAGCTTAGTTGAGAGACATGAAAATTTTTAGCAATTAATAAGGAAATATCTAAACATACCTCAGGATTACCTCAGAATTTGTGATAATGAGGTAAACTATGAAAACAAGTCAAGTAGCTAAAGAATAACCTACGAAAGAGCTTGGTTGACCCTTTGTATCTCATTACACATTGGGGCTCTTCCTCTTTTTTTTTAAGAGGGTTAAGAGACTTGCCCAAGGTCACATGGCTAGTAAATGTTAAGCATCTGAAGTCATATTTGAACTCAGGTCCTCCTGACTCCAGGGCCAGAGCTCTATTCACTGCACCACTTAGCTACCCTGAGACTTCTACTCTTACACTAATTCCATGTATCTTTGTCATCTTGTTATATACTTAAGGGTGTTCTATCAGACAGGTAGATCCAAATCAGTGGTTCTCAACCTTCCTAATGCTGCAGCCCTTTAATACAGTTACTCATGTTGTGGTGACCCCCAAACATAAATTTATTTTCATTGCTACATCATAATTGTAATTTTGCTACTGTTATGAATCGTAATGTATATATCTGATATGCAGGGTGTATTTAAATTGAATATAACCCACAGGTTGAGAACCACTGATCCAAATGATCTGTAGGAAAGAGGAAAAATAGGAAGGAAAATTAGAAAGAGAAGAAATCAAGTGGCCATAAGAAAGAACTAGAGGAGAGATATACTTAAAAAAAAAAAGATATAGGGGGCAGCTAGGTGGTGCAGTGAATAGAGCACCATCCCTGGAGTCAGGAGGATATGAGTTCAAATCCAAACTCAGACACTTAACACTTACTAGCTGTGTGCCCTTGGGCAAGTCAGTTAGCCCCAATTAACCCCAATTGGCCTGCCTTCCACCTCCAAAAAAAAAAAGATATAGTAAAAGATAGAGTTAAAAAAAAGAAGTCCTGTGAACAGGTAGAAGAAAAGGAAAAAACTGGATACTACCCCCAGTTGCAGTGAAGAGATGCATTTAGACATTAAAAATTTTTAAATATTGAGATTCTTGTTTTTGTGTCACTTTCCATAAATGTCCTTTCCCTCTTCACTATTCAGAGAGCCACCCCTTTAATCAAAGAATAGAAAAGGATGAGGGGAAAAACCGTTTTGCAAAACTAAACAACGTATAACTAAGTCTGAAGGTTATATAGTGTTCTGTATTCATAGTTTCTTACTTCTTCAAGGAAGGAAAGTATCTAAACTTTATATTTTTAAAGAAAATTAAATGTCATTCTTTATGTCTTTCAGTCCGTGAGGCTTTTTCTGTTTTTTTTTTTTCTGTCATGAGGAATTTCACATAAGGTAGATAAATGGTTTGAAGTGGAGTGATTTAAAGATGTAGCCTTGACTAATCTTGTATTTATCCACTTGTGTTCTTCTAGGGAATCTAATTGGACTCCCTATTGATTTGCTTCATTTCCTGTAATAGAAAAGTATTAAGAATTGGAAGGAAAGAATAGGAAACAGTAAGATAGGGCAATATTTCAGTTTAATAAATGCATGATTATTTCTGCAGCCAAAGCAACAGAAAAGCTTTAAAATGAATAAGCTCTAAGCACTGCTGTGGTTTGAAGGATCAATTGAAAATTTCCTTTTTCATTTGGAATAAAAAAAAAAAGGTAACATTTAGTAGATTTCCAGCCAGGAAAGGAAGTCAATTACACTTCATAGCCTAGGTTGGTGACAATGGACATTTAAGTCTCAAAGAATAATTAGATAACTGAAAATGTATTTGGACAGCTGATTCCAACAGAGTTTTACCACCAGCAAGCCATGACACCAGGCTCATGCATTCCTGCCTGATAGACTTGTAGTGTGTGCAACACAGTTATTGTTTGAGGTCTTTATAGAAAGCCAGATCAATTTTCTACGCTAATGAAGGGCAGCTGAAACATAAGCATTCTCAAAATAAATTTACCTTTGACTTTGAAACTTATATTTGATTGTGGATGTAGCTGATGTTCTGAGAACTCACTTCAAAGGAAATCTCTGTTACGACTCGAGAGAGTGGAGGAGCACTTCCCTGTAAAGGGGATTTGTGCATGGGACAGAGAGTTGGGTTAGAAAAGCTTCTACTCTCAAATTTTACACATTAATAAGAAGTTGTCCAGTTTCTTCACCCTCTCTCACTACTTACCTCCTACCTGTAACTTATTCCGTGTTGGAAATAGATATTACCATTTTTAATCCATAGCATGAACCTAAGAAAAGTAAGATTAACTCAACATTCCATCTCTTGTTTCCTTACCATTGCTTAGTCTGGAATGCATTTCCCTCTCACCTCAACCATCTTTCAAGGCTCAGTCCAAATGCCATCTTCTACAGGAAATCTTTCCTGACTCCTGACCAATAAGGGCACATTCTCTCTTATGTTCTATCTATTTATCTGTTGTGTAAGTGTTGTATTCTCCAGTAGAATATATGTTCCTAGAGTGCAGGCATTATTTCACATTTTTTTCATTTTTTCTTTATGTCCCTAGTGCCTAGCACAATGCCTTACACATAGTAGACACTTAAAAATGTTTGTCGAGCTGAACTGCAAACCTTCCCTGGAGCAGTGCAAGTAGGCAAGCATCTTCATTTCAAAGTACTTCCTTGCTCTCCCATTCTTTTTTTAAACATGACATTGAATAGTTGATTTTAAAAACACAGCTGAATGGAGCATTCAGCTAACTTTGCTAAATTAATAAAGAGGTTTTTTTTTGACATTTTATAGACCCAGATGAAATACTTTTTGAATTTGGATTGAGGCTCTAATCAGGGCAACTAGGTGGTGCTGAGGATAGGGCACCAGACCTGAGTTCAAATCCAGCCTCAGACAGTTACTAGCTATGTGACCCTGGGCAAGTCATTCCACCCTGTTTGCCTTAGTTCCTCATTTGTAAAATGAGCTGGAGAAAGAAATGGCATATCACTCCATATCTTTGCCAAGAAAGCCCCAAATGGGGGCACAAAGTGTTGGACACAACTGAAACAACTGAACAACAGCAGCTACCTAGTTGACGAGACATTCAGGATGATACTGGCAGAATTAATTATTTTTTTAAGATTTATTTTCATCTCAATTCAGAATTAATTACAGCAACTCAAAGGCCACTTGAAGTTACTGATTTTAGCATTGATTAGGAGGGGAAAATAGCCACCTAATAATGAAATATATCTCCCTCTTTTCTGTAGAGGTTTATGGGGCAGAATCCATGACATACAATGTCAGACTCGGTCACTCCACAGATTTTCATTTCAGGGGATGTTCAATGTCATGTACGTGTGTGTGTGCATGTGTGCATGTGTGTAATGGGGTTGTATCTTATTATCTGGAAATTATCTGACTTCATTTATCTATCGATCTATCGATCTATCTATCTACCTATCTTTCCATCTATCCATCCATCCATCTCTCTGTCTCTCTCTTTCTCTCTCTCTCTCTCTTTCTATGCATTCATTCATTCATTTTTTATTTTTCCTATTTATTTGTTTATTTTTGGTTTGAGACCTCCCTGTGAAGGAACTCTCTCTACTGCAGCTGAAGGGCATCTATCAAGTCATCTCATGTCTTAGAAAGTGGCCTCAGGCAGGCACTGAGAGGTTAGCAGCTTGCCCAGTGTCACACACACAGCCAATATATGTCAGAGGCAGCTTGTGAGCTGAGGGCTTCCTGATTTGGGGGCAACTCTATCAATTACACAATGCTTTCTCCATCTGGAAATAACACGGATGTAAAAATAAGAAGGTGTAGTGAAAACTTAAAATAATCATCTTTCCTTTTAGGACAATGTCATTATTTTAAATTAGCTCCTAAGAATTTAGCACACTCAGAGCCTGTTAGTTCATCTGAATTAATGCATAATTGGAATGGCATAGACAGAACTATGTCCCCCAAAAGAAAAGAGATCTACTCTCAAACTATTCCAGGTGTTTGATAACCACAGGGCAACTAGTTCCAGGAATGTACTCTCTGCTCACTGGTGGAGGTGACCTTGGGTCATTTAACCTCACTGCCCCTTAGTGTCTTCATTTGTAAAATGAGAGGGATTGGACTAGATGGTCTTCAAGGTCACTTCCAGCCCCAGAGCCTTGGTCTATGGAGTATAGCTAACACTAGGTGGTAAGAATGTATTTGCCAGGTGTCTTGTGAGTTTAATCAAAAAGGTCTTAAACTAAAATGAAAAGAGGAGGGAGAAGACTGATTTTTTTTTATATCCCCACATTCAGATACTAGAGAATGGCCTTAAAGAAGGACAAGGAATGGCTGCTGAGAAACCTCAAAACTCACAGGAGACAAAAATCCAAGAAAGGGTTCATTAATAAAACAACTGACCTTGTGTCTATACACAAGTGCTCAAAGTTTGGGCAAACAACAAGAGGAACTGGAGTTCCTAATTCCAGGGGGATAAATTTAACCTCATTAGCATCATTGAAACTTGGCATGATGAAACCCCATGACTGAATTGTGACTTAAGTCACTTGGTACAAATGAACCATACATCCTTGGTTCCTGAGAGAGTGGGCAGATGTGATTGCTGACTGATGTTTGAAAGATCACAGAAATGGGTAAGGCACCATGGGATTGGAGAAGGGTAAATGGTGTTTTTTATTTTTCTTTTTTTTAAAGGGAAGAGAACAGAATCTGCGAACCATATACTGGTAAATCTGATATGAAATCCTAGGAAAATTCTATAAAAGATCATTAAAGATGTAGTTGACGAATATCTAGAAATTAGATTGTAAGCTCCTTGAGGGCAGGGACTGTCTTTTGCCTTTTTTTTTGTATCTCTAGCACTTAACAGAGTACCTGGCACATAGCTGGAACTAAATAAATGTTGATTGATTGTGATTAAAAGAAAGAGAAACAGTGATTACCAAGAGCCAGCATGGCTTTACTTAGAACATCTCATGCCAGAAGACTCTCATTTCCTTTTATGATGAGATTACTAAATAAACAGATTAGGGAAATATGGTAGTCATAGTTTACTTAGATTTTAGTGAAGCTTTAGATAAAATATTTCATACTATTATTGTAGATTCAATAAAGATATAAGGATTAAAGGATAATACCATCAGATGGAGTAAGAACTGGGTAGATGATCAGACTCGAGGAATAGTTATTAATGGTTTAATGTTAATAATGGAGGAATCCTTTGGTAGAGTGTCCCACAGGTCTATGTTTGGCCCCATGCTTTTTAACTTTTTTTTTTTAAAGCAGTGACTTGGATAAAGGTACAGATCATATGCTCATCAAATTTGTTGATGATGCAAAGTTGAGAGGTAGCTAATACAGTGGATGACAGAGTCGGGCTCTGAAAAGATCTTGACAGAGCACCATGCAGAACCTTCTTATCAGATGGAAATCTATAGGAATAAATGTAAAGTCTTGTATTTGGGTCCAAAAAATAAACTTCACAAGTGTAAACTGTGAATAGATAGCAATTTTGAAAAGGCTCTGGCAGTCCTGATGCAAGCTCCATATAACTCAACAATGTGATATGGTAGAAGCTAAAATGATCTTGGACTATACTGAGAGGGCCACCTTTTGAATGATAGTCACATTGTACTCTCTGTCCTCATCGTGCCTTGTTTGGAGAGTTGTGATTAGTTTTGTGTGTCAAGAAAGACATAAATAAGCAGGAGTCTGTAGGAGGATAATCAAATTAGTGATAGACCTTAAATCTAAGACATATGAAGACTGATTGAAATAAATGAGCATGCTTAGCCAAGAGAAAATAAGATTTTGGGAGGGAATGATAGTTGTATTCAAGTGTTTGAATGGCTATTGTGTTGTAGTTGTAGGATTAGACTTGTTTTATTGACCTCAGTGGGTAGAACCAGGAGCAATCGATGGAAGTTGTACAGAGGATCATTTTAGATTTGATGTTAGTAAAAACATCACAATAATTGGAGCAATCACAAAGCGGAATGGGTCATCTCAAGAGGTGACAGTTTCTCTTCGTTGGAGGTCTTTAAACAGAGGTTGGAAACCAGTTGTGGATTATAATATAGTCGAGATTCCTTTCATGTGTGGGTTGGAAGAGATGGTCTTTGAGGTTCCTTGAACTCCCACATTCTGTGGTCCATGATCCCATTATTCTGTGGACTTGTTCTCTGCACCCTAGCATTTCAAATAGGTAGGGGCCTTGACATTTGTACTCCTCTGACTTTCCCTCCACACCTTCCAATCCTGTTCAAGTCGAATCCATACTCTCCCATAAATCCACCCAATGCGGTAAATCTAATTATTTTAACATCTCAAGGGTGTTACAGCACCATACCCAATCTTTTTTTTTAATTAAAAAATTAACAGACGTTTATTTGACCTCCCTCCCACCTTCTCCATCCTCATTTAAAAGGAGGAAAGAAAAACAAAACCCTTGTAACAAAGATGAATAGTCAAGTGAGACAAATTCCTTCGTGGGCCACGTACAAAAATGTACGTATTTGTGAGCATTTTGCTCACTCACGTTGGAGGGCTGGCATCCACTTGCCCCTACCATTATTCACATGGCATCTTTTGTTGCTTAGCATTTTGTCTTCTCAGAGCATGGTATTCCAAGACCCCCAGCTGTCATCTTGTATCACTGAGGGAATGAAAGTGTTTAAAGGACTTTATAATTCCAGTGAAATATACTGGATTAGGATGGCCTTTGATTGACAAGAGGCAAACACAGCTATCATTTTCCTGAGGCATTTTAGTTAGGGGTATATGTGGACCAGTTATATCTACATTTTAAAGACTACTTATGTCCATGGTGGTAGCTGAAATAAAGATGAAACTCCCTACCCACAACTTCTTGTGTCATTTACCAAATTGGTCAGTAGATGGCACCCTGAGCATCAAATATAACCAGCCATGCAGACATTATTTATCTTTATGCTTTCCAAATATTAAGCAAAACTTTGACTGAAATGCAGCAGTATTTGGACAAGCAGCCTTATTTAATTTTAGTGCCTTATTATTAGGAACATATATGCATATGTGTATGAGCACACACACACACACACACACGCACGCACACGCCAAGGGTGCTATTATCAAACCCTAAAGTTCTGGAAACTATTCTTGTTGGTTGAAATGGGCTGTAAACCTTTGCCATATTATTTTAAGACAGTTTTTTTCTTTCCACCTCTTGTTTATATGATGGTTCTCCCAACTTGAGGGTTAATGGTTAGATGTTTCAGTTGCTATAAACCTCTGAAGAATTTCTTCTCTGAAAGTGTCTACTACTTTGGCCCCCACAGGGACACACGGATGAGAAAGGCAGAATTGCTAATGATCAGAGAGGCTGGGGTATTGCCATAGAGAGATGAGAAGATTAGCCAACAGATGGATTAAGGCCTCCCCCAGCCCCCAGATTAGTGGTTGCATTTCACAGCAGGAAGATACCCTCAGAGCCCCATGGTGAGAGGTACTGCTGACAACAATCAGAACAGAAGGTCTCACTTACCCAAACAAACCATCAGTCTGGGGAGGAGGGTGTTGGGGGAGAGCCTAAACAGAACCACAGTGGCTGATTTTTTAAAATCTCTTTCCATTCTAGAATCCTATGTGAACCAGCAACTGAAGTTGTTTTTAGCCAAGGCATAGATTCATGTCTTGTAGTTAATAACAAAATTTCTAGCACTTACCACAACCTTATATATGTTTAGGCAAAGTAAGTAACTACCTTTATGGTGATAAAAGATCTGAGGAGTTAAAATATTTCTTCCACCCACCTTATTGAAGGGCCTAAAGCTTCCATGATACTAATCTCTTTGGAGATTAATTAAATTAATTAAAATTAATTATTATATATTATGTCAATATATTAATTACATTAATGAATATATCCTTATATATCATAATATATTATATTATCACACATAAACATATAATTAATACTAAACAATTGGAGATTGATTAAATTAATTAATAAATTAATTGGAGATTAATTTAAAAAGCTCATATTACTGAGGATAATAATAACAGCTGATGTTGATATATTGCTTACTATATGCCAATGCCAGTGCTAAACCCTTTTCAAATATTATTTCATTTGATACTCACAACAACCCTGGGAGATAGATGCTATTAATTATCTCCATTTTATAGATGAGAAAACTGAGGCAAATAAGGTTTAAGTGACTGTCCCTCCCAGTGTTGCACAGATAGTAAGTGTCTGAGACTGGATTTGAACTCAGGTCTTCCTAACTCCACTCCTGTTCTATCCACTGTCCCTATAACACCTCAAACTAGTTTTAGTTACTAATTATTTAGCTCCAGATTAATTCATCAGACCCTGAGAGGAAGGGACCAGATAACTAAGTTTGGATTCAGCATGAATGTGAAGGAGCAGACTGGAACTCTGATGTTGGACAGTGCCAAGCCATGCCTACTTTGGAATCCTAGGTGAAGGTGGAGGAAACTGAGGGTCAGAGAAGCTGTGGCTTGTCTCTAGCTCCTGGTGCATCCCCTTCAAAAAAGTAACTTGTATTTTTTTGGTATATATCTTATATATTCTTACTTGTATGCGTGTTGTTTTCCCCAATAGAATATAAGCTCCTTGAGGTCAGAGGATGTTTCATTTTTATCTTTGTGATTGTAGCACCTAAAGCAGTGTCTGACACATGGTAGGTGCTCAGTATGTGCCATTGATTGATTGATAGCTCAACATCCTATAGGCTGATTATAAGTAACAATTTAATCCAACAAATATTTATTAAGCACCTACTATGTACAAGGTGCTAGGTATATAAAACAAACGAACAAAAAAAAAATCCCATTTCTCAAGGAGTTTGCATTTGATTGGGATATGACATGCAAATGAATACAGTAGCAGAAAAAAGAGAAGGGAAAGCCTGTCAGTGACTGGTGGACTGGAGAAGAATTTGTTAAAAAGGTGGCACTCAGCCTTGAAGGATGACAAAGATTCTGAGAAATGGCGACTGAGGAGGAAGTATATTCTGGGCATGGCCAGCAACTTGGACAAATGCTCAGAGGCAAGATATGGGATGTAGTGTACAGGGAGTAGCTAGTATTCTAATTTAGCTGGAATATAGAATTTTTGAAGGGGAGTAGTATGAAGTGAAGCTGGAAATGTAGTTAGGAACCAACTGTAGAGAGCCTTAACTGATGAGCTTAATAGTGAATATTTTATCAGAGGCAATAGGGAGCCATGGAAAGTTTTTGAGCAAAAAAAAAAAATGACATCATTTAGCTAGGATTCAAATCTAGATTCTCTACATCAAATCCAATCTTCTTTCTAATACACAAATCAGAACTTTACTTAGGACTGGCCCTGTGCAATGTGCAATAAGTTATATTTTATATCTTAAATATAATAAATATATAAAATGTATAAATATAATAAAATATATTCCATATTACTGGTATTTTAAAAAAGGTGGTTTCATCTAATATGCTCTCTGAAAGACTGACACACAAATATATGTGTGCATATATATCTATACAAATACATATATGTATGTATACACGTAGAAACACTAAACATTCCGTAAGTGATTCTCTGTACTAGTAGGGGACAATGAAATATGGTCCAATTTGCTTGCAGAATCATTTTAGGATATTCTTTTAAGTAGTATATTTCAGCCCTTTGAAGGTATTACTCAATGCCAAATGACATGCTGGAATAAAAGACAATGTCTGCTGCTTTGGTGTGTAGCCATTCAGGCACCTGCTGGCAGTGCTGGCCCCAGAGCCGATACTATTTTCAGGGACCAGGATGCATTAACTAAGGGTGTGGAAACAAACCAGGTTGAGCCTATCCAGATGCAGTTAGTTTACATTGGGAGGAAAGGATCACCTTACTCCCAGTACAGAGAGACAAGGTTAGTTCTGAGTCTTCTTGGAATTTTTATCAAGGTGGACCAAATTTTGTACTAATAGGTCCAGTCAGGTTGGTTTGGGAGGATATATGACATTGATCAGGAGAGTTTTCAGAATCCACTGGAGCCTCCAGGGAGGGACTTTAAGAAACAATGTTATCTGAATGGCATACAGGACCCAGGGCTCATCAGTATATTCTGGAAAACTCTACTATCTCCTCTGGGGGGCACCCGAATGTTATAGGGACGCTTACTTCAAACATACCACCTTGAAGATTTTTCAGGGAAAGTTGATACATTGGGGAGAGATGGCTTTTGAGAATTTGGGGGTCGTCTTTTCCTGAAATGATCATATTTTTTATGAGTTCAATGATGGTCTCGGTGTGTAAGGAATGAAATAGAGTGAAAAAAGGAAGAAAAAAATAGAGTCTTGTTGGCTTCTGTTGAATTAGAAATATGAGGAGAAAGAAATATTAGCATTTACCAAATGGAAACAGAACAGAGTCTGGGAGGAAAGAAGTTTTATTTTCAATTTTCCAAGTGGGTATTTCAAATCACAGGCCATAAAAAGTAATATGAGGACCATTGAATAGTTATTTGATGGGGTTCCTATAGCCAGAAACACAAAAATAGAGACTGTGCCATCATTCCCCCAAACAGTTTAAAGCCATAACCATAATAATAATTCATAAGAGAGTAATACATTTTAGTGTATGGACTAGTGTTTGGTACTTAGTATTTTTTGAAGGGGGTGATGGAAAGGAAGAGAAAAACATGCCCAATTGCACCTAAATGGAAGAAATAAGCTACCCTGGATTCTTTTCACAGCAGCAGCAGGGAGGGAGCTGTGAACAAGACTGGACCATGGGGCTTTAGTTTCTTGTAGACACATCAGTAGAACTGGGAAAGAAATACTTGCACAGCATCCCCTGGTGGCGACAGGCATTTACTACAAGCTTTCTTCCTATGTAGCGTTGTTAAAACAAATGCTGTGAAAACTTTAAAACTCTATGTAATTGATAGCCATTGTGATTGACATTCTAAGGCTTTCTGGGGCTAGTGTAGTGGGGCGAGTATAGGCTTTGAAGTTAGATAGATCTTAGTAGCTGTTCCTTACTTAGAATAGCTAGTGCACAGAACTCTGGACCCGGATTCAGGAAGGTTCACTTTCCTGAGTTCAAATGTGGCCTCAGACACTTACTAGCTGTGTGATCCTGGACAAGTCACTTAACTCTGTTTGCCTCAGTTTCTTCATCTGTAAAGTGAGTTGGAGAGGGAAATGGCAAACCACTACAGTGTCTTTGTGAAGAAAACCCCAAATGGGATTACAAAGAATCAGACACAACTGAAATGACTGAATAATACCAGTTTCATCACAAAACGGGATAATTATAATTGTTGTAGCACCTCTTTTCCAGGATGAGACAATAGATGTAGAATATTTTGCAAACTTTAACGAGTTATATAAATGTCTGTTATTATTGTTACTTCTTTCCTCTTCCCTTCTGTCTCTGAGGGGCCAGACAAAAGAGCATTGATGTCAATGAACCAAGATGGGCCATTGGTCTAAGTGTAGCTCCTGAAAGGAGGTGATCTATGACATCCTCCAACATGTTGGAGGCAAAGTAGTGGCCAGGTTGCTAAAGTAATTCCATTGTCTGTGTACAGGCTGCCTGCCCTCTTCAGCCCTCTGAAGTCTTCAGCTTTCTTTCCTTCAGGACTGAGGGAGATTAATTTCCTTTAAAGAGTTTTGTTTTGTTTTTGCTTTGCCTCCCTTGTATATTTTCATTATGATCTTGTCCAAACTTCCACTTGGAAGTACGTCTGCTCCGTCATGAAATGATTGGGCATCTGGACATAATTGGTGAGTGTTTTTGTTTGCTTGGATGGTAAGGCCAAGGGGCCAGGATTCTGTCTGAGATTAGCATTCCAGGCTGCTCCATGGAACTGCCTGGGTAAGGCAGCACCTTCCATTTTCCCTTATCTCCAGATGAGGGGTCTCAAAAGAATTTCTTTAAGTCTCCTCAGTGCAATAAACTGTAGTAGGCTAATTCTGTGAGAGATCACTTCCTTCATGGAGCCTACAGTCCAGCTGCTTGAGTTTTGTGGTAAGACAGTGAATTCAGGTTGAAGTATTTTTGACTTCTCGCCCTGGCCGAGCAAAGTGATTAAAAAAAAAAAAACCTAATGGAGGGTCAGTTAGATGGTGCAGTGAATAGAGCACTGACCCTGGAGTCAGGAGGGCTTGAGTTCAAATCTGTCCTCAGACACTTATCACTAGCTGTGTGACCTTGGGCGAGTCACTTAACCCCAATTGCCTTGACTTCCCTCTTCCCCCCCCAAAAAAACCCCTATTGGATATAGTACATAGATCCTCTGATAACTAATGATTTCTTTCCTTCCTTTGTAATGAATTGAATATTTAGTCTTAATCCCTGGGAGTCACCAGCAATGTGGGTGTTCAGATCAGTGCAGTTTAATCATCTCAACAGGTATTTAAAACTTTATTTAAAAATTTGACTTAAATATAGGATTTATAACAACAATTATCACAATTTATCTCCAGAGTAGTTTAAAAGAAAAATCCCACCACATGAGAGGTTAGATAGTCAGAACCTTCTGCAGTCATCTTCATTCTAAATAGCAAGAGCTGTTCTGTTCTTTGGCGTCCACCCTAAGCAAAGGTCTCCCCTTCCTTTAGGCTGCTCCATTCATTGTCTTCCAGAAAATCCTTTGTATGTTCTCTTATTCTCTTTGCTCATACTATCTGCCCTTCCTGAAATGCTTTCCACGTTCTACTCAACTCGGCTAAATCTTGCTCATCCCAACTTAACCATACAAGGTATGTGTGTTGCCCACATAGGTTATGCATATGTCCACATGGATTTGATTAAATGGACCTCACAGGGAGACTTTCATGCCTTGGGAATCTTGCCCTCCCATCTCTGGAGAAGGAATCATGAGTCTGGTCATTTTGTTTCCCTCAGAGAAGGGGTACAAGACTAGAATTATATCTATGTCACTAAATATTGCTGATATAGACAAAATGATTTCTCTCCACCCCCACCCCCCACTTAGGTTCAAGCTTGTGTTCCTGGTCATTATCCCTTGAAGAGGAAGGAGTGTCTTGAACTTATATCTCAGGCTTGCTTCCTTTCCATCAAATGCTAGTTATAGAAAAGACCATCAAATATAGTGAAGAGCAAATAAACATTTTTTATCTAAGCAGATAGAAAACAGAAATCAGAGAAGTTATTCAGATAAGAATATAAAATAAGCAGAGTAAATGAAATCTCCCTTTGGGAGCAAGGTATCTCAGCTCAACAAAGAGAGAGAGTCTCTGATCTCACTCCAGGGGAAATTTCCTCAAGTCTTTTGGAAAGCAAGCTGGAAGTCAGGCATGTGTTGAAGCATTGGGTAGTTTACGTGTCTGCCACTTGCCAAAGTCTTCTCTGTCTCACTTTCTGTCTCTATCTCTCTGTCTCCTCCCCTAAAAAGATCTGGAACCATAGCCATACATAGCCTCTCTCTAAACAGGAAGCAAAAAGATTAAGCTTCCCTTAAGCTCTCATGACAACTTTGCCCCTCACACTGGAATGCAATGAGCAATCATCCTTTCCACCAAACCGGAATCATGCCTAGGCAGTAGGAAGCAAAGCATCCCATGGCAATCCAGGTTACAATCAATAACAACTGAAATTATATAGAACTTTCAAGTTTGCAAAGCACTTTTATGTACTGTATCTATCTATCTATTGGCTTTATTCATTTATTTATTTATCTGTCTATTTATTTATATGCTTTATTTCATTTGAGTATCACAACAACTCTGTGAGATAGGTATAAAAACAAAACACCCTTATTTTACAGATGAAGAAACAGGCTCAGAGAACAATTTGCCATGTTCACACATCTAATAAGATCAGAGATGAGAATTGAATTTGGGTCTCCCTGATTCCAGATCCAAGATTCTAGACCTGAAGTCCTATTTCTTCCCTGAAACCTTCTCTGTGCATCCCAGCTCATAGTAACTTTTCTCTCCTTAAAGTCCTATAGTACTTTTTCTTTCTAAAACTTATCTGGCATTTCCAAATACTTGCTATTCTGTGATTATGAATTAATTTGTGTATATGTCAGCTTCCTTCTCCTTTACCCAATTATGCTCTTAGACAACTAGATTATAAACTCCCAGAGGGCAGAGACAAGTGCCTCAAGGCACTGGGTCAGGTGATATGGAGGGGTACTCAGATAAATCTGTGATCCCCTCTGTTGGGACTGTACTTCCAATGAAACAGATCAGAACACAGCCATGTCTATCCATCCTGCATATTTCTCATCTATATCCTCCTATAAATTGGTTACAGGGGGTCAGCCCAATTTGTTGCAGGTTTTCCTCTCTTGTTCTTAATATTGAGTGGATATCAGTGGAGCATGTGGGCCATCCACGGGTCATCCTTTTGTCTTACCATGTGACCAGTCCATATTCTTTCATCTTCATACAATTCCTATCCTATTCATATAATAGGAATTATACACTTTATTGTGGCATCATAGGGATCTAATTGGCCAAGAAGTCCTCCAACTCACTTTACAGATGAACAAACTGAGAGTCAGAGAAGTTCAGTGATTTATTGAGGGTCATGTATCTTTTATTGCCCTTTTTCTTCCCAGTTCCTCATTGGTTATATGGTTATAGTGGTCATATGCCACTGCCCTCTGTGTGCTGTTCATCTATAATTTTTTGCATCACATCTATAATGTTTGCATCAGAGCCATACAGTAATACCAGTAGATCATCAGTGTTAAAAAAAAAAAAGGTAGGCTTTTGTTTCTGGCAGGAACTTGGGATCATTAAAGAATCCTTGTAATTTCCTGAACACAGTTCGTCTCCTTCTCCTTTTTGCCTTTAATTCTCAGCCATAGTTGTTGTGCATTTATGTTATAGTTCTCAGATGCGTAATGCATAGCTTTAATAACTATTTGATTGATTTATGTTTTTAGGCATACTCCATCTTCTGGCTCCTCTATGAAAGTCTTTAAAAGTCCCACCCGCTTAAAACTTGTTACACGATTTGTGTGCTATTCAGGTCTCTATTCCTTCCTCCTCCTCCTCCTGCTCCTCCTCCTCCTTCTCCTTCTCCTCCTCATCCTCCTCTTGCTTGTCCTCCCCCTCCCCTTCCTTCTCCTCTTCCTATTCCTCCTCCTCCTCCTCCTCCTCCTCCTGCTTCCACTGCAAGGCTTGGGCAGTAGTTAAACCCCTAGTTTGATGTATAATGCACAGGATATCGACAAAATATTTGAAATACTAGAAGACCATGTTCAGCATAAAGAAGTTTCATTTTGTTCTTTGTTGCTACAGTGTAGTTGAAAGTTCCATTCTAAACTTGTTCAAACTACGTAGCTGAATTATGGCTGGTGTAATGAAAGGAATTCATTCACATTTCTTTTGCACAAAATGTCACTAGATGGAAGCATATACTTTAATGCGAGTGGCACCATCCCTAGGTACTGAGGCAAGGGTTTCTAGACCTTTGCTCAATTTCAACTTGAATGATGATGCCATAATATAAACTTGATCGAGGCAGATCATGTTGCAAAGAATCTTTTAATTAAAAAAAAGTTTCTTTCCTTTTCCAGTCTCTATAAACTCTATGGTGGTTTTCTTTGGACTTTAAAGAATGAGAGTTGAGGGGGTGGGAAAGGAATTTCTGCATTTTAAGAATAAATTATTTGTTGAATAGACTTGGCCACGGAGAACAAATGAGAACTTCAGCCCTCTTCTTTGCAGAGGTGGAGGTTTATGGGTATGGAACACTGAATACATTATCAGACATTTTTGATGTGTTAGCTTGCTGAACTGTTTTTTTTTCCCTCTCTTTTATTTTTTGTTACAAGGCATGGGTTCAGATATATTTGCAAATGAGAATGATGTAGAAACAAAATATATCATTCAAAATTAAAAATCACAAAAGGATCTATTTATTTCTTCCATGTGCTGTCTTCTTTGCATAAAGAAAAAGGGAGCCTTCATTTAGAATCCAATGAGTCTTAGCCTATCCACATTACCCAGATCTTGTCATTATATTTTCAAATAAAGGACATATTTTTGTAATTTAATAAATTAGTTATGTGAATGAGTCCAATAGAATCATAGCTGCCCCCCTTGTTACTTCCTCTACCTTTTGAACGATTTATGCTTATGCCTTTATTTTAGGCTATAAGAATAAGCATTTATATGGCAATCTATAGCAATAGCCTGCTGGTTGGTCTCCCTGTACCAAGTCTCTCCCTACTCCAGTCTATCCTCTCCTCTCCTACCAAATGATCTTCCCAAAGCCCAGGTCTGATTGTCAGTCAACTCTAGTATCTCCTTATTACCTCTAACATCAAATGTGAAATCCTTTCTTTGGCTTCACAAAGCTCTTTACAACCTGTCTACTTCTTACCATTCCAGACTGGTTATACTTTACTCTTCTCTCTATATTCTGTGATATAGTGACACTGACCTCCTTTCCCCCCTAAATAGCACTTCGTTTTTTCCAATTATATGTAAAGACAATTTTTAACATTCATTTTTATAAAATTTTGAGTTCCAAATTTTTGTTCCTCTCTCTCTCTTTCCCTCTTCCTAAAATGATAAGCAATTGGATATAGGTTATATATGTCCAATCATGTAAAACATTTTAACTTTAGTCATGTTGTGAAAGAAGAAACAGAGCAAAAGGAAAAAAAACCATGAAAAAATAAAGAAAATGAGAACAGTATGCTTCAATCTGCATTCAGAGTCCATCATTTCTTCCTCTGGATGTGGAGAGGACTTTCAATCATGAGTCCTTTGGAATTGTTTTGGATCATTATATTGCTGAGAAGAGCTAAGTCATTCATAATCCATCATTGCATAATGTTGCAGTTACTGTATACAGTGTTCTCCTGATTCTGCTCACTTTACTCAGCATCAGTTCATATAACTCTTTCCAGGTTTTTCTAAAATCTGCCAGCTCATCATTTCTTTTTGCACAATAGTATTCCACTACATTCATATATAACAGCTTGTTCAGTCATTCCACAGTTGATGAACATCCCCTCAATTTCAATTTTTTATTGCCACAACAAAAAGAGCTGATCTATCTACACAATATGTATTGTATGTATCTGTATACATGCCTACATATATATATGTATTTGCTATAAATATTTTTAACACTGGCTTACTTATTGTTCCTGACTTTATGTCTTCTCTCTAGCTGACCTCCATGCCTGAAATGCTCTCCCTCCTGGATTCCTTCAATTCTCAGTTCAAATCCTATCTTCTGTAAGAGGCATTTCTTGGTCTCCCCTACCTCCAGTGCCTCCAGTCTGAGATTACCTGCTCTTTACCCTGTATATATCTTTTAAAAAAGTTTTTTTAAATTTTATGCTGAATTTAAGAAATAAAACAAGAATTTCCATAACATAGTAGAATAGAATAAAAGATGATTGTAATGAAACTGAAATCTGTTATGTATTTCCCTATATATGTGTACAAACACATACGTTTGTGTGTATCTATCTCTCTATCCATCCATCATCCATCCATCTGTCTATCTATCTATCTATCTACCCATCCATCCATCCATGTATGTATACATATCTATGTATCCATCCATCCATCCATCCATCCATCCATCCATCCATCCATCTATCCATCTATCTATCTATCTATCTATCTATCTAATCTGTCTGTCTGTCTGTCTGTCTATCTATCTAATCTATCTATCTATCTATCTATCTGTCTGTCTATCTATCTATCTATCTATCTATCTATCTATCTATCTATCCATCTATCTAGTGAGTACATAGTTCTTTACATGTTATCTCCCCCATTAGAATATGAACACCTTGAGAGCAGGGACCATGCTCTCCCTAACCCTTCCCCTACCATCCATCCTCCCTACTTTGTATCCCTAGCACTTAGCACAGTGCCTGGCACATAGTATGTGCTTACTAAACATGTGTTGATTTGACCCTGGGCTCCTAATGCAATTCATTCTTCTTTCCAGTAGAGTCTGTAAAATCTGTGAGTTAGAAGGAAGGCTTCTTGTCTTATTTTTCTTCTATTTGTAGGATGTAACTATTTCAGAGGGGCTTTAAATGCCCTCATCTATATACACTGACTTTAAAGGGGTGTAAAGGAAAGAAGTAGGGTCATCCACTGAAGCAAGGATAATGGGCTTCTGAGACAAAGGACCTGGGTTTGAGTCCCAGCTCCGGGCACATCCTACTTCTGTGACCTTAGGGAATTCATTTGGTTTCCCTGGTCTCAGTTCTCTACCATCTCTACTATCTCTAAAATGAGTGGTTTGGACTATGTGACCGCTGAGGTTCCTTATAGCTCAGAAATTATGAGATTAGATCAAGGAAACAATAAAATTAGACAGGATATAAAAGATAATCTAAAATAATCCTCTTGTTTAATAGCTGAGACAACTGATTTTCAGAGAGTTTGTTTGTCTTGTCCATAGCCTTGTAGCTTGTGGGATAGGCATTGTCTTCTAACTTCTAGATCAGTATTCTCTTTCCTGCACCATGCTTCTCTGCCAAGGGATTCCAGTTCACCTTATTTTGCTTTCTTTTAAATGAGCACATCTTTTTAATGTCAGTCTGACCTCCCTGTTCATGAGGCAAATGCACTGTGAAGGAAAGAAGATGCTATTTTGGACATATCATACATACAAGATGACAGATATGGGGCAAGTAGGGTCATAGTAGGTTCTTTAACCTAGTTCTCTAAGATTAGCTATGCAGGACCAACACAGGGGAAGGTCCTCTGGTCATGTTATGTCATTCACGCACATCACACATGGTGACCCTTGGAGAAGCAAGGCAGATGGTAACAATGTGTAAAGAACTAACCTTGGCTTAATATTACATGTCATGGTCATGAACTGTACTGACAGCTTAATCTTGCTATTTGGGGGTAGCCGAGGGGTAAGTTTGCTCCTTATTGGATCAGGGAGAAAAGACCTTGCCAGGTGATACTACCTCAAAGCCAAGCCTCTTTCCCCCTTCTCAGGTGCCTCCAGAGCACTAGGTGAACCTCTATGGAAAGGAGGAAAAGGAAATAATTCTTTTAATCAATCACTCAATCACACAGATTGAGTATCTGGTGGTTATATAGTATTGTGTCTGCCATCATGCAGGATGCAATGAACTACCAAACATGGCATCTGAGTTCTAAGAGCTTATTGTCAAGACGGGGATACAAAATATGCACACAGGAAAAATGAAGGCTAAATATAACAGAATCATAGAATTTTAGGGTTGGAAGGGACCTTACTGAGTGGCCGTCTAATTCAACATATACTTGAAAGGATTCTCCAGCATAAGATATCTGAGAAATGGTTGCTCAACCTCTTGAGGATTTCCAATGAGGGGGAATTCTCTCCTGAGGTAGCTGATTCCACTCTTGGACAGCTCTATTTTTTTTTGTTGTGAGGCAATTGGGGTTATGTGACTTGCTCAGGGTCACACAGCTAGTAAATGTCTGAGGATGGGTTTGAACTCAGGTCCTCCTGACTCCAGGGCAAGTGCTCTGTTCACTGCACCACCTGGCCTCCCCCCAGCTCTATTTTTAAAGATGTTTTTCTTGACTTTCCTCTCCAGGATGCACTTCGGATTCTCATCATGCTCCTAAGAAACCTCTTTTTCCAGGAAGTTCCTTCAAGCCCTGAAATTCACACGTGGGAAGAATCTTCCACCCCTGCAGCCTCTTCTTCTGATTGAATGACTCTTCCCAGATGTCTATGTTACAGGGCACCCAGGCCAACCTTGTCTCCTTGCTTTGCAGAGGAATATACTGTGGACTTTCTGGACCACTCCACTTTATATCTGCTGCTCTGCCTCGCTTCCACTCCATACAACAAGATGCTTCCCAGTGTTCCCCCTTCCTTTTCCTGCCTTTTTTCCTATTTTATCTCACCCCCTCATTAGATTGTGAGCTGCTTGAGGGCAGGGGCTGTCTTTCTTTTTTATTAGTTGTGTCCCCACTCTCTGCCTGGCACAGAGTGGGGACTTAAAAATGTTTATTGGATTGGATTGAGTCTTCTCTACCTTGCTCCCTTGCCATTACATCCCCCTTTCCCTTCCTCCCTCTCTTTCAGCTCCCTTTTATGTGTTGTCTTCCCCTATCAGAATGTCAGCTCACTGCTGGCAGGACTGTCTTTCAGTCTGTTTATATTTGCATTCCTGGAGCTCAGCACAGAGGTTCCCAAACTTATTTGACCTACTGCCCTCTTTAATGATGCCCCCCTGGAAATCTACTTTCTTTATCCCTTTAACTGTTTTTTTGAAATTTGCTTCAATTCAAAAAAGTATAAATACATTTTTAAAAGACATCTTAAATTTAATAATTTATTGCAAATTTGTGGGTTTTTTTCCTGCTTTGAAATTTTGTTGATGCAATATTGCATCATGTAACCAGATAGTATCATATTGTAAACAAGTCATTATATGCACATATTACTGCCAATGATGTTGGACTTCTGTTAGATTAATGGAATAGGAAGATCTTCCTGTCCGTTAATAGGCTAATGTGACTGCATGTGTTCAGTCATGATGTTTTACTGCTTTAGAAGTCCGGCTCACTGCTGATACGTCCTGAGTCATATGGAGCTCACTGGGGGAGGAACTTAGAAAGAGAGAGACAGAGAGAGAGACAGAGGGAGATGTTCAGAGTTGTGTTTTAGGAAGATCACTTTGATAACTGAATGGAGGATGAATTATAGTGTGGAGAAATTTGTGACCAGGGTACTAATTAGTAGGCAATAGTCCAGATATGAGATAATGGGAGTCTCTGCACCAGGGTAGTGGTAGTGTCAGAGGACAGAAGGTGGCATATGTGAGAGATATGAAGATAGAATGTACAGGACTTGGCAATATATTTGATATGGGGAGTGAGACATATAGAAGAGTTGAGGATAATACTTAGGTTGAGAGCCTGAGTGACTGGGAGGATGGTAGTACCCTCAACAGTAATAGGGAGTTTAGGAAGAGGGGTGCATTTTGAAAGGGGGGGAAATTATGAGTGCATTTTTGGACATGATGAGTTTAAGATGACTATGGGACATCCATTTGGAGATGTCCATGGGCAATTGGAAAATAGAGGTCAGCAGAGTGTTTAGGGCTGAATAAGTACATTTGAGTACAATTATCAGCATAGAGATGATAACTGAATCACCAAGTAAAATAGATAGAGGGTGAAGAGAAGAGGTGAGAGCCCTATGGGATACTCATGACTGGATGAAGATCCAGCAAAGGAGACTGAGAAGGAGCCATTGGATAGGAAGGAGGAGAAACAGGATAAAGTTGTGTTACAGAAACAGAGAGAAGAGAGTATCAAGGAGGAGGGGAGAGTGATCAACCATGTCAAAGACCATAGAGAAGTCAAGAAGGATGAAGATTGAGAAAAGGTCATTAGATTTGACAGTTAAAAGACTGATAGTAACTTTGGAGAGAGCAGTTTCAGTTGAATGATAAGGACTATCCTCCCAATAAGGACTATCTTTCCCTTTTTTGCTCCTCTGCAAATTCAATAAAGAAGCCACAACTTTCCAAAAATCCTTCACTGAAGAATATCATGGAAAATGAAAAATATGACTCTTTGACATGAATACTGTCATGATGAACAAATTCTCAACTTAGGATAAATAAAATCAATCAACCACCAAGAATGTGTTAAGTGCCTACTATGTGTCAGGGACTTTCCTTAGGAATATAAAGCCAAAAATAAAACCCTCAAGGAAGTTACACTCTATCCAGGGGAGAGATGGCGTGTGTATAAGGAATATAATAAAGTATAAGAAAGCTAGAAAAGTAGGAAGGGACCAGGTTGGGAAGAACTTTAAAAGCCATACAGAGGATTTTCTATGTGATTCTGGGAATTAATAGAGAATCAATGGAGTTTATTGAATAGGGGAACAAAGTGGTTAGATCTGGGCTTTAGGGAGATCACTTTGGCAGCTGAGTTGAGGATGGACTTAAATGTGTCATCTTTGCTTATGGATAACACATAGAGGAAAGGTTCTGAGTCACTCAGTTATCTTTCTTCCTCTCCTTTCTAATTCACCCACAGGATTTGGAGTCAAAGAACGGATCCTTGTTCTAGCTTGAGCACCTGCTAGCTGTATGTTCTTGGGCGTATCACCTTCCCTATCTCTATTTACCCATTTTATATGACAAAGTTGGACAATCGATCTCTCATGTTTCCTCCAGGTTTTAGTATTGTGTGATTCTAAGATTCATGATCCTGAATTTTTCCTATTTCAAATAAAGAGAAAATGGGTATAGTGCCAACCGTCTAAAAAGATAGTGAGCAAATGTGGGGGTCACCTGTGGCTGGAGCCTCTCTCAATAATCTTTGAGAAATTGTAGGAAGCAGGAAAGATAGAAAAATGGAGCAAATGTTACCCGGATTTCTAGGAGGAAAAGGTGGAGCCTGAAAAATAGTTTGTCAGCAATTATCAAAGAAAGTGATGATTACTAAAAACCAACACAGGTTCGCTATGGGGCTCATTTCTCATTTCCCCTCCAGAACTTGCTGCAAATGCACACACGCGCACACACACACACACACACACACACACACACACACACACACACACACAAGATTGTACTCCCTTTGTACTCCCCTTGAGGTGGCTGCCTCCCCTTAAGCCAGCCCTTCAGAAGAGCCATGTCTTTCAGGAGTGAAGAATATGGTCTCTTCCATGACTAAGATTAAAAAAAAAGGGAAGGAAAAGTAGATGCAGAGGTAAAGATAAATATAAGCCTGAGGGGGGAAAGAGTTTATGTTCAAGGAGGAGGGATGAGAATGTGCCCAGGTGATCTAAATATTGGGAATTGTTTTATTTGAAGCAATGTGTTTTGATGGTATAAAGAGGTTATGTAATGTCAAAGGGAAATGAAGAAAACAGATTTGGATACATTGGATGTTATGGTTGCCAAGACTACCAGGAACACAAAGCTGATGTTATACTACAATAAGATGCAGATGAAGCAAGAGGTCTCAAGGCAAATGGGAAACTTTCAGAGCAAATGTAAGTCAAAGAGATAATTTGGTTTTGGCGATAATGACAAAATACAGTTTGATAATACGGGGGATGATGATGATGATCCTTCTGATTCCCAACAAGCTTTTTACGTTGAGATTTTTCTGAGGATTGTTCAATTTTGGTTTGCTTTGTTTTCATTGGGACTTTTGGGCAAGTGCTAAACTGTTAAGTAGATTGAAACTTCATCATGAGTGCAACTTGTAAAATAAGTCCAATTTATTTTCAATGTTTACTTTAAAGTATTTATAGTTCTTTAAAAACTGATAATACTGAATAACTTAAAATGAAATGTTAAGCCCATTTTGTCCTTTTGGTGAATCGGATCTTCACTGTGTGGGTAAAAGACAACAACATCTGTTTGTTTTTTTAAATGGATTACAGTAAATTGATGTTTTGCATAAATTCTTTGTCATGTGATTATCATGGATTACAGTGAAATCCCTAGTTTGAATTTGTGTCTAATAAAAAAAGAATAGTCATGCCAAATCTCCCTCATTTTCATTTTTGACCAAGGATTTAGAGCTGGAAGGCATTTTTGAGATCTAGTCCAGATCTCTCATTTTGCAAAAGAAGAGACTGAAGCCCAGGGAGACTGAATGATTTCAGCAAGACTCCACAGGAAGTAAGTGGCAAGACTTGGGTTTGAACATAGCTCTTTTGACTCAAAATTCTGTGATCTTTAGAATCCCCAGCTGGCAATTGAGGCAAAGGCTATGGGCACAGTAAATTTTGGCATCAGTGAGGTATCTGACAAGGCAAATTCCAAAGAAACTCTTAACTTTCTTGATCTGGGTGCCATATTTTTATTAATGAATTTTAAAATGCTCCCCCCCCCCCACTTTAAACAATCATGCTTGTGGGCCCATATTTTGTTTGTAAACAATGAAAACTCTTTCCCACACAAATTGTGATTAAACTATGTTTGTCATCTTATTAAATAATATAGGGAAGTAAGAGATTGATAATATAGGTAGGGTTCATAGCTGATTGAGCAACAATACCCCAAAAGTATGGATTAGTAGATAAGAGGGAATTTTCTACTGCTTGAGTCAATACTTTGAACTTGGTTCTCTCCTATTTACTTTTTTTTTTTAATCAATCATTTATCCTGTTTGTGGAAGCTACAAAGCCTGAAAGTTATTTCCTTGAGTGATGGACTCAAGCTCCAAGAAGCCCTTTGGAAGGCAGCATGGTTTAGTGGAAAGAACTTTGACCCTGAAGTCAGAAAACCTGACTCTGCTATATATTATTGAAATGGTCTTTCAAATTCACTTAACCTCTCCAGTGCCTTAATGTACCCCTATATAAAATGAGGGAGTTGGATTTATCTGGAAAATTTTTTCTAGTTCTGGCATTCTATGATTTTGAAACAATAATCTTTCAGTTGTTTTTCAGTCATGTGTGGCTCTTTGTGACCCCATTTGAGGTTTTCTTGGCAAAGATACTAGAGTGGCTTGCTATTTCCTTCTCCAGCTGATTTGACAGATGAGGAAACTGAGACAAACAGGATTAAGTGACTTGTTCAGGATCACACAGCTAGTAAGTGTCTGAACCTGGATTTGAACTCATGAAGATGAGTCTTTCTGATTCCAGGTCTAGTACTCTGTGCACCACAGTACCACCTAGTTACCTCTAAGATGATGTACTGAGGAGACATTATTCACTAATCTCAGTAGGTTTGTGAGGATGGGGTTTCAAAGCAAGTAGGAATCTGAAAATAAAGTAAAAAGTTCTTTATTCAGGTAGCTAGGAACAGAGGGTAAATCCATTCTTTTATGTACTGCTCTCAGTCAGCATTCTGTAGCTTTAACAAGAATTTAAATCAATCATAACAACAGTCAACTTTTACATTAGCTGAACTCCAGGACAGAGTAGACTACTTTATTTCAAGGATGCGTTTCCGGAACAAGCTATTCTGCACTTTTAAAGGAACAGGCTAGGGCTGGCTAGGTGGTGCAGTAAATAGAGCACCAGCCCTGGAATCGGGAAGACCTGAGTTCAAATCCAGCCTCAAACACTTAACACTTACTAGCCCTGTGACCTTGGGCAAGTCACTTAACCCTGATTCCCTTGCCTTCCCCCCTCCAAAAATAAAATAAAATAAAGGAACAGGATGTGTACATTTTTCAAGACATCCATAGCTTCAATCCATATTTTGTATTTTTCTACAATGTTGAAGCTTATGCAGAGAAGAACTATCAGGATACAAATGAGCCTGAAAACTGTATCAAAAGAGGAATAAGTGAACAACAATTGAGTTCAATTAGCATTTATTTAGTATGGATGACAATGAGGCACAGAACTGGGCTCTGGTTTGTTTATTTTATTTTATTTCATTTTTTTGCTTTTTTGGAGGGAGGAAGGTAGAGCAATTGGTGTTAAGTGACTTGCCCAAGGTCAAATGGCTAGTTTTTGTATTAAGTGTCTGAGGCTGGATTTGAATTTAGGTCCCCTTGACTCCAGGACTGGTCCTCTATTCACTGCACCACCTAGCCACCCTGGTTCTGGTATGTTTAGAGAAGATCCCCGACATCATACTACTTGTGGTCTAATTTAGGAGTTTGACATAAATGTGGTAGATAATAGTGGTAGGGACAAATATGGTATAATAGAGGTGGACTAATCTATGGAGAGCCAGTCCTTTGAGCATGTGCTCATTGCATCTCATTGCAGTCCAAGTGACCATGTGGAAATTTGAGGAGGATAAGTTTCTGGCTGTGATAACTCAGAGGTTGGTCCTGTCTGATGATGAAGCAACCTTCAAATTGGCTATGGAGACTTAAGATCTGACTTAGGAGTGCTGAGTTGCAAACGAACTTGCATACGAAAGGAGTAACCTCTCCATTGCTCTGTCCTTTCCCTTTGCATCCTTGATGATGTAAGATTACTTTGAGCTGGTCTTTGAGTGTTGTGGGAAGGGGATCAGCCTTGTCTTGCACATGGCCATGGCTGTTATTACCACATGACTAACTCTGTGTTATTCTCCACTTGTCTTAGGAAAATGAGTACTTTGAGATGGGAATGCCCAGGCAAATTTTTGAGTTCCAGAGATCCAGACATCCCGTAAGAGGGCCCACTAGTGACCAACATTGGAGTGGAAGCATCATATGGCAGTAGAAGGAATGATAGTGGGAAAGAAGATATAGTTACCCAAGGGGGGCAATAGCTTCTTTGTGGTAGAGAGAGGTGTCAGTGGAGATACATTCAATATATATTTATTAAGCACCTACATGCCAAACACTGTGCTAAGCACTGGTAATACAAATAAGAAAAAAAGAGATGGTACTGGCCCTCAAGACGCTTATAATCTAATGAGGGTAGAACACACAAAATGGAGCTGAAAAGCTGGGAGTGGGGGGCACATTGGGGGAATCTGGCCCAGGGGAATGATGTTTCCTGGAGTCTAAACCATACAGAGGAGCTAATGGAAAATGGAGCTACCAGGAAGATTGTCATAAATGGTTGTCTATAAAAGGAGGCTTTGAGAGGAAGTTAGTGTTCCACCCTTTAGCCCTCCAATCAGAGAGGAGAGGCAACTGAGTGCGAGTTGAAAAAGTATAGAATATCTTCCTCCCTCCAAAAAAAAACAACCCCAAACCAAACAAAATAAAAGGAGGCCCAGCTAGGTGGTTCAGTGAATAGAGCACCAGCCCTGGAGTCAGGAGGACCTGAGTTCAAATCTGGCCTCAAACAGGTACTAACTGTATGATCCTGGGCAAGTCATTTAACCTTGTTTTCTTCAGTTCCTCATCTATAAAATGAACTGAAGAAGGAAATGCCAAACCACTCCAATGCCTCAGAGAGTGGGGCCACAATTAAAATGATGCAACAACAATATAAACCTGGCCTGGATTCTGACTCCTGGATTTTTGTAGCTTGTTTTCCACTTTCCTCATCTAGAATGAATGGAAAAGAATGGAAAAAAAAAACGCCAAAAAGATTCAGGCTCATTTCTTAGCGGCCATATGACCTCAGAGTAGAAGAAGGCCCTCAGGCATTTCCCCTTTTACCACAGTCTCCCACTGAACAACATGAAAAGAAAAGTCACCAAACTCCCCTAAAATTAAGCCAAGAGTCAGGGAAGCTCACTTAGTCCTTTTTGGAAATGCTGACAGTTCTTGGCTATAGAACCAATTGAAAAAAGTTCCTGCAAACCATGTGGTTAGCCAACTGGAATCAGTTATAGAATGTCCACACATGCTCCGCAGTCTTTCCAACACACTTCCTTTACATGTCATCACAGTTCTTTAGAAGCAATTTCCCAGGTTACCCATGTGGGCAAGTTGCATCAATCAAACAAGCTGATGGAGACTACACATGTGCCAGGCTTCCATTACACACCAGAGGGACTCTCGGAAGTCCCTGTAATAAACTGAAGTCAATCCTTTATATAGGATCTTAGTGAGCTACTCAGCATTCTCTCAGCCAATCAGGAGTCATGTCCCTCTCTGCCTATGCAGCAGCACAGGACTGTCTTTCCTCTTGGATGAAAGCAAGATTTTACCCCTCTTAGTTTCATTTAGATTCTTTATGTGTGGTGACCTCTCTAAAACCTAATGTGTGTGGGCCCACCTCCATATTTGTTACAGATGA
Organism: Pseudochirops cupreus; assembly: GCA_028627135.1. Lineage (NCBI taxonomy): Eukaryota > Metazoa > Chordata > Mammalia > Diprotodontia > Pseudocheiridae > Pseudochirops > Pseudochirops cupreus. The sequence goes on from CM053581.1 coordinate 372,673,171, forward strand.
GTAAACACCCTGCCTATGAATCCTGTCTTAAATGCTAAACAAATGCACACATACATACCCACATTACTCCTTCTTCTTTAGGACATTGATAATACCCTCACACACACACACACACACACACACACACACACACACACACACACACACACACACACACACACACACACAGACTTTTACATGAATCCCAACTAATCTTATCAGATCTTCTTGAAACTAATACCAGCAGTTTCCTTCTGGGAAACTGATTTGCCAACATGAGTGGGAATTGAGGAAATAGCTCCAAACAGGTAATGCAGCAACAAAAAATTAATCATAATAACTATATGAGTTGCAACAAAAGTCATGTTAAGCTCTTGGATAGAGAAATTATTACCAACTTGAAAGTGAGAGGATCAAAGAAGACTTCCTGAAGGAAATAGCATTGGAGCTGCTTTTTAAAACACAGGTAGGAAATTCATTGGAGTGGATTGGAGGGGAGAGCATTCCAGGTATATGCTGTTGTATGTACTTTGTTTTTGAAGAGGACCAAGGGCATCATGGGTGATGTCTTGACTTGTACTTAAATTGGATTTAAGTGAGGCAGTTTCACAAAGTCCTCAGCCTCATTCTCTCTTCAGTCATCAAAGTCTAGCAACAGGACTAAAGTCAAGATGACTGGGGATGGCCTTGGTATTTTCAGTGTCTCACCAAGCACTAAGTACTCCACAATGCCTGCTTCAGCCACCTTCATGGCCGTTGGAACATATTGTTCTCATTTGCCCATTACAATGGGAGAAGTCTTCACATGCTTGAGGTAGACATCCCCCTAACTCACTGATAAGTCTGAGATATGTCGGTTACCCACAACTTGGTTTAGCCCATCTGCCAAGATGGTTTTGTTGGGATGTGGCTACAGTTCTTGCTACAGCTTCTTGGAGCTACAGGTGAGAGTTGGGTGACTCTCCCAACTCCCCAAAGGTGGATGAGCAACCCTAAAAAGGGTATTGGCAAACCTTCACACCAGAGGTACTAGTCCTCCCCATGTACTGTGGGCGTATGTAATAGTGAGCTATTTATTCAAGAATAAAGGTATAGATATAGGAAAAGATAGGGCACATTCAAGAGACAGAGAGTGATCCGCTTTGGTTGGAGCATATGGTACATAAAGAGAATGAAATGAAATAAGAAATACCCAAGGTCAAACAGGTGGTAAGTAACAAAGTTGGGGATTGAACCATGACTCCCCAGTCAATGATCTTTCCAATATACCCTGTTGCTTCTTAGATCTTCCCTGCAGGCAGTTGGAGAGGTTCATCTAGAAGCCAGGAATAGTTGAAGGAGCTATGACAGTTTTCCAGTACTTCTAAGGCTCTCTGACATTCGACTGTAATTTTCTTGAGAGCAGGTTCCATCTTTTGTCTTTCCTTGTATCCTCAGCACTTAGCATGCTGCCTGGTGTGTAAAAAGTGCTTAACAAATGTTTGTGGATTGGCCGTCATGTTGAAGAATAATTCAGTTTATTCCATGTTGTTCGGGAGGGCAGAATGAGGTCTAAAGGAGGAATGTGGGAAGGAGGTAGATTTCAGGGTATGCAGGAAGGAAGCAGTTAGAGCTGGAGATACAATATTTGGATAAAATTCCTATTCTCAAGAAGCATACAAAGGGAGCGAGGGCAGCCTTGTCCACAGTGAGCTTCGCATCCCGGGCAATGTTTCAGGAGAGGCTGGTGTGGGATGTGGTAGAAAAGTGAGTGGGAGATTGGACAAAAAGATTTCTAAGAGCTCTCTAACTCTAAATATAACTGAGAGCAAGCTAAGCTTGTTAAAATGGGTATATTATAAGACTAGTTATTGTTCAGTTGTTTCTGACTCTTCGTGACCCCATTTGGGGTTTTCTTGGCAAAGATACCAGAGTGTTTTGCCATTTCCTTCTCGAACTCATTTTACAGATGAGGAAACTGAGGCAAACAGGGTTAAGTGACTTGCCCAGGGTCACACAACTAGTAAGTATCTGAGCCCAGATTTGAACTAAAATTATTCTGATTCCAGGACCTAGTGCTCTATCCATTGTACCACCTAGTTGTCCCCCCCCCCTTTCAAGAGCCAACTTACCTTCAACTGTACAAAACCTAATTTCTTTCTCTAAAACATTTTTCATACCAAATTATTTTTAAGTTGTCTTATTTGATTTAATTGTCTTATTGAACTCTACTCAAAACTGTATTTACTGAACAGCTAGATTATTTAAACAATTTGGTCAATTTAAAGTGAAAGAAAAATCAAATCTATCTGGTTACCAGAATTGACCAGTTTTTTTTTTTAGAGACCTAACTAGTCATGGCCCATAAACTGTTAGTTGAGTGGTTTCTGCAGAGTTGTAAGATGCCTTAGATGTCCTCTAGCCCTGCTTCCTAATTTTATTATTTTCTTATACGTCACTGTAACGTCCCAATGATCCCCCCCGCCCCATCCCTGCCTCGTAACAAAGGAGGAGAGTTTAGCGAAACAAAATAAAACAGAACAAATTTTGGGCCAAGTCTGATAACCTGTACTATGCTGGGCACCCTGCTGAGTGGAGGGAGGCACGCTTTTCCCAGCCTCCCGAAATCCAGACTCATCACTTCACTGATTAGAGTTTTCTGGTGTCATTCAGCCCAAACCTCCTGTTTTACAGAGGGGAAACTGATCCCCAAGAAAACTGGAAAGTCTTGTTCAAGGTCACACAGTTAATGGAGCAGTAGAGTTGGGACTCGAACCCAGGTCTTATGATTCCAAATCCAGGACTCTTTATACTTTGAAAAGCAGTACAAAGCTGGATAGTGCAGAGTGAATAGTGTTGCACTTGGAGTCAGAAAGACCAGAGTACAAATCCCACCTCAGATACTTACTAGCTGTGTGACCCTGGATAAATCACTTCTTTCAGCCCCAGTTTTCTCATCTATAGAATGGGGATAATAATAGCACCTAACTCAGGGTTATTTTGAAGACTGTATGCAAAATGCTTTGCAAACCTTAAAGTCCAATATAAATAAATGCTAGCTCTTTTTTTGTTGTTGTTACATCTTGATTCTGGGCCAGCATCTTCAAAGCAGACTTCCCAGTCTGCTGAAACCAGAAAGACATAAAATTCAATTATTTTGCTAGTCCTCATTCACATGCCTGCTCAGAGAAGTGACCTTCTTCTTTGTCTATTATTGTAGGAGAGCCCAGAAGCTGATGGGTAGGTTTTTGCCCTGTGAAAGCCAAGCAGAGCTTTTTCTAACTCAACCCAAGAGTCTCTTCAACCTGAATGATGAAAAACTCTGTCAAGAATTCCATGCCAAACTGGAAGAGTTATTAGGGACACATTCATTGGTGATTAAAATGGGCACCTTGGCTTTGTAAGGGAAGGACTATTTCTCCCCCAGGACCCCCTATTTTTGAACCCCCCTGGCGCTTTGCACATGGATAGCAATTTTAATCTGAGGGTCTCCACATACTTTTATGAGTGCTAATTAATTAAGCTTCCCCACACCTTGGTGAGAGGTAGGAGATCACTTAGTCTGGATGGCAGGCAGGCCCACTGTGGAATGCTGAATGGCCCCAACTCCCAGTAACACCGTGGGGATGGAGGGCCGAGAATATCGGATTCAATTGAAACTGCTGGGAGAATTTTAGGGAGGCAGAATGTAATTACTTTACTTGGACTGAGGCCAGGATTTTGGAGTTAACACAACTGCTCTTAGAAAGCCTGCCATCAGATCTCTGGTGACCACAAATGCTTAGGTTTGTGGTTTTAGGTTTCATCCAAGAGGTAACAGCTCGAGCAGCATAGTGCCACCTAAAACCGTGCTGGGGGACCAATTCCCAGAGAACCAGAGAAGAGAGGGCCACCTACTGAATTAGAAACCCCATTTCCTGAAGTACCCACTTGTTCCTGGGAGGTCTTTCTTCCTCACACCAACCCAGGCCAGCCCTTGCTCAGCTAGAACTGTCAGGCCCACAGCACAGAGTCATACGACTGCCAGAACAAATTATGTGTTTGTCTGTTTTCTAGTGTTGTCCAAGATTCCAGCAACAAAACAGTGGGGAACTCCCCATCCACATTTTTCCTTGAAACCTCCTCGGTTCTCCCCTCTCTAAAATGCCTGGGGCTTGCAGTCCAAGTTAAACAGACCTAGAGTTTCCCTATAAGTCAAAAACAGTATTAATTCTGATCCGACATATTTTCCTTCTTGTAGGGTATATGCATTTAAAAGCATGACACGGGGGCAGTCAATCCGTAACTGGCATTAAAAAAAAAAGGCAGACCAAAAAAACAAAAGGATTTCAGGGAAATATTTCTAACGAGAGAGCACAGGAGGTTTGGGGGGGCGTCTGACCCTTCTGGTATGAACACAGGAATGAGAATTTTCCTCTGTGGTCTGTTCAAAGAAGAAGGAAAGCTAGAATGAGCCGCAGAGTTGTGGTCAAAGATTCTATACCACACAAATCTCCAGTCAGGGTTACTCCTTGGTGGGAAGTAAAGAGATTCTTTTTTTTTCCCCTTCGAGAATAATATTCTTAGAGAATATTAGCATGGCATACAGCTGAACTAATGCATCCCTGCTTCTCTCCCTAGAAAGGAGACATTGAAGTCCTGTTTATCTGAAGTCTGAAGATTACCAGGACCATCTTTTTCAAATTAAAACGGCAATGTAAAGTTTTGTAAATGTTAGTTCTTCTAATTGACAGTGGCTTGTATGATTAAAATAAAGGCACTAATATTTTCTCTTGTTTTCTTTTTTATCACTGAAGTTCATTTTTCAGTAACTCAGACAAGGTCTTCATTTTGACGAAGACCCATGCTGACCTTGAAATATCTGATTTTTTTCAGTGAATGTTTGTACCCATCTGGTTTGAATTTAGCATTCTTATGAGTCATTTCACTGTGATAGGAACACTATGCTATAGAAAACTTCTGTTAATATTTTAACATTTTAAATCAAACACTATATAGGGCATTACCTAAGCTGTGCTGCAATTACAGAGAACTGGGGTCTTTTCATTTGTTCATGGTTCACGCCTTCACGTTTATTTTCTTTCAGTTGAACATAGTACATAGTAAATAAGTACAAAGGCCATATGTATGTTCAAATACTTTCCCATCTTCTCTTGACATATTTCTTTCCAGACTTAATCTGGGTATTTGGTAAAGGTAGGCTCAGTGAGTCTTTAGGAAGTAGGGATGTTCTTTACTTTCTTATGGCTGATAGAGCTTGTTTAAAGAGGGCCATATTTATTTTTCAATCAGCACTGACTGAGTGACTTATTATTTTTTTTTTTTACCACCCTGGTTTCCTGATTTTGAAGATTGAACTCATTTCCCTTTTATTGAGGTACCGCATTTCGCAAGGTAACCTTTAAGATGAAACCAAGGAGGGAAAAAAATGCCAGGAATCTATTTGAGAAAATACAGCCTTGTCTCCTCCACCTTTTTAAGCACATGGAGGTTTCCAAGAGAGGCAAGGTCTGGTGGGGGTGCTTAGCAAGTATATTGAACCTACACAAGGGCTAGACATGATTTAACTTGAAAATGCGCAGGGTATTTAGAAACATTATTGGTTTATATTAAGCAGAACTATGTCTTTGCAAACTAAGTCCCTCGATCCCTTATTTGCCATTTGGAAAACATCTGAATTTTGATAGGAAAAAAAATACCTAGTTTACTAGTTAAATACCTAGTTAAACTAATTATACTGTTTAAACAAATTGCTTGGGCAAGCTGGTTTCAGGATATGTCTGAATTCCACCTACCAAAACAGATACAAACCAGCCCCTGCCCCAAAAGGATAGTACAGCTTTTGTCGTTGTCGAGTCATGTCTGACTTTTCGTGACCCCATTTGGGGTTTTCTTGGCAAAGATACTGGAGGGATTTGACATTTTCCTTCTCCAGCTCATTTTACAGATGAGGAAACTGAGGCAAGCAAGGTTAAGTGACTTGTCCAGTGTCATATAGCTAGTAAGTGTCTGAGGCCAGATTTGAATTCTGGTTTGGGCTGGCAAAGATGCTGAAGTGCTTTGCCACTTCCTTCTCCAGTTCATTTTACAGGTGAGGAAACTAAGGCAAACAGGGTTAAGTGACTTGCCCAGGGTCACACAGCTAATAAGTGTCTGAGGCCAGATTTAAACTCAGGAAGATGAGACTTCAGGCTGGATATTCTATTCACTGGGCCACCGTGCGGCTTCTTTACAGCTCCCCTTTTCTCTCCAGTTAGCTGAATTTGCTCCCTACATCTGATAATGCTTAACAAAATAAAATGGCCATACCTGGGCCCTGAGCACCAATTCTTCAAGGTCATTTTATTCTGATCCTTATTGCATTACAGAACACTTGGGGGGGGACCAATGGGACTGGACGAGTAAAACTTAAAATTGGAAAAATAATAACCCTTGATTCCCAGACATAGGGCCTGTTTTTCTCAGTCTTTGCTCAGGCAAAACATGTGTCAGAGTTAGTGAAAGCTGCACCAAATGAGGAACCTAGATTTCTTAGCAGAGACATGTCCTAGCTGCATGCGAGGACTCAGGCACGAGGATTCTGACACGAGAATTCCATTTGTTCTTCCCATTAGCCATATTTTTGGGGGCTGAATAAAAAAAAGGCGGTGATGGTGTTTTTTCACACAATTTAATTAGAAGCCCCAGATGTGGTGCTGTATGACTGATGTCAAAATATGACACCTCTATGTAAACACTTTAACTTAATCAATCAAGCAAATAGCTTTCACTATTTTAAAGCATTTCAAAATCTGCTTGGTATAAATATAGTATTTTTTGTGTTATGCTAAACAGATCATGGACAGCTGCAGCATTATTAAGAGATTAGGGGAATATGTTCGATTTTACTATATAATTTTTCAAGAGCTAGCCTTTACAATTTCCTCCTCTGGGAAAGACCAAAAGGAAGACAGGCTTTGAAAAATCCCTAAAATTTGTGGTGCAGAATAAAAACATTTTCTCAAGGAAACTTTCCCCCTGCATTATTATCAAATGTACTTGTATGTGGCCCAATGTATCTAGGGGAAATCCTTTTCCTCTTGCTCCCTAAACAGTAAACAGACCACTAAGAGAGGTAGAGGTGGAAACTTAACTTTCTGGAAGTTTGTTTCTCAGAGAATTTAAAAACCAACTTGCTAGGTCTTGGGCATGTTTCCGTATTTTTCCTGGTTTGAAATGGTTGAGATCACACCATCTATTTTCAATAGGTTCAACCTACTGTTATGGAGGGGGAAATGGATGCTGACATTCATAAATGGCCCTCTTCGAAGCTAATGGAATGGCGTGAGAGACTTTGGTTCTCTGACTGCCAAATGAATAAGGTTACTGGGCGATGCAAATCAAATAATAAGCTCCCTCCCTCTCTCCCTTCCTCTCTCTCCTTCCATCTCCTTTCCTTTCTTTTCCCCTCCCTCTCTTCCTTCCTTTCTTCCCTCCCTCTCCTTTCCTTCCTTCCCTTCCTCATTTCTTTCTTTTCTTCCTTCCTCCCTTCTTCTCTCCCTTCTTCCTTCTTTCTCCTTTCTTCCTCTCTCCTTTCTCTTTTCCCCCCTTTCCACCCATCCTTTTCTTCCTCCCATCTTTCTACCCTCTTTTCCTTCCCTCTCTCCTTCCCTCCTTCCCTCCCTCCTTCCCTCCTTCCCTCCCTCCCTCCTTCCTTCCTTCCTTCCTTCCTTCCCCCTCTCTTTTTCTTTATCATAGTTTCTCTCTCTCTCTCTCTCTCTCTCTCTCTCTCTCTCTCTCTCTCTCTCTTTCTCTTTGTAAAAGATAACTTGAAAGCTCAAAATAGAAACAAGTGTAACCCTTAGCCGTAGGTGGTTCATCATTCATTTTGAAAGCCAAGTGGTTTGATGTCGAGATAGACATGATTAAACAACTGGAAACGTTTGTTAATGTTCAAGGATTTGCTTTCTGGGAGGCAATTAGCCCATGTCCATGCCAAGTCAGTGCCTGGTTCAGTCCTAGAAAATTCCAGGGATCTCTAATGACTAAAATGTTGAATCACCTGTGATTCAGTTTTATAAGAATTTCTAAGAAACTATTGGTAGCTCAGCCTCCGAGTACAACTCCCACAACCTCCTCTGACTCTTCTAGCCTTTTCCATACTGCACCCACTCCCTCTCTGCTCATTTTCACATATTGCCAGGACAATGGTAGTTTTCATTCTTTCCTGGAAGAGGTGGGGCACTGGAGGCAGTGTGGTGACGGTGGGAGGCGGTTGTGGGGGAAACAAGGACTGGATGTGGAGTCAAAGGACTTGAATTTGAATCCCAGCCCCTCTGGGATTACTACAAGTGTGACTTTAGACAAGACATTTAAGACCCCTTTGAATCTTAGTTTCTCCTCCATAAAAAAAAAACAAAAACAAAAACAAAAAATAGATTAGGACTCTAAAGCCCCTAACATCTCTAAATCTGGCTCCTTAGAATTCCCTTTTAAGCCTCTCCCTTCCACCTGCCTACACTTTCTGATAAACTCTTTCTGTGCTTTATCAGTGGTTACTTACCTTACAAGTCCTACTTGAGTTGCAAGCATTGATCTGAAGGAAACAAGAACCTTAGGAGTCACATGAATTTGAATAGTGAAGGTGTGGGCTTTGTCGTCTCTCTCTAAAGGATAAGATTTGGGGGACCACACAGCATGAAATGATAATTTAGTGAATGTGCTAGGTTTTTTTTTTCCCCTTTCTTCTACTTAATTTGAATGACCAGGGTTGGCATAGCATTTTAAAAGATACAAAAATCAGACTTGGCCTATAGATAATTGTTATATGAGCCCCCAAAGTGGGAAAAATCCTCTAGTATTGTGATTTTTTTTTCCCCTAAAGGTATCTCTGTTTACTTTGGCAGTATCAAAAGACTAAGCTAAAGGTGGGTGGAGACATCCTGGGAAGGAAGTGTGTGGGGGAAGAAAATGGAAATGTGGTGGGGCCGCCACCCTGTTCTGCTTTGCTAGAAACCCTGAATAATCATCAGATGAATGTTTTGGATTAGGGAAGCTCAGGTTCCTTTTTATGCTAGTGACTACAGGATCTCTAAATGGGATTTCAGAGCAGGATCTCTAAATGGGATTTCAGAGCATCGCAGACTTGCAAACCAATGGTGGGAAAAAGGAATATCTGGAATTCAATTTGAGCAATAATTAGTAAGCCCCTACTATGTGCAGGGTACTGTGCTTGGGGCATATACTTAGGAAAAATGGAAAACAGTCCCTGATCCCAAGGAGTGCGCATTCTAAACTGGAAAAAGAGATTAATTGAAACAACCATGGTGAGCCCCACAAAATCATAGGTCATAGAATTGGAAGAAATCTTGGAAATTAAATTGGTTCAACTTCCACATTTTACAGATGAGGACCCTGAGGCACAGGGAGGTTAAGTGAGTTACCCAAGGCTATACAGGTTATAGAGGGGGATTTCAAACCCGTAGCTTGCTACTCCAAGACCATGGGTCTTCTGCTCCAGACCCTGACAGTTGACATTCCTAGTCTAGAGAATACCTAAGAATTGCTGAGCAGCCAGCATTTTAGTTCCTAGTAGATATCTCAGTCCTGTCCTCAGGTTTTTTCTCATCAGACATACCCTTCAGGGTCAGTTTCTTAGTGTTCTGATGAAACTCTGGCTTGTAAAAGACATTACTATCTCACCAACCAATAAACCATTCAATTTTTTACAATTCATTTGGATGCTACCATCACCAGAGGTTCCCAGGGTAGTGTTTCCATGGATAGATACTTATTAATTTTCATTGAAAGCCAACAATTCATGAACACCATAACAAGTGGGACCGATAATTCAAAACTGAGTTCCTGCCTAAAGATAATACAACACGAATAATTCTGGAGACCACAGGAAAGGGAAGAGAATAAGTACTTACTTACATGCCTACTATATTAAGGGTTTTACAAATATGATCTCATTTGATCCTTACAACAACCTCGGGAGATAAATGCTATTATTATTATTATTATTATTATCATCCCCATTTTAAAGTTGTGGAGGTTAAGTGATTTGTCCAGGAATGCACAGCTAGTAAGTGTCTAAGGCCAAATTTGAACTCAAGTCTTCTTGACTAGGTGCAGTGTTCTATCTACCATACCACCCAGCTGGGAGGAAAAGAAATAGAGACTGAGTAAGGTTATGTGATTTGCCCAGGCTCATCCAGCTCATAGGAAAAAGGATCTAGGAATTCATTGGCAGGAATGTGGCAGCAAGGAACACAAGATAGCCATGTTATATTATTGAACATTTGGCATTTTTCTATGTTACAAATGAATTGCTGCTCTGTACCCCCAGATGAAGTTTCTGCCTGTTGCCGTCAAGAGGAACCATGAAATTCAGGAGCAAAAGAAATGGGTCCTGCCTTGAAAGAATTAGACTCAAGCCTTCTTTCAGTCAGAGACAAGGTTTATTGTTTCGCCAATAGAACCTGTGCATTTGGGATGCTTGTATTGACAACTGGGTCAGATTCTTAAAGAATCTGAGCAGTTTGGTAGACCAGACCGACATTTTTTTTTCTAGTGTGGTGAATAGCCTGGGGGTGACTGGGACATAAAAGAGAAGGGATCTAGCTAGAATCTAGGAGTGAAGGTCTGGGATGGGGCCAGGTGCCCACAAAGAGGGCAACAATGAAAGGGCAGTTAAATGGATTACTCACCAAAGCTCTGGAGAGCACCAAGGATCTGAGTTCAGGGACTGGATTCCTGGAATTCGTGGGGAAGTTCAAAGGGGGAGGGGACCAAAGTCCATATCCCAGCATATCTACGTTAATGAAATCATAGGTCCAGACCAAATGAAAGAAAATTTAAATCAGTTCCAGCCAAACTCAGAAGAGTCTATCTCCTTCCCACCTCCATTCTTTCCAAATAGAATTCAAATTTAGGATAATAGTATTTAAACATTTAGTGTATTGTGGGAAATCAAGAATTCAAGTGAAATTATCTGCTTTACTAGATAGTTTCTCTCATGAATGCCATTCTTGAAGAAGGAATGCCTAGGAGGTTGGTGAAACATTTACAATGTCTACTTCCTCTTTACATTCAACCTGCCTGAAATTTTTTTAAAACCATTTTCTGTTTCAGAGTTCCCTCAAAGGTACAGATGGCTTAGTCGTGCGCAGAGATAACAGTTAACTAAACCTGTGCATTTATGTTTCTTATTTTGGCTCAGGCCTAACTCAGGCCAGCCCCATGATTCAGGTTTGGGATTAGAATGCAATTAGATAATAACAGACCATACAAATGTAATAGAAGAACTTTACTTAAGTTTAAAATGGATACAATTCAGGTAAAACCTCAGTCCATTCTGCCACCACATTCATCACCATTGCAATGGCCAAAAGGTTTCTCTTGTAGGGCAATAGGAATTCTGCTAAATTTTTTGACATCAATTCTCCTTAGGCTTGGTCTTTTATGCCCTAGGTCAAGGGTGGGGTTAACCTAGGGTCTCAAGGCCACATGTGGCCTTCTAGGTCCTTGGGTGCAACCTTTGGACTGAGTCCAAGTTTTATAGAACAAATCCTTTTATTAAGGGGATTTTTTTCTGTGAAGTTTGCATTCAGTGAAAGGGCTACACTTGAGGACTTAGAGGGTCCCATGTGGTCTGGAGGCCACAGTTCCCAGCCCCTGCCCTAGGTAGGAGAGGAGGTAAACCAATAATGATTGTGAGAACAGTTTCTCCACTACCTTAAAGGGCAACCATCCCAGACTATGGAAAATAAGTGCTGCTTCTATTACATCCTATCCCTTTCTGGCAAATTCTCAAAAATTTTCTAGGGAAATTTCTACCACTAAAATAATCATAAAATAATTCTGAGTTCAGGAAGAAGCCTAGCATAATAAGCATTATATAAACAACATATAACCATATAAAACAGTATGTAGACAATATAAACATGTATTATGCACACACATGTAGTTATATATGTGTATGTAAACAATAAAAACAGTAAACAATGCAGATAATCTAAAAAAGTTCAATTCGGGCAGTGCATATTGTTTCAGGGCAGTTCAGAGCAGGTTTCCCAACATATAAACAGTCAAGATGAACAGGGAACAGCACTCAATTGTTTAGGTCCAGAGCACACATGATGATTCGCCCCGTGCTATCATCTATCCACATAACTGGTCTGCGTCATTTACAGCTGAAAGGTTGGGGCAGCTCGGCTAGAGTTCGGAGCCGGGAGTCAGGAAGACTCATCTTCCTGATTTCAAATCTTGCCTCAAACTCTTATTAATTGTGTAACCCTGGGTAAATCAGTTAACCCTGTTTGCCTCAGTTTCCTTGTCTGTAAAGTGAGCTTGAGAAGGAGTCGGCAAAGTATTCTAGTATCTAGTACCCCGAAGGGGTCATGAAGAGTTGGTCACAATTGAACTGACTGAACAACACAAAACCTGAAAGGTCATTTGCCTCTTTCATGAAGCCTATCCCGATGCTGGAGCTGATCTTAGCATTCACCCTGTCTACTAGCCAACATCTTTCCTTGCTTGAGAGCCTCACTAGACAGATGTTACCAAATTTTTGTCAATTGAGAAATTTTTACTGAGGGACTGCCCCTACTTTTTCTGTGGGTTTCTGAATAAAGATTCTCCTTCCCCTTTGTCTAGGGGTTTAATATACCTAGAGGCAGCTGGGTGGTATGGGAGATAGTATGTTAGACTTGGAGTTAGGAAGACCTAAGCTCAAATACTGCCTGAGATATAAGCTGGGTGATTTTGACTAAATCACATAACCCTTCTCAATTTCGGTTTTCTTATCTGTAAAATGGTATAATAAGAGTACCACCTTCATAGCGTTGTTGTGAGGATTCGATGAGACAACATACCTATGGTGCTTTTCAGATTTTTAAGGATTAAATAAATGCTAGGTAATAATAATAACAATTGGGGCATCTAGGTGGCACAGTGAATAGAGCACCGGCCCTGGAGTCAGGAGGACCTGAGTTCAAATCCAGCCTCAGACACTTAACACAAAAAAACTAGCCATGTGACCTTGGGCAAATCACTTAACCCCACTTAATCCCTTCCCCTTCCCCCCCCAAAATAATAACAATTACAACAACAATAATGACCACCACCTTAATGAAGACAGTCCCACTTCTTCCATATCATTAAAAAGCAAAGTACCTCCCAATAATTTCATACTTGGTCTCTAAGATTCTTTTTAAAGAAAGAACCTTCCAGGGAGAAAGGAAATCTGCTAAGGAGAGAGGGTGGTGGTGGACTAGTACTGTTGTACTGTTGTCTAGTACCTGGGTTGTATGGAACCTTGTGAGGGATCGGGAACCTCAAAGTTGGGAAGATCGCTCAAGGACATACATCGTGGTTGGGCCAGAGAGAGATTACTGGAACTATGTCTAAAAGTAGTCCATTATTATCAACTGAATCTTCTGGAGGGTCAGATCTGAAAAATCCCTGGACCAGAGAGCCCTATTTCTTCTTGGGGTGTGTGTGGGTGGCACTGGAAGAGTCTCTGAGACCAGTGATCAAGAGCGTAATGACAAAGCTGTTGTCCCTTCCAGCATTCAACAGTACCAGCTACCTGAAGATGATACAGAAAATGGAATACCTGATTATGTAGTTCAGCAAAGGGTGTGTGATGTCTCTACTGGGTGCTGACATACCCTACAACTCACTGTATGTGGTAGGAGGCCTCAATAAGATTCCTTTATTAGTGTTGACTCCAGAGGGGTTAAATGTCCAGATATGCCCCCCCCCCCCCAGATTGCAGACCCATAGCCATTGTCCAGGAATCAGTATAAATAAAATATTATCTGCCCCATTCCTCAGGCTCTCTCACATTCCAGTCACATAGCTCATAGCTCATAGCTCACCCACGGTCCTTTCCTTCCCCACCCTGCTCTCACCCACATGACTTACCAGGGCCACCATCCTTCAGTGGGTCTTTTGTTACTGGATTAATAGCTGTCAAAGTACAATTGCCTTTCTTATAATGGAAGGAGCTGTCAGTTAACAAGGCAAATATTGTTCCTCAAGAACTAAGCCCTCCCAAGGCCCAGAGAGATCAAAGAAAATGGAAAAGGACCTATATGTACAAAAATATTTATAGCAGCTCTTTTTATGGTAGCCAAAAAAATAGAAACTAAGGGTGTAATTATCACTTGCAGAAATGGTTAAACAAATTGTGATATATGAATGTAATGTAAAATTATTTTTCCATAAGATATAATGAAATGGACACTAGAGAGAAAGCGAAGGCCTATATGAAATGATTCAGAATGAAGTAAGTAGAACTAGGACAGTTTATACAAGGACGACAACCTTACAGAGAAAACAGCTTTGAAAGATTCTGTCACCATGGCTTTGTTCCATTTAATATTACACCATCAATATAATTTTTTTTCTTTCTTTCTTTCTTTCTTTCTTTCTTTCTTCCTTCCTTTCTTTCTTTCTTTCTTTCTTCCTTTCTTTCTTTCTATCATCTATCTATCTATCCATCTGTCTGTCTCTGTCTATCTCTCTTTCTCTCTCTCTGTCTTTCTATCTATCATCCAAATGCCCTCAGGAAGTTGGTATCTTTCAAATCTCTGCCCACCAAAGTATAGTAATAAGAAGGAAAACTCAATGAGGAAGGAGAATGTAGACATACTTGACTCCTCCCCAGGTAAAAACAAACTTTTCCTGACTAGTTTTAGCCATAGAAGTAGAGAAAAAAGGCACTGGCAAGATCAAACCCTCATCATTAGCCTGGGGCCTGAGCTACCTAGCTTACCATGTTGACAGTGTCAGAAATGGTTGTAGTAATGGGCATAACAGCTTTATTCATCTTCCAGTAATTTATTATAAATTGTCAAGCGCCATTTGCCTTCTTCACTGGTCACAGAGGGTGTTATAAAGGGAATTTGTATAACTGAGTACTCTAGCTTCCATCATCTCCATTATTAGTGAAGAAATATTTTTCATGCCTTCTGGTAAGTGATATAATTTAATATTAACTACCTAAGGTGGTTCAGGTAACTCCAAGATGTACATTTGGCCCTGTCCACAACAATCAATCTGCATCCTCAGTACTTCTTATATTCTTTTCCTTTAGAGTCCTAATTCTAGCAGGGTTTAATACATTTGTCAAGGAACCGCCTGGCTAAGAGGTCATATAGTATAGCCGCTCAATGGCTTCCCCAAGGGACATTGTTCTTCTTGCCTGTGCTGTTAACGAAAATGCCTTCAAGGCACAGTCTTTAAAAACAGAAATTGTATTCACCTCTGTCTTAAATTGCTTCAAATTTATTTTAATTTTCTTTATGTTAGTAATCCAGTTTTTCTGAGCCCCTTAATAAGAGCTAAGGGATACTTAATCTTGTTATATTTCTACTCTCCTTGTTAAGCTTCTACCCATTGGGCTAATCCTATAAGGTCAGTGGGAGCCCCCTCCTTATCCCATTGAGCTGACTCCCCATATACCTACAATGCAGCAGTCAAAGGATGCCAGGGTTCTGTATATGGCCATCTAAATCACCCAATGCTCTCTTTTTTCTCACACTACCCTTTCCCCACTTCAACAATGAATTTAACTGCAAAGTTTTTGCAAACAAACCCTGACAACTTAATGCCAAATATATTAGGTCAGGTCTAACTCAAACCATTTCAGGTTTGGGATTACAAGGCAATCAGACGTTATTGAATTATAACATTCAATGCAAGTAACTTTACTTAAAATAGGAATTAAATGGATGTAAGTCAAATTAAATGCTACTCTCCTTTGCCTCCAAATTCATCACAGTTTTAGCCATACTATCAGAAAGGTGTCTGCTGTAGGATAGTGGGAATTCTGCTCTTCCACCAATTCTGCACAGGTGAGGCCTCTTTGTGCCTCAGTTATTAAGGAAACGAAACCAATCCTGAAACCAGACTCTATGTCCCTTAAATTGAAACCAGCCCAGTCTATATAGAATAGATGCTAACTCCTTTAGACTTCTCCATTCCATTTGTTAAAGCAAGAACTAGATGACTATTTGTTGGGAAGTCATAAAAGGGGTTTCTGAAGAGGTCAGGGTTTGAATGGATAAACGTGGAGGACTGCTTCCAACGGTAAAATTCTATTTTCTATAATAATTTTCCAGTATTGTTTTATTCCCTATGCAATTCTTAATTACATTGGCATTTCTACTTCTTTGAAGGTGGTACAGTCTCCATAGGACTGCAAATACTGAGAAGGGTGGGTGGCAACAGAGACAGCATGGCCCTTTCTAGTTTCATTTGAATTATATTGAGCTTAAAAGTTGTGGTATACAGAGTGGCAAGTTTAGAGAAAATCGTTTCACAATCTATGAAACATGTGAAGTATATTAATCAATCAAAAATAGTTTTTTAAGCTCCTACCCAAGGACTGTGTGAAGCACTGTGCTAAGCCTGGGAGTATAAAAAGAGACAAAGACAGTCTCTGCCCTCAAGAGGCTTATAATCTAATATTTTTAGGACATTAAAAAAAATACTTGACAAGGAAGGGAATGTTGAGTCAAAGGTAATGACCATAGTGTCTTTGGTGCTCTCACCTCTTCCCTTAGCTTGACCAGTGTAATAGATACTGGAAAGTCCTTTGAGAAAAATGTTAAGTTCAACTCCTCATTGTCTTTCTCTATTGGTTAGATATTCTGATTTTCCAGTCGTCATTTCCTCTTGGTAATCTGTTTTTTTGTGTCTATGATGGACACAAGCATAAAACTAGTCTTTGGTCCCGAGGAGATTCACTTCTTAAAAGGCTCTGAAAAAATTGAATACCAGTGCTGATGTTTCCATTTTAGGAAGTGTTTGACATCATGGCATCACAGTCCTCATGGAGGTCTCCCCACCTGGGCAGAGAATGATGATAATATAATGCGCTTCATCAAGATTGTCTCAAGAGCCATCCCAGATGTCAAACAAAACAGAGAGTCCGAGATTACATTGGCATATGAATTCTCGACTGTGCACTGCTGTATCCAATGGAATTTTGAAAGTTGGTGATTACTTGTCTATATTTCTTGACTTTTATAATCTTATAATTATAATCTTCAATCAATCAATCAATCAGCATTTATTAGATAACTATTATGTGCTAGACACTGTGCTAGGGATGCAAAGAGAAAAATGAAAGTTTTTTCCCTCAAGGAGCTTATGTTCTATTAAGGATAACAATATGTACATGAATGCATAAATGCTTAGTAAGTACCAGGTAGTCTGTAGGCACTAGGAGTTGTGGGGATTAGGAAAACACTATGTCCCGTGTAGGGGACAGAGTGTGAACTGAGCTTCTAAAAGGTTGTGGCAGGGGGACTAGAAACAACCTGTATAAAGGCATAGAAATGAAAATAAAATGTCTTGTGTGAATAAGTAGACCAGTTCTGACCAACTTTAGGGTATATGAAATAATATGTCACAAGTATGGAAAAGTAAGTGGGCCTGAAAGCGTGAAATGCTTTCCTTTTTTTGCGATTTGTTTTGTATGTGATGCTTGTTTAATTTTTTTTCAATTAACCGGCATCAATCACTCCCTTCAAATTGAAAGAAAAAACAAACAAAATCCTTGTAACAGGTAAATGCATAATTAGGCAAAACAAATTTTCACATTGTTCACATCCAAAAATGGATGTCTCATTCTGAATCTTTAATCCATTGGAATTTGGGTAGCTTTCTGGAATTATGATGGGTCATCGTATTGACCTTTGTGATGTTCCACTTCCCGTCCATCAGACTGGCAGAGATGATAAAAGAGAAATTGTGGATGTTGGAGGGGCTGAGGGAAAACTGGCACATTAATGCACTTTTGCTGGAGCTATGAAATGGTCGGCTGTTTTGGAAAGCAATTTAAATTTGTGGCCTCAAAATCACTAAACTATGCAAATTGTTGACCTAGTAATAACTCTATTGGCCCTATTCTCTAAAGATATCAAAGAAAGAGGGAATGCATTCCTATGTACAAAAATATATTTTTAAAAATTTTTATTTATTTTACTCTGAACTTCAGAAATAAAACACACATGTCAATAACATAGTAGAATTGAGAAAAAAATGTAGTGGCAAAGAACTGAAAACCAGTGGGGTGTCCATCAAGTAAAAAATGGTTGAACAAGTGTGGTAAATGAATATAATAGAACACTACTATGCCATAAGAAATGATGAAAGGGGTGAGTTTGCAGAAATCTTTGTTAGATTTCTGTGAAAGGCTTTAAGCACCAAATAGAAGAGGTTATATTTGATCCTATAGATAATGGGGTATAATAAACTAGTGTTTATTAAGGAGGGAAGTGACATGGTCAGGTCTGTAATTTTGTAAAATTATTTTAAAAGATGGAGAGAGGAGAAGTTTGGGGCAGGTAGACTGAATAGAAGGCTATTGTGATAACCCAGGTGAAAAGTGATAAGGGTGGTGGCCATGGAAATGGGGAGAAGGTGACAAATGTGACATGTTTTCAAGGCAGATTTTTCAAGGCTTGGCAACTGATAAGGTATAGGGGGAAGGGGAGGGAGGAAGAGCGTGAAGCCAAGGATGATTGAGGGGATTTGAACTTGGGTCACTGGAAGGAAAATGTTAGTTTGACAAAATTAAGAACACTGGACAGAGGAATGGGTTTTGGGCAAAATAAAATGAGTTCAGTTTTGGATGTGTTGGAATGTGAGATGTTTCCTGAACATCCAGTTGGAATTTTCTAATATATGTGAAATATGTGTGAAGCAATTAGCAGAGAGGAGAGAGAGGAACAAGATTGTTCCTTTGCTGGTCCATTAATAATCTTTGAATCACAGTTTGGAAGAGTCTTTAATAAGAAGATGTGAGTTGAAGTTGATCTCAGTGTTGATAGCTCTTAGTCTTGTTGCTTAAAAAATACTTTCTTAAACTATCAATTCAATCTTTATGTTTCTTTTTTATCGCAGAAAAATAGTTTGTGGTATGAAATATAACCATTTCAATGACATTGATGTTAGTAATGGAAATGAACAGTAATTGGTATAATTTAGAAGTACAGTTTGACTCCAGCTAGAGTGGGTCTCCTATGAATGGGATTACTTGGATGTGTACATTTCATGTTGATGACACACTCCTTTGATTGCCTAGTATATCTCTATCATGGAATAAAGCAGATTTTGCCCTTGAAGACTGGCTCAGAGAAGAAAGACAATGGAAAAGAAGTCAATGATGGCTGTGGTAGAAGCTGGGTTTGACATTTAGTGGAATTATCTGGCATCATGAAGTCCCAGACTGATCCTTCTTTGCTGAAATTAATTTTAAAAAACCACAATGAATTCAAAGTGGTTAAAGTATGTAGACACAGTCTGAATTTCCTTGCTTCCATGTTTGTCTTTAGAAATTTTAGCACTTTTCACTTCTTTTTTTTTGTTCATTTTTGGGGGGAGTTGCTAAATTCCCCCTTCACTATGAGTAATACTTTAAGAAGTTTAGGTAAAGATTTTTACCATGAAGTCTTAAATGTTCATACCTTTTATGCCTTCCTGTACTGAACTCTGGGGATACAGCAATGTGGTCTTGAATATTAAAGGTAGTGGGCCAGGAACACCTGGTCACTATAAATATAGATTCCTTCATTCAGACTTCTTTGTGGTCTTAAAATGAATCTACAAATTTTAAAATTTGTCATTTCCAGGATTATGATAATCCCAGGTAATGAGACATTTTCACAACTCTCACATTGTAAATCTGATACTTGCACATTTAAAAGGTCATATCCAAACAAGATTGAATTTGGTTAATTATAGAGTCTCCTGGACTCAATTCACGCCAGCGCCTAGATATAATTAAAAATCAAGCAAATTTATAAGGTATCTAATCACAGTAGTATTAAGGCTAATGTATTCATTAAATATTACTTTCATAAATTGTCAATCAAATTATATTGTGGAAAAGATGGAGAGATATGGATTGGGCAATAATAAATTCAGATGGATTTGGAACTGGTTGTATGGCCAAATACATGGAGTAGTTAGTTGTTAATAGTTCAATATGGCAGGATGTCTCCAGGAAAGCACCCCAGGGATCTGTACTTGACTCTGCATTTTTTCAAGTTTTTAATCAATGACTTGAATAAAAGCATAGATTGTGTATTCATCAGATTTGCAGATGACACTCAGCTGGGAAGGGAGAGTTAACACTGGAACCAAAAAGAGCTTGTCAGGCTCTGCTACAGCATTGGGGTAATCTAGTAAAATGGAATTAAATAGAATACATATAAAGCCTTACACTTGGGTACAAAAAAAAAATGAACTTCCTAAGTACAATATGAGAGTTGTATGGAGAGTAGCCAAAGATGTCAATGCCACCTTGAGGTTTATGAAGAAGAACATAGTTTCCAGGAATAGGAAAATGTCAGTCTCGTTGTACTATGCCCTCATCAGTTTTCATCTGCAGTATTGTGTCTAGTTCTAAGTACAGGGATGGCTGAGAGAAGGAAGTAGAAACTGAGTTCCATGAGAAGATAGCAAGGTGTCCCTACTCATGGTGCTGACCTAGAATAGTCATAGTTAGGCTAGATGACAAGCTGCCAGCAGAGATACAAAGAGGTAAGCCAGCAGAGATATAGACAGGATGAAATCATTCTTATTTACTCATTCTACCAGGGGAAGTCTTCACATGTTTGGGGTAGACATCCCCTTCCAATGGCTATGAAGGTAGCTGAAGCAGGTACTGTGGAGCACTTAGAACTTGGTTAGACATCCATTGAAGACCCCAAGGCCATCCATTGCATCCTGGGCCATTGACAGTCATCTTGACTTCTGTCCTTCCACTGGACTTCAATGACTCAGAGAGTGAGGCTGACAGCTTTGCACAACTTTGCCGCACTTAAGTCCCATTCGTGAGAAAGTCAGGATATCATCTGTGAGGTCATTGGTCCTCTTTGAAAATGAAGGATGGACAACAACAGAGAAGAGAGAGAGATAACCAAGAGCTACAAGTGTAGCACATGATTTTCTGTTAGTATAATAGCAAACTGGTATCTTGATCAGGACTTCTTAAACCTTTTCCGCTCACTAACCCTCTTCCTGTTTCAGCAGCATTCATTGGCATTGTGTGACCCGAGGGCATACACAATGCACAGCACACGTGCTTTGTGTTTAGAACCAAGGCTGCAATGAAGTTGCAAGATGCAACACAGACAAGACAAGGGTTGCCAGAAACACCTTGGATTCATTACATGTTGGATTTTTAATTAATTTTTGGTCATTGTGCGTTCAGAAACCTTTTACTGTTGCCAAATTTTTCACAACCCCATATGGGATCATGACCCACTGTTTAAGAATAGCACATTAATTTTATTAAAGACCTTGGTGAAGACATAGGGACTGGACACGTCATTTCATTAGCAGACTGAGCTCACAGGTGAGGAAATACCTTCTACCAATATACACTGGCACTTTTCCTACAACTCAAAGTCTGGGCAAGATTCTTAGAGTGCTATGGTCACTTGGTCAGTTTGTAGCAGAAACAGAATTGGAATTGAGGTCTTCCTGGCTTTGAGGCCAGCTCTCTACACTATGCCATAGTTGACATCCCCATGTTGTCTAGTGCAATGAGGAGGGGAAGGCCATGGAATGTGGAGGAAGGAGCAAAGAGTTTGCACTTGGAGGATCAGGGTTTGAATATTTGGTCTGTTGTTTGCTAGGTATGGGTTTGCGGAAGTCACAACTTTTCTGGGCCTCAGTTTCCTCACTCCTAAAATCAGATGGTTTCTGAGGTCCCTTCAAGCTCTAAATCCATGACCTTGTGATACTGAAGATGGTGATGATGTCTCATCCACTTGCTTAGTCTCCCCCAACATCATATCATATTTAGGTGTGGGCCCTTAGGCTGTGATACTGATGGCTTTATAATTAAAAAACAACAACAACAAACCAGCTAAAATTCAGCACATCATAGAGTGTTAGGATTGAGGAGGGACTAAATTCCACCTACTACACAGCCATGATGGAATTTCAAGCACCTATTATAGTGTTAGATGCCCAGAAGTATTCTCATTCTCTCTCTCTCTCCCTTCTATCTTTCCTTCTTTCCTTCTTTTCCTCTGTCCTTACTTCCCTTCCTCTTTTCTTTCTTTCTTTCTTTCTTTCTTTCTTTCTTTCTTTCTTTCTTTCTTTCTTTCTTTCTTTCTTTCTTTCCTTCTTTCCTTTATTCTTTCCTTCCTTCTCTCTCTCTCTCTTTCTCTCTCTACCTCCCTTCCTCCCTCTCTACCTCTCTCCCTCCCTCCCTCCCTCCTTCCTTCCTTCCCTCCTTCCCTTCCTTCCTTCCCTCCCTTCCTTCCCTCCCTCCCTCCTTCCTTCCTTCCTTCCTTCCTTCCTTCCTTCTTTCCTCCCTTCCTTCCTTCCTTCTTTCCTTCCTTCTTCATATAATGGCAGAGTTTTATTTATCCTTTTGTCAGATTTAAAGTGGAATTGACTTGACTCAATTAATTTCATTAATGTTTAACTTCTGCTCAGGATTTTTAATGATGTGCAAATGGGCTACCTGAAATGAAGACCTGCTATCCATATTACCAGTGACTTTTTCAGAATAAAACATGTTTTAAATGCTTTGAAGAGAGTCAGCTGTGGATGGGAAATTTTCCTTTCATTCACAAACACTTCTGACAATCATGCATTGGAAGCCCTGAGGTTTCCTTGGGACTAGCTTAGAAGGTAAGAAGGCATTTATGTGAAGATCTGTCTCTGTTTGGATCAGAAGAGATGGAGCAAGTAGGCTCAGAAAGTATTTTTTTCCCAACAATACAATAGGTCAGAAGAGTTCATTCATTCTTTTGTTCAGCCTGAAGAAGTGGTGAGCTGTGTAAGCATGGTGTTTGAATCTTGAAACAGACAGGTGAACTGGTGGCTAATGGAGAAAGGTGACCAGAGGTGTACTTTGCTATTGGCCAATTGGATAGTCAGGCCTAGAGCAGGTCAGATGAAGGTATGTGACTTTGTGTGAAAAGGGGCTTTGAATAAAAAGGTTGTTATATGTCAGGGTTAAAGATGGACAGAGCTCAGCAGCTCCATGCTGCTGCTCTTTCTTATTTTTCAACTTTAGCAAACAGCTGTATTTGTGAACCATGTGACAAATGTCCGAAGACTGAGCAAAATCATACAACCCTAAGCCGACAAGTTGCCAGTGGCAAAAATAGTTATTTTCTTGCACTGAATTATGCCTCTTTGCTTATTAAGACTCTTTCCCCCTACCTGTCTGTTAGCTCCAAACAGTTATAAAAGTTTCACTGAGGAGATGATGATAGAAATGGGTAGTACAACTTGAGCTGTAGTTTCTGAGTTTTGTTGTTTTGTCCTTTGTTTTCAGAGAGGGCCAAAGACATCACAGGGTGATGTCTTGACTTGCATGTGAATTTAATTTAAGTGAAGCAGAATTACACAAAAGTCATTAGCCTCACTCTCTCTTCCCAAATTGTTGAAGTCCAGTGACAAGACAAAAGTCAAGATGACTGATGATGGCCCAGGATGCAGTGGATGACCTTGGTGTCTTTGACGTCTCACAAAACTAAGCGTTCCAAAGCACCTGCTTCAATCACCTTCATGGCTGTTGGAACAAATTGTTCTTTTCTGCCCATTCCGCTGGGAGAAATCTTCACATGCTTGGGGTCGACATCTGCCTAACTCGCTGCTGGGTTTAAGGAGACTATTACCCTTCACCTCGTTATTCCATCTGTTGGGATAGTTTTACCAGAGTGTGACCCCTGCACATGTTATAGCTTCTTGGAGCCATAGGTGAGAATTGAGTGAAGGGGGACACCAAAGGTGGATGAGCAGCCCTGACAATGGTTTGGCAAGGCCTCACACCAGAGGTGCTATTCCTCTCTGAACACTCCATACACCTTAGTTTCTGAGGTAATGTAGTAGTGCATAGAGGACTGGGCTTGGAATCTGAAAGACCTGGTTTTGAAAACTGCTTTGATACTTGAATGACCATTGGCAAATTGTTTAACTTCCTACCCTCGGTTTCCTCAGCTGTAAAATAGAGGAAGGATGGTATGGTAGCAGAAGTATTGACCTTTGAGTCAGAAAGATTCAAGTCCTGCTTTGATGTTGGGCAAGTCACGTAATCACTCAGTAGCCCCAGAAAGCTTTCTAAAACCATAAGTTAGTATGGGTTACTTCACTGCATTGGTGGAAGGAGTTTCTTATACCTTTGAGGGCTGAGGTTGATTGATGTTTGTCCTTTGAAGAGGACCATGACATCAGGGAGGTGATGACATGGCATGCAAGTGAATTGGCTTTAAGTGAGGGAGGGCTGTGCAAAGTCACCATCTGGGTCCAGTGACCAGACATAGATCAGGACAAGTAGAGATAGCTTTAGATGCAGTGGGAGACCTTGGTCTTTTTAAGCTAAGGTCTTTCTCAGGGTTTCTGTTTGACTGAGGCAACACCCATTCAATGATTCAGGCTAGGTAAGAAATCACTTTCGAGGGAAGGGAAGAGACATTTATGTGCCAGGCACTGTGCTAAGTGTTTTTTTAAATGTTATCTTATTTGATCCTCACAGCAACCTGGCAAGGTAGGTGCTACTATTATCATCCTCATTTTTCAGAAGAAAAAAGCCGAAGCAAACACAGAGGTTATATGACTTACGCAAGATCACCCAACTAGTAAATATCTGAGGTTTCATTCGAACTCAGATCTTCCTGATTCCAGGCCTGGCACTCTATCCACTAAGCCACCCAGCTGCCTTAGACCTTTTGAAATCAAAAGTATGAATTAAAAAAAAAACAACAAAACCCAAGAGTGGGAATAAAACAACACCCATCATATCTATTTCCCAAGGTTGGTTAAGGATCCAAAAAGATAATGTGTGTTAAGTGCTTTGTAATCTTTAAAGTACTTTATGAATTCCAGTTGGATCACAGATTCAACTTCCTTCTGGAAGGGACCACAGAAGACATCAAATGCACTCTCTCCCCATTTTCCAGATGAAGAAGCTGAGGCCCAGATAGACTAAGAGGCTGTACTTGTAGCAGAGGTAGAACCTGAACCCAGGTCCTCTGAGCACAGAGGAAATATTCTTTCTGGGGGACTATCTTTTTATCATTATTATTAGACCAATGATTGAAAATTATGCTCATGGCTAAAAGTCTATCCTATTGGAGGTAATGGACTGATGACTTAATGAATCTTTTTTGATCTCTTGGATTCAAAGGATACTTAAAAGGACGCCTCATTTTTGCACAGCACTGACCCTTTGTGTACTGAGTAGGCAAATGCAGGGTATTTAGAAGGGGCTAAAATAAAATTTTCTTGAATAACCTCCCAAGCCTCCCACATTCTTTCAGTTAGTCGGGACTGAGACCCAGCAGTTACTTTTAAGTTTTAATAAGTTTCACATGTTTTGTAATGAAATCGTGTTTGCTTAACGCTGACCTTTAATTAGTAGCCTCTGGATTAGTATATACCAGACACAGGGATGTTATTAGTGTGAACTCAAAGTTATGTGTGTTACTCCATAAGAGATCAAAACAAGCCTTGCATGCTCTGACAGCATTAAACCCCACTGAGACTGCATGCAGGATATGGTTTTCAGTTGTAAAAGAAAATTGTAATTCACAAGCACTTGCCAGATGTTGTACCCCAATACTTTAGGTTCATTACATCCCCACAGAGTAGGTGGTCATACAAGGGAAAAATGAATGGGCTCTATTTGTCTCTCCCCACCCCCCATTCAAAGATTGTATTTCCGTTCAGAATATGTGATAGAAGCAAATAGGTCAAAAGTCATAGGTCGAGACTGAATTTAGACTTAAAAAAAGGCAACAAATGAAACAATTCTGAATGTGAAATGGTTCAATAAGACGACTACAAGGTCAGTTTGGATTTTCCCAAATGTTTTTCCAAATGCTCAGATTATTCTGCCTCTTACTACCTGTATGTTCTTGAATACATTTAACCTAATGGCCCCTCAGTTTCCTCATCTGTAAAAATGATGGGATTGAACCTCCCAAGTTCCTTTTGGTTCTAAATCTATGATTTGTCAGCATTTAGCATCATGCCTGACACACAGGAGGTGTTTAATAAATGTTTATTGATAAATTGATCTATTGGGGGCGCTATTGATCCCCTATGATTATTCAGTTAATAGCCAACAAGGATTTATTGTTTATTATTATTATTATTTATTACTAGCTAGCATTTATATAGTACATTAAGGTTTGCAAAGTGCTTTACAAATATGATCTCATTTTATCCTTGTAACAATTCTGAGAGGTAGGTGCTATTGTTTACAGATGAGGAAACTGAGTCAGGCAGCAGTTAGGTAAATTGCCCAAGGTCACACAGCTTGTAAGTGTCTGAGGTTGGATCCGAACTCAGGTCTTCCTTACTCTAGATCCAATGCTTCTTCCTCAATCTCTCTTTAATTCTAGGGCCTTCCCTCTGTTTTTTTCCTGTTTGTTGTACATGTAATTTATTCGTACATAGATTTTTATATGTTGTTTGCCTCATGAGATAGTGAGCTCTTTGATGAAAGGGACTGTCTTTTACTTTCCTTCCTATCTCCAGCACTCAGCACACTTTGTGCTAACACATAGTTAGATGCTTAATAAATGTTTACAGACTAACTCCATCTTCTGCACTACCTAGCCGCCTATTAGGCATTATTAAACACTTTCTGTATACCAGTCAATATGCTGAGTGCTGGGTGTACAAAGAAAGGCTAAAAACAAATTAACAAACAAGTAAACAAAAAAACAAAAAACAAAAACAAAACCCAGACCCTGTTTCCCTGTTCTCAGGGAGCTAACAGTCTAATGGGGGAGACAATTTGCAAACAATTCTGTACAAACAAGATTTTTATAGGATTAAATTAGAGATAGTGAACACAGATGATCATAAAAGTACCCTTCCTTAGTGGTGTGGAAAGAGAGAAGAAAGTTTGCTTCTAAGAAATACCCAAGAAGCTGAAATGAATAACCAGTGATAGCTTAGTCTAGCAAAGAAAGAAAGGGAGTTTGGTGATTTGCATTCCTTTGTAGGAGAAAATTTGGTCTAAGAAATTCAGGGAGGATTGTTGCTTGGTTTTTTTTGGGGGGGGTGTTTGGTCTATAAGGTGATACCCCACATTCTATGTCACTTCCCCACCCAAGAAGTTTCAGTGTCTCTCACTGCCTCTATAATAAAAGATAAATTTGTCTTTTTGGAACTTAAACTGCTTCACTGTATAACACTGATTTATCTTTCCTGGTTGATTACACATGCTCCCCCTCACATATTATATCCTCCAGTGAAAATGGCATATTCCATATTCCCAGAACATGAAAGTTCATCTGCCATCTGGATTCCTTTACATAGGCCTGGGATATTTTCCTTCCTCACCTCTTCTTGGAATCGCCAGCTCTCATCAAAAAGCTCAGCTCATATCACCTTCTTTAAGAGACCTTTCTTGATGACTGCAGTTGTTACTTCTGCCCCACCCCCAAGATGGTCTGGGATCATCTTCACAGAGATGACAATTGAATTAATGATGAACTGATGAGTGTACTGAGAGTGTGGCAAAAGAAGAGCAGGAGACTCAGGGCAGGTGTATCCATATTTAGAAGGAGGAACATGGGGGATAATCCATCAAAGGAAGCTGAGAAGGAACAGTTAGAGTGGAAAAGAGTTAAGGGAGAGCATTGTTATGGGGCATAATATTCTGGAATCAGGAAGACTCATCTTTCTGAGTTAAAATCTGACATTTACTACCTGTAAGACCCTGGGCAAGTCACTTAACCCTTTTTGCCTCAGTTTCCTCATCTGTAAAATGAACTGGAGAAGGAAAGGGCAAACCACTCCAGTATCTTTGCCAAGAAAACTCCAAATCACAACTGGAAAATGACTGAACAACCACAAAAATTGTCATGGAAACCTAGAGGAGAATAACTATGAGCAAGGGGTAGTCAATGATGTCAAATGCTTCAGGAATATCAAGGATGAAAACTGAGAAAAGGCCACCTAATTTAGCAGCTATGAGATTAGTGGGAACCTTGGAGAGAGCTGTTTCAACTGAGTGATGAGGTCAGAGGCCAAACTGCAAAAGTTCCCAGAGTGAGAAGAGAGGAAGTGGAGGTAATAAGTATAGAGGTTAGTTGTAAAAAAGAGGAGAGATAAAGGACGAGAGCTTGGTGGGATTGTAGATGGTAGGATCATAGATGATGGTATTGTTTAATAAGGATGTGAGGAACCTGGGCATACTTCTGGACATCCGAGAAAGGCAAAAGGTAGGGTGCTCAAAATAATGGCTTTTATTTCCTCCACTAAATTCTTTATTTTTTTTTTGATATGAGATTCTTTATTAAATTTTTTGAGTTACATATTTTCTCCCCGTCTTTCCCCCGCCCACCACCCCAAAACAGCCATCCCAGTATTTCCCCCCTCCCCCAGTCTATTCTCTCCTATGTCACTTTTTGGTAGGGCAGGATGGATCTCCCAACTGCAGTGCCTGTGTATCTCAAGTTCCAGTTGGATGTAGTCAATAA